>CAWUFW010008470.1:0-600000 GCA_963921515.1 Calotriton arnoldi | reverse complement strand
TACTAGGTTCTTACAAGGGTACACCAGTAGCCAATTGTGGAGGTACCAAAGTACTTACAGTGTCAATTTAGGGGAGAAGACCTAGTTATAATTAACTGAAAAATATGCACGATTGTTTATTTTTTAACATTAATTTATATTTGCTCATATTTTAAAATATTTAAAATTATTAAATTTAAGACTATGTAGGAAAAGAGGATCTGCTTTCATGGTTACCCACACTTTTTGCTTGGCATCAGTGTGTTTTTGACCTAGTCTGCTGGGATCCTGCCAACCAGGACCCCAGCAACTGTGCTTTCTCTGCTAAATTGACTGAGGTCCTGATCTTGGGTAAAAATAAAAATCTCTGGGGCCCCCAGCACTGGCCTATCAAAATGGGTACCCTACCCCAGCCCACCCATCAAGTACGCAACTTGGGATTTATTATCGATGACAAATTATCGATGAAACAGCAGGCGGTGTTCATTCAGAGTTCATTCAGAGACAAGATCGTGAGCTAGGCAGAGGCGGGGGTCTAGCTATCATCTATAAAGATGATTTTAGTTGCCAAATTACAGCTAGCTTGATCCCTGATTGTGAGAGCTGTTTTTTTGCTCTTGGCTTTTCCCCTACTTGTACCTTCTCTGGCGTTCTTATTTATCGGCCGCCAGGATCAATTGGCCACTTTAGTAGGGAGCTTCCAGAAATTATAGCCAAATCAGTGAGCTCCTCCTCTAATTTTTCATTATTGGGTGATCTTAATATCCATTTTGACTTGGCATCTTCCCCTGACGCTGAGGCTGTAACTGACAATTTGGATGCTTTAGCCCTGAAGCAAAAAGTGTCCAGTTCCACTCACCATAAAGGACACCTCCTTGACCCACTCTTCTCTAATATTGATAGCCTTACAGTGGAAAAACCCATTCCCATTCCTTGGTCAGAGCATTACGTGGTTCCCTTTGTTTGGAACCCACAGGAGGGTGGACAGCCACGGGAAAGGGTAAAATCCTGGAACCGGAATTGGTCTAAACTCTCCATGGAGGCCTGGGCGTCTACTCTTGATAATATGAGACCTGTGCTTGGTATTGACCCTGAATCCAACAACATTAAAGTTAAACAATGGCTCGAGTTGTCATTAGATACTTTAATCCCTAAAAACTGGATTTCCAGCAAAAAGTTGGGCAAGGCGCAGCATGGTACTCTCCCAAACTTAGAGAGCTGAAACAGTTATGTAAGCGTCTTGAGAGAATTTGGAGAAAGGATTTCTCCACTTCTGAGAAAATTAAATATAGAGACGCCGTTAAGGCTTATAAGGCAGAAATTAGAACTGCACAATCTGGCTATTACGAAAAGAAAATTATCTAAGCCTCTAACTCCCCTCGTGAAATTTTTAAAATAACAAAATCACTCTTGCAACCTCCTGAGCCCCCTCTGCCCCCAGCGGATTCCCTAGGACGGTGCAGTAATTTGGCCCACTTTTTCTATAAGAAAATTGAAGATATCTATACTGCCTTTCCTCCCCTATCAGCCTTGGCAAGCCCCCTTGACTGAGGACCAACCCCAATCTCTAAACCCTCTATTGAATCCATTCCATCTATGGATATGAAAGTTTTAAAAATGCACTTGGATTGTTTGAAATCTGGCTCCCCCTGTGATGCTGCCCCCCCTACTATTCTCAACCAGGTATTTGACTCTGTCGCCCCTGTTATTCTGGATCTGGTTAACAGCTCTTTCTCCTCTGGGATTGTCCCCTCCCTATGGAAACGGGCCATGGTCAGAGCCCTTTTGAAGAAGCCTACCCTGGGTCCCGAGGTCTTTGCTAATTATCGCCCGATTTCGCTCTTTGCCTGGGATTGCTAAAATAAGCGAAAAATACGTCAATTGCGTTCTCTCCGCCTTTTGGAGGAGAATGAACACCTTCATCTCTCCCAAACGGGCTTTAGACCCCAGCAAGGCACTGAGACAGCCCTGCTAGCGGTGATTGAAGAATCGAGGAAGATACTGGATGTCGGAGGGTCCGCGGCTATTATATTACTCGATCTTAGCGCGGCCTTCGACACGGTCAATCACCAATTGTTGATAGCAAGACTCAGAGAGAATGGGGTGATTGGAACTTTACTTAAATGGCTTGAATCTTTCCTAGCAGATCGGTTGTTTCAAGTTTTTGAGGACAATGCCACCTCTGAATGGATGCCGCTGCAGTGTGGGGTTCCTCAGGGCTCCTCCCTGAGCCCCACACTTTTTAATGTCTACATGCGCCCTTTGGCTGAGGTGGTTGAGCCTTTCGGGGTTAAGATCGTCACGTACGCTGATGATACTCAGCTTATTGTGTCCCTCAAGCTTTTAGACAACAATAAGTCTATTCTGGCCAATTGTTTGGAAAAGGTCTCAGCATGGATGGACTCCTCTTTCCTAAAGCTGAATGCCGCTAAAACTGAACTGTTGTTTTTAGGCAAGATTACCAACTTGGAGAGCGGCGCACTATGGCCTAAATGTCTCGGGGCCATGCCTCCCCCTAAAGACCAAATAAAAAGTCTCGGAGTTTGGCTGGACCATAACCTGAACTTTAAGGTACAGGCGAATAGGGTGGCAGGTTAACGCCTGCTATGGCATCCTGAAAATGATTAGGAGGATTTTGCCTCTTCTGCCTTTTAACTCCAGGAAACTGCTGGTACAAGCCCTGATTCTCTCGAGGCTTGATTATGCCAATGTGCTCTATCTTGGCTCCCCCTGCTCGACCATAAAGAAACTTCAAACAGTTCAAAACTGTGCAGCTCGACTCCTTATGCAGGCCAACAATAGGGAATCTGCCAAACCATATATTAATTCTTTGCATTGGTTGCCAGTAGCCGAAAGAATCCAATTTAAGGCCTTGTGTATCGCCCATAAATCAATGTCGGACAGTGCTCCGCCAATTCTCCGATCCATTATTTCCCCGTATCTTCCTAAAAGATCCCTTCGCTCTGAGAAAAAACACCTTGCTAATGTTCCCAGAGTCAACCGAGCTAGGAGCGGTGGCCGTCTATTCTCTGTCATCGCTGCAAAATGCTGGAATCAGCTACCAGATCATATTCGGCTTGAGGCCAACCACCTTTTATTTCGCAAACGTTTGAAGACTCTGCTGTTCTCCTGATTTCCCCGATTTTCGCGGTTTAGGCTCTGTCTTTAGCGCTGGGAAGCCTCTGGTAGCCATGCGCTCTATAAGTGTCTATTCAGTAAGTGTCTATTCAGTGAAGGTGGCAGCCACTTGCTTTACCATTTTGAAATGGTTGAAAAAAATCATCTGGATGCTCCCCAGCCCTACCCAAAAGACCGTAGTCCAGGCGCTTGTGACCTCCAGACTGGATTACGGGAACATCCTCTATTTGGGGGCTAATAAGGATGTAATACGGAAGCTTCAGGTGGTTCAAAATTCAGCCGCAAGATTGCTTTGCCAGATTCCTAAAACATCTTCCACCTCTAGCGCCCTGAGAGATTTGCATTGGCTTAGGGTCGAAAGCCGTACCAAGTTTAAAGCCTTGGTCTATATGTTCAAGATCAAGGCTGGCACTGCTCCTCAATATCTGCAAAATCTTGTTCATCCCTATCAACCCACCCGTCTGTTACGCTCCACTACCCAGGAAAAATTCTCGGTTCCCAGAGTCAAACTTACAAGGAGGGGTGGTCGCTCGTTTGCTTACTTGAGTCCATCCCTGTGGAACTCTCTCCCCATAGCGCTCCGCAGTGAAACAATATATGCAAACTTTCGTAAACTTTTAAAAACTTGGTTGTTTAATAAATAATTTTCACTTTTCTGCTCCTCTCTGTTCCTTCAGGCCGGCACTGGGAAACCCTTGTTGGGTAGCTGTGCGCCTTATAAAATCAACCTAACAATAACAATAACGATTGACCTCCACTATCGAGCCCCCCACACTGTCGGATCATGCACACATCACTCTTACCCCTTCAGACACCCCCCCCTCACAGACATCATGCTAGCGTCTCCGCGAGACTATGCTACACTGTTCGGCCACGGTCCTTGCGCTTCAGAAAACCCTTCAGGAATATCTGACCCTTAATGACACATGCTCCACTGCACTCTCATCGGTGTGGGAAGCCCTGAGCAAGGTTGCCTGAGGGGAACTCATTGAGCGAGCGGTGAATGAGAATAGGACGTGATGAGACAAGAGGAAAACTCTTGAGAAAAGAGTCCTAGAGCTAGAACCATTCACAAACACACAGGCACGCCCCGAGTCTGGAGAGAGTTGGAGAAAGAACGTCTTCAACTGAAGCACTTTGATCTAGACAGGGCAGAATATGCTATGCTATACCTTAAACACAAGTTTTATCTGGGAGGCAACGGGGGTTGTATGCTGGGCCATCTGCAGACTATCAGGCATATCTCGGTGGCGCAGCAGTTATCCCTCTCCCTCTAGCAGAAATTGAAGCCTTAGATAAGCCCATCCGTGTGGAAGAGGTGATCTCAGCGATCGCTCGACTGAAACCCCTAAAATCCCCTGCCCCTGAAGGGTTTAGCGCAGCATTTTATAAGATCTTCTGCCTTGAACTTGCCCTGCTACTTATGTGACTTTTTAATTCCTTTGCTGAAACTGGCTCCTTATCGGAATCTATGCTAGAGGCCTTCATATCGGTCATACCCAAGCAAGGGAAAGACGCAAAGCATTGTGGCTCTTACCGCCATCTCGCTATTAAACATCGACGCAAAGTTATTTGCAAGCGTGCTAGCCCATCGTTTTAACCCCCTTATGCCGGGACTCATTGACCCAGACCAAGCCAGGTTTATTCCCTCTCGCAAGTGCAGCGATAACACGAAACGCATCTGCCATCTAATACACAAAGTACATCGATCATGCAAAGAGGCCCTGCTTTTAGCCATTGATGCAGAAAAGGCATTTGACTGAGTACACTGGCCTTACCTCTTCGAGACCCTTAAACGGTTCGGCATCGGTGGGTGTTTCGGGCGATGGATTCAGAGTATCTATAGAGCTCCCCGCGCGGTGGTTAGGGTGAATGGCGTCCGGTCCAGTGGGTTCTTAATCTGTTTGGGCACACAACAGGGCTGTCCACTCTCCCCGCTTCTCTTTACGCTCTCCATGGAGCCTCTGGCACAGAGACTGAGGGATAACCCTAGAGCGATGGTCATTCCATTTGGCGCGGACCAACACCTGATCAGCTTATATGCAGATGATGTCATCCTTTTGTTCACACAGCCATTGACCTCTCTCCCTGCGATCATTACAGAGTTACGAGACTTCGGGCGATCTCGGGCTTTCATGTGAACATACAAAAATCCCAAATACTAAACCTCAACATAGCCCCTGACACCGAGCGCGCGTTGCAGTTACAATTTGATTTCCAGTGGGTCACCGAGGGCCTCCCATATCTTGGTCTTGCTTTGGCGCGCAGCCTTAACGCTGTGGTGAACTACACATCACTGATCGCCCAGACCCAGAAGGATCTAGCGCACTGGCAATAACTACCACTCTCGTGGCTCGGCCACATCACGGCTATGAAAATGATCACTCTGCCCCATGCTCTCTCTATATTCCAGACACTCCCCTTGTCTCCACCACCCGGTACGATTCGCACACTCCAAAAAGACATTGATAATTTTATGTGGGAGGGTAAGAAGACCAGGCTGCAGAGACAACTCTTGCATCGAGCGAAACAGGACGGGGCCTTGCGGTGCCCGTGTTGTTGAGATACTACCAAGCAGCCTAACTTCGGTATCTCGTTGAGTGCTCACTGAGAAGCACTGGGTTTTTATGGACCAAACAGTGGCAGGCTCCCACTTATGCATGGTCATGGGGTTGCCCCGGCGTCATAGGGCTCGGGGTCTCTACTCCTCACCCGTGACAGGTCTGACTCTTAAAGTTAGGGATAAGGTAGCGACTACTGCGGGCCTAACCTCCTTTCCATTACCCAAGGTGCCCCTCTTTGCAAATCCAGACTTCCCCCCCGGATTTGACTCAAAGCAACTTCAGACGCTGGACTGAAGGTGGTTGTAAACGCTTGAGATGTCTTTTTGACCAGAAAGGTCTGATTGCATTTGACCAACTCAAAGCTGACTACTCTCTTTCGGAGGCAGACCAGTTCTCTTACACAAAATTGCAACCATGGGTGCTCAGGCCCGAAGTGCACATGGGGACTAGCCACCCGATGACCCAATTTGAAAAATGGATGTTTCTCAAAGCAGATGATAAGAAGCTAATCACTGAGATATATCACCATCTGACTAAGACAGGAGTGCAAAACCCCTGGACAGATCCGATGGGAGATGGAACTAGGCAGAACCCTGTCGGACAAAGAATGGGAGGACATCTTTTACAGAACCCACCACACATCACACACCACGGGGCACACCGAAACGGCATATAAGGTCATCTCTTACTGGTACTACACACCAGCCCGCATCCAGAAGTGGAATGAACAATGCACTGGCAACTACTGGCGAGATTGCGGCAGTCCAGGGACATTGCTCTATCTCCTCTGGCACTGCCCAAAACTGACCAGATACTGGGACCAGATCATAGACGACATTGATGCCGTTTTTAATACCACTATCCCCGATTCCCAGCTTATACAATCCTATGGCTCCCCATTGCACTGTCATTCCCACTCCGCTCCACCCGAGGGAGACAGATAGCCCTTGCACTCAACGCAGCACGCTGGCTGATTTTGTCTTCCTGGGGCACAGATAGAACCCCCGATCACAGGCAGTGGCTGCACCAGCTATGGCTCCTGCTCGGCATGGAGTGACTGTCCATGGCTTCTGCAGCTGATAGCTCCGCATATGCCAAGATATGGGCCCCATTCATCTTAATTCTCTCTACAGAGTTCAGGGAATTGACGTGCCCGTCATACCTGCGTATTTTAAGACTGCTCCCAGACCCCCCAGGCCTGAGGTAACAGAGGTGCCACTGACAAACTAACAAGAGGGGCATGGAAGATTGAACAGGCAGAGCACACGCATTTTCCCTTTCATGGCATCGCTCGGAAGGATTGGGAGGTTTATATTTTTATTTTTTACACCTGTCGCTCTCTATAGTTCTTTGTAGTTGAAAATCTGTTCTTATGATGTACCACTGCTACTCACCTTTGGTGTTTGAAGGTGCAGAATGAACGCGACCGGCCCGTTGGGGGTGTAGGCGACTTATTGTATACACACTTCTCTTGACACACCTTGCATAAACACGCAGCTGGCCTGGTCTGAGTTGTAGGCGGCATGCTGTGTACAACAAAGATTGCTTTTGATGATAATAAAAAACTGTATTTCTGATGGATACATCTGCCTGTGGATTCCTCAGCTTTTAAATTACCCAATGCGCAGCATTCCATTGAAACATTTCTCCTCAGCTCTCCCACGTCGACGAGGAAGTCACAATGGAATGGCTCTACACACGACTCCGCGTGATGCCATCGAAACCATAAGAAGACCTCGTTGGCGTGCTGACGTCAGTTCTATTTTTTTCCAGGCCGTCAACGCATAACATTTTTTCCCAGGCTCTCCATTTCTGGGAGTTTCTTTGTTGCAGTTGTCACAACCTTGTAGCCATTGAAGATGACTACTCCGAGAAAATCGGGTTTCAAGCCATGCAGAGAATGTGGGGGCCAGATGTCCCTCACTGACCCCCATGAAGATTTTTTATGGTGTCTTTTGTCGGACCACGATGTCGGGACATGCACTTCGTGCAAGCGCATGAATACAAAAGCGCTGAAGGAGAGGGAGGCCAAATTATTCATGGCCAAGGCCAAAAAACAGAAGAAATGTCGCAGAATGTCAAGGACCCGCTCAAAGTCACTGACTCCACACACTTCGAGGTCTTCGAAGAAACATAAGAAGCGGCGCCATGGTTCTTAACGTCGCTCTTCGAAAGATACAACTCCGAAGTCGGTGTCCCCGAATCCCAGACGTCATTGCAGGGATGAGATCTCTCCTACACCTTCACCTGGGGTGACTCCTGTCCCGTCTCCGGCTCCAAGTGCAGTGACTTCACCGGCTCTGAGAGATGCAACACCTCCACCGTTGCCGAAGTCAACCACTCCACCTCTGGCTCTGGGGTCTCCGGCGCCGCAACTGGAGCTGAATTTAGTGCCTCTCCGAGCGGCTTCAGAGCCTGTGACTGTATCCGACGCATGCTGCTTTCCCTGCTCCGGGATCAGATCAGTCACATATTTTAAATGCGATGTTTGGCTTGTTTGCCAGAGCAGCAAACCCTACTGGTGCGCCGGTTGGCCCCATGGGTACGTTGGCATACTCCCTGGGAGGCTTGCAACCTCACTTCCCTCAGGCACCTCTCATGCCTTTTATGCCAGTGGCTCTAGGGAGTTGGCCTCTCCCGACGCCGAGGTTCTTGACGCCGGTGCAGTCCCTGGAGGGAAGAGTGCCATTGACGGATCCTCACCAACGCCGTCTGGCTCCAGTCCGGCACCTTCTACTATCCCGGTGGAACTTCTGTCGACGCTGGTCCTGAAGTCACCGGCGCCAAGTCTGGTGCCGCCGACACCGGCCCCAAGAATGAGGTACAAAGGCTGATGGAAGAGGAGAAGTTTCAAGAGCAGCAGGAGGAGGATGAAGAGGGTGAGATTGTCGACCCAGTACAAGAATTTCAAGGCCTGCAGGAGGCTAGTGGCCTGGATACATCTCCTGAATCGGAGCTCTCCTCACCTAAAGGCCTTTCAACGCAAGAGGTGTCTTCGTATCATTCTGTAATTAGGAAGGCAGCGGATCTGCTAGATTTGCCATTGCCTACTGCTGAATGCAAATCTAACATCTTGATGGAAGTGCTTCATTCCCCTTATTCTGTCTCTGAACCCCTGCTTCCTTTTAATGAGGCTTTGACTGAGCCTATCTTGGAGGTGTGGCAGAAACCAATGACTGCTCCTGCGGTGTCCAGGTCTGTGGCGAGGAGGTATAAGGTAAAAGATCCTGCTTTCCTATCTACCCACCCGTCACCAGAGAGTTTAGTAGTGTAGGAGGCTGGATTAGTATATGGTGCTCGCTTATGCAATTCTAGCACCCTGCACTGATCCAGACACCCCATATGGGGGTTTAATGGTCTTAGACAACCTTAGAAAGCTCTCTAAGTGGTAGCTGTGGAGAGCAGCCTTCAGGCTTAGTCCAAAAGGAGTGTAAAGCAGCTTGTTTTACCAGCACTTAATCTAATGGTATGGGTTAAGGGAAAAAGAACCACGCAGTGTAGTTATAAACAATATCTATTTATTATTAACACTCACTAGCATGATACAGTATCTCCTACCCGGAGATATATGCACAATACATACAATACTTGTCAATAGAATAAGTGAGAAGCACAAATTCACTGTGGTCCTCAGGGGGTTACCAATCCATATACTAAAATAGTGGAATGCGAACCACGACTCAAGTCAAGAGTGGACCCAGTAAACGTAGTAGAGTCAGGGACCCAAGGACCCACTCAAGGTGAGTAACTAGGAACCCCATTGAGGTCGTGTGCAGTGTGGGAACACGGCCGCGTACTCTATTCAAGTCAATAGGTAAGCTGCGGTTGCAATTTTAAAGAAGGACCCTTCCCAGCGGATCCTAAAGAAACCCAGTGGAGGACGGAATGTTGGGGAGCCACCCCACCCGTGTATACCCTAGGAACCAGGATACCTACACCAGGGAACACGGGTGCATAGGTGCGAAGTGGGGTCCGAACCCGCCTAGGCCACAATGGAGGACTTCTGATGGATACATATGCCTGTGGATTCCTCACCTTTTGATTCCTCACCTTTTGAATTTATCCCTGCGCCTGCATTCCACTGAAACTTTTTTCTAGCTCTCCCACGTCGACGAGGACGTCATAATGGGATGGCTCCGCTCGCAACTCCGTATGACGTCACCGGAGCCACAAGAAGGCCTCGTCGGCGTGCTGACGTCAGTTCCCTTTTTTCTGCGCCGTCGACGCGTAATGGTTTTCTGCGACTCTCCATTTTCTTCGCAGATTACTTTGTTTCTGCTGTTTCCCTTGGTGTAGCAGTGCTATGGCGACATCAAAGAAGTTGGGTTTCAAGCCTTGTAGAGAGTGTGGGGGTCATATGTCTATCACTGACCCCCATGAAGACTGTTTGTGGTGTATTTCTTCGGACCACGACGTCGGAGGCTGCTCAAGTTGTCGGAAGATGAATCCGAAGGCTTTGAAGGAGCGTGAGGAGAAGCTTTTTATGGCGAAGGCAAGAAAGGAGAAGAGAGGCCGAGAGAGATCAAAATCGAAGTCGTCGACCTCGAATACTTCGAAGTCGAGGAAGCACAAGAAGAAGAGATGGCACGGTTCCCGATGACGTTCATCGAAGGGTAGAGCTTTGAGGTCGCCGTCTCCGGCTTCGCGACATCGCTCTAAAGATTTCATTTCGCTGTCGCCTTCCCCTTCTCTTCAAGCGACTCCGACTCCGGCTCACTCTCCGACGCCGAGGTGTTCTCCGGCGCAGTCACCGACGCCGAAGGGATCTCCAGCGCCAAGGTTATCTCTGGCGCCGAGAGATTCTCAGGAACCTAGGATGTCTTCTCCTGTGCCTGCGGCCTCTGCTGTTTTGGCTCCGACTTCCCGACGCCTACTCGGCCTCGAGTGGATTCAGACTCGGCTCCTTATCCACCCTTTACTGGACCTGGGTAGGATCCTTCGCATTTTCTTAATGCGATGTACGGCATATTTGCCAGAGCAGCTTACCCTACCGGTGAGCAGTCGGGCCCAGTGGGTCCGCTTGCATTCAATTTGGGCGTTCCTCAGCAATATGCCCAGGCACCCTTCGTACCCTTTATGCCGATGGCCCCGTCCTGGCAGTTTCTGGCTCGGAAGTTTTCGACACCGTTTTCACAGTCTCCGGCACCATCTGGTGGTCCTTCTTCCTCTCGACTTCGATCGGCGCTGTTGCCCACATCAAAGGTTCTTCCTTCGACGCCGGTGTCTCCGGCGCCGCGCTTGATGCCGCCGACGCCGGTCCCAAAGTTGAGGTCAAGAAGAGAAGACCAAAGACTGTTGGAAGAGGAGGAATTTCAGCGGGAGGAGGCTGAAGAAGGTGAAATTGAAGAGACTGTTGATGAGTTTGAGGGCCTTCAAGAGGCGAGTGGTCTAGACACTTCCCCAGAGTGGGAGCTTTCATCACCAAAGGCCTTGCCCTCTCAAGATGTGGCACCATACCATGCTGTTATTAGGAAGGCTGCTGAACTTTTAGAGCTTCAGTTACCTACTGCTGAGTTCAGACCAAATATTCTTACGGAAGTATTACATTCCCCATCTTCTGTGGTTGAACCTCTTTTGCCTTTTAATGAGGCTTTGACGGAGCCAATTCTAGAGGTGTGGCGGAAGCCCCTTTCTGCTCCTGCTGTTTCAAGGTCTGTAGCAAGGAGGTACAGGCCTGCTCCTGGTGATCCTGCTTTTTTTTATGCACATCCTTCACCGGAAAGTTTAGTGGTGCAGGCTTCCTGTTCTAAAGAGTCTGCAGGATCTTTTCCTCAGGCTCCTGGAGACAGAGACTCTAAGAAATTGGAGCAGTCTGCCAAGAAGGTCTTCTCTTCCTCAAGTATGGCTTTGAAGTCCACCAATGCTACGTGCTTTTTGGGGAGGTATATTCCGCCTTAATGGATTCGGCCAAGCAGTTGGCTCCCAAGTTACCGGACAATGATAGGAGCTCCTTTTTGGAAGTTCTGGTGGATACGCAGGCTGCAGCTCGTCAAGTTATCCAGTCTGGTCTGGATACTGCTGATTCAGTGGCCAGGGTGATGGGTTCCTCTATTGCCACCAGGAGGCATGCCTGGCTCAGGTCTTCGGGGTTTTCTCCAGATGTGCAGGCTACTCTCCTTGACCTACCTTTCGATGGATCCAAGCTTTTTGGTGAAAAGGCTGATTCTGCGCTGCAGAGATTTGAAGACAGTAGAGCTACTGCAAAATCATTGGGTCTTCAGTCCCAAAACAGAGGTGTTGGATATAGGAGGTACCGTGGGTTTGGTAAGGCGGCTTCATTTCGTGGCCGTCAGCAGCCTCGGCAGCAGCAGCAGCAGAATCCTCTGTATAGATCTTACAGAGGAAAGGGCGGAGGTCATCTGCGAGGTGCATCCCATCAACTCTCCTCCTCCTCTTCTTCCACTCCTGCCCCCACCGCTGGTACCACATGAAAGCAGCTCCAGATCCCCCATCTTGGAGCATGCTGGTCCTGTAGGGGGTCGGGTGTCCCATTTTCTTCAAGATTGGAAATCTATCACTTCAGACCTTTGGGTTTTGAATTTTGTGGAAAATGGGTACGCCCTTCCCTTCCGGGAGTTTCCTCCTCCTTACCCTCCTCCCCAGGGCTGGTGTTCAGAGGACCATTTGCTGCTTCTGTAGCAGGAGGTTCTTGCCTTATTACAGAAAGGTGCCATAGAAGTGGTCCCGGAGCAGGAAAGGGGTCAGGGATGCTACTCCCGGTATTTCCTGATTCCCAAGAAGGACGGCAGATCAAGGCCTATCCTGGACCTCAAGGTCTTGAATTTTTACCTCAAACAGGAGAAATTCAAGATGTTGACCGTAGCTCAGGTTCTTCAGGCGCTGCAACAAGAGGACTGGATGGTGTCGCACAGGAAGTATCTCCGTTTTACGGTAGGGTCTCAGCACTACCAGTTTGCAGTCCTTCCGTTCGGTCTTACTTCCGCGCCTCGGGTCTTCACAAAGGTGATGGCGGTGGTGGCAGCTCATCTCAGGAAGTCAGGGATTCCTGTTTTCCCCTATCTGGACGACTGGCTGCTCAAAGCGAAGTCGCCAGAGATGGTGCTTCATCATCTGCATGTGACAGCACGGCTGTTGTTCGACTTGGGCTTCTCGATAAATGTGCCCAAATCTCACCTGGTGCCCTCACAGCACAACCTGTTCATAGGGGCAGTACTGGACACGGTTGTGTGTCGAGCTTTCCCGCCTCTGCAGAGGATTCTCGAAATTCAAGAGATGATTCCTTTTTTCAGGATGGGGCGGTTGTTCCAGTCCTGAAGATCCTACGCCTGCTCTGTCTGTTCGCTTCCTGCATTCTGTTGGTCAACCATGCACTCTGGCACATGAGGGCACTCCAGTGGTGCCTCCGCAGGCAGTGGTATCAGCACAACGGAGATCTCAGGGAGATGGTCAGGATCTCCAGAGACACTGCAGCGGATCTGTCTTGGTGGAGTGTGGAGGGCAATCTGTCGCAAGGAAAGCCCTTTCATCTTCCTCCACCGGTGGCCACAGTAATCACGGATGCCTCCACTCTAGGGTGGGGTGCTCATCTGGGGGATCTGGAGATCAAAGGCCTTTGGTCTCCGGAGGAAAGGTTGTTTCATATCAACCTGCTGGAATTGCGGGTGATACGTTTAGATCTCAAGGCCTTTCTTCTTTCCTTTCGCGGTCAGTCGGTTCAGGTCCTGACGGACAACACTACCGCGATGTGGTACATAAACAAACAGGGAGGAGTAGGGTCGTATCGTCTCTGCAGAGAGGCTCTGCGACTCTGGTCCTGGGCTCAGGACCATCAGATTTGTGTGATGGCAAATCATCTGGCAGGAGTGCTAAATGTGCGTGCGGATAGTCTCAGTTGGCTTTTCTCGGCCGATCACAAGTGGCGGCTTCATCCGGAGGTGTTCCATCACATCTTCAGGATGTGGGGGTGTCCTCAGTTGGACCTATTTGCCACTCTCGAGAACGTGCACTGCCCGTCGTTCTACAGTCTCCAGTTTCCGATGCAGGGAGCGTTGGGGGACGCGTTTCAGTTGGAATGGGGTTCGCAGCTCCTTTATGCGTTTCCTCCCATACCCTTGATTCCTCAGGTTCTCAGGAAGATTCGCCAAGACCCGGCCCAAGTCATATTGATCGCCCCGGATTGGCGAAGAAGGGTGTGGTACACAGATCTACTTCACCTCTCATCGCACCCTCCGCTCCGTCTCCTTCTAAGGGCAGATCTCCTCTCGCAGGGGCAGGTTCTACACCCCCACCTCCAGAGCCTGCACCTTCATGCCTGGAGATTGAACGGGGCAACCTGAGTTCTTTCTCTCTCCCACCGGATGTGCTGGACGTTATTTTATCATCCAGGAGACACTCCACCAGATCTATTTATTCCTCCAGGTGGACCAAATTTGTGAAATGGTGTGTAGAGAGGTCCATTGATCCTTTGAAGGCCCGTTTGTCTGATGTGCTCGGTTTCTCTCTTTCCTTGGCTCAGCAGGGTTGTGCTGTGGCCATGGTAAAGGGTTATTTGTCGGCCTTGTCGGCTTTCCTCTGTTTGCCGGACCAGCCGTCTTTATTTAAGTCTCCCATTGTTATGAGGTTCATTAAGGGCCTCACCAATAGGTTTCCTCCCCTTCCCTTCATTATGCCTCAGTGGGATTTAAAACTTGTACTCACTTTCCTAATGGGTTCTCCGTTTGAGCCTCTTCATAGTTGCCCGTTGAGTCTTTCTGATCGCTATTACCTCGGCCAGGAGGGTAAGTGAGCTTCAGGCTCTTAGTTCTAAACCTCCGTTTTAAACCATTCATGCAGAAAAGATGGTTTTCAGGACCAGGGCTGCTTTCCTGCCTAAGGTGGTTACTCCTTTCCATCTAGGGCAGTCTATTTCTTTACCTACCTTCTATCCTCCCCCTCACCCTTCCAAGGAGGAGGAGAGACTTCACCGCCTGGACCCTAAGAGGGCTATCAGCTGCTGCCTGGACAGAACCAGGGACCTAAGGCTGGACGATCAGCTCTTCGTGGGCTACATTGGACGAATAAAAGGCAAAGCTGTTCACAAACGAACACTCTCCAGGTGGATCATCTTGTGCATCAAGATCTGCTACGCCTTGGCCAAGAAGGAACCGCCTGAAGGTATTAGAGCTCATTCCACCAGAGCTAAGTCTTCTTCTGCTTTGGCTAGAGGTGTTCCTGTTGTTGACATTTGTAAGGCAGCAACTTGGGCCTCCCTCCACACCTTTGCGAAGCATTACTGCTTGGATTCGGAGGTTAGGAGGGATGGCCATTTTGCACGTTCTGTGCTGCATGATTTCTTGGTATGAGTAGGTGGACACCCTCCTCCGGTAGCGGGACTGCTGTGGGATTCTATTCAAAAGGTGAGGAATCCACAGTCAGATGTATCCTTCAGAAGAACAAGTTACTTACCTTCGGTAACGCTTTTTCTGGTGGATACAGTATCTGCCTGTGGATTCCTCACTGTCCCACCCTCCTCCCCGTTGTCCACCTTCGTATACCAAAAGAGTTTTTAGTTCATTTGACATGGTTATTTCTCTATGTCTTTTGGTTGCGCGCTATTGGTGTTTAGGAAATGCTTTGCTTCTTTAGTTTTTTCTATTTTTCTTTATGCTGTGTGTATTTATGTATATATTGTATACTGTGTATACTCCAACTATGTTGTCGGTCCACCCGTTCGCCTCGAAGGCACGGAAAAAATGGGTGGAACTGACGTCAGCACGCCGACGAGGCCTTCTTGTGGCTCCGGTGACGTCATACGGAGTCGCGAGCGGAGCCGTACCATTATGACGTCCTCGTCGACGTGGGAGAGCTAGAAAAAAGTTTCAGTGGAATGCTGGCGCAGGGGTAAATTCAAAGTATACAAGGAGGGCACCAAATGTGCCCATCTGAAAGAGACAGTTATAAATTCCTTACCTTAGAATTTCCACCAGGCGTCAGACTGGATCTGGAGATTTTTCTCTAGAAGTACCTCTGCACGTCAGTAGGTGGCATCGGTCGACTCCACGTCTGTCATCGGCGTTGTGGTCACCGGGATGACGTCGCAGTGCCTACTTAGAAGCCGACCCTGCACGCTGACATCAGTGCTTTCTTTTTCCGCGCCAGCCTAGTGCAGATCCGGAGAGCTACCCCTTAACCACTTTTTAGCTAGCCTTTTTCCGACGTTTTGTCAACTTCTTTTCAAGTCTTTCGACTCCTGGTGCGTGAGGGATGTCCCAACGTCAGACCGGTTTCAAGCCTTGCGGGTCTTGTCACAAGATGATGTATGTGACTGTCAGACTGCTGATACCTTGGTATCGGTTCACTGCACAAAAAGGGTCCGCCTCCCAATCGCCCCAGTTCTGCTTGCTGTTAAAGCACAGAATCTTCAGATGATTAAGCGGGAGAAGGAAAGGATGGGAACAGCAGGGAAGGGGACCTAGAAGCTAATAACATCATTAATGATAGTTTATCTCAGAGTTACATATATTCATCATTTCTCCCTATGCAAATACCTGTAAAATAATATAACAATCATCTGTGACGGCTGTTGAACATATATGTATGTAGATATATATATATATCTAGAACATGGAAGTCTGTTCCAAATGAATTAGGATTGTACTGTGAAAACAAAAAAAAGCAACACAAGATCAAGAATTAGAACGATATAAATTTCTTCCTCTTTTTGTTCCTTAGTAAAATATTCTGTGAACAATTCACATTGAGGGTTCCCCACCATAAGAAAGCTCTTGCCAGTCTTCACAGGGGAGGAGAACAAAACCTCACACTATTGGCACCCCTGTTAATTGGCAATAACAAAACAAACAAAGCAAATTAATTTTCCTGTAGCTGAAGGCTCTTGATATTCCTCTTACAAGAGCTCATAACCATACTTCATAGTGATCGAATTTCCACAGTTGTAAAAAGCTATTTTATTCCTCATTGCTTTATCTGTAAACCCCACGAAAAGTATCTTTCTTTCTCAAAAATTGTTTGTATTGTTCCAAACAAAATACAGCCTCAGAAATGGCACTTTATTTCAAATTCATTACTGTCCTGAACTCTCTGTTTATTCACACAGTGTGAGCCCCAAAGAATTGTTTCCATAAACTAAAGAAATGAAATACAAATTGAGTTTCTTTAAGAATTGTTCCATAAATGAAAGAAATGAAATACAACTTTAGTTTCTTTCAGTTTAACTACAGTAAATCGAAAGGTCACCTGAAAGGGCAGACTACCCATTCATCAATCCTTAACATGGATTCATTTTAGCTGAAAACACTGTTGTCTCTCTTAGGCTTTCCGAGAAATACAAAATAGAAAGAAATTGAAGGAGAGCCACAGAAACTCTCCAACCAAGGATTCCCCTCACTTACGAGCAAGGCAAAATAGAACCAAGAAAAGGTGCAATGGCACCCTTACCCCACCACAGATGATTTACGAGCAGTTGCCCAGATCCATGCTGAAGAAACGAATAATCTGCAACCCGCTGCTGACCGGAAGCTTGATTTATAGTCCTGCCTCTCCCATTTCCTGCTGAGGCTATGGAAGCACAGAGGAAATATTTGCACAGCATCATGGGACATGTAGTCTTCCGAGATCACATAGGATATTTTGCCATTTATATAATCAATACTCCTGACTCCTGTTTATATATTATCCATGATGATAGGGGGAGCTTTAGTTTCATCAAAGTTAGATTGCCCATGTTGACAGGTGTTCATTCTTAAAGGCCCATGACAGCATTCAATGTTTAGAGTGCATTGGACATGACAGTTACGGACCTGCACCTCATGTGCCTGTGGTGTCTGGAGCGCGACCATGACCCGAAGTCGTGCTCCGACTGCCGGGCCATGGGGGAGCAGTCCCGAAAGTTGCTGGAGGCCCGGCGGACAGCTCCGCGTCAGTCCAGATCTCGTTCAAGAGGAAGATCTTGAGGTCGTTGCACTCCAAGTCGATGAGGTCATCGGGTAAGTCCAAATACAAGAAGAAGACGAAGAAGCACAAGCGCTCTCCACCTTCTCCCCGTCGGTCTGCTGACGTGACACAGATTCAGAGTGTCATCATTCCAAGGCTCCGTCTCCGATACCTGCTTCAAGGATGACTCCACGCCTCCCCCCATTTCCGGGAGCCGGAGCATCCCCTGCCCAGCTTCGACAGTTTTATGCCTTCGGGCCCCATGGGGCAGGTCAGGGGTCCTGGGCCTTCGATGCTGGTGGCTCAGGCGCCGGAGGACCCCTGCGGATCCAGGCCCGGATCCGGATTGACGCTGACCGATCTTACTCGACCTTCCCTGGCGCCGAGCCCGACAACAACGCCACCGGTGCCGGTTGTCCCCCCCAACCGACGCCGTACCCATCCTCATTCCTGAGTTGGACGCCGGAGGGTACTTTTGTTCCCCTGTTCATCCCTGGTGTTCCCTATCGACCGAAGGGTGGTGATGAGGACCTGGCGGAGTCGCTGGATCCTTTAGCTGACCAGCTGGAAGAACCGGACTGGCGAGAGCACCTGGGTAATGCTAGTGGTCTGGACACTTCTCCACACACTGGCTTGCTTTCTCCCCCTACCATGGCTACGGAGGAGGGGGTGTCCTATGCTGTGGGGGTGAGAAGGGCGGCTGAGGTCTTGGGCCTTGAGCTCCCTTCGGTGGCACTCAGGACTAACCTCCTGAAGGAGATGCTTCAACCTGCGGCGTCCACTTCTGAACCCCTATTGCCGTTTTACGAAGCCCTTACTGGCATCCTCCTGGGCACCTGGTCCAAGCCCAGCACACGGGCTCCTGTGGAGAGGACGATTGCCCGCCGCCACCGCCCGGCCCCGGGCGACCCATTGTTCTTGACCCAACACTTTTCCCCCGAGTGCTTGGCGCATTTCCTTCTGCTCCTCCAGATAGGAATCCAAGAAGCTGGATCATCTTGGGAAGCATATGTTCTCTTCCTCCAGCTTGGCACGGCGGTCCGTGAATACCGCGAGCCTCTTGGGTCGATACTCCCATACCATCTGGGATACGGTTGCGCAGGTGCTGCCTCAGTGCCCGGAGGACACCCAGGCCGTTCTCTCCCAGTCAGTGGTGGTTGGGAGAGACGCAGCCAAATTTACAATCAGATGTGGACTGGATACCACAGACTCACTGGGCAGAATGATTGCCACGTCGGTAGCCCTTAGGCGGTACGCCTGGTTTAGGACATCTAGCTTTTCGGGAGATGTCCAGTCAACCTTGATGGACATGCCCTTTGATGGTCGTTGTCTTTTTGGCGACAAAGCAGACTTGGCGCTGGAGCATTTTAAAGATTCTCGGGCTACGGACAGATCTTTGGGCCTCACTGCACCTTCTCTTCCACTCAAGACTGCTTTTTGTCCCTTTCGTAAATACGGAAGGGGCGCCCAACCACGTCCGACCCAGTCTAGCCACTGGCTCACGCAAGCTGCCCAGCCTCTGCGTGGCCGTAGATGAGGGACCTAGGGACCTCGCATCTGGGAGCCAGCGGGCGGGCCAGTCCACCCTTTCCCCCCTGCCGCAGCCTCCAAACCCTCCTAGTTCGACATTTCAGGCCCATCAAGCCCATTGCACTGTAGTTGGTAGGGTGTAGTAAACTCATAGTTTACCCCACACTCTTTCCACATTGCAGTTATATAACTAGGCATGAAGTTGGTACCTCTTACTGTTAAGACTTCCTTAGGGAAGCCCACTCTGGAAAAGATTACCAGGAGGGCCCTTGCCACTACAGGATCTGTAGTGGTTCTAAGGGGAATTTCCTCTGGAAACCTAGTGGCATGGTCCACCACTACTAGGATGTAACTGTGTCCAGATGCAGTTGGAGGGTTCAAGGAACCAACTATGTAAATCCCTACCCTCTAAAAGGGAACCCCAACCACTGGGAGTGGAATTAAGGGGGCCTTTGTAGTGCCACAGACTTACCACTGGCTTGGCAAGTGACACAGGACTGACAAAACTCCTTGGGTGTCCTCAACCATATGGGGCCAGTGAAAGTGAGGGGCACTCCTGTCCCAAGTCTTACTTTGCCCAAGGTGTCCTGCAAGGGGTATGTCATGTGCCAGGGAGAGAAAAAAACGTCTGAACTTCTGGGGTATCACCAACCTCCTGGTAGCACCAGGCTTGGAGTCTCTACCTTCAGAATACAGAAGCCCATCTTCCCAATAGACCCTATGGCACCCACTGACATTCCCCGCCTTCCCAGCAGCACCTTGCTGTCTGAGCTGTTCAAGAGAGGGGCAAGATTGCTGCTCCAAACTCAAGTCTGCCCTAGAAGGGCCCCCTGCCCCCAAGAACTCTGCCTGGTCAGGCCCAAGTTCCTCTGGGACAATTCCTTCACAGGCACTGAGATCACCTCCCTCAGGAGACCGATCCTCACTGGGAGTTTTGAAGGAGTATAATTCCTTACCCTTCCTGCTCCTTCTCTTAGGAGCAATCTGGTCCATTTTTTCAGGATCCAGTGCTCCCTCAGTGCTGAGCTGTTTGGCCTGAGCCCTGGTTACGCAAAGACACTGGCAGAGATGCCCATCATCTCTGCATGAGTCCTAAACTCTACTTCAGACCGGGCTGAAGTTTCTAAATCATTTCCCAACAGACAATCAACAGGTAGATCTGGAGATACCACAACTTTCTTAGGGCCAGTTACCCCTCCTCAGCTGAGATTCACAACTGCCAAGAACTGATCAGTCCTGACATTGCTATCGTTGGTTACTGGTACATATGTCCAAATATGATTTGTTCAGGGGGCACAAGTTTCTCTGTCACCATGGTGACACTTGCCCCTGAAAGCTATTGCTTCCTTTCCGTTTATCAAAGGCTGTTGCCTGTACTTGCCCAGGTTTGTGGGACTTACTAGTAAGGTGGCAAGATCAATGCCACCATCACAGACTAGAACAGCCTGAGTTGGAGTTCTGACTACACCAGAACCCACCTCAGAGCCCAAATTTAACCCAACTAATCCCTTGGTTGCTGTACTACCACTTGTACTGGTGCTAGGGGGCGCAGTTGCCTTAGGGGAAGTGGTAGTAGGTTCCTTGGCCTTTGGACAATCAGCATTCCTTGTCCAATGGGTATTTACTTTACATAAATAACAACAAAGTTTCTTTTTGCCTTTCTTGGAGTTTTGGGACTCACCCCCAGATGCAGGTTTTTGTGGACCTTGAGAAGACTCCTTTTTGTCATTGCACTTCTCCCCACCCTTCTCCTGGGGTTTAGAAGAATCGTGCTTCTTCTGGTCACCTCCACCACCATGGTATTTCTGCCTAACCCTGGTGCAGACCTATTTTTCTGCCTTCTTTCCCAATTTTTGGGGAGAGGTCAGATCAGAGTCCGCCAGGTACTTGTGCAAAAGTTGGTTCTGACAGTTATTAAGGATGTGCTCCCTCTTTAACAAATTGTACAATCCTTCATAGTCCTGTACCTTGGTTCCATGAAGCCAGCCTTCTAGAGCCCTAATAGTACTATCCATTAAATCTATCTAGTCCTGGTGTGTGCCTTTGGGTGTCTATGAACTTAATCCTGTATTGCTTAGTGGTTAAGCCAAACTCATCTATTAGTGTACTCTTCAGGATTGAGTAATTGTCAGCATCCTCTTCTGTAACAGTGAGGAGCTTATCTCTACCTTTGTTTGCAAAGGAGAGTCACAGTATGGTGTTGACAATTAGGTGCCAGTGCCGAGCACCGGAAACCAATTACGTACCGATGCTGAGCACTGGAAAGCACCGGCTCAAATTAAGCACTGGTCACATGATAGCTGCCAACTGCCCTTGAGGGACCTTCTGAACTTTACAGGCCCTCTCCAAAGCAGTGATCCATTTATGGATGTCATCCCCCTTCTGGTAAGGAGGGACTATCCTGCTCAGGTTCCTAGTGTCAAAGGAGGGTTCCCTGATTCTAGGGACACTATTGCTGCCACCATGGGACTCTAGTCCCAGTTTCTCCCTAGATTTCTGTACATCTAGGGCCTCCTTGTCAAGAGCCAACTGATCTCGCCTTAGCTTCTGTCTAAATCTCTCAAGGTTGATCATATGGTACTCCCTTTACAAGGGGTCCTTCCTGTTGCTGGATATGGAGGTCCCTATGGAAGTATCTGAAGTATTGGACTCGACAAAGGGAGATCTAGACCTCATCTGTCTGCTCTGAACCCTTCCAGGAGGAATAAAGGGGGACCTACTTCTAGGGACACCCTCTGTACCATCTGTACTATTCCCTGGGGGATCAGAGTTCACCAATGTGGGGTCCTCAGACTCCTCTTGGTCCTGCTCAGAATTAGGGCCATTAGGGGTAACCCCTCTTGACTCATCTTCTGGAGCATCCCCACCCACTTTGTCCTGATCTCCTGACCTGTCAGGGTTATGGAGATCATCTATGATAGTTTCAATCAAAAGGAGGGGGGGAGAGAGAAGGGAAGTAATGTTCCATTCATCTTCCAGGATAATACAAAAAATCAATAGGGGAATGGATCACTTGTAACCACTTTACCAGGGTTTATTAGTTTGTGGTTCCGTCTTAAAAAACCCTTATATACGTACGTAACTGGATTTGAGAAAAAGGCGGTATATCTTGGTTCTCCGCCTATACGTAACGTAACAACATAGTCATGGGGTTTATTAGGTATGTTGACCTCCACCCGGAGGTTTAACCACTGGTATTCGTAGTAGTGTCCAGAAACAGAAACGTTAAAAAATGGTTGTGATAAGGTGATGTTAAAATTCTTCAAACATCCTCACTAACGCGAACATTTTTTTTTATTAGCAAGTGGGAGTTAAAGAAATTAAAATGGTGAGCGTGTGTTATTTAGACCATGTTAGTATGTCTAAACACACTGAAAAAGTGTCCTTTTATTTGGTCGACATGTTTCTGCCCCGTATGCCCAGCCGGGTCTATGGGGCTTTCTTCAGGACCAGAAAGAGTTTATCAGTGCAACTACCATTTGTATTGCACTTCTCAGCGGGGTAATATTAGTCCGCTGTAGACAATCAGGTCAATAGTACCTGTAATATAGTGAAAAAGAGAAACTTAGTCAGAATCCCCTTATTTTTAACATTCTGGGTTTACATCGTAACAATCAGATAATTTATCAGAATGAAAGTTCGTGTTAATATGTCAAATGGCGCATTTCGCTCTAAAAATATACTTCTTAAAACTATGGCTTAATTTCCAGGGATCGTGCGTAATGATAAGGTACATTAGATATCTTAATATAAATTCAAAATATGCTCTGGATTTATATTGCTACATGAAGTCACGAGGCACAGTCACAGAAAACAAAAACAAAAAAGCAAAAGGGGGAAGAAAAACGAAAAGTGAGAAAGCCAGATGCTGCCTTCTGAGATAAGACCCCATTCTAAAGTTGAAATTACCTTAAAGACACTTGTTATAGCGTCTTCAGGGCTTGGCAAGTTTATCCTTGCTTGCTGCAGCATGGACTGTCCGCTGCTTGTGCTTGCTCTGCCCACGGTGGTGTAGGGCATTCTGGGAGCCTTCTTTTATTTCACTGTCTCAATAGACATAAAGAAAATACTTCGTGGTTTTATAGTAGGCATGGAAAAAAGTTTTGGTGTCTTCGCAATATATTGTCAATAAAGTTGTGTTAGTATATTAGATGTAAGTGTGATAGTAATCAATTTTTAAATAATTGCTAACTTTGATGTTTCCAGCAATTTGACACAGAAAAAATAAAAATAATAATAATTAAAATGTGACTTCAGATATTTGCCTCGTTCTATTGCAGCAACTCAGTGAGTTTTTGATTTATAATTACGGAATAGCGGATAATCAATGTCGTTCATTCTGTTAGTAATCTTCAGACATGGAGTATTATTAACTGAACTGGTGCCACGGAATATCATCGTTCAATTCTTCCACATTGGTTTTTAAACGATGAACCCAACGCTGTTCCTTCTCGAAAAGAAGACGTTCTGCATTTTGATTTTTATTTGTTAACATCTCTATGATTGTCCAGTTGAGATCCTCAACTGTGTGGTTGAAGTCTATGTAATGTTTGCTCATTTTGGTTGTCGCTTTTTTACATTTGATGTTGCTTTTATGTTCCCCAATCCGTAGTTTTACTTTTCGACACGTCATTCCAATATATCTTAGTCCATATGGACACGTGATCATATAGATCACATGTGTGGAATTACAATTCGTGTGTTGTCGTTGTGTCCATACTAAATCATTAGATAGACACAGAGTTTTTGTTGCAGTTGTTATTTTGCAGACTACGCAGGAACCACATGGATAGTGTCCTGTGATTGGACTCATGTTCCAGGCTGTAGTGATGCTTTCTGTTTTTGTCTTGGGTGCAGGTCGAGTATGTACCAGAAGATCTTTCAGGTTTCTTGTTCTTTTATTTGCAAACCTAGGTTTTGGCCATTTCAGGTTACCGGAGGTGACAATCTTCCAATTTTTATTTACAATCTTTTTTACAGTGTTGCTAGCGATGTTGTATGTTGTCACACACGTGATCAAGTTCTCATTTGTCTCTTTAGGAGTGGTAGTGAGCAGACATTCTCGTGGTTGGTGTCTCGCTCTTTTTTGACATTTGTGAATGGTCTTCATGGGGTAATCTCTTTTTGCCAACCTATCAGTTAGGTCCTTGGCTTGTTGTTTGTAGTCTTCTAGCTTACTACAATTACGCCTAAGGCGTAAGAATTGGCTATAGGGGAGATTGTCCCTTAAAGGTCTGGGATGAAAGCTCTTATAAGATAACAGGCTGTTCTTCGCAGTCGGTTTATAATAGGTTTTTGTCTGAATGCTGTCATCCTCTATGTAGAGTGAGATATCCAAGAAGTCTAATCTGCTCTTATCAGCTGTGTAAGTGAAATTGAGGCATTCATCTCTGGTGTTAATCCAGTGTATAAAATCCTTGAGGTTGTCACTAGTATCATTCCAAATCAGGATAATGTCATCTATATAACGCTTCCAGAATAATATTCTGGAAGCGAAAGGATTTTGGTCATTGAGTATGTGTTCTTTCTCAAAATTGCTCACATACAGGCCTGCTACCGATGGCGCAAAGGCACTGCCCATAGAAGTTCCATGGCTTTGTTCATACAGTGACCCATTGTACTCGAAGAAATTTTCCGTGAGTGCTAGTCTGCAGCACTCCAGGACAAAATGCCTCGGTGTTTTGTATTGCCAGTGTTCTGAAAATAAGATGGTTTCTAATGTTTCCAAAGTGTTCTGTTGTGGAAGACTGGTGTAGAGACTTTCTATGTCTAGGCCTACCAGTAGCATTTTGTTTTCATCAAAGGGTAGGCCTATCAGTTGGTTCAGAAGGTCTCGAGTATCTTTCAGATACGTAGGAGTTTTTTGGACCAAAGGTTTTAGGAATTGGTCAGCAAATTGGGATAAGGGTTCCAATACCGAACCTATCCCAGAGACGATGGGGCGTCCTGGAGGCGGGGATCTGTTTTTATGAGTTTTAGGTAAAGAATAGAAGTATGGTATTTTCGGATTTTGTGCAATTAAAAAATCTGCTTCATGTTTTGTGATCCAGGAGTTGGTTTCTGCTTCTTCCACCATCATTTGTATCGTGTGTTGCAACCTAGAAGTAGGATCAATTACGATTTTTCTGTAGAATTTTTCATCCGAGAGAAGGAGGAGGCATTGCTGGTCGTATCCTTCTTTGTTCAGTAGGACAATGCCTCCTCCCTTATCTGCGGGTTTGATTATGATATTCTCATTTTTCCTGAGTTGATCCAAAGCTTGTTGTTCTTGTTTGGTAACATTATGAAAAGGTTGCTTAATATGTTCCTGGACTTCTTCTGCCTCTTTCATAATCGCTTGTTCAAATGTTTGTATTTCTATTGGTACCGTGTGTGGTGGAGGGCAGAACGTTGATTTTCGTCTCAAGTTCGTGTCGCTGTCAGGTGTAGAGTCTTCTTTACCAGTGAAGTAAGCTTTTAGTTTTAACTTCCTACAGAATTCCGCCAATTCACATCTTAGTTTAAAGATGTCTAGTGTCGGGGTAGGAACGAAGCCCAAACCCTTGTTGAGGATCTGGACTTGGTTCTCTGTGAGAACTGTATCTGTGAGGTTGACTATCAGCGATTCGCTGAACTCGGTCCTGGTTTGTCTTTGGACATGCTGCGTGTCAGTACTTGGCGTTGTTGTTGTTCGTTCCATGTTACTCCTTTCCGTCTTCCTCTTTGTGCAGTCTGGCCTCTTCCTAAAAAAGGCGGTGGTTGCATATTCTGTGCTCCCATCATTGGGGCCATGGCGGGTATTCCGTGTTGGTATGGATTCATCCAGCCGTGGTAGTTGGGTAGATAAGGTTGGAAGAAAGGTATTGGTTGGTCATTATAATTAGGTCTCTGCCACCTATTTGTTCTCCTCGGACGTCGTTGATTCCGGAAGTGGTTTCTCCCTCTTCGTTGAAAGGGATCTTCATCACTCCAATCGGAGTTATCAGTGGAGTTCCCTCCAGTTGACTCGTTGTCCGTAGATTGATCTGGGACAACATAGTCTTCTTTCAAGTAGGGATGCATCTTTTCTAGGGAGAAGCGTTTCAGATCTTTTCCCAACTTTTGGATCTTGTTTTGAGTGATATAATCTTTTGTTTCGTTTATTTCGCGGTTTATCTCTTCCAACCTTTTTTTATATACAGAAATATGTACAGTTGTTTTCAGTTTTGCTTCACTTATTTGAATTTTCACGGTCAGAGCCTCGGATAATCTAGTCGCCGTTTTAATAATTAAAACCAAATAGTCTTGTGTACATTTCCAGGAGATTGAGGACCAATCTTTACGAAAAGTTAAATCGTGTAGAAAAATCCGTGGTGCATTGTTTATCCATAGGCCCCTTGGTGCGGTATTGGCCCGAAGATATTCTGTCATAATTAGGCCATGTATGGCTGTCCTGACCTGTTCCCTTTTGGTTTCCGTTAATTCATCCCAATCGTTAGTTTGGGCCAATGTCTGAGTTAATTCCGTATTTTGTAATAAGGGAGGTAAGGATAGTATTTCACTAATGTCCTCCTCAGTATAACTGAGGCCTGGATTGTCCGCCATAATTCTGAAGTGATTTTCTGAAGGACCCTCCTAGCTTGTGGCGGTGTCTCTTCTGATGTCTCCAATTATCAATTGGGATGTCGTTGCAATTCTCCCACAGCTGCACGCTGCTTAATAGTTTCAATCAAAAGGAGGGGGAGAGAGAAGGGAAGTAATGATCCATTCATCTTCCAGGATAATACAAAAAATCAATAGGGGAATGGATCACTTGTAACCACTTTACCAGGGTTTATTAGTTCGTGGCTCCGTCTTAATAAACCCTCATATACGTACGTAACTGGATTTGGGAAAAGGCGGTATATCTTGGTTCTCCGCCTATACGTAACGTAACAACATAGTCATGGGGTTTATTAGGTATGTTGACCTCCACCCGGAGGTTTAACCACTGGTATTCGCAGTAGTGTCCAGAAACAGAAACGTTAAAAAATGGTTGTGATAAGGTGATGTTAAAATTCTTCAAACATCCTCACTAAAGCGAAAAAAAAATTTTATTAGCAAGTGGGAGTTAAAGAAATTAAAATGGTGAGCGTGTGTTTTTTAGACCAGGTTAGTATGTCTAAACACACTGAAAAAGTGTCCTTTTATTCGGTCGACATGTTTCTGCCCCGTATGCCCAGCCGGGTCTATGGGGCTTTCTTCAGGACCAGAAAGAGTTTATCAGTGCAACTACCATTTGTATTGCACTTCTCAGCGGGGTAATATTAGTCCGCTGTAGACAATCAGGTCAATAGTACCTGTAATATAGTAAAAAAGAGAAACTTAGTCAGAATCCCCTATTTTTAACATTCCGGGTTTACATCGTAACAATCAGATAATTTATCAGAATGAAAGTTCGTGTTAATATGTCAAATGGCGCATTTCGCTCTAAAAATATACTTCTTAAAACTATGGCTTAATTTCAAGGGATCGTGCGTAATGATAAGGTACATTAGATATCTTAATATAAATTCAAAATATGCTCTGGATTTATATTGCTACATGAAGTCACGAGGCACAGTCACTGAAAACAAAAAAAGGGGGGAAGAAAAACGAGAAGTGAGAAAGCCAGATGCTGCCTTCTGAGATAAGACCCCATTCTAAAGTTGAAATTACCTTAAAGACACTTGTTATAGCGTCTTCAGGGCTTGGCAAGTTTATCCTTGCTTGCTGTGAAGGAAAAAGAGACATTTTAAAAGAGAGACCTTACTTCAATAATGTCAAGCGTGGTCCTACGGCGTTTCCTCTCACCTGCAGCATGGACTGTCCTGCTGGCTTGTGCTTGCTCTGCCCACGGTGGTGTAGGGCATTCTGGGAGCCTTCTTTTATTTCACTGTCTCAATAGACATAAAGAAAATACTTCGTGGTTTTATAGTAGGCATAGAAAAAAGTTTTGGTGTCTTCGCAATATATTATCAATAAAGTTATGTTAGTATATTAGATGTAAGTGTGATTGTGATCAATTTTTAAATAATTGCTAACTTCGATGTTTCCAGCAATTTGACACAGAAAAAATAAAAATAATAATAATTAAAATGTGACTTCAGATATTTGCCTCGTTCTATTGCAGCAACTCAGTGAGTTTTTTGATTTATAATTACGGAATAGCGGATAATCAATGTCGTTCATTCTGTTAGTAATCTTCAGACATGGAGTATTATTAACTGAACTGGTGCCACGGAATATCATCGTTCAATTCTTCCACATTGGTTTTTAAACGATGAACCCAACGCTGTTCCTTCTCGAAAAGAAGACGTTCTGCATTTTTATTTTTATTTGTTAACATCTCTATGATTGTCCAGTTGAGATCCTCAACTGTGTGATTGGAGTCTATGTAATGTTTGCTCATTTTGGTCGTCGCTTTTTTACATTTGATGTTGCTTTTATGTTCCCCAATCCGTAGTTTTACTTTTCGACACGTCATTCCAATATATCTTAGCCCACATGGACACGTGATCATATAGATCACATGTGTGGAATTGCAATTTGTGTGTTGTCGTTGTGTCCATACTAAATCATTAGATAGACACAGAGTTTTTGTTGCAGTTGTTATTTTGCAGACTACGCAGGAACCACATGGATAGTGTCCTGTGATTGGACTCATGTTCCAGGCTGTAGTGATGCTTTCTGTTTTTGTCTTGGGTGCAGGTCGAGTATGTACCAGAAGATCTTTCAGGTTTCTTGTTCTTTTATTTGCAAACCTAGGTTTTGGCCATTTCAGGTTACCGGAGGTGACAATCTTCCAATTTTTATTTACAATCTTTTTTACAGTGTTGCTAGCGATGTTGTATGTTGTCACACACGTGATCAAGTTCTCATTTGTCTCTTTAGGAGTGGTAGTGAGCAGACATTCTCGTGGTTGGTGTCTCGCTCTTTTTTGACATTTGTGAATGGTCTTCATGGGGTAATCTCTTTTTGCCAACCTATCAGTT
Source organism: Calotriton arnoldi (assembly GCA_963921515.1). Taxonomy (NCBI): domain Eukaryota; kingdom Metazoa; phylum Chordata; class Amphibia; order Caudata; family Salamandridae; genus Calotriton; species Calotriton arnoldi. The sequence continues at coordinate 570,926 of CAWUFW010008470.1, read as the reverse complement.
AGGTCCTTGGCTTGTTGTTTGTAGTCTTCTAGCTTACTACAATTACGCCTAAGGCGTAAGAATTGGCTATAGGGGAGATTGTCCCTTAAAGGTCTGGGATGAAAGCTCTTATAAGATAACAGGCTGTTCTTCGCAGTCGGTTTATAATAGGTTTTTGTCTGAATGCTGTCATCCTCTATGTAGAGTGAGATATCCAAGAAGTCTAATCTGCTCTTATCAGCTGTGTAAGTGAAATTGAGGCATTCATCTCTGGTGTTAATCCAGTGTATAAAATCCTTGAGGTTGTCACTAGTATCATTCCAAATCAGGATAATGTCATCTACATAACGCTTCCAGAATAATATTCTGGAAGCGAAAGGATTTTGGTCATTGAGTATGTGTTGTTTCTCAAAATTGCTCAGACCTGGAGTGCTGCAGACTAGCACTCACGGAAAATGTATTTGAGTACAATGGGTCACTGTATGAACAAAGCCACGGAACTTCCATGGGCAGTGCCTTTGCGCCATCGGTAGCAGGCCTGTATGTGAGCAATTTTGAGAAACAACACATACTCAATGACCAAAATCCTTTCGCTTCCAGAATATTATTCTGGAAGCGTTATATAGATGACATTATCCTGATTTGGAATGATACTAGTGACAACCTCAAGGATTTTATACACTGGATTAACACCAGAGATGAATGCCTCAATTTCACTTACACAGCTGATAAGAGCAGATTAGACTTCTTGGATATCTCACTCTACATAGAGGATGACAGCATTCAGACAAAACCTATTATAAACCGACTGCGAAGAACAGCCTGTTATCTTATAAGAGCTTTCATCCCAGACCTTTAAGGGACAATCTCCCTATAGCCAATTCTTACGCCTTAGGCGTAATTGTAGTAAGCTGGAAGACTACAAACAACAAGCCAAGGACCTAATTGATAGGTTGGCAAAAAGAGATTACCCCGTGAAGACCATTCACAAATGTCAAAAAAGAGCGAGACACCAACCACGAGAATGTCTGCTCACTACCACTCCTAAAGAGACAAATGAGAACTTGATCACGTGTGTGACAACATACAACATCGCCAGCAACACTGTAAAGAAGATTGTAAATAAAAATTGGAAGATTGTCACCTCTGGTAACCTGAAATGGCCAAAACCTAGGTTTGCTAATAAAAGAACAAGAAACCTGAAAGATCTTCTGGTACATACTCGACCTGCACCCAAGACAAAAACAGAAAGCATCACTACAGCTTGGAACATGAGTCCAATCACAGGACACTATCCATGTGGTTCCTGCGTAGTCTGCAAAATAACAACTGCAACAAAAACTCTGTGTCTATCTAATGATTTAGTATGGGCACAACGACAACACACAAATTGTAATTCTACACATGTGATCTATATGATCACGTGTCCATGTGGACTAAGATATATTGGAATGACGTGTCGAAAAGTAAAACTACGGATTGGGGAACATAAAAGCAACATCAAATGTAAAAAAGCGACGACCAAAATGAGCAAACATTACATAGACTCCAATCACACAGTTGAGGATCTCAACTGGACAATCATAGAGATTTTAACAAATAAAAATAAAAATGCAGAACGTCTTCTTTTCGAGAAGGAACAGCGTTGGGTTCATCGTTTAAAAACTAATGTGGAAGGATTGAACGATGATATACCGTGGCACCAGTTCAGTTAATAATACTCCATGTCTGAAGATTACCAACAGAATGAACGACATTGGTTATCCGCAATTCCGTAATTATAAATCAAAAAACTCACTGCAATAAAACGAGGCAAATATCTGAAGTCACATTTTAATTATTATTATTTTTATTTTTTCTGTGTCAAATTGCTGGAAACATCGAAGTTAGCAATTATTTAAAATTGATTACTATCACACTTACATCTAATATACTAACACAACTTTATTGACAATATATTGCGAAGACACCAAAACTTTTTTCCATGCCTACTATAAAACCACGGAGTATTTTCTTTATGTCTATTGAGACAGTGAAATAAAAGAAGGCTCCCAGAATGCCCTACACCACCGTGGGCAGAGCAAGCACAAGCAGCGGACAGTCCATGCTGCAGCAAGCAAGGATAAACTTGCCAAGCCCTGAAGACGCTATAACAAGTGTCTTTAAGGTAATTTCAACTTTAGAATGGGGTCTTATCTCAGAAGGCAGCATCTGGCTTTCTCACTTTTCGTTTTTCTCCCCCTTTTTTTGCTTTTTTTGTTTTTTTGTTTTCTGTGACTGTGCCTCGTGACTTCATGTAGCAATATAAATCTAGAGCATATTTTGAATTTATATTAAGATATCTAATGTACCTTATCATTACGCACGATCCCTGGAAATGAAGCCATAGTTTTAAGAAGTATATTTTTAGAGTGAAATGCACCATTTGACATATTAACACGAACTTTCATTCTGATAAATTATCTGATTGTTACGATGTAAACCCGGAATGTTAAAAATAAGGGGATTCTGACTAAGTTTCTCTTTTTCACTATATTACAGGTACTATTGACCTGATTGTCTACAGCGGACTAATATTACCCCGCTGAGAAGTGCAATACAAATGGTAGTTGCACTGATAAACTCTTTCTGGTCCTGAAGAAAGCCCCATAGACCCGGCTGGGCATACGGGGCAGAAACATGTCGACCGAATAAAAGGACACTTTTTCAGTGTGTTTAGACATACTAACATGGTCTAAATAACACACGCTCACCATTTTAATTTCTTTAACTCCCATTTGCTAATACATTTTTTTTTCGCGTTAGTGAGGATGTTTGAAGAATTTTAACATCACCTTATCACAACCATTTTTTAACGTTTCTGTTTCTGGACACTACTGCGAATACCAGTGGTTAAACCTCCGGGTGGAGGTCAACATACCTAATAAACCCCATGACTATGTTGTTACGTTACGTATAGGCGGAGAACCAAGATATACCGCCTTTTTCTCAAATCCAGTTACGTACGTATATGATCGTTTTTAAGACGGAACCACGAACTAATAAACCCTGGTAAAGTGGTTACAAGTGATCCATTTCCCTATTGATTTTTGTATTATCCTGTGTGAGAAGTTGGCCTGGTATATGCTGTTCTCTAATTAAAGTGGACACCTTGCACCAGCCCAATTCGACTCTTATGGTAGGTAGGTTTAAGACAACCTTTATAGAAAGCTATCCTAGTGGTAGCTGTGGAGAGCAGCCTTCAGGCTAAGTCTTGGAGGAATGTAAAGCAGCTTGTTTTACCACACAATCTCTTGAATCACCAAATGAAAAGACACCACACAGGTATGTATATCAAATATATATGTATTTATTAATAAACAACTCTCTACTAATCTCTTTATGAGGTTAGAAGCCAGGAACATATGTACAAGTCAATGTTTTATCAAAATAAGTTAGCACAAGTTAATATCACAATCTGATCTTGGCTAGACCGTGGTCTAGAACATTTAGAATCGAGGGACCCCAGAGAACCACCCCAGGTAGTTGAAGGAGACCCACAGGGGACGGACGCGGTGTTCAGACACTGGTGCGAGTCCTGTACGAGTCTATGCGAGAGAACGCGATTGAGTTATCAATGTTACAGGTCCCTGGCGTGTTCGAGGTGAACACACCGATCGGTCAGTTCGAGTCGAGGGACGCGGATACTGATAGAGTTACAAGGGAGTTGGACGCAATGTGTCTAACACAGACGCAATGGAGTTAGCAACGTTACAGGTCCCTGGCGTGTTCGAGGCGAACACACCGATCGGTCAGTACGAGTCGAAGGACGCGGTTACTGATAGAGTTACAAGGGAGTTGGACGCGATGTGTCTAACACAGACGCGAGCCCTGTACGAGCCAGTGCGATAATCGCACGGGGAAAATAGGAGATTTAGGGCACTTCTAGGGTAGCTACAAGCAAGCCACTTACAGGGTAAGCAGTTCTAGGGCCCACATCCACAGGAGCACCGTAGTGCTGAAGTTACCTCACCCAGGTGCATAGGTGTCCTTTGGTGTCGGGTCGCGGCGTCGTTCTCAATGGGAGCCAGTGAAGACTTGCTGCTTGCGACGACAGAAGAAGTGTCCGTTGGAATCCAAGCCTGGATTCGGGAGGAGGAAGACCTGAAAGCAGAGGGGACAGTGTTCACAGTCACTGGGCAGTGACTCTGGGCAAGGAAGATGGATGCCCACCGTCGTCGACAGCTTCGGGTCGTCCACTGGTGTCTTGACTCTTCGACCACGTGGTCCAGGCAGCGTCGATGATGACCAGGAGCTGGATTCGGTGTGTCCCACGACGTCTGCAGCTTACTGAGGTGTCGGCGACTCGATTGGAGCCAACAAGCCTTGGTAGCAGCAAGTCTTGTGGTGATGAGGAAAAGTCAAAGGTGCAGACCAGCAAGGTCTGGGGGACTTACCCAGCAAGGGTAGATCAGGGCAGGCCTGGAGCAACCAGGGGAGTCCTTTGGTGTCATTGGAAAGTCTTCTGGGGACCCACAAGCCGGCTGGCAAGGGATCGTGAAGACGCCTTGGGAGGATCCACTCAACAGGGGCCCACGGTCACTCGGGACGGTGTAGGCCTCTGAATTCGGGAGGGATCTCTGCTAGAGGCTGGGACCATACGTGGTCCTAAGCACAAGTTCGTGGAACGTTGTGAAGGGGTTGCACTCGACAATAGTACACGGTACCCAGGGGCTGTGGTTCCTCGTCGCTCGTGGGGTCCACTTGCCTCAGTTTCGCTGGGGTCTCACGATGGCCTTGGAGAAGTCAGGAAATCCTCTTCCTGGGCTGCAGGGACTTCGGGCTCCGGCGGTAGCGGCGTAGTTTGCGACTGTCATTGTAGTTTTTGGTGCCTGCCAAGCAGGGGAGTCACTCCTTGACTCCAAGGGAGATTCTTCAGTCTTCCAAAGGTAGTGGAACGTCGAAGGTCCAGGATTCTTCTGTAGAGCGTCGTCCAGGGGTATCTAGTTTGCAAGTTCAAGGGTTCCCTATCTTATACTGAAAAGAAGGGAGGGACTAGCTCTATGACCCCACCTATGGGAGGGTCAGGGGAGTAGGTGGCTACACCCACTTCCCTTTGTCCAGCTTCGCGCCAGAGCAGGGGCAGGTAGCCCCTGAGCCGGTTTGAGCTGGCATATGCACAGAGGAGCCTACTGCTCCCCCAGTGCAGGACTTCAAAGCACTCTAAGAGTGCACCCACCCAGCCCCAATACACTAAACCCTGTCTGGGAGGTGGTTACACCTCCCTGTGACAGGATGCCTATTGTTGGGCTTCCTGCACTGCGAGTTTTGGTCATCAGCAGGAGGGCAGCCCAGTGTCTGTGACTGGTGGCATCCATTTTGTGATGCCAGGGCTCTTCAGGATTCTACCGCGTTTCCACGGTAGGTACATGTCTATCCCTCTAGAAGGGTGGAATGCTACCCCCGCCACCAGGACTGGCGGGGGGGTAGTATTCCAAGATGTTTGACACCAAACACGACATGTTTTGATGCAACCATTCCAAAGGTAGCATTTTACCGCGAGGATATAATGCACTTAAAAGTATATGGTTTAACCGCATCCACAAACAGCCCCAGAGAATGGACTCTGAGAGCTGCAGAGGGGCCCTGCTCAGGCAGAGGCACCCCCTCACATAGGAGCCACGCACCCTGCCCTCAGGATTGATAGGGCCTGCCTTAGGGGTGACTGATAGGTTCAAATGTGTGTGCAGGAGAGATATAGGGAACCTATATCTCAGTGAGGAGGGCTAGCACCACCTCACCCAGGCTGCAGTAGCAGGCCTGTGGTGTCAGATTTAGTCTGCTTCCCAGGGGTGGCATAATACATGCGGCAGCCCCTGGTAGGCCTGTGAAGTACCTATGCCCTTGGCACCTAAGGTACCATATACTAGGGACACATAAGGTACCACAGTATCCAATCACTAGTGCACCTAGAGTGCACTCCAAATCGTTTAGAGAGAACAGAGAGGCTGGGGCCCTGATTGGCAGGGACCCAGCCTGACTATAGCCAGAAACCAGTGTAAACATCAGAAAAAAAGTGGGGGCAACATAAGAGGCAGATCCTACTCTCCTACACAACCCCCCCCCAAACGCAAGGACACTAAACTAACCTTGACCAGTTGAGTCTTCGTGTTCAAAGTGGAAATACCTTGAGAGTCCATCTGCATTGGCATGTTGGGTCCCAGGTCTATGTTCCACTGTATAGTCCATCCCCTGTAGGGAAATGGACCACCTCAAAAGTTTTGGGTTTTCTCCTTTCATTTGTTTAAGCCATAGGAGGGGCTTGTGGTCGGTCTGCACTATGAAGTGAGTGCCAAACAAGTATGGCCTCAGCTTCTTCAGGGCCCACACCACAGCAAAGGCCTCCCTCTCTATAGCTGACCAACGTTTCTCTCTAGGGGTCAGCCTTCTGCTAATGAAAGCTACTGGCTGATCTTGACCTTCATCATTCAGTTGAGACAGTACAGCTCCCACACCCAGCTCAGAAGCATCTGTTTGGACAATGAACTTTTTGGTGTAGACTGGACTCTGTAAGATGGGGGCAGTGCACATGGACTGCTTTAGGTCTTCAAATGCCTTCTGACAGCTAGCTGTCCACTGAACCTTTTTTGGCATTTTCTTTGAGGTCAGATCATTCAAGGGGGTCACTATAGATCCATATCCCTTGACAAACCTCCTATAGTACCCAGTCAGGCCTAGGAAGGCTCTCACCTGTGTCTGGGTGGTTGGAGCAACCCATTCCATTATGGTTTGGATTTTGCTCTGTAAAGGCTGAACCTGGCCTCCACCTACAAGGTGGCCCAGGTACACAACCTGACTCTGCCCTATCTGGCACTTGGTGGCCTTGATAGTGAGGCCTGCTTTCTGCAGGGCCTCCAAAACATTTCTGAGGTGGACCAGGTGATCCTGCCAGGAGGAACTAAAGACAGCAATATCATCTAGATAAGCTGAGCAATAAGTTTCCATCCCTGCCAGAACTTTATTCACCAACCTCTGAAAAGTGGCAGGTGCATTTTTCAATCCAAAGGGCATCACCACAAAGTGGTAGTGCCCACCAGGGGTCGAAAATGCTGTTTTGGCTTTTGCATCATCAGCTAACCTGATCTGCCAGTAGCCAGCTGTTAGGTCAAATGTACTTAGATACTTGGCTGAGGCCAAAGTATCAATCAGTTCATCTGCCCTTGGTATGGGATAGGCATCAGTCCTAGTGACTGCATTGAGGCCTCTGTAGTCTACACAAAACCTCATTTCTTTCTTACCACCCTGGGTATGAGGCTTGGGTACCAGGACTACTGGGCTAGCCCAAGGGCTATCTGAAGGCTCAATTACACCTAGCTCCAACATTTTCTGGACTTCAGTCCTGATACAGTCCCTGACATGGTCAGGTTGCCTGTAGATTTTACTCTTGACAGGCAGACTGTCTCCAGTGTCCACCTCATGGGTGCACCAGGTAGTCTGACTGGGGGTCAGGCTAAACATATGTCTAAACTGTTGCAGAACTTGTCTGCACTCAGTTTGCTGATGGTCAGTGAGGCTGCTTGCCAAAGCAACACCATCTACTGACCCATCATCAGGGTTCTGTGAGAGAAGGTCAGGGAGAGGGTCACTCTCCTCCTCCTGGTCCTCATCAGTTGCCATGAGCAAGCCCATGTCAGCCCTGTCAACATATGGCTTTAATCTGTTGACATGGAGCACCCTCAGGGGGCTCCTAGGAGTTCCAAGATTCACCAGATAGGTGACTTCTCCCTTTTGTTCAACTATTGTATGGGGGCCACTCCACTTGTCTTGGAGGGCTGCTGGGGCCACAGGCTCCAACACCCACACTTTCTGTCCTGGCTGGTACACAGTCAGCACAGCCTTTTGGTCATGCCAAGCTTTTTGTAATTCTTGGCTGGCCTCAAGGTTTTTGGTTGCCTTTTTCATGTATTCTGCCATCCGGGAGCGGAGACCAAGTACATAGTCCATCACATCCTGTTTGGGGGGCTTGAGAGGTAACTCCCAGCCCTCTTTGACCAAACACAATGGACCTCTTACAGGATGCCCAAACAGAAGCTCAAATGGGCTGTAACCAACCCCCTTCTGTGGGACCTCTCTGTAGGCAAACAACAGGCAGGGAAGAAGAAGGTCCCATTTCCGCCTAAGCTTCTCTGGGAGTCCTTTAATCATTCCCTTAAGGGTTTTGTTGAAGCGTTCAACCAAACCATTGCATTGTGGGTGATAGGGGGTAGTGAACTTATAAGTCACACCACACTCCTTCCACATTGCTTTCAAATATCCTGACATGAAGTTAGTACCTCTGTCAGAGATGACCTCCTTTGGGAAACCCACTCTGGAGAAGACTCCAATGAGGGGCCTTGCCACCACAGGGGCTGTGGTGGTCCTCAGGGGAATTGCCTCTGGGTACCTGGTGGCATGATCCACTACCACCAGGATAAATCGGTGCCCAGATGCAGTTTGAGGGTCAAGGGGACCAACAATGTCAATCCCTACCCTTTCAAAGGGTACCCCCACCACAGGTAGTGGTATCAGGGGGCCTTTGTGGTGCCACCTGCCTTGCCACTGGCTTGGCATGTGACACAGGAGCGACAAAACTCCTTTGTGTCCTCTGACATATGTGGCCAATGAAAATGTGGAACAAGCCTGTCCCAGGTCTTGTTTTGGCCCAAGTGACCTGCTAATGGGATGTCATGTGCTAGGGTCAAGAGGAACCCCCTAAACTTCTGAGGTATTACCAACCTCCTGGTGGCTCCAGGGGCTGGGTCTCTACCCTCAGAATATAGGAGTCCCTCATCCCAATAAACTTTATGGGACCCACTAGCACTCCCAGCAGCCTCAGCAGCAGCCTGCTGTCTGAGGGGTTCAAGAGAGGGGCAGCACTGTTGCTCCTTACTCAGATCTTCCCTGGAAGGGCCCCCTGCCCCCAAGAACTCAACCTGATCAGGCTCAAGTCCCTCTGGGGCAGTTCCTTCTTCCGGGTCTGCTTCACCTCCCTCAAGAGGTGAATCTGTGATCTGAGGCAGAGGGGAAGGCACTGCCTTTACCCTACTGCTCCTCCTCTTGGGAAGCATCTGGTCCATTGTTCCAGGATCCAGAGCTGGTTCAGTGTTATGCATTCTTGCTTGTGACCTGGTCACAGCAAATACCTCTGCAGGGATGCCCAACATCTCAGCATGAGTCCATAACTCTACTTCAGACCAGGCTGAAGTCTCTAGATCATTGCCCAATAGACATTCTACAGGGAGGTCTGCACTGACTACAACCTTCTTGAGGCCAGTTACCCCTCCCCAGGAGAAATTCACAACTGCCAGACTATGGTTGGTCCTGGCATTGCTTGCATTGGTCACCTGGTACATTTCGCCCAGGATGATCTGTCCAGGGTCCACAAGATCCTCTGCCACCATGGTGACACTAGCACCTGTGTCCCTAAATGCCAAAGCCTGTTTGCCATTTATTACAGGCTGCTGTTTGTATTTGCCCAGATTACTGGGGCTTACTAGGAAGGACATGTCCATGTCTCCATCACAAATCAGCATTGCCTGAGTGGGTACTCTGACTAGGCCAGAGTCCACTTCAGAACCCAGGGTCAACCCTACTACACCCTTATTCTGAGTAACACCTCCACCAGTAGCTGAACTAGGGGGAACAGTTGCCTTAGGGGCAGGAGTGGTGGTGCTTTGGTCTTTGGACTTGTTACAATCAGAAGTCCAGTGCCCTTTCTGTTTACAGAATTTGCACCAGGGCTTCTTTTGGCCTTTTCCCTTGTTGGATTGTGACTCCCCACCAGATGCAGATTTTTGGGGCCCTTGTGAAGACTTCTGGTCTTTTGACTTATCCCCACCTTTCTCAGAGCCCTTAGAATCCTGCTTCTTGGTGTCACCCCCTTGGTTCTGGGTTTTCTGCCTCACCCTGGTTCTGACCCACTTGTCTGCCTTCTTTCCCAATTCTTGGGGAGAGGTCAGATCTGAGTCCACCAGGTATTGATGCAACAACTGGTTCTGGCAATTATTAAGGATCTGTTCTCTCATCATAAGATTATACAATCCCTTGAAATCAGTAACCCTACTGCCAACCAGCCAACCCTCCAGAGCCTTGGTTGCACAATCAACAAAGTCAGTCCAGTCCTGAGTCTGTGCCTTCTGGGTGTCTCTGAACTTCAACCTGTACTGCTCAGTGGTTAAGCCAAACCCATCTATCAGTGCACGCTTCAGGACTTCATAGTCATCAGCATCCTCTTCTCTAACAGTGAGGAGCTTGTCTCTACCTTTATCTGAAAAGGAGAGCCACAAGATTGCTGCCCACTGCTTTTGGGGGACCTGTTGTACTCTACAGGCCCTTTCCATAGCAGTTATCCACTTATGGATATCATCCCCACTCTGGTAGGGAGGAACAACCTTGCTCAGGTTCCTATGGTCTGGAATATATTCTCTGCCTCTAGGGACACTGTTGCTGCCACCAGGGGGTTCTAACCCCTCTTTTCTAGAAGCTCTCTGGAGCTCCAGGGCTTCCTTATCTAATGCCAACTGCTTGGTTTTGAGGGCAAATCTTGCTTCCTCATACTGCAGCAGTTTGTACATTCTGTCAGAGGAGGTCTCTCTTCTTGGGTAGTAGGAGTTCCTCTGGTAGACAGATTCTCTGCCAGAGTGATAGGAGTGCTCAGATTCCCTAGAAAGGGACCTAGGCCTGTCCTCCACTATGTCAGTTCTCTTAGGGAGAATTCCTCTGTCTTTTTCAGGCCCCTTGGGACCTGGCCCTTCAACCACAGAGTCTTGGTCATTCTGATTTTCATCATCTGACCCAGATACTGTAATTGACCCACCCACTGATTCAGATCCATTAGCTCCTAGAGCCAATCTAAGATCATCTGCTGTCAGCAGATCTATCAGGTGTAGTGTGGAGGGACTCTGTCCTAGCTTCAGGTGCCTTTCAGCACACATGGCTCTCAGTTCAGAGAAAGCCATGTCCTTATACTGAGGCTGAGTGGATCCACTGGGTCCACCCTTTAAGGACATTCTAGTGTTGTGCAGTGTTGTCCTACCTACACTAGTTTGTGGCCTACTGATCCTAGCTTGAGCTGTAGAAAGGGTGTGCTATCCCTTGGCACACAGCTCTAAGTTCAGTAGAACTTATTGATACTAAGCTTGACTTTATATGTACCTTTAGTACCTATAGTGGTTTTCAGTTAGTAATTCAAATAGAGATTTTCTGGTAAAACAATAGCAAGCTGGAATCCCACACGCTGCCACCAATGTGAGAAGTTGGCCTGGTATATGCTGTTCACTAATTAAAGTGGACACCTTGCACCAGCCCAATTCAACTCTTATGGTAGGTAGGTTTAAGACAACCTTTATAGAAAGCTATCCTAGTGGTTGCTTTGGAGAGCAGCCTTCAGGCTAAGTCTTGGAGGAATGTAAAGCAGCTTGTTTTACCACACAATCTCTTGAATCACCAAATGAAAAGACACCACACAGGTATGTATATCAAATATATATGTATTTATTAATAAACAACTCTCTACTAATCTCTTTATGAGGTTAGAAGCCAGGAACATATGTACAAGTCAATGTTTTATCAAAATAAGTTAGCACAAGTTAATATCACAATCTGATCTTGGCTAGACCGTGGTCTAGAGCATTTAGAATCGAGGGACCCCAGAGAACAACCCCAGGTAGTTGAAGGAGACCCACAGGGGACGGACGCGGTGTTCAGACACTGGTGCGAGTCCTGTTCGAGTCTATGCGAGAGAACGCGATTGAGTTATCAATGTTACAGGTCCCTGGCGTGTTCGAGGCGAACACACCGATCGGTCAGTACGAGTCGAGGGACGCGGATACTGATAGAGTTACAAGGGAGTTGGACGCGATGTGTCTAACACAGATGCGATGGAGTTAGCAACGTTACAGGTCCCTGGCGTGTTCGAGGCGAACACACCGATCGGTCAATACGAGTCGAAGGACGCGGTTACTGATAGAGTTACAAGGGAGTTGGACGCGATGTGTCTAACACAGACGCGAGCCCTGTACGAGCCAGTGCGATAATCGCACGGGGAAAATAGGAGATTTAGGGCACTTCTAGGGTAGCTACAAGCAAGCCACTTACAGGGTAAGCAGTTCTAGGGCCCACACCCACAGGAGCACCGTAGTACTGAAGTTACCTCACCCAGAGGAGCCGGGTGCATAGGTGTCCTTTGGTGTCGGGTCGCGGCGTCGTTCTCAATGGGAGCCAGTGAAGACTTGCTGCTTGCGACGACAGAAGAAGTGTCCGTTGGAATCCAAGCCTGGATTCGGGAGAAGGAAGACCTGAAAGCAGAGGGGACAGTGTTCACAGTCACTGGGCAGTGACTCTGGGCAAGGAAGATGGATGCCCACCGTCGTCGACAGCTTCGGGTCGTCTACTGGTGTCTTGACTCTTCGACCACGTGGTCCAGGCAGCGTCGATGATGACCAGGAGCTGGATTCGGTGTGTCCCACGATGTCTGCAGCTTACTGAGGTGTCGGTGACTCGATTGGAGCCAACAAGCCTTGGTAGCAGCAAGTCTCGTGGTGATGAGGAAAAGACAAAGGTGCAGACCAGCAAGGTCTGGGGGACTTACCCAGCAAGGGTAGGTCAGGGCAGGCCTGGAGCAACCAGGGAGCCCTTTGGTGTCATTGGAAAGTCTTCTGGGGACCCACAAGCCGGCTGGCAAGGGATCGTGAAGACGCCTCGGGAGGATCCACTCAACAGGGGCCCACGGTCACTCGGGACGGTGTAGGCCTCTGAATTCGGGAGGGATCTCTGCTAGAGGCTGGGACCACACGTGGTCCTAAGCACAAGTTCGTGGAACGTTGTGAAGGGGTTGCACTCGACAATAGTGCACGGTACCCAGGGGCTGCGGTTCCTCATCGCTCGTGGGGTCCACTTGCCTCAGCTTCGCTGGGGACTCACGATGGCCTTGGAGAAGTCAGGAAATCCTCTTCCTGGGCTGCAGGGACTTCGGGCTCCGGCGGGAGCGGCGTAGTTTGCAACTGTCGTTGTAGTTTTTGGTGCCTGCCAAGCAGGGGAGTCACTCCTTGACTCCAAGGGAGATTCTTCAGTCTTCCAAAGGTAGTGGAACGTCGAAGGTCCAGGATTCTTCTGTAGAGCGTCGTCCAGGGGTATCTAGTTTGCAAGTTCAAGGGTTCCCTATCTTATACTGAAAAGAAGGGAGGGACTAGCTCTATGACCCAACCTATGGGAGGGTCAGGGGAGTGGGTGGCTACACCCACTTCCCTTTGTCCAGCTTCGCGCCAGAGCAGGGGCAGGTAGCCCCTGAGCCGGTTTGAGCTGGCATATGCACAGAGGAGCCTACTGCTCCCCCAGTGCAGGACTTCAAAGCACTCTAAGAGTACACCCACCCAGCCCCAATACACTAAACCCTGTCTGGGAGGTGGTTACACCTCCCTGTGACAGGATGCCTATTGTTGGGCTTCCTCCACTGCGAGTTTCGGTCATCAGCAGGAGGGCAGCCCAGTGTCTGTGACTGGTGGCATCCATTTTGTGATGCCAGGGCTCTTCAGGATTCTACCGCGTTTCCACAGTAGGTACATGTCTATCCCTCTAGAAGGGTAGAATGCTACCCCCGCCGCCAGGTCTAGTATTCCAAGATGTTTGACACCAAACACGACATGTTTTGATGCAGACATTCCAAAGTTAGCATTTTACCGCAAGGATATAATGCACTTAAAAGTATATGGTTTAACCGCATCCACAAACAGCCCCAGAGAATGGACTCTGAGAGCTGCAGAGGGGCCCTGCTCAGGCAGAGGCACCCCCTCACATAGAAGCCACGCACCCTGCCCTCAGGATTGATAGGGCCTGCCTTAGGGGTGACTGATAGGTTCAAATGTGTGTGCAGGAGAGATATAGGGAACCTATATCTCAGTGAGGAGGGCTAGCACCACCTCACCCAGGCTGCAGTAGCAGGCCTGTCGTGTCAGATTTAGTCTGCTTCCCAGGGGTGGCATAATACATGCTGCAGCCCCTGGTAGGCCTGTGAAGTACCTATGCCCTTGGCACCTAAGGTACCATATACTAGGGACTCATAAGGTACCACAGTATCCAATCACTAGTGCACCTAGAGTGCACTCCAAATCGTTTAGAGAGAACAGAGAGGCTGGGGCCCTGATTGGCAGGGACCCAGCCTGACTATAGCCAGAAACCAGTGTAAACATCAGAAAAAAAGTGGGGGCAACATAAGAGGCAGATCCTACTCTCCTACATCCTGGAAGATGAATGGATCATTACTTCCCTTCTCTCTCCCCCCCTCCTTTTGATTGAAACTATTAAGCAGCGTGCAGCTGTGGGAGAATTGCAACGACATCCCAATTGATAATTGGAGACATCAGAAGAGACACCGCCACAAGCTAGGAGGGTCCTTCAAAAAATCACTTCAGAATTATGGCGGACAATCCAGGCCTCAGTTATACTGAGGAGGACATTAGTGAAATACTATCCTTACCTCCCTTATTACAAAATACGGAATTAACACAGACATTGGCCCAAACTAACGATTGGGATGAATTAACGGAAACCAAAAGGGAACAGGTCAGGACAGCCATACATGGCCTAATTATGACAGAATATCTTCGGGCCAATACCGCACCAAGGGGCCTATGGATAAACAATGCACCACTGATTTTTCTACAAGATTTAACTTTTCGTAAAGATTGGTCCTCAATTTCCTGGAAATGTACACGAGACTATTTGGTTTTAATTATTAAAACAGCGACTAGATTATCCGAGGCTCTGACCGTGAAAATTCGAATAAGTGAAGCAAAACTGAAAACAACTGTACATATTTCTGTATATAAAAAAAGGTTGGAAGAGATAAACCGCGAAATAAACGAAACAAAAGATTATATCACTCAAAACAAGATCCAAAAGTTGGGAAAAGATCTGAAACGCTTCTCCCTAGAAAAGATGCATCCCTACTTGAAAGAAGACTATGTTGTCCCAGATCAATCTACAGACAACGAGTCAACTGGAGGGAACTCCACTGATAACTCCGATTGGAGTGATGAAGATTCCTTTCAACGAAGAGGGAGAAACCACTTCCGGAATCAACGACGTCCGAGGAGAACAAATAGGTGGCAGAGACCTAACTATAATGACCAACCAATACCTTTTTACCAACCTTATCTACCCAACTACCACGGCTGGATGAATCCATACCAACACGGAATACCCGCCATGGCCCCAATGATGGGAGCACAGAATATGCAACCACCGCCTTTTTTAGGAAGAGGCCAGACCGCACAAAGAGGAAGACGGAAAGGAGTAACATGGAACGAACAACAACAACGCCAAGTACTGACACGCAGCATGTCCAAAGACAAACCAGGACCGAGTTCAGCGAATCGCTGATAGTCAACCTCACAGATACAGTTCTCACAGATAACCAAGTCCAGATCCTTAACAAGGGTTTGGGCTTCGTTCCTACCCCAACACTAGACATCTTTAAACTAAGATGTGAATTGGCGGAATTCTGTAGGAAGTTAAAACTAAAAGCTTACTTCACTGGTAAAGAAGACTCTACACCTGACAGCGACACGAACTTGAGTCGAAAATCAACGTTCTGCCCTCCACCACACACGGTACCAATAGAAATACTAACATTTGAACAAGCGATTATGAAAGAGGCAGAAGAAGTCCAGGAACATTTTAAGCAACCTTTTCATAATGTTACCAAACAAGAACAACAAGCTTTGGATCAACTCAGGAAAAATGAGAATATCATAATCAAACCCGCAGATAAGGAAGGAGGCATTGTCCTACTGAACAAAGAAGGATATGACCAGCAATGCCTCCTCCTTCTCTCGGATGAAAAATTCTACAGAAAAATCGTAATTGATCCTACTTCTAGGTTGCAACACACGATACAAATGATGGTGGAAGAAGCAGAAACCAACTCCTGGATCACAAAACATGAAGCAGATTTTTTAATTGCACAAAATCCGAAAATACCATACTTCTATTCTTTACCTAAAACTCATAAAAACAGATCCCCGCCTCCAGGACGCCCCATCGTCTCTGGGATAGGTTCGGTATTGGAACCCTTATCCCAATTTGCTGACCAATTCCTAAAACCTTTGGTCCAAAAACTCCTACGTATCTGAAAGATACTCGAGACCTTCTGAACCAACTGATAGGCCTACCCTTTGATGAAAACAAAATGCTACTGGTAGGCCTAGACATAGAAAGTCTCTACACAAGTCTTCCACAACAGAACACTTTGGAAACATTAGAAACCATCTTATTTTCAGAACACTGGCAATACAAAACACCAAGGCATTTTGTCCTGGAGTGCTGCAGACTAGCACTCACGGAAAATTTCTTTGAGTACAATGGGTCACTGTATGAACAAAGCCATGGAACTTCTATGGGCAGTGCCTTTGCGCCATCGGTAGCAGGCCTGTATGTGAGCAATTTTGAGAAACAACACATACTCAATGACCAAAATCCTTTCGCTTCCAGAATATTATTCTGGAAGCGTTATATAGATGACATTATCCTGATTTGGAATGATACTAGTGACAACCTCAAGGATTTTATACACTGGATTAACACCAGAGATGAATGCCTCAATTTCACTTACACAGCTGATAAGAGCAGATTAGACTTCTTGGATATCTCACTCTACATAGAGGATGACAGCATTCAGACAAAAACCTATTATAAACCGACTGCGAAGAACAGCCTGTTATCTTATAAGAGCTTTCATCCCAGACCTTTAAGGGACAATCTTCCCTATAGCCAATTCTTACGCCTTAGGCGTAATTGTAGTAAGCTAGAAGACTACAAACAACAAGCCAAGGACCTAACTGATAGGTTGGCAAAAAGAGATTACCCCATGAAGACCATTCACAAATGTCAAAAAAGAGCGAGACACCAACCACGAGAATGTCTGCTCACTACCACTCCTAAAGAGACAAATGAGAACTTGATCACGTGTGTGACAACATACAACATCACCAGCAACACTGTAAAGAAGATTGTAAATAAAAATTGGAAGATTGTCACCTCTGGTAACCTGAAATGGCCAAAACCTAGGTTTGCAAATAAAAGAACAAGAAACCTGAAAGATCTTCTGGTACATACTCGACCTGCACCCAAGACAAAAACAGAAAGCATCACTACAGCTTGGAACATGAGTCCAATCACAGGACACTATCCATGTGGTTCCTGCGTAGTCTGCAAAATAACAACTGCAACAAAAACTCTGTGTCTATCTAATGATTTAGTATGGACACAACGACAACACACAAATTGTAATTCCACACACGTGATCTATATGATCACGTGTCCATGTGGACTAAGATATATTGGAATGACGTGTCGAAAAGTAAAACTACGGATTGGGGAACATAAAAGCAACATCAAATGTAAAAAGCGACGACCAAAATGAGCAAACATTACATAGACTCCAATCACACAGTTGAGGATCTCAACTGGACAATCATAGAGATGTTAACAAATAAAAATCAAAATGCAGAACGTCTTCTTTTCGAGAAGGAACAGCGTTGGGTTCATCGTTTAAAAACCAATGTGGAAGAATTGAACGATGATATACCGTGGCACCAGTTCAGTTAATAATACTCCATGTCTGAAGATTACTAACAGAATGAACGACATTGGTTATCCGCTATTCTGTAATTATAAATCAAAAAACTCACTGAGTTGCTGCAATAGAACGAGGCAAATATCTGAAGTCACATTTTAATTATTATTATTCTTATTTTTTCTGTGTCAAATTGCTGGAAACATCGAAGTTAGCAATTATTTAAAAATTGATTACAATCACACTTACATCTAATATACTAACATAACTTTATTGACAATATATTGCGAAGACACCAAAACTTTTTCCATGCCTACTATAAAACCACGGAGTATTTTCTTTATGTCTATTGAGATAGTGAAATAAAAGAAGGCTCCCAGAATGCCCTACACCACCGTGGGCAGAGCAAGCACAAGCACAAGCAGAGGACAGTCCATGCTGCAGGTGAGAGGAAATGCCGTAGGACCACGCTTGACATTATTGAAGTAAGGTCTCTCTTTTAAAATGTCTCTTTTTCCTTCACAGCAAGCAAGGATAAACTTGCCAAGCCCTGAAGACGCTATAACAAGTGTCTTTAAGGTAATTTTCAACTTTAGAATGGGGTCTTATCTCAGAAGGCAGCATCTGGCTTTCTCACTTCTCGTTTTTCTTCCCCCTTTTTGTTTTTTTGTTTTCTGTGACTCTGCCTCGTGACTTCATGTAGCAATATAAATCTAGAGCATATTTTGAATTTATATTAAGATATCTAATGTACCTTATCATTACGCACGATCCCTGGAAATTAAGCCATAGTTTTAAGAAGTATATTTTTAGAGCGAAATGCGCCATTTGACATATTAACACGAACTTTCATTCTGATAAATTATCTGATTGTTACGATGTAAACCCGGAATGTTAAAAATAAGGGGATTCTGACTAAGTTTCTCTTTTTCACTATATTACAGGTACTATTGACCTGATTGTCTACAGCGGACTAATATTACCCCGCTGAGAAGTGCAATACAAATGGTAGTTGCACTGATAAACTCTTTCTGGTCCTGAAGAAAGCCCCATAGACCCGGCTGGGCATACGGGGCAGAAACATGTCGACCGAATAAAAGGACACTTTTTCAGTGTGTTTAGACATACTAACATGGTCTAAACAACACACGCTCACCATTTTAATTTCTTTAACTCCCACTTGCTAATAAATTGTTTTTTCGCGTTAGTGAGGATGTTTGAAGAATTTTAACATCACCTTATCACAGCCATTTTTTAACGTTTCTGTTTCTGGACACTACTGCGAATACCAGTGGTTAAACCTCCGGGTGGAGGTCAACATACCTAATAAACCCCATGACTATGTTGTTACGTTACGTATAGGCGGAGAACCAAGATATACCGCCTTTTTCTCAAATCCAGTTACGTACGTATATGTGGGTTTTTTAAGACGGAACCACGAATTAATAAACCCTGATCATCTATGATAAACAGCTCTAAGAGATGCTTAGTGGTTGGGTTGCTACCTGTCTTTAACTTCCTATAGGTATACAGGGTCCTTAGTTCCTGGAACTTAAGACCACTGTATCTAAAAGACTGGGCCTCGTTGAGGTCCATTACTATAGACATGGTGTCTAAGTATAGTGTGGTGTTGCACCTGCCTACCCTAGTGTAAACTAAACTTCCTAAGATTGAAGAAAGGGTTGTGCTAGACCCTTACAACCAATCTTAAAGTTCAGTAGAACTTACATAGTCTATCTAAAAATGATATGTGCCTAATGCTAGTGATGGTTTTTCAATTAATCCACACCTAGATTAGCTGGTAAAACAATGCAGGCTTGAATCCCAACCACTGCACGCCAATGTAGGAGGCTGGCTTAGTATATGATGCTCCCTTATTTAAGTGTAGCACCCTGCACTAATCCAGACAACCCTTATGATGAGTTTAGTGGTCTTAGACAACCTTAGAAAGCTCTCTAAGTGGTAGCTGTGGAGAGCAGCCTTCAGATCTGAAAGAGACACGTTAGTGACAGATTCCTTACCTTAGAATATCCCCAGGCGTCAGGCTGGATCCGGAAAATTTTCTGTAGCAGTACCCCTGCGCGTCGGTAGGCGGCGTTGTGCGGCTCCGCGTCTGTCGTCAGCGTCGTGATCGCAGGGATGACGTTGCGGCCATTACTTAGACGCCGCCCATGCGCGCTGGCGTCAGTTCTTTCTTTTTCCGCGCCAGTAAGCGCAGATCCGGATTGAGCAGTGCCCCAGTCATTTTTTGACTGAATCTTTTTTGAGACTTTTTGTCCAAGTTTTCGAGTCGCTTCGACTCCAACGGTGTCAGTAGGGATGCCCGGCTTCAAGCCTTGCGAGATCTGTAATCGCATGATGTCGATTACGGATCCGCACCGTGAGTGTCTCTTCTGTCTGGGGCGCGGCCACGACCATGCGTCGTGCCCCAAGTGTCGGTCCCTCGCTCCGAAGACTTTGCGAGAGCGGTCTCGAAAGCTCCTCGAGGCCCGGCACATGGCTCCGCGCTGATCGAGGTCCCGGTCCCGTGAGAGGTCGAGGGGCCGGTCGCGGAGTCATCGCCATTCGTCGGGGTCGAAGTCTTCGTCTTCAGGTAAGGCGAAGCACAAGAGGTCTAAGAAGCGTCGCTCTAAGACCTCCCCTCGCCGGTCTCGCGACACGGCCGAGGGTCCAGACGGTGCCGACCCCGCAGCACCGGGGGTGCCCGCGCAGCCGACGCCGGCCTACCCGCCCTTTCCGGGTCCGACGTTGACTCCGGCCGAGATACAGGAGTTCCTGTCGGCCATGGCCCGCCTCTTCGGGCCTAAGGGTTCCCCCGGTGTGCCTTCGGGCCCCGCGGGCCCCAGTGGGGGTCCTCCCTCGGCACCGCCGGCGGCTCCGGCCCCAGTGTCTCCGGCGGCTCCGGCCCCGGCACCGCAGGACCCCCTCGGATCCAGGCGTGGATCCCGGTCGACGCCGGTTAACCTAACGACACCTCCGCCGGCGCCGACCCCACCGGTACCGCTCACGGCGCCGTCCGAGTCCCCGGACGGCGCCGTCCCCAGGTTCTCCCCGGCACCGGACACGGATCGATGTCGCTCGACGCCGATTCCGACGCCGATGGAGCCTTTTGTTCCTTATGTCCCTCCTCCTTACTTTTCACCTATTTTGGAGAACGAGGAGGATTGGGAGGGGTCTGAGGACCCTCTCACAGCTCAATGTGAGCCTTATCAGGACTGGGCTGAGGAACTGGGGGATGCCAGTGGTCTGGACACCTCTCCTGACCTTGGCATGCTGTCTCCTCCTTCCGTGGCTACGGAGGAGGGAGCAAGTTATGCTACGGTGTTGCGTAGGGCGGCTGAGGCCCTGCGCCTCGACCTACCTTCGGTGGCTGTCAGGACTAACCTCCTGACAGAAGTGCTTCAACTGGCAATTACCTCTTCGGAGCCACTGCTGCCGTTCAACGACGCACTTTCAGACGTTCTTTTGGGCACCTGGTCCAGGCCCACCACAGGGGCTCCTGTGGACAGGAACGTAGCCCGACGCCATCGCCCGGCCCCGGGCAACCCCCTGTTTCTCTCCCAACACCCCACCCCGAGAGCTTGGTTGTCCAAGCCTCTACCTCCCAGAGCGCCTTCCCTACCGCTCCACCGGATAGGGAATCCAAAAAACTGGATCAGTTTGGGAAGAAGGTTTTTTCTTCCGCCAGTGCTGTCTTGCGGTCCGTGAACACCGCTTGCCTTTTGGGCCGTTACTCCCACTCTCTGTGGGATTCGGTGGCGCAAGCGCTGCCCAAGTGTCCTGAGGAGGTCCAGGCACTTCTCTCCCGTGCTGTTGCGGAAGGGAGAGACGCAGCGAAGTTCAGCATCCTTACGTGGCCTAGATACCGCTGACTTGCTAGGCAGATCGCTTGCTACGACAGTGGCGCTTCGCCGTCACGCCTGGCTGAGGACCACTGGTTTCTCGGGCGATGTCCAAAACACCCTTATGGACATGCCCTTTGATGGTATCCGCCTTTTTGGCCAAAAGGCAGACAGCGCGCTGGAGCGCTTTAAGGACTCGCGGGCTACGGCCAAGTCCTTGGGCCTCTCCGCCTTGTGCCCTCCGCAGCCATCTGCTTTTCGCCCCTTTCGTGGCCACGGAAGGGGCGCCCAGTCACGTCCACTGCCCAGCCACCGGCCCGCACAGCAAACGCCTTTGCACGGCCGAGGACGTGGCTCCCGCCGAGGCGGGTCGGGTAACCAGCGAGCGGGTCAGGCCACCACCCCCGCCCCGTCCGTGGCCTCCAAACCCTCCTAGTCCATCCTTTCCGGTCCACAGCATGCCAGTGGGGGGCAGGGTCCGCCATCACCTTCCCCACTGGCGCACCATCACATCGGACAGGTGGGTTTTGGACATTGTCCGAAGGGGCTACTCCCTCCCCTTCGAGACTACCCCTCCAGCCATGCCACCTCAGCACCACCGCATGTCGGGGGACCATTTGGCACTTCTTCGCCAGGAAGTTGCGGCCCTCTTGGCCAAGGGGGCCATCGAGCACGTTCCGACCCCAGAAGTAGGGCGTGGTTGCTATTCCCACTACTTTCTGGTGCCCAAAAAGGACAAGGAGGACATGCGTCCTATCTTGGACCTCCGGAACGTCAATCGCTTCCTCCGGAGGGAGAAGTTCAAGATGCTCACCCTAGCTCAGGTCTTGACTGCCCTCGACCCCGGAGACTGGATGGTAGCGTTGGACTTGCAGGACGCATATTTTCACATCCCCGTCCTGCCGGCCCACCGGCGTTACCTGCGGTTCACGGTAGGCCTCGAGCACTTTCAGTTCACCGTGCTCCCATTTGGCCTTACCAGCGCCCCTCGGGTGTTCACGAAAGTGATGGCGGTTTTCGCAGCTCATCTGCGCCGGTTAGGGGTTCCAGTCTTCCCCTACCTCGACGACTGGTTGTTGAAGGCGGGCTCGTCCCAGGCAGTCGTCTCCCACCTCCAGACTACGGCCGGACTCCTGCACTCGCTGGGGTTCTCCATCAATGTGCCGAAGTCGCACCTGGTTCCTTCTCCACAGCTCCTTTTCATCGGAGCAGTTCTGGACACAACGCAGTTTCAGGCCTATCCTCCCGAACGGCGAGTCCAGGATATTCAGGCTATGATTCCGATCTTTCAGCCTCTATCCTGGGTTTCGGTACGGATGACCCTGAGGCTGCTGGGCCTCATGGCCTCCTGCATCCTGCTGGTCGATCATGCCAGATGGCATATGCGGGCTCTGCAGTGGGACCTGAAGTTCCAGTGGGCGCAGCATCAGGGGAACCTGTCCGATTACGTCCAGATCTCGGAGGGAACTGCACGTCAGTTGCAGTGGTGGCTCTCGAACCGGCAATGGGTCATGGGCAGATCCCTCTCCCTTCCCCAGCCAGAGCACACAGTTGTGACGGATGCGTCCCTTCTGGGATAGGGCGGTCACATGGGAGAGGCGGAGATCAGAGGCCTCTGGTCTCCGGCGGAGTCCCGGCTTCATATCAACCTTCTGGAGCTCCGGGCGATCCGACTTGCACTGCAGGCATTCCTTCCCTCTGTCAAGGGGAAGGTAGTGCAGGTATTCACAGACAACACCACCGCCATGTTGTACTGCAACAAACAAGGCGGGGTGGGGTCGTGGACCCTATGTCAGGAGGCTCTGCGTCTCTGGACATGGCTGGAACATCAAGGCATATTCCTGATGGTTCAACACCTGGCAGGTTCCCTGAACGCCAGGGCGGACGAACTCAGCCGCAGGTGCATGATGGATCACGAATGGCGTCTTCACTCGGAGGTGGCGCACGGACTCTTTCTACAGTGGGGAGAGCCTTGGTTAGATCTATTCGCCACCGAAGAGAACGCGCAATGTCATCAGTTCTGCGCGTTGGAATTTCCAAGGCGGCACTCGCTCGGCGACGCTTTTCGTCGCAAGTGGAGTTGCGGTCTGTTGTACGCCTTTCCGCCTATACCACTTCTGCCCAGAGTGCTGAAGAAGATCAGGCGCGACCGGGCCCAAGTCATTCTTGTGGCTCCGGACTGGGCTTGAAGAGTATGGTATCCCGAGCTACTCAGTATGAGCATCGATCCCCCGATCAGTCTGCCTCTTCGGGAGGATCTTCTGTCGCAGCAGCAGGGGACGGTCCTCCACCCGAATCAGTTCAGTCTCCACCTCCTTGCATGGAGATTGAGCGGCGGCAGTTGATTCCTTTCGACTTGCTCCCGAAGTTTGTGATGTGATTCTGGCAGCCAGGCATCCCTCCACTAAGGTGGTATACGACCACAGGTGGAACAAGTTTGTGGCATGGTGCACAGCAAAGGCTGTGAATCCCCTTTCTGCCCCTCTTTCTGAGGTTCTACTGTTCCTTCTTTCTCTGGCCCAACAGGGCTCTGCCCTGGGTACCATCAAGGGCTACCTTTGTGCAATCTCGGCCTTCCTCCGGCTTCCCGATCAGCCCTCCCTTTTCAAGTCCCCTGTTGTTAACAGGTTTCTTAAAGGCATTACACACCTTTTCCTCCTGTTCCGTTTGTGATGCCTCAGTGGGACTTGAACTTGGTTCTTACCTTTTAATGTGCGCTCCCTTTGAGCCTCTCCATAACTGTCCTCTTCGTCTTCTCACTCTGAAGACAGCCTTTCTGGTGGCTATCACCTCCGCTCGGCGGGTGAGTGAGCTCCAGACTCTTTCTTGCAAGCCCCCCTTTCTGTCTGTCCATCCAGACAAGGTTGTTCTTAGGACGCGTCCGTCCTTCTTGCCAAAGGTGGTTACTGCCTTCCACATTGGGCAGACCATCACTTTGCCCACCTTCTTTCCGCATCCTTCCAGAGAGGAAGAGCGGCTCCACCGTCTGGACCCAAAACGTGCGATTTCCTTCTATCTGAACCACACACTGCAGTACCGGGTGGATGACCAGCTCTTTGTTGGCTACGTGGGCGCCAAAAAAGGTCGGGTGTTACACAAGCGGACCATCTCCCGATGGGTCGTCTTGTGTATCAAAGCCTGCTATTCTTTGGCTAAGAAGGAGCCCCCTGTTGGGCTACGTGCCCATTCCACCAGGGTGACAGCCGCCACCACGGCTTTAGGACGTGGTGTCCCGTTGCAGGACATCTGTCAGGCAGCTACGTGGGCCTCGCTGCACACATTTACCAAGCATTACTGCCTTGACAGCCAAGTCCGGAGAGACGGCTTTTTTGGCCTTTCTGTTCTCCGGGACTTCCTCGTCTGATCTTTGTTCGCAGACCCACCACCGGGGTTGGTATTGCTGGGGTATCTATTCTAAGGTAAGGAATCTGTCACTAACGTGTCTCTTTCAGATGCACAAGTTACTAACTTGTGTAACGATATATCTGTAAGAGACAGTAGTTAGTGACAGATTCCTACACGCCCACCCATCCTCCCCATTCTGCGAACTGATTTCTAGGGTTAAGGTCATCCCTTTCAGGGCCCTAGTTTTCAGACACCAGTGTCAGTTTCTTACATGGCTCTGCGTTTCTGGCGCGGAAAGTCGTGTACAGAACTGACGCCAGCGCGCATGGGCGGCGTCTAAATACTGGCCGCGGCGTCATCCCGGCGATCACGACGCCGACGACGGACGCGGAGCCTCACGACGCCGCCTACCGACGCGCAGGGGTACTGCTACGCAAAACTTTCCGGATCCATCCTGACGCCTGGGGATATTCTAAGGTAAGGAATCTGTCACTAACTACTGTCTCTTACAGATATATCGTTACACAAGTTAGGAACTTGTGCATTTAGTCCAGAAGGAGTGTAAAGCAGCTTGTTTTACCAGCACATAATCTTATGGTATGGGTTAAGTGAAAAAGAACCACACAGTGTAGTTATAAAAAATATGTATTTATTAATAATACTCAGTAGCACAATACAGTATCTCCTACCCCGAGATATATGCACAATACTTGTCAATATAATAAGCAAGTAGCACAAATACACAGTGGTCCCCAGGGGGAGACCAAACCATATACTAAAATAGTGGAATGCGAACCACGACTCAAGTCAAGAGTGGACCCAGTAGACGTAGAAGAGTCGGGGACCTAAGGAACCACCCAAGGTGAGTATCTAGGAACCCCACGGAGGTTGTGTGCTGTGTGGGAACACGACCACGTACTCAATTCAAGTCAATGGGTAAGTCGCAGTTGCAATGTTAAAGAAGAAGGACCCTTCCTAGAGGACCCTGAAGAAACCCCGTGGAGGACAGAAGGTTGGAGAGCCACCCCACCCGTGGATACCCCAGGAACCAGGATATCTACAACAGGGAAGCCGGGTGCATAGGTGCGATGTGGCATCGGAAACCTCCGTAGGACACAATGGAGGACTTCAGGAAGATGCCGCTGATGAAGAAGGTGAGAAGAGGCTGGTGGAACCTAAAGGTGGATTCAAGTTGAGAGGTACCTGCAAGCAGTGGGGACAGAGTCTATGCCACTCAGGAGTGACCAGGAGGCACGGAAGACGAATGCCCACCTATGTCGGAGATGCAGGAGGGTTGATGGTGCCCATGAAGTTGCAGCTGTATGGATCAGGCGATGCTGACGAAGACCAGGAGCCATTCACAAGCTGTCCCACATCGGATGTGAAGAGCCAAGGGGTCAGTGTCCAGCAGGGGCACCAACAAGCCTTGGCAGCGGCAAACAACGTAGTTGAAGAAAATGGTGCAGGGTCGGGACCAGCCAGGTCCAAATGACTCACCATGAGCAGGTTAGTCAGAGCAGGCCCCGAGCAAGCAGGGAAGGCCACTGGAGCCAAAGAAGACCCCCAAGAGAACCCACGGGCTAGAGGCACAGGAGTCGCAAGAGGACCTGGAGCAGCTCACCAAAAAATGAAGTCCCACGGTGCAAAGGATGCCTTGCAGGCAAAGATCTTGGCTGTAGGAGATGCTTGAGGGTGGGGCTTCTTGGAGCCCCAAGATCTCTGTAGGAGAGAGTCAACAAGCCTTGGCAATGGCAAGTCGAGGCAGTGCACAGGGTTTGTGTTCCTGCGGTTCCGATGAGGGATACTGGCCTCAAACTCGGTGAGAAGACAGTGCAGGCCTTGAGGGAGTTGCAGAACCACCACCTATCTTGCTGAGCCTTTTGGAGTCCGTGGGAGCCCAGGATCAGCATACCAATCAGCTGTGTTGCGGTGCCTGCAGATTCAGGGGAGTGACTCCTTCACTCTAAGGGAGATTCCTTCGGGTGTCTTGGATGTCCACAGGGCTTGTGAAGAACCTGTATGGAGCACAGGCACAGAGGTTGCAGCAGACTTACAGGACGACGAGACCAAGAGCAGCAGGAGTCTTCCCAGTTGCAGTCCCAGTTCCCAAAGCGAAGTCCAGCGAACTCCAGAGTGCCCAAACGGTTGATGTAAAAGTGGTTTCGGATCTGAATCTTGTCCCATGACGAATCTAGGGACCCACCCACAGGTAAGCACTTAAGTACCCTAAGGAAAGGGTTGGGGCGATTCAGGGGTTCTTCCCAGAGAAGGGACTGGACAGTGAGGAGGATAGTCCAATGTCCTTTGCCCAGTTTTGCACCAGAGCATGAGCCAACGGCTCCCTGAACTGGTTTGAACTGGAGTATGCAAGGAGGGCACCAAATGTGCCCTTCAAGCAGTCTCAGTGGTGCTGGCAAGTACCCCCACCCTGTCCCAATACACTAAGTCCTGTCTGGGAGGTGGTCACACCTCCCTGTGACAGGAAGCCTAGTGTCCTGCCTTCCCATGCTCGAGCTTAGCTCAGCAGCAGGAGGGCAGAATCATGTGACTGGTCGGCAGCAGCCATGGTTTGCTGTCCGGGTCTAGAAGACTGGTACCGGGAGCACTGAGGGCCTCCCAGAGGAGCTTCACAGTGCATGGAATCATATCTCACACACCATTTACGGTGTGGGGGTATGATTCCAACATGTTTGACACCAAACATGACAGGGTTTATTACAGCCAGTTTAGCGATAGCCATCGCGTAATGACGCATAGCCACTCTATGTATCTTAATGGTTGATGCACTTATAATCCGGGAGAATGGACTCTGAAGGATATAGGGGTGCCCTGGTCATGCAGGGGCACCCTCACACTCAGAACCAAGCACCCTGCCTTCAGGATTGAAAGGCCTGCGTTAGGGGTGACTTATAGGTTTTAAGTGCAGTGACCTCAGATATAAGGAAACTTATATCTTTCGTAAGTGGTGCTAGCTCCAGCTTACACAGGCTGCAATGGCAGCACTGTAGTCGCAATTTGAGTGGTCTCTCATGGGTGGCATACTACCTGCTTCAGCCCATGGTAGACCCCTGGTGTACCTATGCCCTGGGTACCTTAGTACCATATACTAGGGACTTACAAGGGCACACCAGTAGCCAATATGGAGTGTACCTAAGTACTCACCATGTCCAATTTAGGGAAGAAGCACAGGGACTGGGGTTATGATTAACAGGATCCCAGTCAGACTATCAGTAAAACATAATATCTGAAAGAAAAACATAGTGATAGATTCCTTACCTTAGAATATCCCCAGGCGTCAGACTGGATCCGGAAAGTTTTCGTCAGCAGTACCCCTGCGCGTCGGTAGGGGCGTCGTGCAGCTCCGCGTCCGTCGTTGGCGTCGTGGTCGCCGAGATGACGGCCCGGGCGCTACTTAGACGCCGCCCACGCGCGCTGACGTCAGTTTTTCATTTTCCGCGCCAGCAAGCGCAGATCCGGAGAGAGCGGTACCCCTAGTCTCTTTTGACTACGTTTTTTGAGATCTTTTTCTCACCCTTTTCGAGTCGATACGACTCCTGGTGCAGTTAGGGATGCCCCGGTTTAAGTCTTTCGAGGACTGTCATCGGATGATGTCGGTGATGGACCCGCACCGCGTGTGTCTCTTCTGCCTGGGGCGCGACCACGACCACAAGTCGTGCCCCGACTGCCGGTCCATGGCGCCGAAGTCTTTGCGGGAGCGGTCCCGAAAGCTGCTTGAAGCCCGGCAGTCGGCTCCGCGCCGTGAGAGGTCCCGGTCCAGAGGGAGGTCAAGGGACCGTGCGCGGAGTCATCATCGGTGATCGCCGGGATTGAAGTCTTCGCACTCGGGGTCAGGTAAGGCGAAGCACAAGAAGTCGAAGAAACGTCATCATTCTCTGACTTCCCCTCGCCGGTTGCGTGACGCTGCTGAGGGTACGGGTGGTGCCACCCCCGCGGCTCCAGCGGAGTCCATGGAGTCGCCGCCCGACTACCCGCCCTTCCCGGGGTCGTTGGCAACTCCGGCCCAGATACAGGACTTCCTGTCGGCCATGGCTCGCCTCTTTGGGCCGTCGGGTCCCGCCGGTGCGCCTTCGGGCCCCGCGGTCCCGCATGGGTGTCCTGGCGTTTCCTCGCTGGCGGCTCCGGCCCCAGCGCCGCAGGACACCCTTGGATCCAGGCCTGGATCCCGATCGACGCCGGTTGACCTTGTTACGCCTCCACCGACGTCGACTCCACCGGCACCGATCCTGACGCCGCCCGCTCCTCGGGACGACGTCGACCTCAGATTCAGCCCCGAAGTGGACGCGGCGTCAGACCGGCGTCGATCGATGCCGTCCTTGACGCCGTTTGGGGATTTCTATCCCCATGTCCCTGCTCCTTATTTTAGGCCTGTTGAACAGCCTGAGGAGCAAGGGGAGGACTGGGAGGGTCGGACGACCCTCTCGCTGCAGCCTGCGAGTCTGAACAGGACTGAGCTGAGGAATTGGGGACGCCAGTGGTCTGGATACCTCACCAGACCTTGGCATGCTGTCTCCTCCTACCGTGGCTACGGAGGAGGGAGCCAGTTATGCAGTGGTGTTGCGTAGGGCGGCGGAGGCCCTACACCTCCAGCTCCCTACTGTGGCCGTCAGGACTAACCTCCTGACAGAGGTGCTTCAGCCAGCAGCTACTTCTGCGGAGCCGCTGCTGCCCTTCAATGAAGCCCTTTCGGACGTTCTTTTGGGCACTTGGTCCAAGCCCACCACATGGGCTCCTGTGGATAGGAACGTGGCCCGACGCCATCGCCCAGCTCCGGGTGACCCCATTTTCCTCTCCCAACATCCTACCCCCGAGAGCTTGGTTGTGCAAGCCTCTGCTTCCCCAACCGCCTTCCCTTCCGCCCCTATGGATAGGGAATCCAAGAAGCTGGATCAGTTTGGGAAGAAGATTTTCTCTTCCACCAGCTCTGCGCTGCGGTCCGTGAACACCGCATGCCTCTTGGGCCGTTATTCCCACTCTCTGTGGGATACGGTGGCGAACGTGCTGCCCCAGTGTCCGGAGGAGGCCCGGCCTGCTCTCGCCCAGGCTTTCGCAGAGGGGAGAGACGCAGCAAAGTTCATGATCCGTTGTGGTCTAGACACCGCCGACTCACTGGGCAGATCCATTGCAACGACGGTGGCGGTTCGCCGTCACGCCTGGTTGAGAACCACTGGATTTTCGGGGGATGTCCAAAACACCCTTATGGACATGCCCTTTGATGGCCGTCGCCTCTTCGGCGACAAAGCGGACAGCGCGTTGGAGAGGTTTAAGGACTCACGGGCTACGGCCAAGTCACTGGGACTCTCGGCAGTCTCCTCCGCCTTCCGCTTTTCGCTCCTTTCGTGGCACAGGAAGGGGCGCCCGCAGCGTTCGCAACAGAGCCACAGGCCGGCGCAGCAGTCATCCCAGCGCGGACGCGGGTTCCGCCGTGGCGGACAAAGGGGCCAGCGGGCGGGTCAGTCCACCACCACCCCGGCCACCACTGCCTCCAAACCTTCCTAGTCCGAACTTTCAGGCCCATCAAACGCCAGTGGGCGGCAGGCTCCGCCATCACCTCCCCCACTGGCGCACCATCACTTCGGACAGGTGGGTTTTAGAGATAGTCCGGAGGGGCTACTCCCTCCCCTTCGAGACTACCCCCCCAGCCATGCCACCTCAATGCCACCGCATGTCGGGGGATCACTTGGTGCTTCTTCAGCAGGAAGTTGCGGCCCTCTTGGCCAAGGGGGCCATCGAGCGCGTTCCGTCGCACGAAGTAGGTCGTGGTTGTTATTCCCACTACTTTGTGGTGCCCAAGAAGGACAAAGGCCTGCGTCCTATCTTAGACCTCCGGAACGTCAATCGCTTCCTCCGCAAAGAGAAGTTCAAGATGCTCACTCTAGCTCAGGTCTTGTCTGCTCTCGACCCACAAGACAGGATGGTAGCGCTGGACTTGCAGGACGCCTATTTCCACATCCCCGTCCTGCCAGCCCACCGGCGTTACCTACGGTTCACGGTAGGCCACGAGCACTTTCAGTTTACTGTGCTCCCCTTTGGCCTTACCAGCGCCCCTCGGGTGTTCACCAAGGTGATGGCGGTGGTCGCAGCTCATCTGCGCAGATCAGGGGTCTCAGTCTTCCCCTATCTCGACGATTGGTTGTTGAAGGCGGGCTCGCCCCAGACAGTCGTCTCCCACCTCCAGACTACGGCCGACCTCCTGCACTTGCTGGGGTTCTCCATCAATGTGCCGAAGTCGCACCTGATTCCCTCCCAGAAGCTCCTCTTTATCGGAGCGGTTCTGAACACGGCGCAGTTTCGGGACTATCCTCCCGAACGGCGAGTCCGGGATATTCGTTCTCTGATTCCCATCTTTCAGCCCTTGTCCCGGGTTTCGGTCAGAGTGACTCTGAGGCTGCTGGGCCTCATGGCCTCCTGCATCCTGCTGGTCAATCATGCCAGGTGGCATATGCGGGCTCTGCAGTGGGACCTGAAGTTCCAGTGGGCGCAGCATCAGGGAAACCTCTCTGATCACGTCCAGATCTCGGAGGGCACTGCACGACAATTGCAGTGGTGGCTCACGAACCGGCATTGGGTCGACGGCAGATCCCTCTCCCTTTCCCAACCGGAGTTCACAGTGGTGACGGATGCGTCCCTCCTGGGATGGGGTGGCCACATGGGAGAGGCGGAGATCAGAGGCCTTTGGTCTCCGGCGGAGTCCCGGCTCCATATCAACCTTTTGGAGCTGCGGGCGATCAGGCTTGCACTAAAGGCATTCCTTCCCTCTGTCAAGGGGAGAGTAGTGCAGGTGTTCACTGACAACACCACCGCCATGTGGTACTGCAACAAACAAGGTGGGGTGGGGTCGTGGACCCTCTGTCAGGAGGCTCTGCGTCTCTGGACATGGCTGGAACATCAGGGCATGTCCCTGGTGGTTCAACACCTGGCAGGTTCTCTGAACGCCAGGGCGGATGAACTCAGCCGCAGGTGCATGCTCGATCACGAATGGCGTCTTCACTCGGAGGTGGCGCAAGGTCTCTTTCAGCAGTGGGGAGAGCCTTGGTTAGATCTATTCGCCACCGAAGAGAACGCACAATGTCATCAGTTCTGCGCGTTGGAATTTCCAAGGCGGCACTCGCTCGGCGACGCTTTTCGTCGCGAGTGGAGTTGCGGTCTGTTGTACGCCTTTCCGCCTATACCACTTCTGCCCAGAGTGCTGAAGAAGATCAGGCGCGACCGGGCCCAAGTCATTCTTCTGGCTCCGGACTGGGCTCGAAGAGTATGGTATCCCGAGCTACTCAGTATGAGCATCGATCCCCCGATCCGACTGCCTCTTCGGGAGGATCTTCTGTCACAGCAGCAGGGGACGGTCCTCCACCCGCACCTGTCCAGCCTCCACCTATTTGCGTGGAGATTGAGCGGCGGCAGTTGATTCCCTTCGACTTGCCTCCTGAAGTTTGTGACGTTATTCTGGCAGCCAGGCGTCCCTCTACTAAAGTGGTATACGCCTGCAGGTGGAACAAAGTTGTGGCATGGTGCACAGCCAAGGCTGTGGATCCCCTTTCTGCCCCTCTTTCTGAAGTTCTACTGTTCCTTCTTTCTTTGGCCCAGCAGGGCTCTGCTCTGGGCACTATCAAGGGCTACCTTTCTGCTATTTCGGCCTTTCTCAGGCTCCCTGATCAGCCCTCTCTTTTCAAGTCCCCTGTTGTAAATAGGTTTCTTAAAGGCATTACACACCTTTTTCCTCCTATTCCTTTTGTGATGCCTCAGTGGGACTTGAATCTGGTTCTGACGTACTTGATGTGCGCTCCTTTTGAGCCTCTTCACAACTGTCCTCTTCGTCTTTTGACGTTAAAGACTGCCTTCCTGGTGGCCATCACTTCCGCTAGGCGAGTGAGTGAGCTCCAGGCTCTTTCCTGTAAGCCTCCTTTCCTTTCAGTCCATCCGGACAAGGTTGTGCTCAGGCCCCGTTCCTTCCTTTTTGCCAAAAGTGGTTACGGCCTTTCACATTGGGCAGACTATTACCTTGCCCACCTTTTTTCCGCCTCCGCATCCTTCCAGAGAGGAAGAGAGGCTCCACCGCCTGGACCCAAAACGTGCGCTTTCTTTTTATCTCAACCGCACACAGCAGTTCCGGGTGGATGACCAGCTTTTTGTTGGCTACGTTGGCACCAAGAAAGGTCGGGCGGTCCATAAGAGAACCATCTCCCGCTGGGTTGTCTTATGTATCAAAGCCTGTTAATCTTTGGCTAAAAAAGAACCTCCGGTGGGGCTGCGTGCTCATTCCACCAGAGCTACTGCAGCCACTACTGCATTGGGACGTGGTGTCCCCCTGCAAGACATCTGTCAGGCAGCCACGTGGGCCTCGCTGCACACGTTTACCAAACATTATTGCCTGGACAGCCAAGTCCGGAGAGATGGCTTCTTTGGCCGTTCTGTTCTCCGTGACTTTCTGGTGTGATCTTAGTTTGCAGACCCACCACCGGAGTTGGTATTGCTGGGGTATCTATTTTAAGGTAAGGAATCTATCACTATGTGTTTCTTTCAGATGCACAAGTTACTTACCTTCGGTAACAATATATCTGTAAGAAACATTAGTAGTGATAGATTCCTTACCGCCCCACCCATCCTCCCCGTTCTGCGAACTGATTTCTAGGGTTAAAGTCATCCCTTTCAGGGCCCTAGTTCCAATGCACCAGTGGTCAGTATCTTGCATGGCTCTGCGTTCCTGGCGCGGAAAGTCGTGTACAGAACTGACGTCAGCGCGCGTGGGCGGCGTCTAAGTAGCGCCCGCGACGTCATCTCGGCGACCACGACGCCAACGACGGACGCGGAGCCGCACAACGCCCCTACCGACGCACAGGGGTACTGCTGACGAAAACTTTCCGGATCCAGTCTGACGCCTGGGGATATTCTAAGGTAAGGAATCTATCACTACTAATGTTTCTTACAGATATATCGTTACCGAAGGTAAGTAACTTGTGCGACACCAGCAAAAAGTGTTGATGACCATGAAAGCAGATCCTACTTTCCTACAAGTAGTACAAGCATTGTGCTACTCTAAACAGTGCGCAGGCTCATTCCCATCTACACCTGTAGATAGATAATCCAAACGGATGGAGCAATCTGCAAAGAAAGTATTCTCTTCGGCTAGTATTGCTCTAACATCGACTAGTGCGACATGCCTGATGGGTCTCTCTAGCCATGCTCTGTTGGACTTAGCAAGGGAGATGCTCCTGAAGCTTCCGGAAGATGTTCAGGGCCATTTTTCGGAAGTACTTTCTGATACTCAAGCTGCGGCCCTCCAGATCATTCAATCGGGTCTGGACACTGCAGACTCTGTTGCTAGGGTAATGGGTTCCTCTGTTGTGACCAGGAGGCACGCTTGGCTACGGGGGTCTGGGTTTTCACCGGATGTCCAGGCTACCCTATTGCACTTGCCTTTTGACGGACTCGGTGCTGCAGTGCTTTAATGATAGCAGAGCCACAGCAAAATCGTTGTCTCCAGTCCCTGTCCGGGGTTTTGGATACCTCAGGTTTTGCGGTTTCGCAGGACTTTGTCCTTTCGAGCCAAGCAGCAGCTGCAAAAGCAGCAGCAGTTGAACGCCCTGTACAGGTCATACAGAGGAAAAGGTAGAGATTGTCTGTGACGTACAGCTTGGCAGCAAGTCTCCTCCTCCTCCTCTCCTGACCCTCCAACTGGTACGGGTGGGAAGCAGCTCTAGCTCCTCCATCCTAGAGAATGTGTGTCCCGTGGGAGGACGGATGTCCCATTTTCTTCGGAATTGGAGATCCGTTACTTCAGATCTCTGGGTGTTGAACCTTGTGGAGAATGGGTATGCCCTACCCATCCAGGAGTTACACCCTCCTTTCCCCCTGTCAGGGTTGGTGGTCGGAAAGGCACCTGTTGCTACTACAGAAGGAGGTTCTATCTTTACTGCAAAAAGGTGCGATAGAAGTGGTTCCAGAGCAGGAAAGGGGTCAGGGATGCTACTCCCGGTATTTCCTGATTCCAAGAAGGACGGTTGTTTAAGGCCTATCCTAGACCTCAGGCTCTTGAATTTTTACCTCAAGCAGGAGAAGTGGAAGATCTTGACCCTGGCTCAGGTTCTTCTGGCATTGCAGCAGAAAGACTGGATGGTGTTGATCGATTTGCAGGATGCGTATTTTCACATTCCTATCCTGAAGTCAAATCGGAAGAATCTCTATTTTACGGTGAGGTCTCAACACTACCAGTTTGTGGTCCTTCAGTTCGGTCTTAATTCTGCACCTCAGGCCTTCACAAAGGTGATGTCGGTGGTAGCTGCACATCTCAGAAGGTCGAGGATTCCTGTTTTTCCCTATCTGGATGACTGGCTGCTCAAAGCAAAGTCACCAGAGATGGTGCTGCATCATTTGCAAGTAACAACGTGTCTGTTGTTTGACTTGGGTTTTTCGATAAATGTACAAAAATCTCACCTGGTGCCCTCTCAGCGCAACCTGTTCATAATGGCAGTACTGGACACTACTGTGAGTCGTGCCTTCCTGCCTCTGCAGAGGATTCAAGACATCCACTTTTTCAGAATGGAGCGGTTGTTCCAGTCCTGAAGATCTTGCGCCTACTCGGTTTGTTCGCTTCCTGCATACTGTTGGCCAACCATGCACACTGGCACATGAGGGCCCTCCAGTGGTGCCTCCACAGGCAGTGGTTTCAACACATCGGAGATCTCAAGGAGGTGGTCAGGATCTCCAGAGACACTGCAGAGGAGCTGTTATGGTGGAGGGTGTCGGACAACCTGACTTTGGGGAAGCCGTTTCAACCTCCTTCTCCGGTGGCTACAGTGATAACGGATGCCTCCACTCTTGGGTGGGGAGCTCATCGGAGGATCTGAAGGTCAAAGACCTTTGGTCTCCAGAGGAAAGATTGTTATACATCAAACTTCTGGAATTACGGGTGATACATTTGGCTCTCAAGGCCTTTCTTCCCTCCCTTTGCGATCATTCGATTCAGGTCCTGACAGATAACACTACCGCGATGTGGTACATCAACAAGCAGGGAGGAGTAGGGTCACATCGTCTCTGCAGACAGGCTCTGCGACTCTGGTCCTGGACTCAGGACCATCGGATTTGCGTGATTGCGAATCATCTGGCCGTAGAGCTGAATGTGCGACCGGACAGTCTCAGTCAGCAGTACTCAGCCGATCATGAGCGGTATCTCCATCCGGAGGTGGTCCATCACAATTTCAGGATGTGGGGGTTCCCTCAGTGGACTTTTTTGCCACTCACGAGAACGCGCTCTGCCCGTCGTTCTGCAGTCTCCAGTATCCGATGCGGAGAGCGTTGGGGAGTGCGTTTCAGTTAGATTGGGGCTCACAGCTTCTTTAAGCATTTCCTCCCATACCCTTTATTCCTCGGGTTCTGAGGAAGATTCACTAAGACTGGGCCCAAGTCATATTTATCACCCTGGATTGGCCAAGAAGTGTGTGGTACACAGACCTCCTTTACCTCTCGTCGCACCCTCCACTCCGTCTCCCTCTCAGGACAGACCTCATCTCAAAGTCGCAGGGGCAGGTTTTACACCCCCACCTTCAGAGCCTGCACCTTCATGCCTGGAGATTGAACGGTGCAACCTGAGCTCTTTTTTCCTCCCGCCAGATCTGGTGGATGTTATTTTATCGGCCAGAAGACACTCCACCAAATCTGTCTATTCTGGTAGTTGGGCCAAGTTTGTTAAGTGGTGTGGAGAGAGATCAGTTGATCCTTTGCAGGCAAATTTGTCTGATATTCTGAGTTTCTCTCTTTCCCTGGCTGAACAGGGTTGTGCAGTAGCTACTGTTAAAGGCTACTTGTCTGCCTCGTCGTCTTTTCTCTGTTTACCAGATCAACCCTCTCTATTTAAATCTCCCATAGTTATGAGATTCATTAAGGGTCTCACCAATAGGTTACCTCCCACTCCCTTTATCATGCTTCAGTGGGATTTGAATTTGGTTCTCACTTTCTTGATGGGATCTCCGTCGGAACCCTTACATAGTTGTTCCTTAAGGTTCTGATTGTAATCATTTCAGCTAGGAGGATGTGAGCTGCAAGCTCTTAGCTTTAAGCTTCCATTTACCTCATTTCATGCGGACAAGATGGTTCTTAGGACCAGAGCTGTATTCCTGCCTAAGGTGGTCACTCCTTTCCACCCAAGGCAATCCATCACTCTACCCATATTCTATCCTCCCCCTCACCCTTCTAAGGAGGAGAAGAGACTTCACCACCTGGACCACAAGAGGGCAGTCAGCTTCTGCCTGGACAGGACTAAGGACTTCAGGTTGGATGACCAACATTTCATCGGATATGTGGGCAAGATGAAGGGCACGGCTGTCCACAAAAGGACGCTGTCCAGATGGATCATCCTCTGTATCAAGATCTCCTACGCCTTGGCCAAGAAGGAGCCTCCTGAAGGTATTCGAGCTCATTCCACCAGAGCTAAGTCTTCTTCTTCGGCTTTAGCTAGAGGTGTCCCTGTTGTAGACATCTGCAAGGTGGCGACTTGGGCCTCCCTCCTCACTTTTGCGAAGCACTATTGCTTAGGCTCGGAGGTGAGGAAGGACGGCCAATTTGCATGTTCTGTGCTGCATGATTTTTTGGTATAGGTAGGCAGCCACCCTCTGCCAGGAGCGGGACTGCTTGGCGATTCAATTCAAAAGGTGAGGCATCCACAGGCAGATGTATCCATCAGAAGAACAAGTTACTTACCTTCGGTAAGGCTTTTTCTGGTGGATATAGTATTTGCATGTGGATTCCTCACTGATCCACCCGCCTCCCTGTTGCCTGCCTGTTTATACTGAAAAATGATTGACAGGCAATTTATGTATTTTATTGTTGAAATGATTGGAATAATGTGATACTTGTCACTAGGACATGTCTATATTTTAGAATTTCTAGCTTTACTTGGTTTTGTATACTATGTATACAAATGTTGTCGGTTCACCCGTTACCCTCGAAGGCACGGAAAAAATGGGTGGAACTGACCGATGACATCACGCAGGGCCGCGTGCGGAACCGTTCCATTATGACGTCCTCGTCGACGTGGGAGAGCTATGAAGAAAAGTTTCTGTGGAATGCTGCGCAGGAGGTAATTCAAAAGATGAGGAATCCACAGGCAGATACTGTGAGAAGTTGGCCTGGTATATGCTGTCCACTAGTTAAAGTGGGCACCCTGTACCAGTCCAAACGGCCCTTATGATGTATGAGGTCAAAAGATAACCTTTAGAAAGCTATCCTAGTGGTAGCTGTGGAGAGCAGCCTTCAGGCTTAATCTTGAAGGAATGTATAGCAGCTTGTTTTACCAGAATATCACCTCCTGAATGACTAAATGAAGGAGAACCACACAGTAGTTATATAAAAAAGATGTATTTATTAATATAACACTCTCTACTATCCTCTACGCGAGGATAGAACACAAAGCACACAATACGAGATCAATAGAACAGTTGTAAGTATCACAATACCCAGTGGGCTCCAGGGGGAGACCAAACCATATACTAAAATAGTGGTATAACAGTCACGACTGAGATCAAGAAAAGGTCTGGAGCAGTAGAATTGCTGGGACCCCAAGGAACCACCCAAGGTGAGTAGACAGGGACCCCACGGAGGCGGGGTGCAGTGTGGGAACACGACCGCGGGCTCCGTACAATTCTATGGGGAAGTCGCGGTTACACTTTTAAAGTTTAAGGACCCTTCTAAGAGGACTTCGAGCAAACCTGTTGGAACTTAAGAGTTTGAAGAGCCACCCCACCCGTGGATACCGAAGTACCTGAGTTACCTATCCCAGAGGAGCCGGGTGCATAGGTCTGAAGTGGCATCGGAAACTGCAGTCGTTCTCAATGGAGAGCTGCAAAGAAGTATTGCTGCCGTGAAGGTGAATCTGAAAGAGACACGTTAGTGACAGATTCCTTACCTTAGAATATCCCCAGGCGTCAGGCTGGATCCGGAAAGTTTTTGCGTAGCAGTACCCTTGCGCGTCGGTAGGCGGCGTCGTGCGGCTCCGCGTCCGTCGTCGGCGTCGTGATCGCCGGGATGACGTCGCGGGCAGTACTTAGACGCCGCCCCTGCGCGCTGACGTCAGTTCTTCTTTTTCCGCGCCAGCAAGCGCAGATCCGGGAAGAGCAGTGCCCTGGTCATTTTTTGACCATACTTTTTGGTGAATTTTTTCACTGTTTTTTCATCTACCAAGGTGTTGTAGGGATGCCCGGTTTCAAACGTTGCGGCGCCTGTGCGCGGATGATGTCCGTCACCGACCCGCATTGGGAGTGTCTCTTCTGCCTCGGCCGAGGCCACGACACGGAGTCTTGTACCGACTGCCAGGCCCTCAACCCGAAAGCTTTGCGAGAGCGGTCTCGACAGCTCCTCGAGGCCCGGCATTCAGCTCCGCGGAAGCCCCGGTCGCGTGAGAGGTCCAGGGGTCGATCGCGGAGTCCACACCGGTCGTCGGCGTCGAAGTCTTCTTCGTCCGGTAAGTCGAAACACAAGAAGTCCAAAAAGCATCATCGCTCTAGGACTTCGCCTCGCCGGTCTCGCGGCTCGGCTGAGGCCCCTCCCGGCAACGTCCCCGCGGCCCCGGACATGCCTGTGGAGTCGCCCCCGCCATACCCGCCCTTCCCGGGTTCGGGGGCGGATCCGGCCAAAGTGCAGGAATTCCTGTCGGCCATGGCCCGCCTCTTCGGGCCTCCAGGCCCCTCCGGTGCGCCTTCGGGCCCCGCGGGCCCTGATGGGGTTGCTCCGGCGTCGCCGACGGCTCCGGCCCCGGCGTCGCCCGTGCCTCCAGCCTCGATCCCGGCTCCGGCTTCGGCCCCGGCCTCGATCCCGGCTCCACAACCCCCATCGACGCCGGTCGACCTAACGACACCTCCGCCGGCGCCGATGTCTCCGGTGCCGTTCTCGACGCCGCCCTGGGCTCCGGGCGGCGTCGTCCCTCAGTTCCTTCCGGCTCCGGACATGGATCCGGACCGACGTCGCTCGATGCCGGTTCCGGCGCCGATGGGACCTTGGATCCCAACTGTCCCTCCTCCTCCTTATTTTGAACCAGAGGAGGACCAGGTGGACTGGGAGGGGTCTGATGACCCTCTGACACGACGGTGTCAGTACGATGAGGACTGGACAGAGAGTATAGGGGAGGCCAGTGGTCTGGATACTTCCCCTGACACTGGCATGCTGTCTCCTCCCGTGGCTACGGAGGAGGGAGCCAATTTTGGTACGGTGTTGCATAGGGCAGCTGGGCCCTTACGTCTCCAACTCCCTACTTTGACGGTCAAGCCTAACATCTTGACAGAGGTGCTTCAGCCGGCAGCCTCCTCTGCGGAGACTGTGCTGCCGTTTAACGACGCCCTCACTGACATTCTTTTGGGCGCCTGGTCCAAGCCCAACACAGGGGCTCCTGTGGATCGGAACGTGTCACGACGCCATCGCCCAGCTCCGGGCGACCCCCTGTTTCTCTCTGTCCACCCCACTCCTGAGAGCTTGGTTGTCCAAGCCTCCGCTTCCCAAACCGCCTTCCCTACCGCTCCTCCGGATAGGGAATCCAAACGCCTGGATCAGTTTGGGAAGAAGGGTTTTCTTCCTCCAGTGCTGGCTTGCGGTCCGTTAACACCGCTTGTCTTTTGGGCCGATATACCCACTCCCTGTGGGATTCGGTGGCGGATGTTTTGCCCCAGTGTCCTGAGGAGGTCCAGACACTGCTTTCCCGCGCCATTGCGGAAGGAAGGGATGCGGCTAAATACACAATACGTTGTGGCCTTGACACCGCCGACTCGCTGGGCAGGTCTATTGCAACGACGGTGGCGCTCAGACGCCACGCCTGGCTGAGAACCACTGGTTTTTCAGGGGATGTCCAGAATACTCTCATGGACATGCCCTTTGATGGAGTCGGTCTTTTGGGTCCAAAGCAGACCATGCGTTGGAGCGCTTTAAGGACTCACGGGCTACTGCCAAGTCCCTGGGCCTTTCTGCTACACGCCCTCCGCTGACTTCTGCTTTTCGCCCCTATCATGGCCACGGTAGGGGCGCCCCTTCACGTCAGCAGCCCAGCCACCGGCCCGCGCAGCAGGCGTCTTCGCGTGGCCGAGGACGTGGATTCCGCCGTGGCGGATCGGGCAACCAGCGTGCGGGTCAGGCCACCACCTCCAACCCGTCCGCGGCCTCCAAGCCCTCCTAGTCCCTCCTTTCAGGTGCACAGCACGCCAGTAGAGGGCAGGGTCCGCCATCACCTTCCCCACTGGCGTACCATCACCTCGGACAGGTGGGTCTTGGACATTGTCCGAAGGGGCTACTCCCTCCCCTTCGAGACCACCCCCCAGCCATGCCACCTCAATTCCACCGCATGTCAGGGGATCACTTGGTGCTTCTACAGAAGGAAGTCACGGCCCTCTTGACCAAGAGGGCCATCGAGCGTGTTCCGACCCCAGAAGTAGGGCGTGGTTGCTACTCCCACTACTTTCTGGTGCCCAAAAAGGACAAGGAGGACATGCGTCCTATCTTGGACCTCCGGAACGTCAATCGCTTCCTGCGGAAGGAGAAGTTCAAGATGCTCACCCTAGCTCAGGTCTTGACTGCCCTCGACCCTGGAGACTGGTTGGTAGCGTTGGACTTGCAGGACGCATATTTCCACATCCCCGTCCTGCCGGCCCACCGGCGTTACCTTCGGTTCACGGTAGGCCCCGAGCATTTTCAGTTCACCGTGCTCCCCTTTGGCCTTACCAGTGCCCCTCGGGTGTTCACGAAAGTGATGGCGGTGGTCGCAGCTCATCTGCGCCGGGCAGGGGTTTCAGTCTTCCCCTACCTCGACGACTGGCTGCTGAAGGCGGGCTCGTCCCAGGCAGTCGTCTCCCACCTCCAGACTACGGCCGAACTCCTGCACTCGCTGGGGTTCTCCATCAATGTGCCGAAGTCGCATCTGATTCCTTCTCCACAGCTCCTTTTCATCGGAGCGGTTCTGGACACGACGCAGTTTCGGGCCTATCCTCCCGAACGGCGAGTCCGGGATATTCAGGCTATGATTCCGATCTTTCAGCCTTTATCCTGGGTTTCGGTACGGATGACCCTGAGGCTGCTGGGCCTCATGGCCTCCTGCATCCTGCTGGTCAATCATGCCAGATGGCATATGCGGGCTCTGCAGTGGGACCTGAAGTTCCAGTGGGCGCAGCACCAGGGCAACCTGTCCGATCACGTCCAGATCTCGGAGGGGACTGCAAGACAGTTGCAGTGGTGGCTCTCGAACCGGCAATGGGTCATGGGCAGATCCCTCTCCCTTCCCCAGCCAGAGCACACAGTTGTGACGGACGCGCTCCCTTCTGGGATGGGGCGGTCACATGGGAGAAGGCGGAGATCAGAGGCCTCTGGTCTCCGGCGGAGTCCCGGCTCCATATCAACATTCTGGAGCTCCGGGCGATCCGACTTGCACTCAAGGCATTCCTTCCCTCTGTCAAAGGGAAGGTAGTGCAGGTGTTCACAGACAACACCACCGCCATGTGGTACTGCAACAAACAGGGCGGGGTGGGGTCTTGGACCCTTTGTCAGGAGGCTCTGCGCCTCTGGACATGGCTGGAACATCAGGGCATGTTCCTGATGGTTCAACACCTGGCAGGTTCCCTGAACGCCAGGGCGGACGAACTCAGCCGCAGGTGCATGATGGATCACGAATGGCGTCTTCACTCGGAAGTGGCGCAAGGACTCTTTCTACAATGGGGAGAGCCTTGGTTAGATCTATTCGCCACCGAAGAGAACGCGCAATGTCATCAGTTCTGCGCGTTGGAATTTCCAAGGCGGCAGAGACGCTTTTCGTCACGAGTGGAGTTGCGGTCTGTTGTACGCCTTTCCGCCTATACCACTTCTACCCAGAGTGTTGAAGAAGATTCGGCACGACCGGGCCCAAGTCATTCTTGTGGCTCCGGACTGGGCTCGAAGAGTTAGGTATCCCGAGCTACTCAATATGAGCGTAGATCCCCCGATCCGTCTGCCTCTTCGGGAGGATCTTCTGTCGCAGCAGCAGGGGACGGTCCTCCACCCGAACCTGTCCAGTCTACACCTGCTTGCGTGGAGATTGAGCGGCGGCAGTTGATTCCTTTCGACTTGCCTCCCGAAGTTTGTGATGTGATTCTGGCAGCCAGGCGTCCCTCCACTAAGGTGGTATACGCCTGCAGGTGGAACAAATTTGTGGCATGGTGCACAGCAAAGGCTGTGAATCCCTCTCTGCCCCTCTTTCTGAGGTCCTTCTGTTCCTTCTTTCTCTGGCCCAACAGGGTTCTGCCCTGGGTACCATCAAGGGTTATCTTTGTGCTATCTCGGCCTTCCTCAGGCTTCCTGATCAGCCCTCCCTTTTCAAGTCCCCTGTTGTTAACAGGTTCTTAAAAGGCATTACTCACCTCTTCCCTCCTGTTCCGTTTGTGATGCCTCAGTGGGACTTGAACTTGGTTCTTACCTTTTTAATGTGCGCTCCCTTTGAGCCTCTACATAACTGTCCTCTTCGTCTTCTGACTCTGAAGACAGCCTTTCTGGTGGCCATCACCTCCGCTCGGCGGGTGAGTGAGCTCCAGGCTCTATCTTGCAAACCTCCCTTTCTGTCTGTTCATCCGGACAAGGTTGTTCTTCGGACGCGCCCGTCCTTCTTGCCAAAGGTGGTTACTGCTTTCCATATTGGGCAGACCATCACTTTGCCCACCTTCTTTCCGCCTCCGCATCCTTCCAGAGAGGAAGAGAGGCTCCACCGTCTGGACCCAAAACGTGCGCTCTCCTTCTATATTGACCGCACAAAACACTTCCGGGTGGATGACCAGCTCTTTGTTGGCTACGTGGGCGCCAAAAAGGTCGGGCGGTGCACAAGAGGACCATCTCCCGCTGGGTTACCTTGTGCATCAAGACCTGCTATTCTTTGGCTAAGAAGGAGCCTCCTGTTGGGCTGCGGGCCCATTCCACCAGGGCAACGGCTGCTACCACGGCTTTGGGCCGCGGTGTTCC
Source organism: Calotriton arnoldi (assembly GCA_963921515.1). Classification (NCBI taxonomy): domain Eukaryota; kingdom Metazoa; phylum Chordata; class Amphibia; order Caudata; family Salamandridae; genus Calotriton; species Calotriton arnoldi. The sequence continues at coordinate 527,204 of CAWUFW010008470.1, read as the reverse complement.
TCTGCCGGTTATTTGTCAGGCAGCTACGTGGGCCTCGCTGCACACGTTTACAAAGCATTACTGCCTTGACAGTCAGGTCCGGAGGGACGGCTTCTTTGGCCGTTCTGTCCTCCAGGACTTCCTTGTCTGATCTTTGTTCGCAGACCCACCACCGGGGTTGGTATTGCTGGGGTATCTATTCTAAGGTAAGGAATCTGTCACTAACGTGTCTCTTTCAGATGCACAAGTTACTAACTTGTGTAACGATATATCTGTAAGAGACAGTAGTTAGTGACAGATTCCTTACCACCCCACCCATCCTCCCCGTTCTGCGAACTGATTTCTAGGGTTAAGGACATCCCTTTCAGGGCCCTAGTATTTTTCAGACACCTATGTCAGCTTCTTGCATGGCTCTGCGTTCCTGGCGCGGAAAGTCGTGTACAGAACTGACGTCAGCGCGCAGGGGCAGCGTCTAAGTACTGCCCGCGAGGTCATCCCGGCGATCACGACGCCGACGACGGACGCGGAGCCGCACGACGCCGCCTACCGACGCGCAAGGGTACTGCTACGCAAAAACTTTCCGGATCCAGCCTGACGCCTGGGGATATTCTAAGGTAAGGAATCTGTCACTAACTACTGTCTCTTACAGATATATCGTTACACAAGTTAGTAACTTGTGCAAAGGGTCCAGTGGAATCCAAGCCTGGATTCTGGAAGGAAGGAACCTGAAAGCAGAGGGGACAGAGTCTGGGTCACTTCAGAGTGACCAGGGGCTCGGTAGACGAATGCCCACCAATGTCGGGTGCTTCATGTGCAAAGAAGGGATGCTTGACTCTGCAGCCACGAGGACCAGGAGATGTCGAGGATGACCAGGAGCCGGAGGTGAGCTGTCCCACGAAGGATGTCGAGTGCTGAGGGGTCGGTGTCCGGCGGGAGCACCAACAAGCCTTGGCAAAAGCAACCCACGCAGGAAGGTCAAGCAGGTTACGAAGTGGACCAGCAAGTTCCAGGGGACTCACCAAGCAATGGGAAGTCAGGGCACATCTGGAGCAACCAGGAAAGCCCAACAGAAATCAAGATGACCCTCAGGAGGACCCACAGGCCGAATGACCAGGAGTCGCAAGGGGACCTCGAGCAAGATTGCCCACGGAGCACTCGGTGCGAGGAGGCTGGAGTTCTTTGGTGCAAATACTGCTCAGGTTCAGGACTACACGGAGTCCAATGCAGAAGCTCGGGAATCGCCAACAAGCATATGCAACTGCAAATGGACGCTGTGCACAGGGGTTCGGGTTATGCAGCCCCCGCGAGGGATACTGGCCTCAACCTCGATGAGAGGGCAGTTCGACCTCAGGGACCCTCAGAAACCCACCTCCTGTGTTGCTGAAATCTTCGGAGTCCGCAGGAGCTCAGGAGCAGCAGACCGGTCAGTTGCGGTTAGGTGCCTGCGAATGCAGGGGAGTGACTCCTTCACTCCAAGGGAGATTCTTCAGTTGTCTTTAGTGCACCACAGGTCCTGCACGGAGCCTGTATGGAGCACAGGCACAAACTAAGCTTCGGACGGAAAGGGTGACGAAGTCGAGCCCAGTCGAGGTCCAGCGAGGTCCAGAGTGTCCAGAAGGTCGAAGGTCAGTGGTTTCTTCTGGTAGAATCTTGTCCACATAAAATCTAAAGTCTTACAGCCAGGTAAGCCCTTTTGTACCCACGGGAGAGGGTTGGACAGATTCGGGGGACCCTCCTAGGGGAGGGTCAGGACAGAGGGGTGGTTACACCCATGTCCTTTGTCCAGTTTCACGCCAGAGCAGGAGCCAATGGCTCCCAAAACTGGTTTGAGCTGGACAATGCACAGGGACACCAAATGTGCCCCAGGTGCAGACTTTCAGGCACTCTCAGTGTGCACCCACCCAGCCCCAATACACTAAACCCGGTCTGGGAGGTGGTCACACCTCCATGTGACAGGATGCCTATTGTGCTGCCTTCCTCTGCTAGAGCTTGGCTCAGCAGTAGGAGGGCAGAAATGTGTCTCTGGTTGGCAGCATCCATTTTGTGCTGTCCGGGTCGAGAAGGCTGGCACCGGTTAGACTAGTGACCCGACGAAGCTCGCTTCTGAAGGGTGGAATCATACCTCAAAACACACAAGATGATGGACGGAATGCTGCACATTGGCAAACATTCACCCCCAGTCACAGATCTGGGTTTAATCCATCGTTATTTTGCTTCACCACGCCACCCCAGCTCAGACATAGCCATATGCAAATCAGTCTTGACCCTGTGCCTCATGGGAACAGTCCAGACCGAACTGCCAAGCCATGTCTTCCCTGGACCGGAATCAAGCATCCTAGGACCGGTTTCGGGCTTTCAGCCCTCATCAGCCAGGACAGCTTGACTCCAGTGGCGTAGTGAGCACGGGACCCACGTCTGGGCATACCCTTCCCACTTAGGGCAAAATGCAAAACACACAAGATGATGGACGGAATGCTGCACATTGGCAAACATTCACCCCCAGTCACAGATCTGGGTTTAATCCATCGTTATTTTGCTTCACCACGCCACCCCAGCTCAGACATAGCCATATGCAAATCAGTCTTGACCCTGTGCCTCATGGGAACAGTCCAGACCGAACTGCCAAGCCATGTCTTCCCTGGACCGGAATCAAGCATCCTAGGACCGGTTTCGGGCTTTCAGCCCTCATCAGCCAGGATAGCCTCCAGTGGCGTAGTGAGCACGGGACCCACGTCTGGGCATACCCTTCCCACTTAGGGCGAAATGCAAAACACACAAGATGATGGACGGAATGCTGCACATTGGCAAACATTCACCCCCAGTCACAGATCTGGGTTTAATCCATCGTTATTTTGCTTCACCACGCCACCCCAGCTCAGACATAGCCATACCTCCCACAGCAGTTACTGGTGTGGAGGTATGATTCCAAGGTGTTTGATACAAAACACGATATGTTTCTATGCAGCCGTTTTCGAGATAGCATTTACTGCAAGGTTATAAGGCACCTCTACCTATATGTCCGGCTGAGTCACAGACAACCCGGGAGAATGGTCTCCGAAGGCTGCAGAGAGGTTCTGCTCATGCAGGGGCACCCTCTCACATAAAACCCAGCACCCTGCCTTCAGGATTGATAAGGCCTGCTATAGGGGTGACTTATAAGTTTTAAGTGTAGTGACCTATAGATATAGTGAACCTATATCTAAAGTAAGTGGTGCCAGCACCATCTTACACAGGCTGCAGTAGCAGACCTGGAGTTCCATTTTGCATGGCCTCTCATGGGTGGCATAATACGTGCTTCAGCCCATGGGAGGCCTCTGGGGTACCTACGCCCTGGGAACTTGGGTACCATATACTAGGGACTTATAAGGGTACCCTAGTATCCAATATGGAGTGTACCAAAGTACATGTATGTCAATTTAAGGGAGAAAGCAGATAGACTGGGGTCCTGATTAGCAGGATCCCAGTCAGACTAGTCAAAAACAGTGAGACATCAAGCAAAAAGTGGGGGTAACCATAAGAAGCAGATCCTACTTTCCTACAGATACTGTATCCACCAGAAAAACTGTTACCGAAGGTAAGTAACTTGTTCTTTTGGGGCATTACAGGGGTGTGCAGGTCGGGACCAATGGGCCCCTTCCTTGGGGTGAATACACCGCCTATTTATGCCACTGTCCAGTGATCCTAGTTGGTTGGGTACCCTCATCTCCAAGATGGAGGGGACTGAGATGTGTGCTTTACCTCACCGCCCCCACATGAGGGGTGGGGTTGGCAAAGGTGGGCACACCTCCCCTCCTAGCTCAGTTTTCCAGCAGATTCTCCTGCCCAAAGTGTTGGCCAGAACCGCTGAGAGCCAGTTGCTAGTGGCAGCAAAAGGCAGGGCAGCTTCCAAAGTTGGCAGGCCTTTGAAGCTTCCCCTCTCGTGGACCCAACCTATCCTGGTGGAGGAGGCAAGACCCCTCTGCCCATGATGGGCTTTATCTCTGGACCCAGAGAGCAGAGACTCTCTACCCAGGGGTCCAGAGACTTGTCTGGTGGTGGTAAATGGCGGGCAGCCATTCAGAAACCACACCAGAGTTGATCATTTTTCAGGGGGCATCTCTAAGATTCCCTCTGTGTGCACTGTACATTAAATCCCACACTGGCATCAGTGTGGGTTTAATGTGCTGAGGCGTTTGCTACCAAACTTCCCAGGTTTTAGTAAAGTCATTATGGAGCTGTGGAGTTCGTAATGACCAACTCCCAGACCATATACTCTTTATGGATTTACTGCACTTACAATGTCTAAGAATTGACTTAGATACTGTAGGGGTACAGGGCTCATGCCACTGTACCCTGACCTGAGCGCTAGTGCACCCTGCTAAAGGAGTGACTTACTTAGGACCCAGACAGTGGGTTGCAGGCATGGCACACAGGGATGTGTGCCATGTCGACTCTTCACTTTTCTCTGCACCAAAACACACAGCCTGCAATGGCAGTGTGTGGTTGTTAAGGTACAGGGCGTCTAAGGGAGGCACAATAGGTGCTGCAGCCCTTAAAGACCTTCCCTGGAAACAGGGCCCTTGGTACCCATGGTACCTTTTACACGGTGCTTACCTGTGGCCAGAGATGTGCCAATTGTGGGTAAAAAGGTACAGCTTTGGGAAAGAATACAGACCCTGGGATCTTGTTTGGCAGGAACCCAGGGCACACCAAGTCAAAAGTGCATCATGTGTCTGGCAAAAAGTGGGGTATAACCATGCAAAAAGGGGCACTTTCCTACATTCTCCTAACATTGTTGGAGTTATTTTGTCTATCCTGTGGTTCGGTGCACAGTTGTTGTCACGTTGTGTGCATGACTTAGATGTCGTTGGGGTCGAAACTTTCTTGTTTCTGCTGTGCCATTCCATGGGCAGTGATGTGTCCGGTTAACCGGTATTCTGCTCCAGTGGTTTTCGGCATACGATTCTTCTGAGCCTGGTCCCTTCTGCGGGATTTATTAGCCTAAGTTTGACATGTTCCTCAGCCGCTCTTCCTCCCCGTCTCCTTGTCTTCTGGACAGGGTTTATTCTACTTCTGTAGTCTTTTGTAGTCCCAGTTCGCAGTCCCTCTTCCTGTGATGGTTTGGCTTGGGTATCTGATTCTAAGTAAGGAATCTGCGGCTAGATGTCTCTATCAGATGAACAAATTACTTACCTTCGGTAACACTCTATCTGGTAGAGACAGGATCTAGCCGCTGATTCCTTACGCCCCCCCCCCCATCCTCCCCACACTGCAAACTATTTTCTTTCTTCCTTTCATATTGAGTCGGATATGGGATATTCCTATCTGTAGATATCCTTGTTGTGTGGCAGGTCTCCCTGCTTCATAACCAGATACTACTCTGTCCTGTACAGTGGTATTCTTGAAGGCTATGCCGATCTCGTTGGAGGACGCTGGGACATTGCTGTCTCTGCTTTCTGCCCTGAGTTTTCTTCTCGGCCTCTTCAATTGTGGCCGTTTATTATTGTTTTAAAGTTTAAAAGAAATTGGATTTATTAAAGATATGACACATAGTGTCTGTGATCTTGGCACACTGTTCCAATAGGCAGTTTCTATCTGTGGCTCCAAGTTTGAAGTGCGGACATTAGTCACTGAAGAAACTGAAGTCAGCAAGGAAATTATATGGACTCCGCTGATGTCACATACGGGGGACAACGTCACAGCAGAGTCCTCTGCCGGCATTCATGCGTACTGTGGGAAAAAGGTTTCCGGATCCATCTGGCACCTGGAGAGGATTCTAAGTAAGGAATCTGCGGCTAGATCAGTCTCTAGCAGATACAGCATTACCGAAGGTAAGTAACTTTTCCATTAAGCTTCAAACAGATCATCTTCCAGTGTGCCCCCACACTTTGAAACTCTCTAGATCTGAGTTCCTTCATAAAAACAAAAAACGTCCTCTTCAATTAGCGTTTACTGAATCTGATAGAGACATCTAGCCGCAGATTCCTTAACTTAGAATATCCCCAGGCGTCAGACTGGATCCGGAAACATTTTGCGCAGCAGTACCTCTGCGCGCCGGGGAGCGGCGCCGCCTGGCTCCGCCCTGACGTCATCCCCGGACATGACGTCAGCGGAGCTACATAGGACCCCCCCCCGGCGCGCTGACGTCAGTTTCCTTCTTTTCCGAGTTCCAACGCGGATCCGGGATTCAGCTGTTCCTCTGGCCTGTTTTTCTTCAGGCCCTTTTTCGACGTCCTTTGGTGTCGGGGAACAGTGTGCGATGTCTTCGGGCTTTAAATTGTGCGAGACTTGTTTGCATCAGATGGCGGCGTCGGACCCGCACGCCATTTGTATGTGGTGTCTTGGGTCGCACCACGACTCCGTGGAGTGTGCCGCCTGCCGGCAGATGCGCCCGAAGTCCCTACGGGAGCGTCGGATGAAGCTCTTGGCCACCCGGATTTCCCGCACGGCGTCTCCCCGACGTTCTCCAGTTGGTTCTTCTCTCTGCGTCCGCTCCCGGAGTCGATCCCGTGAACGTCGCTCGACAGGTAAGTTGAAGAAAAAGTCTTGGAAGTCGAGGTCCTCGCCTCCACATGACGATGGGGGCCATGGTTCCCATTCCCTCACGGAGCCGTGCGCCCCGAAGTCAGCCTCCCTTTACCCGCCCTTTCCGGGTACTGGTGCGACTCGGCCCCAGATGGAAGCCTACTACAAGGCTCTGCACTCCATCTTCGGGTCACCTCCTCTCCCTGGCGCGCCTTGGGGTCCCACAGTGGAGGTAGGCATTCAGGTCGGATCTCCGCCGGCGGGTCCGCCCTCGGCGCCGACCGAGTGCCTCGGCTCCGGCTCCGGAGCCGTGCCGGCGTCGGGTACCAACCCCGATGGGCGTTTCAGCCCCACGCCGTGCCATTCTGCCTTTTCAGGTCGGATCTCCACCGGCGGGTTCACCCTCAGCACCGACCGAGTGCTCGGCTCCGGAGCCGTGCCAGCGTCGGGTACCAACCCCGATGGACATTTCAGCCCCACGCCGTGCCATTCTGCCTTGTCTCCGCATAGCCCCTGGCGGCTCCCTGCGTCGACATCGGCATCAGCGGTGCTGGCGGCCGAGTGCCTCGACTCCGGCTCCCGAGTCGTGCCGGCTTCGGGGCCTAACCCCGATGGGTGTTCCAGCCCCCCGCCAAGCCATTCTGCCTTGTCTCCGCATAGCCCCTGGCGGCTCTCTGCGTCGACCTCGGCATTAGCGGCGCCGCCGGCGCCGTGCCTGTCGCCACATGGTCCTCAGGCTCTGTCTCCGTGCCTCTCCATGGTGGGTTCGACGCCTTTGCGGCGTCGGAGCGGCGTCGTTCGACGCCGGAGCGGTCGCCGGCACCTGTCGGTTCTCCGCTTCCGGAGGACACAGGCCGGGTATGCCCGGGTTTGTCTCCACGCCAGTTGCCTCCAATGCCATGGGGGCAGTGGGCCCTTGTTCCTCCTCCTGTGGGACGTGTCAGCTTGCAACCGTCCCCTACAGATGGGCTATTGTCACCCCCCACCACGCCCACTGAAGCTGGTGCTTTGTTTTTGAGGGTTGTTCGTAGGGCTGCAGCTGTTTTACATTTGCACCCTCCTTCTGTCTCCTTGTCTTCCGACCCTTTATTGGATCTCCTCCACCAGGGTGCGGTAGATATTGAGCCCTTGCTGCCTTTTAGCGGCTTATTGTTCAACGCCCTTCTCGGGACATGGGCACGGCCCTCTTCCGGAGATGCTGTCGACAGGGCTGTGGCGCATCGGCACCGTCCGGCCCCTGAGAGCCCAGCCTGTTTGTCCCTTCAGCCTATGGCTTACAGCCTCGTAGTGCAGGTGTCTTTGGCCACGCAACCTTCCTCTCCACCTCTTATGCAGCCTCCTACTAGGGAGTCTCGTTGGTTAGAGGTGTGTGGACGCTGCATTTTTGCGTCCTCTAGTTCAGCCTTACGTGCTCTAAACACGGCTTGCGTCTTTGCCCGGGCTTCTTCTGCCCTATGGGACTCGGTGGAGTGCCTCTTGCCTGCCCTCCCTGCGTGTACTCGCGCTGACGTAGCTCGTCTTCTTCACGAAGGCCGAGAGATGGCGCGCTTTACCGTTCGGTCCGCCGTTGACACTACCGATTCGGTGGGTCGGGCAATGGCGAGGTCCGTTGCTTTGCGCCACCATGCTTGTCCGTGACAGTCTCCGGGACTTACCATTTGATGGTCTGTCCCTGTTTGACGCACATGCGGACTCTGCGGTTCACCGCCTTCTGTCTACCCTTCCGTAGTGTGTCTTGCTTCATGTTGGCCCTGGGTTCATGCTGTAATACCTGAACGGCCTAAGCGGCTTCTCGCCGTATTTGCTTTCTTTCATACAGCAGGTCAGCTGCTTATTTTCTGAATCACTAAGCCTAGTGGTTCAGGTTGCACGCCCTTACCCCTAGGGTTATGTGTTCGGAACCTGTGGTTTCAGTGTTCCCAATTTACGTCCTCTGTCTATGAGCTCCCGCTCAAGAGGTGCCCCCTGTTCGGGTTGATGCTTACCCTATGTGGGGTATTCGTTAGCTATTGTATAGCTGCCTTCTTCCCACAGCAGTCTTTGTACACTTCTGTGGGGCCCCTTTTACTAGGTTCTCACTAATCCCTTTCTTGAGGCTGGAAGGGCTTTCAGGTCCCTGCCGTCTCGTCTTGGTTCTTTCGCTGCGGCCGTTCCATCTCTGGACTGCCTATCACAGGACCCTGTCGCTGTGTTCTATTACGTACAGTGACTGCTCCCTAGTATGCTTGCTCTCACAGGCTGGTGCGTTTTCCGGCACCTTTCCGTTGCACAGTTCTACTCTCCTATACCCGTGCTGCGTAGTCCTTTCATGTTTGGACTTCGCTCTCCGTGGCGGCATTCTGGCCCCAGACGTTGATGCTGTCATTGTCTTGTGCCTTGCTTTTTTGGCCACTTCCCCTGCCAGGGCTTTTCATTTCCCTGCTGCATTCCGCACAGGTGTTGTCCTGGTTTTCCTTCCAGCTGCGGTTGCTGCTCTCAGCGGGAGTGTTCTCCTCCCAGCAGTGTTTTCTCTGGTGGAGTATTGAGCGTATATCCACTCTTGTTTCTCCGCAACGTTTCGTACTGTCTCCTTCCAATACTGTTCGGCCTCCCTGTCTGTCTCACGGTAGCCAGTGGATCTTTCCTACCGCCTGTGGCTGTTGTGTCTGGCTCTGGGCCGGTACCACTGCTACGTAGCTGTTGGTGCTATGGTGTTTTTTCTTTCTCAACTCATCCACCGGGCTGGGCCCTGTCTTCTTTAGTCCTGTCCGGCGTACTACACACACCCAGACCTCCCGCAGGCGTACTCTTCCTTGCGGTGGCTGTGGTCTTGTTCCTCACTTTCGTGAGCGCAAGTCTTCGACGTGTGTTAGTTTTGCCGGCTCTCTTCCACACGATACCCCTATTTGAAAGAGACACGTTAGTGACAGATTCCTTACCTTAGAATATCCCCAGGCGTCAGGCTGGATCCGGAAAGTTTTGCGTAGCAGTACCCCTGCGCGTCGGTAGGCGGCGTTGTGCGGCTCCGCGTCCGTCGTCGGCGTCGTGATCGCTGGGATGACGTCGCGGCCAATACTTAGACGCCGCCCATGCGCGCTGGCGTCAGTTCTTTCTTTTTCCGCGCCAGTAAGCGCAGATCCGGATTGAGCAGTGCCCCAGTCATTTTTTGACTGAATATTTTTGAGACTTTTTGTCCAAGTTTTTCGAGTCGCTTCGACTCCAAAGGTGTCAGTAGGGATGCCCGGCTTTAAGCCATGCGAGGTCTGTAATCGCATGATGTCGATTACGGATCCGCACCGTGAGTGTCTCTTCTGCCTGGGGCGCGGCTACGACCCCCAGTCGTGCCCCGAGTGTCGGTCCCTCACTCCGAAGGCTTTGCGAGAGCGGTCTCGAAAGCTCCTCGAGGCCCGGCACTCGGCTCCGCGCCGCTCGAGGTCCCGGTTCCATGAGAGGTCGAGGGGCCGGTCGCAGAGTCGTCGTCATTCGTCGGGGTTGAAGTCTTCGTCCTCAGGTAAGGTGAAGCACAAGAGGTCTAAGAAGCGTCGCTCTAAGACCTCCCCTCGCCGGTCTCACGACCCGGCCGAGGGTCCAGACGGTGCCACTCCCGAGGCTCCGGGGGTGCCCGCGCAGCCGACACCTGCCTACCAGCCTGTTCCGGGTCCGACGTCGACTCCAGCCGAGATACAGGAGTTCCTGTCGGCCATGGCCCGCCTCTTCGGGCCTAAGGGTTCCCCCGGTGCACCTTCGGGCCCCGCGGGCCCCAGTGGGGGTTCTCCCTCGGCACCACCGGCGGCTCCGGCCCCGCAGGACCCCCTCGGATCCAGGCGTGGATCCCGGTCGACGCTGGTTGACCTAATGACACCTACACCGGCGCCGACCTCACCGGTACCGTTCACTGCGCCGTCCGAGGCCCCGGACGGCGCCGTCCCCAGGTTCTCCCCGGCACCGGACACGGAGCCGGATCGACGTCGCTCAACGCCGATTCCGACGCCGATGGAACCTTTTGTTCCTTATGTCCCTCCTCCTTACTTTTCACCTGTTTTGGAGGACGAGGAGGACTGGGAGGGGTCTGCAGACCCTCTCACAGCTCAATGTGAGCCTTATCAGGACTGGGCTGAGGAACTGGGGGATGCCAGTGGTCTGGACACCTCTCCTGACCTTGGCATGCTGTCTCCTCCTTCCGTGGCTACGGAGGAGGGAGCAAGTTATGCTACGGTGTTGCGTAGGGCGGCTGAGGCCCTGCGCCTCAAGCTCCCTACGGTGGCTGTCAGGACTAACCTCCTGACGGAAGTGCTTCAGCCGGCGGCTACCTCTTCGGAGCCACTGCTGCCGTTCAACGACGCACTTTCGGACGTTCTTTTGGGCACCTGGTCCAGGCCCACCACAGGGGCTCCTGTGGACAGGAACGTAGCCCGACGCCATCGCCCGGCCCCGGGCGACCCTCTGTTTCTCTCCCAACACCCCACCCCGAGAGCTTGGTTGTCCAAGCCTCTACCTCCCAGAGCGCCTTCCCTACCGCTCCACCGGATAGGGAATCCAAAAAACTGGACCAATTTGGGAAGAAGGTTTTTTCTTCCGCCAGTGCTGGCTTGCGGTCCGTGAACACCGCTTGCCTTTTGGGACGTTACTCCCACTCTCTGTGGGATTCGGTGGCGCAAGTGCTGCCCAAGTGTCCTGAGGAGGTCCAGGCACTTCTCTCCCGTGCTGTTGCGGAAGGGAGAGACGCAGCGAAGTTCACCATCAGATGTGGCCTAGATACCGCTGACTCGCTAGGCAGATCGCTTGCTACGACAGTGGCGCTTCGCCGTCACGCCTGGCTGAGGACCACTGGTTTCTCGGGCGATGTCCAAAACACCCTTATGGACATGCCCTTTGATGGTATGCGCCTTTTTGGCCATAAGGCAGACAGCGCGCTGGAGCGCTTTAAGGACTCGCGGGTTACGGCCACGTCCTTGGGCCTCTCCGCCTTGCGCCTTCCGCAGCCGTCTGCTTTTCGCCCCTTTCGTGGCCACGGAAGGGGCGCCCAGTCACGTCCACTGCCCAGCAACCGGCCCGCGCAGCAAACGCCTTCGCGCGGCAAAGGACGTGGCGGGTCGGGTAACCAGCGAGCGGGTCAGGCCACCAAGCCCTCCTAGTCCGTCCTTTCCGGTCCACAGCACGCCAGTGGGGGGCAGGGTCCGCCATCACCTTCCCCACTGGCGCACCATCACATCTGACAGGTGGGTTTTGGACATTGTCCGAAGGGGCTACTCCCTCCCCTTCGAGACTGCCCCTCCAGCCATGCCACCCCAGCACCACCGCATGTCGGGGGACCATTTGGCACTTCTTTGACAGGAAGTTGTGGCCCTCTTGGCCAAGGGGGCCATCGAGCGCGTTCCGACCCCAGAAGTAGGGCGCGGTTGTTATTCCCATTACTTGCTGGTGCCCAAAAAGGACAAGGAGGACATGCGTCCTATCTTGGACCTCCGGAACGTCAATCGCTTCCTCCGGAAGGAGAAATTCAAGATGCTCACCCTAGCTCAGGTCTTGACTGCCCTCGACCCTGGAGACTGGATGGTAGCGTTGGACTTGCAGGACGCATATTTTCACATCCCCGTCCTGCCGGCCCACCGGCGTTACCTGCGGTTCACGGTAGGCCTCGAGCACTTTCAGTTCACCGTGCTTCCCTTTGGCCTTACCAGCGCCCCTCGGGTGTTCACGAAAGTGATGGCGGTGGTCGCAGCTCATCTGCGCCGGTTAGGGGTTCCAGTCTTCCCCTACCTCGACGACTGGTTGTTGAAGGCAGGCTCGTCCCAGGCAGTCGTCTCCCACCTCCAGACTACGGCGGGACTCCTGCACTCGCTGGGGTTCTCCATCAATGTGCCGAAGTCGCACCTGGTTCCTTCTCCACAGTTCCTTTTCATCGGAGCGGTTCTGGACACAATGCAGTTTCGGGCCTATCCTCCCGAACGGGGAGTCCAGGATATTCAGGCTATGATTCCGATCTTTCAGCCCCTATCCTTGGTTTCGGTACGGAAGACCCTGAGGCTGCTGGGCCTCATGGCCTCTTGCATCCTGCTGGTCGATCATGCCAGATGGCATATGCGGGCTCTGCAGTGGGACCTGAAGTTCCAGTGGGCGCAGCATCAGGGGAACCTGTCCGATTACGTCCAGATCTCGGAGGGAACTGAACGACAGTTGCAGTGGTGGCTCTCGAACCGGCAATGGGTCACGGGCAGATCCCTCTCCCTTCCCCAGCCAGAGCACACAGTTCTGACGGATGCGTCCCTTCTGGGATGGGGCGGTCACATGGGAGAGGCGGAGATCAGAGGCCTCTGGTCTCCGGCGGAGTCCCGGCTCCATATCAACCTTCTGGAGCTCCGGGCGATCCGACTTGCACTGAAGGCATTCCTTCCCTCTGTCAAGGGGAAGGTAGTGCAGGTGTTCACAGACAACACCACTGCCATGTGGTACTGCAACAAACAAGGCGGGGTGGGGTCGTGGACGCTCTGCGTCTCTGGACATGGCTGGAACATCAGGGCATATTCCTGATGGTTCAACACCTGGCAGGTTCCCTGAACGCCAGGGCGGACATACTCAGCCGCAGGTGCATGATGGATCACGAATGGCGTCTTCACTCGGAGGTGGCGCAAGGACTCTTTCTACAGTGGGGAGAGCCTTGGTTAGATCTATTCGCCACCGAAGAGAACGCGCAATGTCAGCAATTCTGCGCGTTGGAATTTCCAAGGCGGCACTCGCTCGGCGACGCTTTTCGTCGCGAGTGGAGTTGCGGTCTATTGTACGCCTTTCCGCCTATACCACTTCTACCCAGAGTGTTGAAGAAGATTCGGCGCGACCGGGCCCATGTCATTCTTGTGGCTCCGGACTGGGCTCGAAGAGTTTGGTATCCCGAGCTACTCAGTATGAGCAACGATCCCCCGATCCGTCTGCCTCTTCGGGAGGATCTTCTGTCGCAGCAGCAGGGGACGGTCCTCCACCCGAACCTGTCCAGTCTCCACCTCCTTGCATGGAGATTGAGCGGCGGCAGTTGATTCCTTTCGACTTGCCTCCCGAAGTTTGTGATGTGATTCTGGCAGCCAGGCGTCCCTCCACTAAGGTGGTATACGCCTGCAGGTGGAACAAGTTTTTGGCATGGTGCACAACAAAGGCTGTGAATCCCCTTTCTGCCCCTCTTTCTGAGGTTCTACTGTTCCTTCTTTCTCTGGCCCAACAGTGTTCTGCCCTGGGTACCATCAAGGGCTACCTTTGTGCAATCTCGGCCTTCCTCCGGCTTCCTGATCAGCCCTCCCTTTTCACGTCCCCTGTTGTTAACAGGTTTCTTAAAGGCATTACACACCTTTTCCCTCCTGTTCCGTTTGTGATGCCTTAGTGGGACTTGAACTTGGTTCTTACCTTTTTAATGTGCGCTCCCTTTGAGCCTCTCCATAACTGTCCTCTTCGTCTTCTCACTCTGAAGACAGCCTTACCTGGTGGCTATCACCTCCGCTCGGCGGGTGAGTGAGCTCCAGGCTCTTTCTTGCAAGCCCCCCTTTCTGTCTGTCCATCCAGACAAGGTTGTTCTTAGGACGCGTCCGTCCTTCTTGCCAAAGGTGGTTACTGCCTTCCACATTGGGCAGACCATCACTTTGCCCACCTTCTTTCCGCCTCCGCATCCTTCCAGAGAGGAAGAGAGGCTCCACTGTCTGGACCCAAAATGTGCGATTTCCTTCTATCTGAACCGCACACAACAGTTCCGGGTGGACGACCAGCTCTTTGTTGGCTACGTGGGCGCCAAAAAAGGTCGGGCGGTACACAAGCGGACCATCTCCCGCTGGGTTGTCTTGTGTATCAAAGCCTGCTATTCTTTGGCTAAGAAGGAGCCCCCTGTTGGGCTACGTGCCCATTCCACCAGGGCGACAGCCGCCACCACAGCTTTGGGACGTGGTGTCCCATTGCAGGACATCTGTCAGGCAGCTACGTGGGCCTCGCTGCACACTTTTACCAAGCATTACTGCCTTGACAGCCAAGTCCGGAGAGACAGCTTTTTTGGCCGTTCTGTTCTCCGAGACTTCCTCGTCTGATCTTTGTTCGCAGACCCACCACCAGGGTTGGTATTGCTGGGGTATCTATTCTAAGGTAAGGAATCTGTCACTAACGTGTCTCTTTCAGATGCACAAGTTACTAACTTGTGTAACGATATATCTGTAAGAGACAGTAGTTAGTGACAGATTCCTTACCGCCCCACCCATCCTCCCAGTTCTGCGAACTGATCTCTAGGGTTAAGGACATCCCTTTCAGGGCCCTAGTTTTCAGACACCAGTGTCAGTTTCTTGCATGGCTCTGCGTTTCTGGCGCGGAAAGTCGTGTACAGAACTGACGCCAGCGCGCATGGGCGGCGTCTAAGTATTGGCTGCGACGTCATCATGGTGATCACGGCGCCGACGACGGACGCGGAGCCTACCGACGCCGCCTACCGACGCGCAGGGGTACTGCTACACAAAACTTTCCGGATCCAGCCTGACGCCTGGGGATATTCTAAGGTAAGGAATCTGTCACAAACTACTGTCTCTTACAGATATATCGTTACACAAGTTAGTAACTTGAGAGTGCGTCTCTTGTGTCTCAGCTTTTGCTCGTGGCGCTTTATGGGGCCTACTCCTCTCCATGGTGTGGTTCTGGCGGTACATACGGTTTCTCTTGTGTACTTCTGTTCCCCACATTCGTGGCACTGGTTGTTGCCATTCTTCTCTGCCCTTCTGCCTTTTCATGCCCGCCCTTTCACATGTCCGGTGCATGGGCCACAGTGCATTAGCAGATCTTGTGTTTCCTTTAACACTGCCTCATCCTGGGAGTCATCAGCATCCTTCCGCTGCTGTTCTCACTTCCACGGTGCTTCTGCATGTCCATCCTGCCTGCTCGGACTCGGTCCATTCTTGTACCCTAGCTACACCTTTCTCTTTTGAAAGTCCATCAGATCCTGTGGATCCCTCATATTATACAATTGGTTCCTCCCCTTTTTCGGAAGGTATCCACTTTTATTCCGCACTGCCCTTCTGGTTCTGTGCTCACTTTCTCCTCTGTTTCACCAACAGGGATTTCCTGCCGCCCTCTGCAGCTTTAATGCCATTGCCTCTCATTGTTGGCCACTCCCTATGGAGTATCCTAGTCCGGTGTTGGCCACTCTGGCAGTTCTGCCCCCACTGTGTTTAGCCGGCTGCTTGACACTTCTGTTCCCCTAACAACTTAGTGGGGTGCTCTCGCAGACCCACCTCCTATGGGGTATGGCTTTGGTATCTATTCTAAGTTAAGGAATCTGCGGCTAGATGTCTCTATCAGATGTACGAGTTACTTACCTTCGGTAACGATGTATCTGGTAGAGATGTTGTCTAGCCGCAGATTCCTTAACGCCCACCCATCCTCCCCGATCTGCGAGGACCTGTTTAGGTGGGGTTTTCTGCATTCGCCTCCCTTGGAGTGGTTTATCCTTCTACGGGGCGGTATCTTTCGCCACCCTCCCCGTCAGGCTTATTCTTTGGATTTACTTGTTCTGCTTCTCCCAATCTCATGCTTGGGCGATAGGTTCAGGTGTCCTTCTGCGTTTTTTCACATCAGTTTCCTCCAGTATGGGGCCTACTGGTGTTCTCTACCCTCCCACCCACCTTCTCCGTTGCCACTCCTACAACCATTAGTTTTGAGGTCTTTCTAGCCTGTTCCTCAGTCCAATGGTTCTATCATAGGGGACAGAGTCTCCCTATTTCTTCTTTAATCCTGTGGGTTGAGGCTTTCTTGTTTGTCGCTGTTGGCTCAATTCATTACTCCTTTTGCCTCAGGAGAGAGCATTCTCTCGCTTTTGTGGGGTTGCTTTTCATTCCCTTCATCAAGTGCAGACTTTGTCGTCTGCCTCGGTCTTCTTTTTATACATCTATTTCCCTTAGGGGTGACATTCACTTCGCTTTTGCGAAATAGCTTCTCCATTTATTGCTCTGCTCTTTCCTTTTCAACACCTTTCAGTCAACAGTGCTTCTCACTGTTGTTCATGGTGCTTTCTCACCCATTTTCTTTTTTATTCGCACACTGTTCCCATACTCTCATAGTTTTGCTGGGGGGCTCCGCGTTGTGGCGCGGAAAAGTTCCTCCGAAGAAAACTGACGTCAGCACGCCGGGGGGGTCCTACGTAGCTCCGCTGACGTCATGCCCGGGGACGACGTCAGGGCGGAGCCAGGCGGCGCCGCCCCCCGGCGCACAGAGGTACTGCTGCACAACATTTTTTCCAGATCCAGTCTGACGCCTGGGGATATTCTAAGTTAAGGTATCTGCGGCTAGACAACGTCTCTACCAGATACATCGTTACCGAAGGTAAGTAACTCGTACTTTAAATGCAATGGCTATGACTAACTCCTAAAACCAAGTTGCTCTACAAACTCACATACAACATACCATCAGGCCAACAAAGACTCCCCTACCAAATGAATCATCATGTTGCACAGATTCCTTGTTGATGAAAAAAACAGTTTGTAAGCTTCTACTGTTAATTGTACACCTGGGCCTCCTCAGGTACAGTTGTTTATACAATTTCAAGTAAGTGGAACCCATTTTTATTTGGAAAATGCATGACATTAATTCAATGTACATTTCAGACACTATGTTAAGATGTGACTATGTTTTCAGGAAGTGGAGAACAAGGAGCAAACATTCAATACATTAACTGACATGGACTGCTCAGATTTGGAAACTTACTTTAGAAAGAAATTATCTGTGCCTCCAGATAACATTGAAATTCAGGATCAAACGGAAGCTTTAGCTAACCCTACAGACAAGTAAGTATAATTAAAAGTACCAACTAACCTGCTGTCGCAGAGAGAACATTTATCAGACAACACTTAATATCAACTCTCAACACTTAATATCAACTTTTTAGAATGTGCATAGTATTTATACTTTTATCATAAATACATTTTTTTTCATGCTCGCCAATGATGAATCTTCTAAACTCTCTTCGCTAGCTATTTAATCTTTGAACATTCAGCTAATGATGAGGTTTTCAGCAAGTACTTATTCTTATTTTAATTGATTGGAGCAAAATGCATTTGAATAATTTTTCCATAAAATATGCATTTTCTTACGTGGAAAATAAATCTGATAGAGGCGTCTAGCTGCAGATTACTTACCTTTGAATTTCCCAGGAGTAAGACTGGATCCGGAAATTTTTGCGTGAGCAGTACCCCTGCGCACCGTCAGGTGGCTCAGTTCAGCTCCACGTGGCATCATTGGCACCAGGTGTGACATTGCGATTGTAGGAAAGTGCCCCTTTTTGCATGGTTACCCCCCCACACTTTTTGCCTGACATTTGATGCATGTTGACTTGATGTGCCCTGGGTTCCTGTCAATCAGGTTCACAGGGCCTGTGTTCTTTCCCAAAACTGTACCTCTGTACCCACAATTGGCACATCTCTGGCCAAAGGTAAGCCCCTTGTAAAAGGTACCCAGGGTGTCAAGGGCACTGTGGCCAGGGAAGCCCACTAACGGCTGCAGCACCTATTGTGCCACCCTTAGGGGCCCTGCACCTTAACACCCACACACTGCCATTGCAGGCTGCGTGTTTTGGTGCAGAGAAAAGTGAAGAGTCGACATGGCACACATCCTTGTGTGCCATGCCTGCAACCCACTGCCTTTGGCCTAGGTGAGTCAACCTTCTAGCAGGGTGTACTAGACCACAGGTGAGGGTACAGATGTATGAGCACTGTACCCCTACAGTGTCTAAATCAATTCGTAGACATTGTAAGTGCAGTTAGGCCATAAAGAGTATATGGTCTGGGAGTTGGTCATTACGAACTCCACAGCGCCATAAAGGCTTTACTGAAAACTGGGAAGTTTGGTAGCAAACTTCTCAGCACATTAATCCCACACTGATCCCACTGTGGAAGTTAATGCAAAATGCACTCAGATGGCATCTTAGAGATTCCCCCTGAAAAACGTCCAGCCCTGGTATGGTTCCGAAATGGCTACCTGCCATTTGCCACCACCAGAGAGGTTTCTGGACCCCTGGTTAGAGGGCCTCTGTTTTCTGTGTCCAGAAACAAAGCTCATCCTGGGCAGAGGTGTCATGCCTCCTCTGCCCGGCATGGGCTGGGTCCAATAGGGGAAGCTTCAAAGGCCTGCCGCCTTTGTTAGCTGACCCTGCCTTTTGTTGCCCCCAGCAACTGGCTCCCACCGGTTCTGACCCCCACTTTGGGGGGTAGAATCTGCAGCAAAACCAAGTTAGGGAGAGAGGTGTGCCCACCTTTGCCAACCCCAACCCTCAGGTGGGGAAGGCGAGGTGAAGCACACATCTCAGTCCCCTCCATCTTGAAGATGAGGGGACCCAGCCAATCAGAGATAGGCACATGCCCCCTCCCACTGTAGGGTGGCATAATAGGGGGTGTAATGACCCCAAAGAAGGGACCTATTGGTCCCAACTGGCACACCCCTGTAACACCCCTAAATTTAGTATTTAGGGACGATCCTGAGCCGTGCCTCCTCAGATATGAGAGGGAGAAAGAAGAAGGACCGAAGAGCTGTGCTGAAGAAGGAAGAAGAGGACACTAACTGCCTTGGCCCCAGCCCTACCGGCCTGTCCCGACATCGTCCTGCACCCAGTTAAACTCCGGCGTGTCCAGCAGCCAGTAGCCATCCAGAGTCCGGAGGACCTGCCCTGCCTTCACTAAAACGACTCTGTCTCCCATAAGCACCGGATTTGCTCAACCAAAGACTCCAACACAGAACCTTGATCCAGGCGGCTCCGAGGTTCTGCACCCCTCTGCACCCAACGCCCACGGCCCGAGTTTGAGTGGCCCAACACCACGAGGACGTCTCCCCAGCGATCCTGACCTGGGATCTGGTGATCCCTGACCTACCTCAAGCTTCAGACCGACACCTACAGCCTCAACCTGAGTTGTCCCCACGACTCGGAGCTGGTAAGAAGATCTGACGCCTAAAGACACCCCTGCACCCGACGACCCACGGCCTTGGGTGGCCCAACCGACAGTGTCCAGACAACCCCCAATAACCCAACTTACCTCTCCTGCTGGTGGTCTCCCTCAGGAAACCTCCGTGCCCAAGCCTGCAGCTTTTCTTCCAAACCGGAGATCTTCATTGAAAACCACAGGGCTCCCGTCATCTCCTTGACACTCTGCATCCGGCCGCCTCTTTGCCACTGGTGGTGCAGCTCCTGTGCTGATTGTTGGCCCCTGCAGTGCGGATCTTAACCCCAGGAGCTTTGTTCCCCCAACCGAATGACCTGCTCGTAAGCAGCCCCTGAGCCGATGTTCCCCCTAGCCCCTTTGGCTAACATTGGGCCCCTGCACTCTGCAACTGGCTGCCCCAGTGCCATTAGTGGTGTGATTTGAGTGCCTTGTTGAACCTTGGTTCTACCCCAAAAAGCTATTGTTGCAGGTCTTTTACACACCTGCAAACTGATAACATCCTTTCCTTCCATAGGAAACTGTGTGAAGATTTTTCTCCTAAAAATGTTCTATTTTGAACTGACTTTTGTATAGAAACCAAACCAACTTTCTTTTGAACCAAAACTGTCATACTTGCCTGTGTTTTGTAAGGTCCACGGTATGATATCTAGGCTTATCACCTCAAGTAGTGGAAGTAACTGAAAAGTAATCTAAAAACAATCCAAAGTAATCTCAATGTATTCTGAACTGTTTTAAAAGCAAATACAAACCTGTAACAATTCCAATTTCAACTACCATTGCATTTTCTTGTAAAGTTTTGCATTTGAAAGCATATTCTACTTACCTGTGCCAATTCCTGCTTGGTTCTAGAAATAAAACATATGTATACCTTTTTTATACTTACTTAATTGGTCTTGATTCAGTCTCTGAGTGTGTACCATCAGTTCTTGTCTTAGTGAATACAATAAATGCTTAACACACCCTCCTGATAAGCCTAACTGCTCCACCACACTACCACAAATAGAGCTGTTAGTGATTATTTAATTTATCCTCTGCTATATTTCTGCGGATCCACTGGACTCTGTGCACACTATACCTTACTTTGGTATAGTATATACAGAGCCAGCTTCCTACACAAAGGTATCAGTTGCTCTCGCTACCAGAAACTGCTGGAGGTTCCGGCGCACTATGGTGACTTCTGCCTTGCTGTCGAGGAGAGTCACCG
Organism: Calotriton arnoldi; assembly: GCA_963921515.1. Classification (NCBI taxonomy): domain Eukaryota; kingdom Metazoa; phylum Chordata; class Amphibia; order Caudata; family Salamandridae; genus Calotriton; species Calotriton arnoldi. The sequence goes on along the minus strand of CAWUFW010008470.1, from coordinate 506,597 downwards.
CCCAACTCCTGTTTAAGAGGAGGGTTCTCATTGTATGTGGCATATTTAGTGGTAATAGCCACAACTTTCTTTTTTGAAAAGGGGATTTATATGGAGGAAGCCTGTCCTCCTTCTATATCGTCACGTCAGACGAACGTAGTGTCTCCCTTTTCGGTTTCACGTACTCTTCTTGTATGCATTCAGATCGCCCTCCTCTGTCGTACTGCTGATCAGACGATTCCTGAAAGGAACGAGGAAAATGTGTATCATGGACCTTGCTACCTGTCTGGAGTCTTGATTTTAGTGCGATAACAAAAATTGTACCGCGTCTCAGAGGACTCCAGGGGTGGAGAACCTCCACAAGGTTTACCTTTCTGAGGTTGTTTAGATTTATCCCATGGTTTCTTACCAAATTCACTGTTCTGCTTGGCTTCCTTGTAAGTACTAGGTTTGCCAAGAGGTGGTTTTGTAGGTCTGGTTCCCAAATTATTGTGTCCTAAGGATGTGTATACATCAGCAATAATTATAGACAACTCACATTCACAGTTGGCTTATGCAACCACTTCGAGCCGCTGGCATAGAGACAGAGTTGCTTTTTAACCTTTAACGTAAGACAGATCATTACGGATACTACGGGAAAGTTTCCCATTAGTTTCATCCCCAAATCTAGGGCAAAAATTGCCCCATATTCATTCTGTATCTGTTTGAGTACGTCTTGGAAGACGGACATCGAGGGAGTGCAGTGACAGATAGTATACAAAGTGGCAAAAACTGTCCCCCAAGTGTTGCAGTCTTCAATACTGGGTACCATACCATTGGGTAAGTACATAGGGAAAATTCTGTGCTTGTCTTGTGGCCCCATAAGGGGAAACACAACTTCCATTTGGTCGATCTTTTGGACGATCCAAAATGGAATTTCCTCATGATTAGTGGGTCATTTGCCCATAACTGAATGAACAATCTGATAGAGACATCTAGCCGCAGAGTCCTTAACTTAGAATATCCCCCAGGCGCCAGTCTGGATCTGTGATTTTTCAGCAGTACTTCCGCGCACTGGGGGACGGCCTCGCATGGCTCCGCTCTGACGTCGTCCACGGATATGACGTCAGTGGAGCCATATAAGTCCCTTCCGGCGCGCTGACGTCAGTTTTCTTTTTTTCCATGCTGCAACACGGATTCAGGAGAAGCGGTTTCTCTGGCCTGTTTTTTGTTTTTGGCCTCTCTGACGCCTTTCACGTCTGGGAACAGTGTGTTGATGTCTTCGGGCTTTAAATCATGTGAGTGATGTACGCAGCAGATGTCGGCGATGGATCCGCACGCGATTTGTATGTGGTGCTTGAGCGAGCACCACGACTGCGGAAGCTAAAGCCGAAGTCCCTGCAGGAGCATAAGATGAAACTGTTGTCCGCCCGGATGTCCCGTTCGGAGTCCAAGCGTCGTAGGTCTCCCTCTCCAGCTGGGTCTCCGGTTTGGGGCAGGTCGCGGAGTCGTTCCAGAGGACGTTCTTCACCTTCCTCAGGTAAGCACAAGAGGAAGTCACGGAGGCCGTCTGCCTCACATAGTCTTGACGTCGGTGGCCATCGTTCCCGGTCTTTACCGGACACGGTCCCTCAGCAGTCGACCCCCGCCTACCCACCATTTCCTGGGGTTGGGGCGGCTAGGACCCAGATGGAAGCCTATTACCGGGCTTTGCGGGCCATCTTTGGGCCGACCCCTCTCCCTGGCATGCCTTCGGGCCCCACAGAGGTGGTAGGGACTCAGATTGGGAGCTCGCCGGTGGGTTCGCCCTCAGCACCAATCGAGTGCCCTGACTCCGGCTCCGGAGTCGCGGTAACGTTGGGAGTCGGCCCGGTGGGGCTTCCCGTTCAAACGTCAAGCCACAGTCCACCTCCAGCGTCAGGGGACAGTCCGGTGTGGCTCCCTGGAATGACATCTGCTATGGTCGCAGCAGGGGACTTGTCTCCGAGTCCTACACCACAGTATCACATCACGGTGAATGTTGGGTCGATGCCGTCCCGACGCCGATCGATGGAGCCTCCCATCACGGTGCAAGTCGAGTCGACGCTGTCCTGACGCCGATCGATGGAGCCTCCTCCGATGCTCGTCGGCGTCGATGCGGCGCTGTCTCGACGTCGTTCGATGCCGTAGAGGTCCTTTACTACTCCTTTTCAAAATGGAAGATGAAGCCTCTGGGGTTCACTCCCTCAGCGTTGCTGGAGCATTCTTCGGAACATGTTGCTGTTGAGCAATTGCAGATCCGTGGACGTCCTCGGACTGAAGGGCCTTTGGTTTTTGGTGGAGGCGTTAGCCTGCCGCTGTCCCCTAACTATGATTTGCTATCGCCTCCTAGATTGGCGACGGAGGCTAGCGCTGGTTTGCAGCGGTCATTCGCACAGCTGCTAACATTTTACATTTACAGCTTCCTTCTATCTCTCTGCCCTCCGATCCCTTGTTGGATCTGCTCCACAAGGGCAACGCGGATGTCGAGCCCTTGCTACCCTTTGGTGAGTCGTTGTACGACATCCTTCTAGGGACCTGGGCGAGGCCCTCCTCGGGGGACCCGGTTGAACGTGCTATCACACATCATCACCGCCCGGCTCTAGATGACCCAGTCTGTTTGTCCCTGCACCCTAGGGCTCAAGGGCAAGTTGTCCAGACAGCCTCAGCTTCGCGGCCCTTGTCCTCTCCTCCGCTGCTTCCACCCACTAGGGAATCTCGTTGGTTGGAGACATGTGGTCGGCAAATGTTGCATCCACGAGCTCGGCCCTCCGGCCCTTGAAGACGTCCTGCGTGCTTGCACAGGATACTTTCGCCCTCTGGGACTCGGTTGAGCGCTTCCTTCCCTCCCTTCCGGAGGGCCCTCGGGCTGACCTGACTCGAATACTCCAGGATGGTCGTGAGCTGGCGAAATTTTCAATTGAATCAGCCATGGACACCACTGATTCTGTGGGGTGGGCCATGGCCAGGTCAGTTGCTCTGCGTAGCCATGCTTGGCTGCGTGATGGCAGTTTTCCTGAAAATGTTCAGGAGCGTCTTCGGGACTTGCCCTTTGATGGGGCCCATCTTTTTGACAGTCATGCGGACTCAGCAGTGCAGCGTCTCATGTCTGGTTTTCAGTGAATGGTATTCTTTCTAGTCCCTTGTTGCAGACTTCTTATTTTGTTTTGCATTGGGCTATTGTCACCACTTTTCTCTGGTGTCAGTCTCTGGGTTCACAGACGGACTGTACAGCTATGCAGCTGTTTCTGTCATTATTTTCAATTCCTCTGTATAAGAGCTAGGCTCAAGAGGCGTTCCCTTGCATTTTATAGGATTTTAACATACCCTATGTGGAGTATTAGTTGGTTATTGTATAGCCATTCCTACTTGCCACGGGGGATGTCTTCCTGGGTGGTGTGAGTACGATGCTTCAGGAAATGTTCTTCCTGGGTGGTGCAGGTCCTTACTGAGGATGAGGCGAGGTCCTCTTAGGATTGTTATCTATCTCCTATCTGGGGAGTTTTGCTGTAGTTCATGTATCTGAAAGAAACACATAGTGATAGATTCCTTACCTTAGAATATCCCCAGGCGTCAGACTGGATCCGTAACGTTTTCGTCAGCAGTACCCCTGCGCGTCGGTAGGTGAAGTCGTGCGGCTCCGCGTCCGTCGTTGGCGTCGTGGTCGCCGAGATGACGTCGCGGGCGCTACTTAGACGACGCCGCCCACGCGCGCTGATGTCAGTTCTTTCTTTTTCCGCGCCAGCAAGCGCAGATCCGGGAAGAGCAGGAACCCCCAGTCAATTTTTGACTGACTTTTTTGAGGCTTTTTGTCTCTATTTTTCTTCGAGTCATCGACTCCTGGTGCAATAGGATGCCCGGTTTCAAGTCCTGCGGGGATTGTCACCGCATGATGTCGGTGACGGACCCGCACCGTGTGTGTCTTTTCTGCCTGGGGCGCGACCACGACCCCAAGTCGTGCCCCGACTGCCGGGCCATGGCGCCGAAGACTTTGCGGGAGCGGTCCCGAAAGTTGCTGGAAGCCCGGCAGTCGAAGTCCCGGTCCAGAGGGAGGTCGAGGGACCGTGCGCGGAGTTATCATCATCAGTCTTCGGGATCCAAGTCGTCGCACTCGGGGTCAGGTAAGACGAAGCACAAGAAGTCGAAGAAACGCCAACGTTCTTCGACTTCCCTCGCCGGTCGCGCAACGCGGCTGAGGGTGTGGGTGGTGCCACCCCCGCGGCTCCGGCGGAGCCTATGCAGTCGCCGCCCGACTACCCGCCCTTCCCGGGGTCATCGGCAACTCCGGCCCAAATACAGGAGTTCCTGTCAGCCATGGCTCGCCTCTTTGGGCCGTCGGGTCCCGCCGGTGCGCCTTCGGGCCCCGCGGTCCAGCGTGTGTGTCCTCACGTTTCCTCGCCAGCAGCTCCGACCCCGGCGTCGCTGTCGGCTCCGGCCCCAGCGCCGCAGGACACCCTTGGATCCAGGCCTGGATCCCGGTCGACGCCGGTTGACCTTGTTACGCCTCCACCGACGTCGACTCCACCGGCACCAGTTCTGATGCCGCCCGCTCCTCGGGCCGACGTCGACCTCAGTTTCAGCCCCGAAGTGGACGCAGCGTCGAGCTGGCGTCGATCGATGCCGTTCTCGACGTTGCTTGGGGATTTCTATCCCCATGTCCCTGCTCCTTATTTTACACCTGTTGAACCTGAGGAGCAAGGGGAGGGCTGGGAGGGGTCTGAGGACCCTCTCGCTGCAGCCTGCGAGTCTGAACAGGACTGGGCTGAGGAATTGGGGGACGCCAGTGGTCTGGGCCCACCACAGGGGCTCCTGTGGATAGGAACGTGGCCCGACGCCATCGCCCGGCTCCGGGTGACCCCATTTTCCTCTCCCAACACCCCACCCCCGAGAGCTTGGTTGTCCAAGCCTCTGCTTCCCCAACCGCCTTCCCTTCCGCACCACCGGATAGGGAATCCAAGAAGCTGGATCAGTTTTGGAAGAAGATGTTTTCTTCCTCCAGTCTGGCATTGCGGTCAGTGAATACCGCATGCTTATTGAGCCGTTTCTCCACCTTGTCTTAAGGGTTACCTTTCTGCTCTGTCCGCTTTTTTGCGGCTGCCAGACCAACCTTCTCTCTTTAAATCTCCTATTGTAAATAGATTTCTTAAAGGGCTGGTTCCGGTACTTGTGGCAGCACCTGCGCAACCGTCTCCCAAAGAGAGTGGGAGAAGCGGCCCAATAAGCATGCGGTATTCACCGACCGCAATGCCAGACTGGAGGAAGAAAACATCTTCTTCCCAAGTGAGTCCAGTCAGGCAGAAGGGAATGCGCCCTGGAAAGTAGAGGCCTGCACCACCAAACTTTCTGGGGTGGGGTGTTGGCTGAGGAACTTTGGGTCGCCCGGTGCTGGGGGATGGCGGTGTGCAATCGTCCTGTTCACAGGAGCCCCTGTGCTAAGTTTGGACCAAGTTCCTAGTAGGACGTCCGTAAGTGCCTCATTAAAGGGCAAAAGGGGTTCAGAGGTGGAAGCCCCAGGTTGAAGCACTTCGGTCAGGAGATTAGTCCTGACCTGCACTGAGGGCAGTTCCAGTCCAAGGACCTCATCTGCCCTCTTAACCACCATAGCATAGGATTCCCCTCCTCCTTTCTTGCCTTGGCTGTCTTTTCAAGCCTTTTGATGTGTTTCCGCCAATTTGCCCAGATTGGCCGTCTTCGTCAGAAGCCAGTGTCTGTCTCTTGTGAGCGTGTTGTTCTGTTCCACTACAGAGACAGTTTCTTTTCCGTATCCAGTTTTGGCGCGGTATGTTACCACACGCTGGGCACGTTCGCAGGCACTGGGTGCCTGCTTGGTCAACTTGCTCCACAGCGTTGGCTGTGTTTGATTCTGGTGGTATTGTCTACTCTTTACTCTTTGGTGCTAGGAAGTGCTTCTGTCCTTGGTCTTCCTTCAGGTCTTCGACCTGTCTGGTTTCTTCCTTGTCGACAGTTGGTTCTGCACCAGACGCGCTCTTGGTGCACATGGTCTTGGGCCTCGCTTTTCCAATGCACTTCCCAAGCAGGGGCTAAGGTTGCTCTGCTCTTTGCTCCTTAGCTGCTCTTTGTCCTTCTTACATCTGTGGATGTGTCTGTATGTATGTGTGTATATATACATATATATATATATATATATATATATATATATATATATATATATATATATATATATATATACATGCAGTATCCGTAATAAGTGCGCTCTGAAGTAGATAAACCAGCAGTAGTTTATTATCTCAACATTTACGCGTTTCGAAAGTTTGCACTCTCGTGCAAACTTTCGAAACGCGTAAATATTGAGATAATAAACTACTGCTGGTTTATCTACTTCTGAGAGCACGCCTTATTACGGATACTGCATGAAATTTATGCCGGCTGTGGCTCTACCGGCACAACGCGCCACCAGGCAATGGGCGAATTTCCCAGGAGGAGCTGTTTAAACTTGGGAATATATATATATATATACACATATATATATATATATATATGTATGTATATATATATATATATACACACATACATATATATATATATATATATATATATATATGTGTGTGTGTATGTATATATATATATGTATATATAGGTATATGTTTCTATATACATATGTATCGGATTACTATGTTTGACATATGTTATGTCCTATTATGGTTCACTCTGGTGCCGTTGGTACCTATTGCGCGCGCTGCTGTCCTCGTCTGGGGCATGCTCTTCGAATATCCGTTGCCATTCACTTTAAAAAAAAAAAAATATATATATATGTGCATATAATGGTGTATGCACACTGCGAGAGTGCACACATTCTATGTTTTTCCTCGTTGCAATATCTTGGGTTTCTTGCCCCAGATTCTATCTCTATTTCTCTCTCTCTTTTTATGAGAGTGAGCCTTGTGTGTGTGTCCGGCTTCTGCTGGTATCCTTTCACCACTGTCCTGTGTATGGTTGGTCAGTATGACTACCTGGTGATACATTCGATGTCTTTTTGCCGACGCATCTGTGCTGTCAATGCTACGTTTCATAGGCTTTTGCATGTGCGTGGTGTGGCTCCACGGTTCATAAATTCTGCCTATGTGTATCCATACTATCCACATACACGTATCTCCTTGTAATTATGGTTTTGTATGTCTCGGCATCGATGACATCTGTCTCTCTGCATGTCCAGCTTGGCATCCACTGTTGTGTATGCTCATTTTGTACGATCTGACTCTATCGTACTGTTTTGTCCTTTCTCTGGGACGTACTTTTTTGCAGATCCATGGATCTTGTGCACAGTTCTGCTTCTTATTCTCATTGCAGAAGCTTATGGATTTCCTCCATTAGGCACTGGCCATTTTGGTTTCTATGATTTTCCCTCGTCCCTTCCTGGGAGGTGAAGGTCTCGAACTGTCCTCTACCGGACTGTGGTGCCATTCCCTTTTCTTGTTGATGCTCCTTTTACAGAGCTTAAAGGGTCTGGTGTCAGCCACGCTGACACTTGATGTCCCCACCTATTTTGGTCCATCTTCTTGACAGATTGGTCCTCTGTTAGAACCTGGTGCGGTTTATTGCACACCCTCCTCCTATGAGGTATAGTTTTGGTATCTATTCTAAGTTAAAGAATCTGTGGCTAGATGTCTCTATCAGATGAACAAGTTACTTACCTTCGGTAACGATGTATCTGAAAGAAACACATTAGTGATCGATTCCTTACCTTAGAATTAGCCCCAGGCGTCAGACTGGATCCGGAAAGTTTTCGTTAGCAGTACCTCTGCGCGTCGGAAGGTGGCGTCGGTCGGTTTCCGCGTCCGTCGTCGGCGTCGTGGTCGCCGGGATGACGTCGCAGCAGCTACTTAGACGCTGCCCTCGCGCGCGGACGTCAGTTCTTTCTTTTTTTGCGCCAGCCAGAGCAGATCCGGGAAGAGCGGTACCTCAGTCATTTTTTGACTAAGTTTTTTCTCGACTTTTGTCGACGTCTTTTTCGAGTCTCATGACTCTGTAAGGTGCACGAGGGATGCCAGTATTCAAGGCCTGCGGTTCCTGTAGCCGACTGATGTCGGTGACGGATCCGCACCGCGTGTGCTTTTTCTGCCTGGAGCACGACCACGACCCCAAGTCATGCTCCGACTGCCGGTTGTTGACGCTGAAGGCTTTGCGGGAGCGGTCCCGAAAGCTGCTTGAACACCGACAGTCGGCTCCGCGCCGTTCGAGGTCCCAGTCCAGAGGGAGGTCGAGGGACCGGTCGCAGAGCCACCATCAGTCAGGATCGAAGTCTTCGCACTCGGGGTCTGGTAAGTCGAAGCACAAAAAGAAGTCGAAGAAGCATCGTCACTGTCCGACTTCTCCTCGTAGGTCGGCTGACCCGACGAGGCCCACGGGTGGTGCCACTCCCGCAGCTCCACGTGCGGAGCCCGAAGAGTCGACTCCGGGTTTCCCTCCCTTTCCGGGACCCGGGGCGACTCTCGCCCAGCTTCGTACGTTCTATGAGGCGATGCATGCCTTATTTGGGCGGCCCGAACCCGCCAGCGCGCCTTCGGGCCCCGCGGACTCGGCTGGGGGGCCGGGACCTTCATTGCCGGCGGCTCCGGCCCCGGCGCCGCAGGCCCCCCGTGGATCCAGGCCTGGATCCGGATCCCTTCCGACGGCACCACAACCCCGCCCGGCACCGGCCGGCCTCCTGGCCGGCATCGACCCCGACCTCCTTCTGGATGAAGACACGGCACCGGGAGGGGTTTTTGTGCCCCTGTTCACTCCTGTAGTCCCTTTTAGGCCAGATTAGCACCCAGAGGACGAGGAGGAGGAGGATTGGGAGGGGTCAGGTGACCCTTTAACAGAACAGCTGGAACAGGACTGGAGAGAGGACCTGAGGGATGCCAGTGGTTTGAACACCTCGCCAGACCTTGGCATGCTGTCTCCTCCTACCGTGGCTACGGAGGAGGGAGCGTCTTACGCAGTGGTGTTGCGTAGGGCAGCCGAGGCTCTTAACCTCAAGCTTCCTACGGTGGCAGTCAGGACTAACCTCCTGACAGAGGTACTTCAACCGGCAGCGAGCACTTCGGAGCCCCTGCTGCCTTTTAATGAAGCTATCTAAGATATCCTTTTGGGCACTTGGTCCAAGCCCACCACAGGGGCTCCTGTGGATAGGATGATTGCCCGACGCCACCGCCCGGCTCCGGGTGACCCCTTGTTCCTTTCCCAACAACCTTCCCCTGAGAGCTTGGTGGTACAAGCCTCGCCGACCCAGAGCGCCTTCCCTACCGCACCCCGGATAGGGAATCCAAGAAGCTGGATCACCTTGGGAAGAAGTTGTTTTCTTCCTCCAGCTTAGGGCTGCGGTCGGTGAACACCGCATGCCTCTTGGGCCGTTATTCCCACTCTGTGTGGGACTCGGTGGCGCAAGTGCTGCCTCAGTGTCCGGAGGAGGCCCGGACCGTGCTCTCCCGTGCTATTGCTGAGGGGAGAGACGCAGCTAAGTTCGCCATTCGGTGTGGGCTGGATACCGCCGACTCACTGGGCAGAACGATTTCCATGTCGGTGGCAATCAGACGCCATGCCTGGTTGAGGACGACCGGCTTTTCTGATGGATACATCTGCCTGTGGATTCCTCACCTTATGAATATCCCCTGCGCCAGCATTCCGCGGAAATTTTTCCTAGCTCTCCACGCCGACGAGGTCGTCACGAAGCCATGGCTCCGCACGCGGCACCGCATGTCGTCACTGGAGCCATAAGAGGACCACGTCGGCGTGATGACGTCAGTTCCCTTTTTTCCGCGCTGTCGACGCTAGTGGTTTTTTCTGGGACTCTCCATACTTTCGACTGGATACTTTGTATTTTGGATTGTATCTTTCTCTCTTTTGACATGTCTGCCCCGAGGAAGTCTGACTTTAAGCCCTGTAAGGAATGCGGAGGACATATGTCTATTACGGACCCGCATGAAGACTGTCTTTGGTGTTTGTCGTCTGACCACGACGTCGAGGGCTGTTCTTCCTGCAGGAAGATGAACCCGAAGGCTCTGAAGGAGCGGGAGGCCAAGCTGTATATGGCCAAGGCAAGAAAAGAAAAAAGGGGTCGAAAAAGGTCGAAGTCCAAGTCTTCGACTTCGCATGACTCTAAGAGAAGGCATAAGAAGAAGAAAAGACAAGCTTCTCGACGCCGATCGACAAAGGCTGTGGTTTCGAGATCGCCTTCTCCGACACCTCGACGTCGAGTTAAGGACTTTATCTCTCCTTCTCCATCGGCGTCTCCTCAGGCGACTCCGGTTCATTCCCCGTCATACCAAGGGACTCCGGAGCGTTCTCCGGCGCCGAGATTCTCTCCGGCTTCAGAGGAGGTGTCGAATCCGGCTGATACTGAGGTGCCTTCGGCTCCTGCGGCTCCGCCGGCGGCTCCAGCGGCTCCGTTTCCAGAGGTGCCTCGTATGGATCTCGAGCCGGACCAACTTCCTCAGTTCCCGGCCCCGGGTTCAGATCCGTCGCGTTTTCTCAACGCTATGTATGGCGTTTTCGCCAGGGCCTCATACCCCTCTGGTGCACCTTTGGGTCCCATGGGTCCTATGGCATTTAATTTGGGTGTGCCTCAACAGTATCCACAGGCCCCCTTTGTGCCCTTCATGCCAGTGACGTCGTCCTGGCATTTACCGGCTCCGAGGATGTCGACGCCGTATGGGGAATCCCTGGCTCCATCTCGGGAAGCTTCACAGATTCGATCGGCGCCGGTTACGGCGATGGATCCTCCTTCGATGCCGCTCCCGGAGTCATCGACGCCGCGTGTGGCGCCGTCGACGCCGCAGCCGAAGATGCGCTCGAGGAGAGAGGCGCAGAGGTTATTGGAAGAGGAGCGGTACCAGTTGAAAGAGAGGGAGGAAGGAGAACTGTATGACACAGAGGATGTGTTTGAGGACTTGTGTGAGGCAAGTGGACTTGATGTTTCTCCTGAGTGGGACTTTGTTTCTCAGAAGGCTTCCCCTCGAAAGAGGTTGTTCCGTACCATTCTGTGATCAGGAAGGCTGCGGAACTTTTAGATTTGCAGCTTCTTATGGCTGAGTATAAGCCTAATCTTCTTAAGGAGGTACTCCACTCTCCATCCTCGGTGGTTGAACCACTCTTACCCTTTAATGATGCTCTGACTGAGCCAATACTTGATGTTTGGCGCAACCCTCTTTCTGCACCTGCAGTTTCAAGGCCAGTGTCCAGAAGGTACAGGCCTGCTCCTGGAGATCCAGTTTTTCTTTCCTCTCACCCCTCTCCTGAGAACTTGGTGGTACAGGCTTCCTGCTCGAAGCAGTCTACAGGGGCTTTTCCACAAGCTCCCGCCGACAGGGATTCCAAGAAAATGGAACAATCTGCGAAGAAGATTTTTTCTTCAGCTAGCATGGCACTGAAATCTACCAACGCAACTTGTCTCTTGGGTAGATGTATTCATGCCTTAATGGACTCTGCCAAACAGCTTCTTCCTAAGTTGTCGGAGGAAGATAGGGGAAATCTGAGTGAGGTGTTAGCGGACTCTCAGGTTGCAGCTCGCCAGGTCATCCAGTCTGGCTTGGACACGGCAGACTCTGTTGCCAGAGTGATGGGTTCGTCCATTGCAACAAGAAGACATGCGTTGAGGTCTTCTGGATTCTCTCCCGATGTGCAGGCTGCCCTTCTCGATCTGCCTTTTGATGGGTCTAGACTTTTCGGAGAAAAGGCTGATTCCGCCTTGCAAAGATTTAAGGACAGTAAGGCCACGGCTAAATCTTTGGATCTGCAAGCGCAATCGAGAGTTTATGGTTATAAGAGATACAGAGGCTTCGGGAGGTCTTCCTTTCGGAGCTACAGACAGCCTCAGCAGCAGCAACAACAAAACCCCTTGTATAGGTCCTATAGGTGTAAGGGCAGAGGTCGCCAACGTGGAGCCGGTCGCCATCTCTCCTCCTCCTCCTCCTCCTCTACCTCCCCAGCCCCTCCTGGGAATTCGGGGAAGCAGCCCTAGGTCCGCCATCCTGGATCATGTAGGTCCTGTGGGAGGCCGGCTTACCCATTTCCTACGAGATTGGAAATTGATCACTTCGGACCTTTGGGTTCTAGATCTCGTAGAGAATGGGTACGCCCTTCCCTTCAGGGAATTCCCTCCTCCTTACCCTCCTTGCCAGGGGTTTTGCACGGAGGATCGTTTTCTTCTCCTTCAAAAGGAAGTTATTGCCCTGTTACAAAAAGGTGCGATAGAGGTGGTTCCAGAGCAGGAAAGGGGTCAGGGATGCTACTCCCGGTATTTCCTAATCCCCAAAAAGGACGGCAGGTTACGTCCGATCCTGGACCTCAGGATCTTGAATTTTTACCTGAGGCAGGAGAAATTCAAGATGCTGACCCTTGCTCAGGTTCTTCTGGCGCTGCAGCAAGAGGACTGGATGGTGTCGATCGACTTGCAGGATGCGTATTTTCATATCCCCATTCTGAAGTCGCACAGGAAGTATCTCCGTTTCACGGTTGGGTCGCAGCACTACCAGTTTGCGGTCCTCCCGTTTGGTCTTACTACTGCACCTCGAGTCTTCACAAAGGTGATGGCGGTGGTGGCAGCTCATCTCAGGAGGTCGGGGATTCCTGTTTTCCCCTACCTGGACGACTGGCTGCTCAAAGCGGAGTCGCCGGAGATGGTGCTTCATCATCTGCGGGTAACATCTCAACTGTTGTTCGACTTGGGTTTTTCAATCAATGTGCCCAAATCTCACCTGGTGCCCTCTCAGCGCAACCTGTTCATAGGGGCGGTACTGGACACTACTGTTTGTCGAGCATTTCCTCCTCCACAAAGAATTCTCGACATTCAGGAGATGATCCCTTTATTCCAAAATGGAGCGGTTGTTCCAGTTCTGAAGGTCCTATGCCTGCTCGGTCTGTTCGCCTCCTGCATTCTGTTGGTCAACCATGCACGCTGGCACATGAGGGCGCTCCAGTGGTGTCTCCGCAGGCAGTGGTATCAGCACAACGGAGAGCTCAGGGAGTCTGTCAGGATCTCCAGAGAAGCTGCGGCGGATCTGTCTTGGTGGAGCGTGGAGGGCAATCTGTCTCAAGGAAAGCCCTTTCATATTCCTCCATCGATGGCCACAGTGATAACGGATGCCTCTACCCTAGGGTGGGGTGCTCATCTGGAGATCAAGGGTCTTTGGTCTCCAGAGGAAAGATTGTCTCTTATCAATCTTCTGGAATTGCGGGCGATACGTTTGGCGCTCAAGGCCTTTCTCCCTTCCGTTCGTGGTCAGTCGGTTCAAGTCCTGACGGACAACACTGCCGCGATGTGGTATGTCAACAAGCAGGGAGGAGTGGGGTCGTACCGTCTCTGCAGAGAGGCTTTGCGACTTTGGTCCTGGGCTCAGGACCATCGGATTTGCGTGATGGCAAATCATCTGGCCGGGGTGCTAAACGTGCGTGCGGACAGTCTCAGTCGGCAGTTCTCCACCGACCACGAGTGGAGGCTTCATCCGGAGGTAGTTCGGCACATCTCCCGGACGTGGGGGACTCATCGGGTGGACCTGTTTGCTACTCTCGAGAACGCGCACTGCCCGTCATTCTGCAGTCTCCAGTTTCCGTTGCAGGGGGCGTTGGGGGACGCGTTTCAGTTGAGTTGGAGCTCACAACTCCTTTATGCGTTTCCTCCCATACCCTTGATTCCTCGGGTTCTAAGGAAGATTCGCCAAGACCGGGACCAAGTCATATTGATCGCCCCGGATTGGCCAAGAAGGGTGTGGTACACAGACCTTCTTCACCTCTTGTCGCACCCTCCGCTCCGTCTCCCTCTCAGGGTAGACCTCCTCTCGCAGTCGGAGGGGCAGATTCTTCACCCCCACCTCCAGAGCCTGCACCTTCATGCCTGGAGATTGAACGGGGCAACCTGAATTCATTTTCTCTCCCGCCTGACGTGGTGGATGTTATATTATCGGCCAGGCGACACTCCACCAAGTCTATCTACTCCTACAGGTGGTCAAAATCTGTTAAGTGGTGCGGAGAGAAGTCTATTGATCCCTTGAAAGCTCATCTTTCTGATGTTCTTTGTTTTTCGCTTCATTTGGCCCAGCAGGGTTCTGCTGTAGCCACTGTTAAAGGATACTTGTCGGCTTTATGGGCATTTCTCTGTCTGCCTGATCAGCCGTCTCTTTTAAGTCTCCAATAGTTTTAAGGTTCATTAAGGGGCTTACTAACATGTTCCCGCCCACTCCTTTTATTATGCCCCAGTGGGATTTAAATTTAGTGTTAACTTTTTAATGGGTTCCACGTTTGAACCTATGCATAGCTGTCCTTTAAGACTGCTGACTTTCAAAACGGTCTTTCTTGTGGCTATCACTTTGGCTAGGAGGGTGAGTGAGCTTCAAGCTTTGAGTTCAAAGCCCCCGTTTTTGACCATACATGCTGAACGGATGGTACTCAGGACCAGGGCTGCTTTTCTGCCTAAGGTTGTAACTCCCTTCCATCTAGGGCAGTCCATTACCCTTCCTACTTTCTAGCCTCCCCCTCACCCTTCCAAGGAGGAGGAAAGGCTGCACCGTTTGGATCCTAAGAGGGCGATTAGTTTCTATCTTGATAGAACAAAGGACTTCCGTCAGGATGATCAGCTCTTTGTGGGCTATGTTGGACGTATGAAGGGCAAGGCGGTGCACAAGCGCACTTTATCCAGGTGGATCATCTTGTGCATCAAGATCTTCTACGCTCTGGCTGGTAAGGAGCCTCCTGTAGGCATTAGAGCTCACTCTACCAGGGCTAATCATCTACGTCTGCTTTGTCCAGGGGTGTTCCTGTGTTGGACATCTGTAAGGCGGCAACTTGGGCCTCCCTCCACACTTTCGCGAAGCATTACTGCTTGGACTCCGAAGTGAGGAGGGATTGCCATTTTGCGCGCTCTGTTTTGCAGGACTTTTTTGGTATAGAAGGGTGGACACCCTCCTCCGGGAGAGGGACTCCTGTGGGATTCTATTCATAAGGTGAGGAATCCACAGGCAGATGTATCCATCAGAAGAACAAGTTACTTACCTTCGGTAACGCTTTTTCTGGTGGATACAGTATCTGCCTGTGGATTCCTCACTGACCCACCCGCCTCCCCGTTGTCCACCCTTTTATACCTTAAAAGAGGTATTCGTTAATATGTTATTTCATATTGTCATTATGTATTGCCTCTATTTGCCTTTGTGTAGGCTTATAGGAAATGCTTGCTTTCTTTTGCTTTCCTTTTTTCACTTTACATTGTATTTATTTGTGTGAATACTGTGTACTATGTATGCATTGTCTCTTGGTCGGTCCGCCCGTTTGCCTCGGTGGCACGGAAAAAATGGGTGGAACTGACGACATCACACCGACGTGGTCCTCTTATGGCTCCAGTGACGTCATGCGGTGCCGCGTGCGGAGCCATGGCTTCATGACGACCTCGTCGGCGTGGAGAGCTAGGAAAAATTTCTGCGGAATGCTAGCGCAGGGGATATTCATAAGGTGAGGAATCCACAGGCAGATACTGTATCCACCAGAAAAAGCGTTACCGAAGGTAAGTAACTTGTTCTTCGGGGGATGTCCAGAACACCCTGATGGACATGCCTTTTGATGGCCGTCGCCTGTTCGGCGACGAGGCCGACAGTGCATTGACGCGTTTCAAGGACTCGTGGGCTACAGCCAAGTCCTTGGGTCTTTCCACCCTGCGTCCTGCACAGTCTGCTTTTCGCCCCTTTCGTGGCCACGGAAGGGGTGCCCCACCAGTTCCCTTCAGGGCCACAGGCCGGCGCAAAACTTTCCATCTCAGCGCGGCCGGGGACGTGGGAACCAATGCCGTGGTTCTGGGGGGCCAGCGAGCGGGCCAGTCCATCTCCACCCCCTCCGCCGCAGCCTCCAAACCCTCCTAGTCCGACATTTCAGGGCCACCAAACACCAGTGGGCGGCAGGAGTCGCCATCACCTCCCCACTGGTGCAACATCACGTCGGACAGGTGGGTTTTGCAAATCGTCCGAAGGGGCTACTCCCTCTCCTTCGAGACTACCCCTCCCTCCATGCCACCCAAGTACCATCGCATATCGGAGGATCACCTGTCCCTTCTCCAGCAGGAAGTTACGGCTCTCGTGGCCAAGGGAGCCATCGAGCGCGTTCCTGTCCTAGAAGTAGGTCGTGGTTGTTATTCCCACTACTTTCTGGTGCCCAAGAAGGACAAAGGCCTGCGTCCTATCTTGGATCTCAGGAACGTCAACCGCTTCCTCCGGAAGGAGAAGTTCAAGATGTTGACCCTGGCTCAGGTCTTGTCTGCCCTCGACCCTGGAGACTGGATGGTAGCGTTGGACCTGCAGGACGCTTATTTTCACATCCCCGTCCTGCCGGCCCACCGGTGTTACCTGCGGTTCACGGTAGGCCACGAGCATTTTCAGTTCACTGTGCTCCCCTTTGGCCTTACCAGCGCCCCTCGGGTGTTCATGAAAGTGATGGCAGTGGTCGCAGCTCATCTGCGCAGATCAGGGGTTCCAGTCTTCCCCTATCTCGAGGACTGGCTGTTGAAGGCGGGCTCGCCCCAGGCTGTTGTCTCCCACCTCCAGACTACGGCCGATCTCCTGCACTTGCTGGGGTTCTCCATCAATGCGCCGAAGTCGCACCTGATTCGCTCTCAGAAGCTCCTCTTCATCGGAGCGGTTCTGGACACAACGCAGTTTCGGGTTTATCCTCCCGAACAGCGAGTCCGGGATATTCGGGCTATGATTCCGATCTTTCAGCCTCTATCCCTGGTGTCAGTCAGGAAGACCTTGAGGCTGTTGGGACTCATGGCCTCCTGCATCCTGCTGGTCGATCATGCCAAGTAGCATATGCGGGCTCTGCAGTGGGACTTGAAGTTCCAGTGGGCGTAGCATCAGGGGAACCTGTCCGATTGCATCCAGATCTCGGAGGGCACTGCACGACAATTGCAGTGGTGGCTCACGAACCAGGATTGGGTCAACGGCAGATCCCTCTCCCTTCCACAACCAGAACACACTGTGGTTACGGATGCATCCCTTCTGGGATGGGGTGGCCACATGGGAGAGGCGGAGATCAGAGGACTCTGGTCTCCGGCGGAGTCCGGGCTCCACATCAACCTTCTGGAGCTTCGGGCGATCCGTCTTGCACTCAAGGCATTCCTTCCCTCTGTCCGGGTAAGAGTAGTGCAGGTGTTCACAGACAACACCACCGCCATGTGGTACTGCAATAAACAGGGCGGGGTGGGGTCGTGGACCCTATGTCAAGAGGCTCTGCGCCTCTGGACATGGCTGGAACATCAGGGCATATCTCTGGTGGTTCAACACCTGGCAGGTTCCCTGAACGCCAGGGTGGACGAGCTTAGCCGCAGGTGCATGATGGATCACGAATGGCGTCTTCACTCGGACGTGGCGCAAGGACTCTTTCAACAGTGGGGAGAGCCTTGGTTAGATCTGTTCGCCACTGAAGAGAACGCGCAATGTCAGCAATTCTGCGCGTTGGAATTTCCAAGGCGGCACTCGCTAGGCGACGCTTTTCGTTGCGAGTGGAGTTGCGGTCTTCTGTACGCCTTTCCGCCTATACCACTTCCGCCCAGAGTGCTGAAGAAGATCAGGCGCGACCAGGCCCAAGTCATTCTTGTGGCTCCGGATTGGGCACGAAGAGTATGGTATCCCGAGCTACTCAGTATGGCCATCGATCCTCCGATTCGTCTGCCTCTTCGGGAGGATCTTTTGTCGCAGCAGCAGGGGTCGGTCCTCCACCCGAACCTGTCCATCCTCCACCTCCTTGCCTGGAGATTGAGTGGCGGCAACTGACGTTATTTGACCTGCCTCCCGAAGTCTGTGATATCATCTTGGCAGCCAGGCGTCCCTCCACTAAGACGGTATACGCCTGTAGATGGAACAAATTTGTGGCATGGTGCACAACAAAGGCTGTGGATCCCCTTTCTGCCCCTCTTTCTGAGGTTCTCTTGTTCCTTCTTTCTTTGGCCCAGCAGGGCTCTGCTCTGGGCACTCTAAAGGGCTATCTTTCGGCCATTTCTGCCTTTCTCAGGCTTCCTGATCAACCTTCTCTTTTTAAGTCCCCTGTTGTTAATCGTTTTCTGAAAGGCATAACACATCTCTTTCCTCCGGTTCCTTTCGTTATGTCTCAGTGGGACTTGAACCTGGTCTTGACCTTTTTAATGTGTGCTCCCTTTGAGCCACTTCACAACTGTCCTCTTCATCTCTTGACTCTTAAGACTGCTTTCCTGGTGGCCCTCAGTTCTGCTAGGAGAGTGAGTGAGCTCCAGGCTCTTTCTTCTAAGCCTCCATTTCTGCATCCTACGGACTCGTCCATACTTTCTTCCAAAGGTGGTTACATCTTTTCATATTGGCCAAACCATCACTTTGCCCACCTTCTTTCCGCCTCCGCATCCTTCGAGAGAGGAAGAGAGGCTCCACCGTCTGGACCCAAAACGTGTGCTCTCCTTCTACCTAGACCGCACAAAACAGTTCCCGGTGGATGACCAACTCTTTGTTGGCTACGTGGGCGCCAAGAAAGGTCAGGCTGTACACAAGCGGACCATCTCCAGGTGGGTCATCTTGTGTATCAAGGCCTGTTACTGTTTGGCTAAAAAGGAGCCTCCAGTTGGGTTGCGCGCCCATTTCACCAGGGCAACGGCAGCCTCCACTGCTTTGGGACGGGGAGTTCCTCTAAGCGACATCTGTCAGACAGCTACGTGGGCATCGCTGCACATGTTCACCAAGCACTACTGCCTGGACAGCCAAGTCCGGAGAGATGGCTTCTTTGGCCGTTCTGTTCTCCAGGACTTTCTGGTGTGATATTGGTTCGCTGACCCACCACCGGGGTTGGTATTGCTGGGGTATCTATTCTAAGGCAAGGAATCTATCACTAACGTGTTTCTTTCAGATGCACAAGTTACTTACCTTTGGTAACGATATATCTGTAAGAAACATTAGTTAGTGATAGATTTCCCAGTAGAAAACTGACGTCAGCGTGCCGGTAGTGACTTATATGGCTACACTGACGTCATATCCGTGGACGACGTCAGAGCGGAGCCATGCGACGCCGTCCCCCAGCGTGTGGAGGTACTGCTAAACAATCTTCAGATCCAGACTGGCGCCTGGGGGATATTCTAAGTTAAGGAATCTGCGGCTAGACTGTGTCTTACCAGATACATCTGAAAGAGACAATTAGTTATAGATTCCTTACCTTAGAATTACCCCCAGGCGTCAGACTGGATCTGGAGAATTTTTTCGTCAGCAGTACCCCTGCGCGTCGGAAGGTGACGTCGGTCGGCTCCACGTTCATCGTTGGCATTGTGGTCACCGGGATGACGTCGCAGTAGGTACTTAGACGCCGCCCTCGCGCGCTGACGTCAGTTCTTTCTTTGTCCGCGCCAGCCAGCGCAGATCCGGAGAGAGCCGTACCTCCAGTCACTTTTTGTCGAGTTTTGTCGACACCGTTTTAGAGGCTTCGACTCCTGGTGCACGTCAGGGATGCCCGCCTTCAAGGCTTGCGGTTCCTGTAGCCGACTGATGTCGGTGACGGAACCGCACCGCATGTGCCTGTTTTGCTTGGAGAGCGACCATGACCCCAAGTCGTGCTCCGACTGCTGGACCATGAATCCGAAGTCTTTGCGGGAGAGGTCCCGAAAGCTTCTCAAGGCCTGGCAGTTGGCTCCATGCCATTCGAGGTCCCGGTCGCGTGGGAGGTTGAGGGACCGGTCGCAGAGCTACCACCATCAGTCTTCGTCCAAGTCTTCTCATTCCTCAGGTAAGTCGAAGCACAAGAAGAAGTCGAAGAAGCATCGTCGCTCTTCGACTTCTCCCCATCGGTCGGCCAACGCGACGAGGGATGCGGGTGGTGCCCCTCCTGCGGCTCCGCGTGCAGAGCCTGAAGACCTGGATCCGGATCGGCGCCAGTCGACCTGATTACACCTCCCCCGGCGCCAAATCCACCAGCACGACGTTCGCAGCCGATGCCGGTTGTGTCCCCAGCTGGCGTTGACCCTGGCCTCCAGCCCGATGTAGACACGGAGCCGGACTGGCGTCAACCGACGCCAGATCCGGCGCTGACAGGTACTTTTGTGCCCTTGTTTTACCCTGGCTCTTTTAGACCAGATTGGCAGCCAGAGGAGGGTGAGGAGGACTGGGAGGGGTCTGGAGACCCTTTAACTGACCAGTTGGGCTATGAACCGGACTGGAGAGAGGAACTGGGGGAAGCCAGTGGTCTGGATACCTCACCAGACCGTGGCATGTTGTCTCCTCCTACCGTGGCTACAGAGGAGGGAGCGTCTTACGCAGTGGTGAGGCTCTCAACCTCGAGCTACCCTCTGTGGTGGTCAGGACCAACCTCCTGACAGAGGTGCTTCAACTGCCAGCGAGCTCTTCGGAGCCCCTGCTGCCGTTTAATGAAGCCCTACCCGACATCCTTTTGGGCACCTGGTCCAGGCACAACACAGGGGCTCCTGTGGATAGGATGATTGCCCGACACCACTGCCCGGCTCCGGGCGACCCCACTTTCCTCTCCCAACACCCCACCCCTGAGAGCTTGGTGGTCCAAGCCTCCACCTCCAAAGGCTCATTCCCTAACGCACCACCTGATAGGGAATCCAAAAAGCTGGACCATCTTGGGAAGAAGATGTTTTCTTCCTCCAGCTTGGGACTGCGGTCGGTAAACACTGCATGTCTGTTGGGCCGTTACACCCACTCCGTGTGGGATACGGTGGCGCAAGTGCTGCCCCAGTGCCCGGAGGAGGCCCGGGCCGTACTCTCCCATGCAGTGGCCCAAGGGAGAGACGCAGCAAAGTTTACCATTCGTTGTGGGCTGGATACTGCCGACTCACTAGGCAGGACGATTTCCACGTCGGTAGCCCTCCGACGCAACGCCTGGTTGAAGTCGACTGGTTTATCTGAAAGAAACACGTTAGTTATAGATTCCTTACCTTAGAATTACCCCCAGGCGTTAGATCCGGAAAGTTTTTTCGTCAGCAGTACCTCTGCGTGTCAAAAGGTGGCGTCGGTCGGCTCCGCGTCCGTCGTTGGCATCTTGGTTGCCGGGATGACGTTGCGGCAGCTACTTAGACGCCGTCCTCGCGCGCTGACGTCAGTTCTTTCTTTTCCGCGCCAGCCAGCGCAGATCCGGGAAGAGCGGTACCTCCAGTCACTTTTTGACTGACTTTTTTCACGGCTTTTGTCGACTTCTTTTTCGAGTCTTCGATTCCTGATGCACGAGGGATGCCCGACTTCAAGCCATGCGGTTCCTGTCATCGGATGATGTCGGTGACGGACCCGCACCGTGTGTGTCTTTTCTGCCTGGGGCACGACCCCAAGTTGTGCCCCGACTGCTCCGCGCCTTTCGAGGTCCCGGTCCCGTGGGAGGTCGAGGGACCGTGCGCGGAGTCATTGTAGGAAAGTGGCTCTGTATATACTGAACCAAAGGGAGGTTCAGGGTGTACAGGGTCCACAGTCCCCAGAGGGTTGGCAGAGGCTAAAGTTAGATATAACCTTACTCTCTAAAGTGGTAGCTTGGTCGAGCAGTAAGGCAGTATCAGAGGACAGTGTAAAGCATTTGTTGTACACACTCAGTCAGCAAATGAAGCCACACACTCAATAACTGAACTCTAGGCCAATGGTTTGTATATAAAAATATATGCTTGTTTTATTTTTAGAACCCACAATAGGTATCCAAATATACTTTCTCCGAATGAGATACTTTGGTTAACCACTTTACAAATAGGCAATAGGCTTTTTGATAATAGTAGTCACAGTTGGTGCAAGAGGCAACACAGGTTCAAACACAATGCAGCATTGAGCTCAATGGAAAGTTTTGGTTAATTACAATTAATTACTTTGTAGATTACTTTTCTAACCATAGGACTGGATCCTGGATTCAGTCCTGGGACACTTCCTGTAAACAGGTAAGAAAAAGCGTTTTGGTTATTGTAGTGATTTTTAGGAATATTACTGTATTTCAAAAGTTGACACTTAGAAACTTTTCTGGGTAAAATTACCAATGTTATCCTATGGAAGGAAATGCAGTTTGCAAGCAAAGTAGGTTTACGTTACTTTTGTAATCCAGTGCTGGGTTCTCTGGTTCAGCACTGGGGTATCTATCTAAAACAGGCAAGTAATTACGTTTGTATCGTTGGCACGATTTTTAAAGAATATTTGTAAAATTCAGAAATCGACACTTAGAAACTTTTTCAACAAAAGCAGGCAATGATACCCTATGAGAGGAATTTCGAGTTACTGGTAAGTACGGTAAAAATTACTTTTCATGGTTGGTACTCGACTAAAAGATGCAGTACTGACGTCTCTCCTGATAGCAGGTGAGTAATTCGGAATTAGTTACTGTTGTGATTTTTAAACAATATTTTAGTATTTCCAAAGTGGACACTTAGAAGAAATTTCACAGAAAACCAGTCAATGGATCCCTATGGAAGAAAATTGAGTTAGCGGTAAGTAATGTTGTGATTACTTTTTAGGGTCAGTGCTGGGCACCCCGATCCAGCACTGGGATCTCTTCTAATAGCAGGTGAGTATTTTCGTTTTCGTGACTCGGTTGATTTTAGGTGAATATTTTAAAGTTTCAAAACTCCACACTTAGAAGAAATTCCAGGGGGGAGCCAGTCAGTGTTACCCTATGGAAGAAAAGTGAGTTATCGGTCTTTGGGTAAGCACTCGACTGGCAGAGTTAAGGTTCTGGTCATAGACTCAGGGGTCCCCCAGGATCAGGTAAGTACAGTTGTTACACCCTCAGCGGCACAGGGGCGGCCGGGTGCAGAGTGAGTAGGCCCAATGTTATCCTATGGCAGGCAGGGGGCCTCGGGTTGGTGGCTGCTGGCAAGCAGGCCACGCGGCTGTGGGAGCTGGGCTCCTGGTCACTTGCTCAGGGCAAATGGGGAAGTAGGTTAGGGTAGAGGCTGCACTTCCAGGGGCACTCGGGCGGCTGGGTGCAGGGTGCTTTTGAGCCGTCGGGCGCTCAATGTTACCCACTGGAGATCTTGGAAGGTGAACAAAGGCTGCAGGCTTGGGGACGGTGACTCTTCAGGAGCGACCAACACTTCGAGAGGTAAGTTGGGGTCTTGGAGGATAGGTAGACACCCAGGAGTTGGGCACAGGGGGCCGTGGGGCGCCGGGTGCAGGGGTGTCTTTTGAGGTCGGGAAATTTTACCCCCTGCTGGTCGCGGTTGGAGGGGTCCCTTGTCCTGAGGCTGCAGGCGTCGTCTGGGTCGTCGAGGAGGGTCCTTGGGCACTGGATCCCAGGTCAGAATCGCCGGGGGGACGTCCTCAAAGTCTTTGTTCACTAGGGCACAGGCTGGGCTCGGCGGGTGCAGAGTGTGCAGGTTTCGCGGTTCCGTGCCAGGGCCGGGTCTTTTGTAGTTTTTTCTTTTGAGCAGTACCACTGCTCGTGGGAGTCCCTGGGTTGAAGGCTGTGGCACAGAAGTCAGGTCCTCCGGGGTTTTTGAGGTTGCTGAGGCCGGGGTTCCGCAGGAGCAGGTTCGGAGGTCGACAGGCCGGTAGGGCTGGGGCCAAGTCAGTTGTCGTCGCCTCCTTGTTAGCAGCTGCACGGCTGGTCTTCTTGCTTCTTCTTCTCTTCTTGTTTTTGGATTCGGGAACTGAGGAAGGAAGGTTCAGGGAGCCCCTAAATACTAAATTTAGGGGTGGTTACAGGTAGGTAAGGGCAGGGACCAATGGGTCCCGTCCCTGGGGTGGGTACACCCCCTATCCTGCCACTCTGCAGTGGGAGGGGGCAGGAGCCTGTCCCTGGTTGGCTGGGTCCCCCATCCTCAAGATGGCGGGGACTCGAGTTTGTGCTTCACCTCGCCTCCCCCACCTTAGGGATGGAGTTGGCAGAGGTGGGCACAACCCATTTCCTGCCTCTGGTTTTCCCGCCGGTTCTCCCGCCAGAAGTGGGGGTAGAACCAGTGGGGACCAGTTTGCTGGGAGCAGCAAATGGTCTGGGGAAGCTCAAAAGGCGGCAGGCCTTTGAAGCTTCCCCTGCCCAACCTGGGGGAGGAGGCTTTGGCACCTCGCCCCAGGATGTGCATTGTTTCAGGCCCCTGAGAGCAGAGGCTCTCGACCCAGGGGTCCAGAAACATGTCTGGTGGTGGCAGCCTGGGCAGCCACTCAGTCCGGACACTGGAGGTCGGGTTGGTTTCAGGGGGCATCTCTAAGATGCCCTCTGGTGTGCATTTTACATTAAATCCCACACTGGCATCAGTGGGGGTTTAATGTGCTGAGAAGTTTGATACCAAACTTCTTAGTTTTCAGTGGGGCCATTATGGTGCTGTGGAGTTCGTAATGACAGACTCCCAGCACCATATACTCTTAATGGCAGCACTGCACTTACAATGCCCAAGAATGGACTTGGGCACTGTAGGGGCACAGGGCTCATGCCTCTGTGCCCTCACCACTGGCATAGTGCACCCAGCTAGAGGGGTGGCTGACCTAGGCCAGGGCAGTGGCTTGTAGGCATGGCACACAGGGATGTGTGCCATGTCGACTCTTCACTTTTGTTCTGCACCAAGACACGCAGCCTGCAAAGGCAGTGTGTGTGTGTAAAGGTACAGGGTCCCTAAGGGTGGCACAACAAGTGCTGCAGCCCTTAGGGGCCTTCCCTGGTCACAGTGCCCTGGGTACCCATGGTACCATTTACCAGGGGCTGACCTGTGGCCAGGGATGCCAATTGGGTGTAGGTATCAATGCAGTTTTAGGGAAGGAACACAGGCCCTGGGTACCTGGTTGGCAGGAGCCCAGGGCACACTCAGTCAAAGCACATCAGCAATTCAGCAAAAAGTGGGGGCATACCATGCAAGAAAGATGGCACTTTCTCACACAACCCCCCCCAAACGAAAGATGATGAGACTAACCTTGCCCTATGGAGTCTTCATTGTCTAAGTGGAAGAACCTGGAAAGGCCATCTGCATTGGCATGGGCAGTGCCAGGTCTGTGTTCCACTTCAAAGTCCATTCCCTGTAGGGAGATGGACCACCTCAACAGTTTTGGATTTTCTCCTTTCATTTGCATTAGCCACCTGAGAGGTCTGTGGTCAGTTTGAACTAGGAAGTGAGTCCCAAACAGGTAGGGCCTCAGCTTCTTCAGGGACCAAACCACAGCAAAGGCCTCCCTCTCAATGGCACTCCAACGCTGCTTCCTGGGGAGAAGCCTTCTGCTTATAAAAGCAACAGGTTGGTCTTGGCCTTCCTCATTGGTCTGGGATAGGACCGCTCCTATCCCCAGCTCAGAGGCATCAGTCTGCACAATGAACTGCTTGGCATAATCTGGTGCTTTTAGAATTGGTGCTGAGCACATTGCTTCTTTCAGAGTGTCAAAAGCCTTTTGGCAACAGACTGTCCAGTTTACTTTCTTTGGCATCTTCTTGGAGGTGAGTTCTGTGAGGGAGTCACAATGGACCCATATCCCTTCACAAACCTCCTGTAGTACCCAGTCAAGCCAAGGAATGCCCTGACTTGGGTCTGAGTTGTTGGAGCTGCCCAGTCCAGGATGGCCTGGATCTTGGGCTGTAAGGGTTGTACCTGGCCTCCACCAACCAGGTGGCCCAAGTACACCACAGTGCCCTGCCCTATCTGGCATTTGGATGCCTTGATAGATAGGCCTGCAGTTTGCAGAGCCTTTAAAACCTTCCCAAGGTGGATCAGGTGATCCTGCCAGGTGGAACTGAAGACAGCAATATCATCAAGATAGGCTGCACTAAAGGACTCCAACCCAGCAAGGACTTGATTCACCAACCTCTGGAAGGTGGCAGGGGCATTCTTTAAACCAAAGGGCATAACAGTGAACTGAAAATGCCCATCAGGTGTGGAGAATGCTGTTTTCTCTTTGGCTCCTGGGGCCATGCCAATCTGCCAGTACCCTGCAGTTAAGTCAAAGGTACTCAGGTATTTGGCTGCACCCAATCTGTCTATCAGTTCATCAGCTCTTGGGATAGGGTGTGCATCTGTCTTGGTGACAGAGTTGAGACCTCTATAGTCCACACAAAACCTCATCTCTCTCTTTTCACCCTGTTGATGAGGTTTGGGGACCAGAACCACTGGGCTAGCCCAGGGGCTCTCAGAGGGCTCAATAACCCCTAGCTCCAGCATTTTGCTGACTTCAGCTCTGATGCTTTCCTTAACTTGGTCTGACTGACGATAGATCTTGTTTTTGACAGGTGCACTGTCACCAGTGTCCACATCATGGGTACACCAGTTTGTCAGACCAGGGGTAAAGGAAAAGAGCCCAGCATACTGCTGCAAGACTTGCTTGCAGTCAGTCTGCTGTTGGGCAGTGAGGGTGTCTGAAAAGACAACTCCATCTACTGATCCATCTTTTGGGCTGTGGGAGAGGAGATCAGGGAGAGGTTCACTTTCAGCTTCCTGTTCCTCATCTGTCACCATCAGCATGGTGATGTCAGCCCTGTCATTGTAGAGCTTAAGGTGGTTCACATGTATAACCCTTTTGGGTGTCCTGCTAGTGCCCAGGTCAACTAAGTAAGTGACCTCACTCTTTTTCTCTAGGATAGGGTAAGGGCCACTCCATCTGTCCTGGAGTGCCCTTGGTGCCACTGGCTCCAAAACCCACACCTGTTGCCCAGGTTGAAATTCAACCAGTGCAGCTTTTTGGTCATACCAGTGCTTCTGAAGCTCCTGGCTGGCCTCAAGATTCTTGGATGCCTTTTCCATGTACTCAGCCATTCTGGACCTTAGGCCAAGCACATAGTCCACAATGTCTTGTTTGGGTTCTTGGAGAGGTCTCTCCCAGCCCTCCTTCACAAGACAGAGTGGTCCCCTCACAGGATGGCCAAACAGAAGTTCAAAGGGTGAGAAACCTACTCCCTTCTGTGGCACTTCTCTGTAAGCGAAAAGCAGGCATGGTAGTAGGACATCCCATCTCCTTTTGAGTTTTTCAGGGAGTCCCATGATCATGCCTTTCAATGTCTTGTTGAATCTCTCAACAAGGCCATTGGTTTGTGGATGGTAGGGTGTAGTAAACTTGTACTGCACCCCACACCCTTCCACATGTGGGTCAGGTAAGCAGACATGAAGTTGGAACCTCTGTCTGAAACCACCTCCTTAGGAAACCCTACCCTGGTGAAGACACCAATGAGGGCCTTGGCTACTGCAGGAGCTGTAGTAGTCCTAAGGGGAATTGCCTCAGGGTACCTAGTGGCATGATCCACTACCACCAGTATGAACCTGTTCCCTGAGGCTGTGGGAGGTTCCAGTGGACCCACTATGTCCACACCTACCCTTTCAAAGGGAACCCCCACCACAGGTAGTGGTATCAGGGGGGCCTTTGGATGGCCACCTGTCTTGCCACTGGCTTGGCAGGTAACACAGGAGCTGACAAACTCCTTCACCTTTTGGTGCATCTGGGGCCAGTAAAAGTGGCTAACTAGCCTTTCCCAAGTTTTGGTTTGGTCCAGCTAGGGGGATGTCATGAGCCAAAGTTAGGAGGAACTCCCTGTACTTCTGGGGCACTACCACTCTCCTGGTGGCTCCAGGATTGGGGTCTTTTGCCTCAGTGTACAGTAATCCCTCTTCCCAATAGACTCTGTGGGTACCACTGACATCTCCCTTGGCTTCTGAAACAGCTTGCTGCCTCAGGCTGTCAAGAGTGGGATAGTCTTGCTGTCCTTGGCACAGCTCTTCCCTAGAGGGTCCCCCTGGGCCCAAGAGTTCAACCTGGTAAGGGTCAAGCTCCAGGGGCTCAGTTCCCTCTGGGATATCCAGGTTCTCTCCCTGAGGAGAGGGGTCCTGCTCTTGTGGCTGTGTAGAAGCTGGTCCCCCAGTCTTCTTTCCTTTTCTCTTGGTAGGTTGGGCCATCATTTCAGGCTCCAACACTATTTCTTCACCCTGCCTTTTGCTCTGTGCTCTTGTTTTTACACACACCAATTCAGGGATGCCCAGCATGGCTGCATGGGCCTTTAGCTCAACCTCTGCCCAGGCTGAGGTTTCCAGATCATTTCCTAGCAGACATGCAGCTGGTAACTTCTGAGAGACCACTACCTGCTTCAGGCCAGTAACCCCCCAGCCTAATGTCACCATGGCCATGGGATGACTAGTGGTGACACTGTCAGCATTGGTGACTGGGTAAGTTTTCCCAATCAAGTATAGCTCAGGGGAAACCAGTGTGTCTCTCACCATAGTGACACTGGCACCTGTATCCCTCAGAGCTTCTACCCTAGTTCCATTCACCCAGGGGTATTGTAAATATTTCTTTAAGTTGGGTGGCCACACAGCTACAGTGGCAAACTCCACTTCCCCTAGTGAGACTAGACTCGCCTGAGTGTGTCCCCAGATTTGCTCAGGGCACTCTTCTGATCCCATCTGTAGACTTGCTGCCCCAGGAGTAGCTGTACTGGGTGCCTTAGGGGCTTTGTTGTGGGGGCAAGATTTATCTACAGTTAGGTGTCCTAACTTCTTACAGTTATTACACCAGGCCTTTAAGGGATCAAAGTTCTTCCCCCTATAGGGTTGAGGCACATAGGGAGTAGTTTGGGACCCACCCCCAGAACAGGTTTTTGGGGCCCTTTGGAAGACTCAGACTTCTTATCTTGGGGATTCTCACCACCTTTCCCCTGGGGAGGTTTGGTGACCACCTTCTTTTGGTCACCCCCAGTGGTTGTCCTTGTCACCCTAGTCTTGACCCAGTGGTCTGCCTTCTTTCCCAATTCTTGGGGAGAAATTAGACCTAGGTCTACCAAATGCTGATGCAACTTTTCATTTGTGCAGTTACTTAATATATGTTCCTTCATGAACAAATTGTACAATCCAGTAAAATCCTGCACACCATGTCCAGCTAACCAACCATCCAGTGTCTTTACTGAGAAGTCCACGAAGTCAATCCAGGACTGGGTCTGGGTTTTTGAGCCCCCTGAATCTAATTCTATACTCCTCAGTAGTGAATCCAAATCCCTCAATCAGAGTCTTCCTCATGAGGTCATAGGACCCTGCATCTGGCCCAGAGAGGGTCAGAAGCCTGTCTCTGCAGTTACCAGAGAACAGTTCCCACTGGAGTGCCCCCCAGAGAGGTTTCTTCACCCTTCTCATTTCACAAGCCCTCTCAAAGGCTGTGAACCATTTGGTGATGTCATCACCCTCCTCATATTTAGGGACAATCCCTTTGGGGATTTTAGGATATTAGGATTCCTCCTTATCCTTATTATTGGTATTGCTGCCACCATTGATGGGTGCTAAACCCATCTCTTTTCTTTCCTTCTCTAGAGCCAGGAGTCTGGTCTCTAGGTCCAGTCTTTTGGCCAACTTTGCTAAAAAGTTGTCCTCTTCCCTGAGGCTGCCCTCAGGGTCCTCTCTGAGACCTGAACCACCTATGTGGCCTCTAGGTCCCCAGAGGTCTATTCTTGGAGATAAGGGTGCAGGGACCCTATCTTCCCTAGGCAGTGGTGGAGGTGGGTTACCATCCCCATCCTCCTCCCTCCTTTCCTCCTCTGCTGGGTCATCACCATGCTCAGAGGGGTGGGCCTTAGCATACTCAGCCAGGAGCTCCTGGAGCCCTTGTTTGGTTGGATGCTGGCCCATTGGTATATCTTTAAGTTTGCATAAGGACCTTATCTCTTTGAAAGACAAATGAAGATAAGGGGTGAGGTCGAGCTCCTCAACCAGATCCTGTATGTCATTATTATCTTCACTAATAGCTGGGTTCTTGTCTTGAGACATTTTAACAAAAGTTCTAACCCCTCTACCCTTGACTATAGTGACTTTTTATTTTCTAAGATGCTAAAGGGACTTAAGCAAGGCCCTAACAAGACTTTTAGTAATTTGGTAAAAAAAATGCCAATTTAAAAAAATCAGAATTCTAAAGGCAATTTAAGAGTTCTGTCGTGTGATCAGATGGTAACCAAGTAGTCCAACAAATGCAAGTTTGTATCCCACCGCTGATCCACCAATGTAGGAAAGTGGCTCTGTATATACTGAACCAAAGGGAGGTTCAGGGTGTACAGGGTCCACAGTCCCCAGAGGGTTGGCAGAGGCTAAAGTTAGATATAACCTTACTCTCTAAAGTGGTAGCTTGGTCGAGCAGTAAGGCAGTATCAGAGGACAGTGTAAAGCATTTGTTGTACACACTCAGTCAGCAAATGAAGCCACACACTCAATAACTGAACTCTAGGCCAATGGTTTGTATATAAAAATATATGCTTGTTTTATTTTTAGAACCCACAATAGGTATCCAAATATACTTTCTCCGAATGAGATACTTTGGTTAACCACTTTACAAATAGGCAATAGGCTTTTTGATAATAGTAGTCACAGTTGGTGCAAGAGGCAACACAGGTTCAAACACAATGCAGCATTGAGCTCAATGGAAAGTTTTGGTTAATTACAATTAATTACTTTGTAGATTACTTTTCTAACCATAGGACTGGATCCTGGATTCAGTCCTGGGACACTTCCTGTAAACAGGTAAGAAAAAGCGTTTTGGTTATTGTAGTGATTTTTTAGGAATATTACTGTATTTCAAAAGTTGACACTTAGAAACTTTTCTGGGTAAAATTACCAATGTTATCCTATGGAAGGAAATGCAGTTTGCAAGCAAAGTAGGTTTACGTTACTTTTGTAATCCAGTGCTGGGTTCTCTGGTTCAGCACTGGGGTATCTATCTAAAACAGGCAAGTAATTACGTTTGTATCGTTGGCACGATTTTTAAAGAATATTTGTAAAATTCAGAAATCGACACTTAGAAACTTTTTCAACAAAAGCAGGCAATGATACCCTATGAGAGGAATTTCGAGTTACTGGTAAGTACGGTAAAAATTACTTTTCATGGTTGGTACTCGACTAAAAGATGCAGTACTGACGTCTCTCCTGATAGCAGGTGAGTAATTCGGAATTAGTTACTGTTGTGATTTTTAAACAATATTTTAGTATTTCCAAAGTGGACACTTAGAAGAAATTTCACAGAAAACCAGTCAATGGATCCTTATGGAAGAAAATTGAGTTAGCGGTAAGTAATGTTGTGATTACTTTTTAGGGTCAGTGCTGGGCACCCCGATCCAGCACTGGGATCTCTTCTAATAGCAGGTGAGTATTTTCGTTTTCGTGACTCGGTTGATTTTAGGTGAATATTTTAAAGTTTCAAAACTCCACACTTAGAAGAAATACCAGGGGGGAGCCAGTCAGTGTTACCCTATGGAAGAAAAGTGAGTTATCGGTCTTTGGGTAAGCACTCGACTGGCAGAGTTAAGGTTCTGGGCATAGACTCAGGGGTCCCCCAGGATCAGGTAAGTACAGTTGTTACACCCTCAGCGGCACAGGGGCGGCCGGGTACAGAGTGAGTAGGCCCAATGTTATCCTATGGCAGGCAGGGGGCCTCGGGTTGGTGGCTGCTGGCAAGCAGGCCACGCGGCTGTGGGAGCTGGGCTCCTGGTCACTTGCTCAGGGCAAATGGGGAAGTAGGTTAGGGTAGAGGCTGCACTTCCAGGGGCACTCGGGCGGCTGGGTGCAGGGTGCTTTTGAGCCGTCGGGCGCTCAATTTTACCCACTGGAGATCTTGGAAGGTGAACAAAGGCTGCAGGCTTGGGGACGGTGACTCTTCAGGAGCGACCAACACTTCGAGAGGTAAGTTGGGGTCTTGGAGGATAGGTAGACACCCAGGAGTTGGGCACAGGGGGCCGTGGGGCGCCGGGTGCAGGGGTGTCTTTTGAGGTCGGGAAATGTTACCCCCTGCTGGTCGCGGTTGGAGGGGTCCCTTGTCCTGAGGCTGCAGGCGTCGTCTGGGTCGTCGAGGAGGGTCCTTGGGCACTGGATCCCAGGTCAGAATCGCCGGGGGGACGTCCTCAAAGTCTTTGTTCACTCAGGCACAGGCTGGGCTCGGCGGGTGCAGAGTGTGCAGGTTTCGCCGTTCCGTGCCAGGGCCGGGTCTTTTGTAGTTTTTTCTTTTGAGCAGTACCACTGCTCGTGGGAGTCCCTGGGTTGAAGGCTGTGGCACAGAAGTCAGGTCCTCCGGGGTTGCTGAGGCCGGGGTTCCGCAGGAGCAGGTTCGGAGGTCGACAGGCCGGTAGGGCTGGGGCCAAGTCAGTTGTCGTCGCCTCCTTGTTAGCAGCTGCACGGCTGGTCTTCTTGCTTCTTCTTCTCTTCTTGTTTTTGGATTCGGGAACTGAGGAAGGAAGGATCAGGGAGCCCCTAAATACTAAATTTAGGGGTGGTTACAGGTAGGTAAGGGCAGGGACCAATGGGTCCCGTCCCTGGGGTGGGTACACCCCCTATCCTGCCACTCTGCAGTGGGAGGGGGGCAGGAGCCTGTCCCTGGTTGGCTGGGTCCCCCCATCCTCAAGATGGCGGGGACTCGAGTTTGTGCTTCACCTCGCCTCCCCCACCTTAGGGGTGGAGTTGGCAGAGGTGGGCACAACCCATTTCCTGCCTCTGGTTTTCCCGCCGGTTCTCCCGCCAGAAGTGGGGGTAGAACCAGTGGGGACCAGTTTGCTGGGAGCAGCAAATGGTCTGGGGAAGCTCAAAAGGCGGCAGGCCTTTGAAGCTTCCCCTGCCCATCCTGGGGGAGGAGGCTTTGGCACCTCGCCCCAGGATGCGCATTGTTTCAGGCCCCTGAGAGCAGAGGCTCTCGACCCAGGGGTCCAGAAACATGTCTGGTGGTGGCAGCCTGGGCAGCCATTCAGTCCGGACACTGGAGGTCGGGTTGGTTTCAGGGGGCATCTCTAAGATGCCCTCTGGTGTGCATTTTACATTAAATCCCACACTGGCATCAGTGGGGGTTTAATGTGCTGAGAAGTTTGATACCAAACTTCTTAGTTTTCAGTGGGGCCATTATGGTGCTGTGGAGTTCGTAATGACAGACTCCCAGCACCATATACTCTTAATGGCAGCACTGCACTTACAATGCCCAAGAATGGACTTGGGCACTGTAGGGGCACAGGGCTCATGCCTCTGTGCCCTCACCACTGGCATAGTGCACCCAGCTAGAGGGGTGGCTGACCTAGGCCAGGGCAGTGGCTTGTAGGCATGGCACACAGGGATGTGTGCCATGTCGACTCTTCACTTTTGTTCTGCACCAAGACACGCAGCCTGCAAAGGCAGTGTGTGTGTGTAAAGGTACAGGGTCCCTAAGGGTGGCACAACAAGTGCTGCAGCCCTTACGGGCCTTCCCTGGTCACAGTGCCCTGGGTACCCATGGTACCATTTACCAGGGGCTGACCTGTGGCCAGGGATGCCAATTGGGTGTAGGTATCAATGCAGTTTTAGGGAAGGAACACAGGCCCTGGGTACCTGGTTGGCAGGAGCCCAGGGCACACTCAGTCAAAGCACATCAGCAATTCAGCAAAAAGTGGGGGCATACCATGCAAGAAAGATGGCACTTTCTCACAGTCATCACCACCGATCTTCGGGATCCAAGTCTTCGCACTCGGGGTCAGGTAAGACGAAGCACAAGAAGTCGAAGAAACGCCATCGTTCTCCGACTTCCCCTCGCCGGTCTCGCGACGCGGCTGAGGGTGCGGGTGGTGCCTCCCCCGCGGCTCCAGCGGAGCCTACGCAGTCGCCGCCCGACTACCCGCCCTTCCCGGGGTCGTCGCCGACTCCGGCCCAAATACAGGAATTCCTGTCGGCCATGGCTCGCCTCTTTGGGCCGTCGGGTCCCGCTGGTGCGCCTTAGGGCCCCGCGGTCCCGGCTGGGTGTCCTCGCCTTTCCACGCCAGCGGCTCCGATGTCACTGTCGGCTCCAGCCTCGGCGCCGCAGGACACCCTTGGATCCAGGCCTGGATCCCGGTTGACGCCGGTTGACCTTGTCACACCTCCACCGACGTCGACTCCACCGGCACCAGTTCTGACGCCGCACGCTCCTCGGGATGACTTCGACCTCAGTTTCAGCCCCGAAGTGGACGCGGCGTCGGGCCGGCGTCGATCGATGCCGTTCTCGACGTTGCTCGGGGATTTTTATCCCCATGTCCCTGCTCCTTATTTTAGACCCGTTGAACAGCCTGAGGAGCAAGGGGAGGACTGGGGGGGGTTCTGAGGACCCTCTCGCAGCTGCTTGCGAGTCTGAACAGGACTGGGCTGAGGAATTGGGGGGCTCCAGTGGTCTGGATACCTCACCAGACCTTGGCATGCTGTCTCCTCCTACCGTGGCTACGGAGGTAGGCGCTAGTTATGCTGTGGTGTTGCATAGGGCGGCCGAGGCCCTACACCTCGAGCTCCCTACTGTGGCCGTCAGGACTAACCTCCTGACAGAGGTGCTTCAGCCAGCAGCTACTTCTGCGGAGCTGCTGCTTCCCTTCAATGAAGCCCTTTCTGACGTTCTTTTGGGCACTTGGTCCAGGCCCACCACAGGGGCTCCTGTGGATAGGAACGTGGCCCGACGCCATCGCCTGGCTCCGGGTGACCCCATTTTCCTCTCCCAACATCCCACCCCCAAGAGCTTGGTTGTCCAAGCCTCTGCTTCCCCAACCGCCTTCCCTTCCGCCCCACCGGATAGGAAATCGAAGAAGCTGGATCAGTTTGGTAAAAAGATTTTTTCTTCCACCAGCTCTGTGCTGCGGTCCGTGTACACCGTATGCCTCTTGGGTCGTTATTCCCACTCTCTGTGGGATACGGTGGCAAACGTGCTGCCCAAGTGTCCGGAGGAGGCCCGGCCAGCTCTCTCCCAGGCTGTTGCAGAGGGGAGGGACGCAGCAAAGTTCATGATTCGTTGCGGCCTAGACACCGCCGACTCACTGGGCAGGTCGATTGCAACGACGGTGGCGGTTCGCAGTCACGCCTGGTTGAGGACCACTGGATTTTCGGGGGATGTCTAAAACACCCTTATGGAGATGCCCTTTGATGGCCGTCGCCTCTTCGGCGACAAAGCGGCCAGCGTATTGGAGAGGTTTAAGGACTCACAGGCTACGGCCAAGTCCTTGGGACTCTCGGCAGTCCGCCCTCCTCCGCCTTCCGCTTTTCGCTCCTTTCGTGGCACAGGAAGGGGCGCCCGCTGCGTTCGCAACAGAGCCACAGACCTGGGTAGCAACAATCCCAGCGTGGCCGCGGACACGGGTTCCGCCGTGGCGGATCAAGGGGCCAGCGGGCGGGTCAGTCCCCCACCACCCCGGCCACCACTGCCTCCAAACCTTCCTAGTACGAACTTTCAGGGCCCATCAAACGCCAGGTGCCGGCAGGCTTTGCCATCACCTCCCCCACTGGCGCACCATCACTTCGGACAGGTGGGTTTTAGAGATAGTCCGGAGGGGCTACTCCCTCCCCTTCGAGACTACCACTCCAGCCATGCCACCTCAGTACCACCGCATGTCGGGGGATCACTTGGCACTTCTTCAGCAGGAAGTTGCGGCCCTCTTGGCCAAGGGGGCCATCGAGCGCGTTCCGACGTCAGAAGTAGGTCGTGTTGCTATTCCCACTACTTTCTGGTGCCCAAGAAGGACAAAGGCCTGCGTCCTATCTTAGACCTCCGGAATGTCAATCGCTTCCTCCGCAAAGAGAAGTTCAAGATGCTCACTCTGGCTCAGGTCTTGTCTGCTCTCGATCCACAAGACTGGATGGTAGCGCTAGACTTGCAGGATGCCTATTTCCACATCCCCGTCCTGCAAGCCCACCGGCGTTACCTACGGTTCACGGTAGGCTACGAGCACTTTCAGTTTACCGTGCTCCCTTTTGGCCTTACAAGCGCCCCTCGGGTGTTCACCAAGGTGAGGGCGGTGGTCGCAGCTCATCTGCGCAGATCAGGGGTTTCAGTCTTCCCCTATCTGGACGACTGGTTGTTGAAGGTGGGCTCGCCCCATGCAGTCATCTCCCACTTCCAGACTACGGCCGACCTCCTGCACTTGCTGGGGTTCTCCATCAACGTGCCGAAGTCGGACCTGATTCCCTCTCAGAAGCTCCTCTTTATTAGAGCGGTTCTGGACACGGCGCAGTTTCGGGTCTATCCTCCCGAACAGCGAGTCCGGGATATTCGGGCTCTGATTCCCATCTTTCAGCCCTTGTCCCGGGCTTCGGTCAGAGGGACTCTGAGGCTGCTGGGCCTCATGGCCTCCTGCATCCTGCTGATCAATCATGCCAGATGGCATCTGCGGGCTCTGCAGTGGGACCTGAAGTTCCAGTGGGCGCAGCATCAGGGGAACCTGTCCGATCACGTCCAGATCTCGGAGGGCACTGCACGTCAGTTGCAGTTGTGGCTCACGAACTGGCATTGGGTTGACGGCAGATCCCTCTCCCTTCCCCAACCGGAGTTTACAGTGGTGACGGATGCGTCCCTCCTGGGTTGGGGCGGCCACATGGGAGAGGCGGAGATCAGAGGCCTCTGGTCTCCGGCGGAGTCCCGGCTCCATATCAACCTTCTGGAGCTTCGGGCGATCCGGCTTGCACTGAAGGCATTCCTTCCCTCTGTCAAGGGGAGAGTAGTGCAGGTGTTCACAGACAACACCACCGCCATGTGGTACTGCAACAAACAAGGCGGGGTGGGGTCGTGGACCCTCTGTCAGGAGGCTCTGCGTCTCTGGACATGGCTGGAACATCAGGGCATGTCCCTGGTGGTTCAACACCTGGCAGGTTCTCTGAACGCCAGGGCGGACGAACTCAGCCGCAGGTGCATGCTCGATCACGAATGGTGTCTTCACTCGGAGGTGGTGCAAGGTCTCTTTCAGCAGTGGGGAGAGCCTTGGTTAGATCTATTCGCCACCGAAGAGAACGTGCAATGTCATCAGTTCTGCGCATTGGAATTTCCAAGGCGGCACTCGCTCGGCGACGCTTTTCGTCGCGAGTGGAGTTGCGGTCTGTTGTACGCCTTTCCGCCTATACCACTTCTGCCCAGAGTGCTGAAGAAGATCAGGCGCGACCGGGCACAAGTCATCCTTGTGGCCCCGGACTGGGCTCCAAGAGTATGGTATCCCGAACTAGTCAGTATGAGCATGGATCCTCCGATCAGACTGCCTCTTCGGGAGGATCTTCTGTCGCAGCAGAAGGGGACGGTCCTCCACCCGAACCTGTCCAGCCTCCACCTCTTTGCGTGGAGATTGAGCGGCGGCAGTTGATTACTTTCGACTTGCCTCTTGAAGTTTGTGATGTCATTCTGGCAGCCAGGCGTCCCTCTACTAAAGTGGTATACGCCTGCAGGTGGAACAAGTTTGTGGCATGGTGCACAGCAAAGGCTGTGGATCCCCTTTCTGCCCCTCTTTCTGAAGTACTACTGTTCCTTCTTTCTTTGGCCCAGCAGGGCTCTGCTCTGGGCACTATCAAGGGCTACCTTTCTGCTATTTCGGCCTTTCTCAGGCTCCCTGATCAGCCCTCTCTTTTCAAGTCCCCCGTTGTAAATATATTTCTTAAAGGCATTACACACCTTTTTCCTCCTATTACTTTCGTGATGCCTCAGTGGGACTTGAATTTGGTTCTTACATACTTGATGTGTGCTCCCTTTGAGCCACTTCATAACTGTCCTCTTCATCTCTTGACCTTGAAGACTGCTCTCCTGGCGGCCATCACCTCCGCATCCTTCCAGAGAGGAAGAAAGGCTCCACCGTCTGGACCCAAAACGTGCGCTCTCCTTTTATCTCAACCGCACACAGCAGTTCCGGGTGGATGACCAGCTCTTTGTTTGCTACGTTGGCACCAAGAAAGGTCGGGCGGTACACAAGAGAACTATCTCCCGCTGGGTTGTCTTATGTATCAAAGCCTGTTACTCTTTGGCTAAAAAAGAACCTCCGGTGGGGCTGCGTGCTCATTCCACCAGAGCTACTGCAGCCACTACTGCATTGGGACGTGGTGTCCCCCTGCAAGACATCTGTCAGGCAGCCACGTGGGCCTCGCTGCACACGTTTACCAAGCACTATTATCTGGACAGCCAAGTCCGGAGAGACGACTTCTTCGGCCGTTCTGTTCTCCGCGACTTTCTGGTGTGATCTTAGTTCGCAGACCCACCACCAGGGTTGGTATTGCTGGGGTATCTATTCTAAGGTAAGGAATCTATCACTATGTGTTTCTTTCAGATGAACAAGTTACTTACCTTCGGTAACGATATATCTGTAAGAAACATTAGTAGTGATAGATTCCTTACCGCCCACCCATCCTCCCCGTTCTGCGAACTGATTTCTCAGGTTAAGTTCATCCCTTTCAGGGCCCTAGTTTCAATGCACCAGTGGTCAGTATCTTGCATGGCTTTGCGTTCCTGGCGCGGAAAGTCGTGTACAGAACTGACGTCAGCGCGCGTGGGCGGCATCTAAGTAGTGCCCGCGACGTCATCTCGGCGACCACAACGCCAACGATGGACGCGGAGCCGCACTACGCCACCTACCGACGTGCAGGCGTACTGCTGCCGAAAACTTTCCGGATCCAGTCTGACGCCTGGGGATATTCTAAGGTAAGGAATCTATCACTACTAATGTTTCTTACAGATATATTGTTACCGAAGGTAAGTAACTTGTTCGTCAGGACTAACCTCCTGACAGAGGTGCTTCAACCGGCTGCAAGCTCTTCGGAGCCCTTGCTGCCGTTTACAGAGGTCCTCACTGACGTCCTTTTGGGCACGTGGTCCAGGCCCAACACGGGGGCTCCCGTGGACAGGATGATTGCCCGACGCCACCGCCCGGCTCCGGGCGACCCCACTTTCCTCTCCCAACACCCCACCCTGGAGAGCTTGGTGGTCCAAGCCTCCACTTCCAAAAGCGCATTCCCTACTGCTCCACCGGAAAGGAAATCCAAGAAGCTGGACCATCTTGGAAAGAAAATTCTTTCTTCCGCCAGCTTAGGACTGCGGTCGGTAAACACTGCATGTCTCTTGGGCCGTTATTCCCACTCAGTGTGGGATACGGTTGCGCCGGTGCTGCTTCAGTGTCCGGAGGAGGCCCGGGCAGTGCTCTACCAGGCTGTCGCCGCCAGGAGGGATGCGGTGAAGTTTACCATCCGTTGTGGGCTGGACACCGCCGACTCTCTGGGCAGGACCATTTCATCGTCAGTAACACTTCGTCGCTACGCCTGGATGAGGTCGACTGGCTTTTCAGGGGATATCCAGAACACCTTTATGGACATGCCCTTTGATGGCCGTAGCCTTTTTGGCGACAAAGCAGACAACGCTCTAGAGCGTTTCAAGGACTCACAGGCTACGACCAAGTCCTTGGGCCTCTCCACCCGCCCTGCGCAGTCTGCTTTTTGCCCCTTTCGTGGCTACGGAAGGGGTGCCCCGCCACGTCCCGCCCAGAGCCACAGGCCGCAGCAAGTTACCTAAACTTCGCGCGGCCGGGGACTTGGGAACAACCGTCGTGGTTCCGGGGGCCAGTGGGCGGGCCAGTCCACCAACCCCCCCTCTGCAGCAGCCTCCAAACCCTCCTAGTCCGACCTTTCAGGCCTATCAAATGCCAGTGGGCGGCAGGATTCGCCATCACCTCCCCCACTGGCGCACCATCACTTCGGACAGGTGGGATTTGCAAATAGTCCGAAGGAGCTACTCCCTCCCCTTCGAGACTACCCCTCCAGCCATGCCACTGAGATACCACTGCAAGTCGGAGGATCATCTGGCCCTTCTCCAGCAGGAAGTTACGGCTCTATTGGCCAAGGGAGCCATCAAGCGCGTTCCTGGGCCAGAAGTAGGTTGTGGTTGTTACTCCCACTACTTTCTGGTCCCCAAGAAGGACAAGGGCCTGCGTCCTATCTTGGATCTCAGGGACGTCAACTGTTTCATCCGGAAGGAGAAGTTCAAGATGTTGACGCTTGCTCAGGTCTTGTCTGCCCTCGACCCGGAAGACTGGATGGTAGCGTTGGACTTGCAGGACGCTTATTTTCACATCCCCGTCCTGCCGGCCCACCGGCGTTACCTACGGTTCACGGTAGGCCACGAGCATTTTCAATTTACCGTGCTCCCCTTTGGCCTTACCAGTGCCCCTCGGGTGTTCACGAAAGTGATGGCGGTGGTCGCAGCTCATCTGCGCAGATCAGAGGTTTCAGACTTCCCCTATCTCGACGACTGGCAGTTGAAGGCGGGCTCGCCCCAGGCAGTCGTCTCCCACCTCCAGACTACGGCCGACCTCCTGCATTCGCTGAGGTTCTCCATCAATGTGCCGAAGTCACACCTAATTCCCTCTCAGAAGCTACTCTTCATCGGAGCGGTTCTGGACACGACGCGGTTTCGGGTCTATCCTCCCGAACAGCGAGTCCGGGATATTCAGGCTATGATTCCGATCTTTCATCCTCTATCCCGGGTTTCGGTCAGAATGACTCTGAGGCTGCTGGGCCTTATGGCCTCCTGCATCCTGCTGGTCGATCATGCCAGGTGGCATATGCGGGCTCTGCAGTGGGACTTGAAGTTCCAGTGGGCGCAGCATCAGGGGATTCTGTCCAATTGCGTCCTGATCTCGGAGGGCACTGCACGACAACTGCAGTGGTGGCTCACAAACCAGGATTGGGTCAATGGCAGATCCCTCTCCCTTCCCCACCCAGACCACACTGTGGTGACGGACGCATCCCTTCTGGGATGGGGCGGCCACATGGGAGAGGCGGAGATCAGAGGCCTCTGGTATCCTGCGGAGTCCGGGCTCCACATCAACCTTCTGGATCTTCAGGCGATTCGTCTTGCACTGAAAGCATTCCTTCCCTCTATCCGGGGAAGAGTAGTGCAGGTGTTCACTGACAACACCACCGCCATGTGGTACTGCAACAAACAGGGTGGGGTGGGGTCGTGGACCCTCTGTCAAGAGGCCCTCCGCCTCTGGACATGGCTGGAACATCAGGGCATATCTCTGGTGGTTCAACACCTGGCAGGTTCTCTGAACGCCAGGGCGGACGAACTCAGCCGCAGGTGCATGATGGATCACGAATGGCGTCTTCACTCGGAGGTGGTGCAAGGTCTCTTTCAACAGTGGGGAGGGCCTTGGTTAGATCTATTCGCCACCGAAGAGAACGCGCAATGTCAGCAGTTCTCCGCGTTGGAATTTCCAAGGCGGCACTCGCTAGGCGACGCTTTTCGTCGCAAGTGGAGTTGCGGTCTGTTGTACGCCTTTCCGCCTATACCACTTCTGCCCAGAGTGCTGAAGAAGATCAGGCGCGACTGGGCCCAAGTCATTCTTGTGGCTCCGGATTGGGCAGGAAGAGTCTGGTATCCCGAGCTGCTCAACATGGCCATCGATCCTCCGATCAGACTGCCTCTTTGGGAGGATCTTCTGTCGCAGCAGCAGGGGACGGTCCTTCACCCGAAGCTGTCCAGCCTCCACCTCGTTGCATGGAGATTGAGCGGCGGCAGTTGACGTCTTTCGACCTGCCTCCTGAAGTCTGTGATGTAATCTTGGCAGCCAGGCGTCCCTCCACTAAGACGGTATACGCCTGCCGGTGGAATAAGTTTGTGGCATGGTGCACAGCAAAGGCTGTGAATCCCCTTTCTGCCCCTCTTTCTGAGGTTCTCTTGTTTCTTCTTTCTCTGGCCCAGCAGGGCTCTGCACAGGACACTATCAAGGGCTATCTTTCGGCCATCTCTGCCTTCGTGTTAGACCTGGCACCATTGGCGTGGGTCTCCCTTCCATCTTTCGCTTTTTGTCTCCTCTGTGTTTGCTGGTGTTAGATGCTCTGGGCGCTGTGCCACTGCCATTCAGTGCTACAGCGCAAATGCTCCCTATTGTAAATTAACTGGATGAATTGGTATTCCCATAATTGGCTCATTTGATTTACCTGTTAGTCCCGAGTATAGTGCACCGTGCGTGCCCCGGGTTGTAGACCGAATACTGCTGGTGGGCCTTCAGCGCTGATTGCGCCACCCACATAAGCAGCGCGTAAAGTGTGTCTCAGACCTGCCATCGCAGAGTCTGTGCGCAATCCAGAACTGCCATTCTTTGACTGTAAAGTGAACCCACTTCCCAGTCCCTCAACCTTCCCTTGGCATCATGTAAGTCATCCCTATGGCAGGGTGCGTTGTATGTGAAAGGTAGGACCTGCCTTGGGCTGTGTGGCATGTCCTGATAGTGAATTACACTCCATTTCGTTTTTCACTATCGCAAGGCGATCCGTTCCCTTAGGCCAGAATGGGCGGTTTTGATTATTACATCTTATAATCCTAGCTGACCCAAGGAACAGGTTTGGAAAGTCGAATTTAGTATGCCTGAGCTCAGAATATTAAAATACATCTTTTAGTGAGGATTATTTTTATATTCTGCGTTTGAAAATACAACTTCTAGGAAGTAGGTATTTTCTTGCCTAAGTCGTCCAGTGTGCTCTGCTGTTATGTGTATTGGATGTCTGGTCTTGGAGGGTCAGGGCAGGCTGAGCCCGACCTGGGTTGAAGAGCTGAATCTGCAGCTGGAGTATTGGGAGGGGTGACCCTTTGGTCTGAGCAGGGCTGGGCCTGGCAAGGTGAATGATGGCTCCAGCCCCCACTGTGCGTCTGATGGCAGACCCCCTCTTCCTCAAAGGCAGGATGCCGCCTCGTAAATAAAGTGCTCCAGGACCACAGCAAACTGGTTCTGGCTGGGTTCAGTGACTTGTGACTTTTGAGAACAAAGACCTGTGGGGTATAAATATCTGCGCCGAAACGCCTACCGGTGTGTTACTTCTGGATGTCAAGACGAACCTCTGTCCGTGTAACTAGAGGGAAAGGACTTTGAAACTTTCATCCATCTTGCTGAAGCAACTACCCAAGGGCCTGATTTGAGCTTGCCTCCTGCTGAAGTCTCAGGGACATTAGACTTCACCCATCAGCCTTCTGAATTCCTATTGAGAGGGGTTCTACTCGCAGGTGAGGCCTCTGTCGAGAATTCCAGAGCCTCTGGGTCTACTGCGGGGAACGTGGGCTGAGAATCATCGCTATCGCTATTGTGGGCCGCTGCCACTGAGGAGCTGTTGCCGCTGAGAGCCCGC
Organism: Calotriton arnoldi; assembly: GCA_963921515.1. NCBI lineage: Eukaryota > Metazoa > Chordata > Amphibia > Caudata > Salamandridae > Calotriton > Calotriton arnoldi. Next base: position 463,894 of record CAWUFW010008470.1, on the reverse strand, counting down.
ATTTGTCTGTGCTACGAGAATCATCGCTATTGTGGGCCGCTGCAGCTGAGGAGCTGTTGCCGCTGAGAGCCCGCATTTGTCTGTGCTACGAGAATCATCGCTATCGCTATTGTGGGCCGCTGCAGCTGAGGAGCTGTTGCCGCTGAGAGTCCGCATCTGTCTGTGCTACGAGAATCATCGCTATCGCTATTGTGGGCCGCTGCAGCTGAGGAGCTGTTGCCGCTGAGAGCCCGCATTTGCCTGTGCTACGACAATCATCGCTATCGCTATTGTGGGCCGCTGCAGCTGAGGAGCTGTGGCCGCTGAGAGCCCGCCTTTAATCACCGCCTCAGGATCATCATGAGTGCACGCCGTGGACCGCTGCAGCTGGGAGCTGCGGCCGCTGCGAGTCCGCCGCTCATCATCGCGGCTTCCTCCCGAAGCTGCGTGCTGTGCCCCTTTAAACCTCAGGTACATTGTGCATCACCGGGTCGCGTAGACCCCGGCCTCGAACCAAGTTCGTTTCACCCGCTTTTGAGTGCTTTATTTTCTTTTCAGTGAATTATATTTACGTGCATTGTGGCTTGTTGATCGTCTTCGAGCCTTGTATTAAACTGATATAAAGCTACTAATTTTTCTATAATTACTGGTGTGGTGTCCCTTTGTGGTGTCTTCACTGCGTTATTGTGTATGGTCACGAATGCTTCACACACTGGCTCTGAGATAGGCCTGTCTGCTCGTGCTACGTTACCACAGGGTTGAGCAGGGGTTATCAAAGGGTGTAGCCCCCTTACTCTGACTTAGGAAGAAAGGTCCCTTCTGATGGATACATCTGCCTGTGGATTCCTCACCTTATGATTCCTCACCTTATGAATATCCCCTGCGCCAGCATTCCACGGAAATTTTTCCTAGCTCTCCACGCCAACGAGGTCGTCACAAAGCCATGGCTCCGCACGCGGCTCCGCACGCGGCTCTGCATGACGTCACTGGAGCCATAAGAGGACCATGTCGGCGTGATGACGTCAGTTCCCTTATTTCCGTGCTGTCGACGCTAACGGTTTTTTCTGTGACTCTCCATACTTTCGACTGGATACTTTGTATTTTGGATTGTATCTTTCTCTCTTTTGGCATGTCTGCCCCGAGGAAGTCTGGCTTTAAGCCCTGTAAGGAATGCGGAGGACATATGTCTATTACGGACCCGCATGAAGACTGTCTTTGGTGTTTGTCGTCTGACCACGACGTCGAGGGCTATTCTTCCTGCAGGAAGATGAACCCGAAGGCTCCGAAGGAGCGGGAGGCCAAGCTGTATATGGCCAAGGCAAGAAAAGAAAAAAGGGGTCGAAAAAGGTCGAAGTCCAAGTCTTCGACTTTGCATGACTCCAAGAGAAGGCATAAGAAGAAGAGACATGCTTCTCGAAGCCGATCATCAAAGGCTGTGGTTTCGAGATCGCCTTCTCCGACACCTCGATGTTGAGCTAAAGACGTTATCTCTCCTTCTCCATCGGTGTCTCCTCAGGCGACTCCGGTTCATTCCCCGTCATACCAAGGGACTCCGGAGCGTTCTCCGGCATCGAGATTCTCTCCGGCTTCAGAGGAGGTGTCGAATCCGGCTGATACTGAGGTACCTTCGGCTCCTGCGGCTCCGCCTGCGGCTCCAGTGGCTCCAGCGGCTCCGTTTCCAGAGGTGCCTCATATGGATCTCGAGCCAGCTCAACTTCCTCAGTTTCCGGCCCCGGGTTCAGATCCATCGCACTTTCTCAACGCAATGTATGGCGTGTTCGCCAGGGCCTCATACCCCTCTGGTGCACCTTCGGGTCCCATGGGTCCTATGGCATTCAATGTGGGTGTGCCTCAGCAGTATCCACAGGCCCCCTTTGTGCCCTTCATGCCAGCAACGTCGTCCTGGCATTTACCGGCTCCGAGGATGTCGACGCCGTATGGGGAATCCCCGGCTCCATCTCGGGAAGCTTCACGGATTCGATCGGCGCCGGTTACGGCAATGGATCCTTCTTCGACGCCGCTCCCGGAGTCATCGACGTTGGAAGAGGAGCAGTACCAGGTGGATGAGAGGGAGGAAGGAGAACTGTATGACACAGAGGACTTGTGTGAGGCAAGTGGACTTGACGTTTCTCCTGAGTGGGACTTTGTTTCCCACTTCAGCTAGGAGGGTGAGTGAGCTTCAAGGTTTGAGTTCAAAGCCTCCGTTTTTGACCATACATGCTGAACGGATGGTACTCCGGCCCAAGGCTGCTTTTCTGCCTAAGGTTGTAACTCCCTTCCATCTAGGGCAGTCCATTACCCTTCCTACTTTCTATCCTCCCCCTCACCCTTCCAAGGAGGAGGAAAGGCTGCACCGTTTGGACCCTAAGAGGGCGATTAGTTTCTATCTTGATAGAACAAAGGACTTCCGTCAGGATGATCAGCTCTTTGTGGGCTATGTTGGACGTATGAAGGGCAAGGCGGTGCACAAGCGCACTTTATCCAGGTGGATCATCTTGTGCATCAAGATCTGCTACGCTCTGGCTGGTAAGGAGCCTCCTGTAGGCATTAGAGCTCACTCTACCAGGGCTAAATCATCTACGTCAGATTTGTCCAGGGGTGTTCCTGTGTTGGACATCTGTAAGGCGGCAACTTGGGCCTCCCTCCACACTTTCGCGAAGCATTACTGCTCCGAAGTGAGGCGGGATGGCCATTTTGCGCGCTCTGTTTTGCAGGACTTTTTGGTATAGAAGGGTGGACACCCTCCTCCGGGAGAGGGACTGCTGTGGGATTCTATTCATAAGGTGAGGAATCCACAGGCAGATGTATCCATCAGAAGAACAAGTTACTTACCTTCGGTAGCGCTTTTTCTGGTGGATACAGTATCTGCCTGTGGATTCCTCACTGACCCACCCGCCTCCCCGTTGTCCACCCTTTTATACCTTAAAAGAGGTTTTCGTTAATATGTTATCTCATATTGTCATTTTGTATTGCCTCTATTTGCCTTTGTGTAGGCTTGTAGGAAATGCTTGCTTTCTTTTGCTTTCCTTTGTTCACTTTACACTGTGTTATTTGTGTGAATACTGTGTACTATGTATGCATTGTCTCTTGGTCGGTCCGCCCGTTTGCCTCGGTGGCACGGAAAAAATGGGTGGAACTGATGTCATCACGCCGACGTTGTCCTCTTATGGCTCCAGTGACGTCATGCGGAGCCATGGCTTTGTGACGACCTCGTCGACGTGGAGAGCTAGGAAAAATTTCCGCAGAATGCTGGCGCAGGGGATATTCATAAGGTGAGGAATCATAAGGTGAGGAATCCACAGGCAGATACTGTATCCACCAGAAAAAGCGTTACCGAAGGTAAGTAACTTGTTCTTCTTGGACATTGGCGCCCGCCATTGCCAACCAGAGATCCCCATTTCTAACATTGGTGGTCAGCGGTGAGGATCAGGACTTGCATTTGTGATCCATATACAATAACTGGTGTACACCACTAGTGAGTGCAGACCTAAATGCAACCACATAGGATGTTGATCTTGTTCTATTTTTTGATCGTAATTGCCAGTTATGTCTACAATGGGTAAGCCAGCATCCAATGCTTCGGAGGATCTCACCTTTGAGGAAGAGAGGTTAGAAACCTACACTGCCAAACAGCTAAAGTCTTTTTGCAAGCAATTCACTGTCCCTATTGCAGGTCTCTCTAGGAAGGAGGAGTATCAGAAGGCGCTAAAGGTCTGATGGGAGGCGAGAGAGTCCCCCGGGAATGGGGGAGAGCCTGGGGACGGGGGAGAGAATGCCGGCGGGCAGCAGGATGACGAAGTGGATTTAGTGGGAGGTAAAGCACTTTCCAGTCCAGGTACTAGCGTGTCCTCAAAGGGCCTGTCTCCAGAAGAGATGGAGGACAGGGAGAGAGATAGGAGGCATAGTTTGGAGATGGCCAAATTAGAAGGTCAGAAGGACCTAGAGAGTAAAAAGTTGGATATTGAGAATAACCGGTTAGCATTTGAACTTGAGAAAATGAAACTGGAGCATGAGAGAGTATTGAGGGAGCTGGAGATCAAGTCTAAGAGTTTAGAGATCTCCCCCTCTGGTGGCAGCATACCTTTAGTACCTACCGAGAGTAGAGTTTATATACCCAAGGAGGTCATCAAGGATTTCCATAAGAGTGAGGATATTGGGCAATGGTTTGCCGCCTACGAGATAGCAATGGTGTCCCACCGGGTCCCTGAGAAGGATTGGGGAGCGGGGTTGTGGGGACGCTTTGTGAGTGATGGAAGGGATACCCTGTTGGATCTGCCTGAAGAGAGCAGGATGGTGTATGCCCATATGAAAGAGGCCTTGATGACGCGATATGGTTTGACCCCAGAGATGTACAGGCAGAGATTTAGAACCTGTAAGAAGTTAGAGGGTACCACTTGGGTTGAATATGTTTTTTTTTGTTTGCAGAGCAATGGATCGCTGGGTAAAAGGTAGCAAAGTGGAAACCTTTGAACAACTGTATGATTTGTTTGTGTGGGAGCATTTAGCTAGTAACTGTTTTCCAGAGCTACGCCAGCACCTTATTGATAGCAAGCTAACTAACCCTAGGAAGCTTGCTGAGGAGGCGGACCGCTGGGTGAGCACCCGGGTTCGCAAGGGTCATGTGGGAGACTTCGCCAAAGGTGGGCAGGGTCCCCAGCAGAGAAGTGGGGGGACAGGGGTAAACAGAGGGAGTTCCAGAGAGGGCCCCAAAGTAATTCCCAAGGGAACCCAGGAGTGGTGTACCAGTCTCCCCTGAGAAGAAGCCAGTGCCCCGACAGGTAGGCCTGTTCATAGGGGGCCCCTTACTTGTTTTAAATGTGGTCAAGTGGGCCACCGGTATTATGATCCCCAGTGTCCCCAGAGGGACCTCAATGCACCACCCCGTGCACCAACCCGCCAGCTTGCTAGTGTAGCCCTGGGAGGAGGAGATGGGTGCCACAGGTGGGTGGGATCCCGTAGAATTGACCCTTGTCTCGCTAGGAGACTTTGAGAAGGTCCCTAACCCCACGCTGCCTGATAACACTAAGAAGTACAGGCAGTGGGTGACCATCAATGGCCATAGGGTGGAGGCTCTGAGGGACACCGGAGCAAGTGTGAATGCTATCAGCTCCCGGTTGGTGTCCCCAGAGCAGGTTGTCCCCCATGCATTCTGCCCAGTAGTGTCAGCAGACAACTCTGAGAGCCAGTGTGAGGTGGCTCAAGTTCCCTTTGACTGAGGGGGGGTCTCAGGAACTCTTCAAGTAGCTGTGAGGCCAGCCATGCCAGTAGACTGTCTGTTGGGCAACGATTTAGAGAACTCCCCATGGGCTACGGTGGAGAGGAAGTCTCACTTGGAAATGTTGGGTCTGCCTGAGTGGGCGTGCGCGACCACTCAGTCCATGGCAGCCAGTAAGGACGTTCAGAAGGACCTGGAGCCTGAAAGTATGGCCCAGGCCCCTGCCTTAAAGAGAAGGGGTAGGGGGCGCGGGAAACCAGCCCCCATAGTTCCCACAGCCCAGGAGGGAGCAGACCTTGAGGGGGATGCCCTGGAACCTACCGGGGAACAAGTAGCAGAACTGGGGGACCTGCCTGGGCTGACACATTGGCAGCAGGAAGGAGGGCCCACCAGGGAGGAATTTTGTCAACAGCAGAGAACGTGCCCTTCTCTTGAGGGGCTGCAGCGACAGGCTGCGGCCCAGGCAGCAGGTGATCAGTCAGGGTCACATCTGATCTATTGGGAGAATGACCTCCTTTACAGCGAGCCTAAGGTTGCTGAGCCTGGGTCAGCCCGTGTGCTGGTGGTACCCCAGTGCTTCAGAGCCTTCCTACTGGGGTTGGCTCATGATGTGCCATTGGCAGGACATCTGGGGCAGACCAAGACCTTCGAGAGGCTGGTCACCCACTTTTATTGGCCCCAGATGCGCAGGAGCTCAGATGCTCACTGCAGGACTTGTGAAACTTGCCAGGCAAGTGGGAAGAGTGGGGGAAGATCAAAGCCCCACTCCAGCCCTTTCCAGTTGTCAGTACCCCATTCGAGCGAGTGGGCATTGACTTTGTGGGGCCTCTGGACCCCAAGACAGCCATGGGCAACAGGTTCATCCTGGTCTTGGTGGACCATGCCACCCGGTACCCTGAAGCCATCCCACTCCGGACAGTGACGGCCCCCGTGGTGGGACGTGCACTGATGGGGATTTTCTCCCGAGTGGAGTTCCCCAGAGAGATGGTGTCCGATAGGGGTACTAACTTCATTTCCAAATATATGAAGTCTCGGTGGGAGGAGTGTGGAGTAACTTATAAGTTTACCACCCCTTACCACCCCCAAGGTAATGGGCTGGTTGAGAGATTCAACCGGACCCTCAAAGGCATGATTATGGGCCTAGAAGAGTCCATGAGGCGTAAGTGGGACGTCCTCTTGCCATGCCTGTTGTTTGCTTACCGTGAGGTGCCACAGAAGTCCCTAGGGTTCAGCCCCTTTGAACTACTCTATGGTCACCCGGTAAGAGGGCCTCTGGGTCTGGTCAAGGAAGGCTGGGAGCAGTCTCCCAGGAAACCTCCCCAGAATGTGTTTAGCTACATGCTGGCCTTCAGGAACCAGACTCGGCATTTCAGAAAGCTTGCTGAGGCAAATCTGGAAGCCAGCCAGGAAGAGATGAAACGTTGGCACAATCAGAATGCCACTCTGATTGAGTTTCAGCCTGGTCAAAAGGTTTGGGTCATGGCCCCAGTGGAGCCCTGTGCGCTCCAAGATAAGTGGACCGGACCCTTTGAGGTGGTGGAGCGCAAGAGTCCTATTACCTACTTGGTGGACTTGCGGTCTCCCCGGAACCCCTTGCGGGTCCCTGCATGTCAACCGCCTGAAGCCCCACTTTGAGAGGTCCGAAGTGGGCATGCTCCTGGCCACAGATGCTGGGATGGAGGAGGAGAGTGAGCCTCTTCCTGACGTCCTGTGTGCAAAGGAGCAAGATGGGTCAGTGGAGGGTGTGGTCCTCTCCGCCACACTGACCCCTGAGCAACAGAGTGATTGTCGCCAACTGTTGGGACAATTCAGTGATCTGTTCTCCCTGGTGCCTAGTGTCACTGATTGGTGTGTCCATGAAGTGGACACTGGGGACAGTCCTCCTGTTAAGCACAAGGCTTACCAAGTGACTGACCGGGTTAGTGCATCCATTAAGGAAGAGGTTTCCAAAATGTTTGCTTTAGGGGTGATTGAGTCCTCTAGCAGCCCTTGGTCCAGCCCAGTGGTCTTGGTACCAAAAGCTGCAGCGCCTGGTGCCACCCCAGAACTTCGGTTCTGCGTGGACTACCGAGGTCTCAATTCAGTCACAAAGACTGACGCGCACCCCATCCCCAGAGCTGATGAGCTCATAGATCGGCTAGGGGCTGCACGGTACCTCAGCACGTTTGATTTGACGTCTGGGTATTGGCAGATCCCCTTGACTGATGGGGCAAAGGAGAGGTCAGCATTCTCCACACCGGATGGGCACTACCAGTTCCGGGTGATGCCCTTTGGGATGAAGAATGCCCCTGCCACCTTTCAGAGGTTGGTCAACAGGGTGTTGGTTGGGCTGGAGGATTTCAGTGCCGCCTACCTGGATGACATTGCAGTGTTTAGTTCCTCATGGAAGGACCACCTGCGCCACCTCTGGGAAGTGTTGATGGCCCTGCGAAGGGCAGGCCTCACAATCAAGGCAAGTAAGTGCCATATTGGGCAGGGTTCTGTGGTGTACTTGGGACACCAGGTTGGGAGCGGCCAGGTGGTGCCCCTACAGCCCAAAATTGAAACCATCCTGGCGTGGGAGCCCCCAAAGTCCCAGACACAGGTGAGAGCCTTATCTGAAAGAGACACGTTAGTGACAGATTCCTTACCTTAGAATATCCCCAGGCGTCAGGCTGGATCCGGAAAGTTTTTTGCGTAGCAGTACCCTTGCGCGTCGGTAGGCGGCGTCGTGCGGCTCCGCGTCCGTCGGCGGCGTCGGGATCACCGGGATGATGTCGCGGGCAGTACTTAGACACCGCCCCTCCGCGCTGACGTCAGTTCTTCTTTTTCCGCGTCAGTAAGCGCAGATCCGGGAAGAGCAGTGCCCTAGTCATTTTTTGACTAAATGTTTGGTGATTTTTTCACTGTTTTCTCGAGTCTCTCGACTCCGAAGGTGTCGGTAGGGATGCCCGGCTTCAAGCCCTGCGATGCCTGTGGTCGCATGATGTCGATCACAGACCCGCACTTAGAGTGTCTCTACTGCCTCGGACGCGACCACGACACGAAGTCGTGCCCCGACTGCCGGGCCTTGCACCCGAAGACTGTGCGAGAGCGGTCTCGAAAGCTCCTCGAGGTCCGGCAGTCGGCTCCGCGCCACACCAAGCCCCGGTCACGTGAGAGGTCGAGGGGCCGGTCGCGGAGTCCTCATCAGTCGTCGGGGTCCAAGTCTTCGCACTCCTCCGGTAAGTCAAAGCATAAAAAGTCTAAGAAGCGTCATCGCTCGACGACTTCGCCTCGCCGGTCTCGCGACTCGGCTGAGGCTCCTGTCGGCACCGTCCCCGCGGCTCCGGGAGTGTCTGTGGAGCCGCCCCCGCATTACCCGTCCTTCCCGGGTTCGGGGGTGACTCCGGCCGAGATACAGGAATTCCTGTCGGCCATGGCCCGCCTCTTCGGGCCTCAAGGTCCCCCCAGTGCACCTTCGGGCCCCGCGGGCCCTGATGGGCTTTCCCCTGCGCCGCCGGTGACTCCGGTCCCGGCGCCGCCTGTCACACCAGCCTCGGTCCCGGCTTCGGCCCCGGCCTCGATCCCGGCTCCGGTGCTGCCGCAACCCCCATCGACGCCGGTTGACCTAACCACACCTCCGCCGGCGCCGATGTCTCCGGTGCCGTTCCCGACACCGCCCGGGGCTCCGGGTGGCGTCGTTCCCCGGTTCTCTCCGGATCCGGACACGGCGCCGGACCGACGTCGCTCGACGCCGGCTCCGACGCCGATGAGACCTTGGGTCCCGCGTGTCCCTCCTTCTCCTTATTTTGAACCTGAGGAGGACGAAGAGAACTGGGAGGGTCGGATGACCCTCTCACACAGCAGTGTGAGTTCGATCAGGACTGGGCTGAGGAACTTGGGGATGCCAGTGGTCTGGACACCTCCCCTGACACTGGCATGCTGTCTCCTCCTTCCGTGGCAACGGAGGAGGGAGCAAATTTTGCAACGGTGTTGCGTAGAGCAGCTGGGGCCTTACACCTCCAACTGTCTACAGTGGCTGTCAGGACTAACCTCCTGACGGAAGTGCTTCAGCCGGCGGCTACCTCCTCGGAGCCACTGCTGCCGTTTAATGACGCGCTTTCCGATGTTCTTTTGGGCACCTGGTCCAAGCCCGCCACAGGGGCTCCTGTGGATAGGAACGTGGCCCGACGCCATCGCCCCGCTCCGGGCGACCCCCTGTTCCTCTCCCAACACCCCTCTCCTGAGAGCTTGGTTGTCCAAACCTCTGGTTCCCAAACCGCCTTCCCTACCGCTCCTCCGGATAGGGAATCCAAACGCCTGGATCAATTTGGGAAGAAGGTCTTTTCTTCCTCCAGTGCTGGCTTGCGGTCCGTCAACACTGCTTGCCTTTTGGGCCGATATTCCCACTCTCTGTGGGACTCGGTGGCGCAAGCTTTGCCCCAGTGTCCTGAGGAGGTCAAGACACTGCTTTCCCGCGCTGTTGCGGAAGGAAGAGATGCGGCTAAATAAACCATCAGATGTGGCCTTGATACCGCCGACTCGCTGGGCAGATCGATTGCAACGACAGTGGCGCTGCGCCGTCACGCCTGGCTGAGAACCACTGTTTTCTCGGGTGATGTCCAAAACACTCTTATGGACATGCCCTTTGATGGGGTCGGTCTTTTTGGGAACAAGGCAGACCATGCGATGGAGCGTTTTAAGGACTCGCGGGCTACGGCCAAGTCCCTGGGCCTTTCTGCTGTACGCCCTCCGCAGCCATCTGCTTTTCGCCCCTTTCGTGGCCACGGAAGGGGCGCCCAGTCACATCCGCTGCCCAGCCACCGGCCCGCGCAGCAAGCGTCTTCGCGTGGCCGAGGACGTGGCTCCCGCCGTGGTGGGTCAGGCAACCAGCGTGCCGGTCAGGCCACCAACCCCACCCCGTCCGCGGCCTCCAAGCCCTCCTAGTCCTTCCTTTCAGGTGCACAGCACCCCAGTAGGGGGCAGGGTCCGCCATCACCTTCACCACTGGCGTGCCATCACCTCGGACAGGTGGGTCTTGGACATTGTCCGAAGGGGCTACTCCCTCCCCTTCGAGACCACCCCCCCAGCCATGCCACCTCAACTCCACTCCATGTCAGGGGATCACTTGGTGCTTCTTCAGAAGGAAGTTGCGGCCCTCTTGGCCAAGAGGGCCATCGAGCGCGTTCCGACCCCAGAAGTAGGTCGTGGTTGCTACTCCCACTACTGTCTGGTGCCCAAAAGGGACAAGGAGGACATGCGTCCTATCTTGGACCTCCGGAACGTAAATCGCTTCCTCCGGAAGGAGAAGTTCAAGATGCTCACCCTAGCTCAGGTCTTGACTGCCCTCGACCCTGGAGATTGGTTGGTAGCGTTGGACTTGCAGGACGCATATTTTCACATCCCCGTCCTACCAGCCCACCGGCGTTACCTGCGGTTCACGGTGGGCCTCGAGCATTTTCAGTTCACCGTGCTCCCCTTTGGCCTTACCAGCGCCCCTCGGGTGTTCACGAAAGTGATGGCGGTGGTCGTAGCTCATCTGCGCCGGGCAGGGGTTCCAGTCTTCCCCTACCTCGACGACTGGCTGCTGAAGGCGGGCTCGTCCCAGGCAGTCGTCTCCCACCTCCAGACTACGGCCAAACTCCTGCACTCGCTGGGGTTCTCCATCAACGTGCCGAAGTCGCATCTGATTCCTTCTCCGCAGCTCCTTTTCATCGGAGCAGTTCTGGACACGACGCAGTTTCGGGCTTATCCTCCCGAACGGCGAGTCCGGGATATTCAGGCTATGATTCCGATCTTTCAGCCTCTATCCTGGGTTTCGGTACGGATTACCCTGAAGCTGCTGGGCCTCATGGCCTCCTGCATCCTGCTTGTCGATCATGCCAGATGGCATATGCGGGCTCTGCAGTGGGACCTGAAGTTCCAGTGGGCGCAGCACCAGGGCAGCCTGTCCGATCACATCCAGATCTCGGAGGGGACTGCAAAACAGTTGCAGTGGTGGCTCTCGAACCGGCAATGGGTCAGGGGCAGATCCCTCTCCCTTCCCCAGCCAGAGCACACAGTTGTGACGGACGTGTCCCTGCTGGGATGGGGCGGTCACATGGGAGAGGCGGAGATCAGAGGCCTCTGGTCTCCGGCGGAGTCCCGGCTCCATATCAACCTTCTGGAGCTCCGGGCGATCCGACTTGCACTCAAGGCATTCCTTCCCTCTGTCAAAGGGAAGGTAGTGCAGGTGTTCACAGACAACACCACCGCCATGTGGTACTGCAACAAACAAGGCGGGGTGGGGTCGTGGACCCTATGTCAGGAGGCTATGCGCCTCTGGACATGGCTGGAACATCAGGGCATATTCCTGGCGTTCAAGACCTGGCAGGTTCCCTGAATGCCAGAGCGGACGAACTCAGCGGCAGGTGCATGATGGATCACGAATGGCGTCTTCACTCGGAAGTGGCGCAAGGACTCTTTCTACCGTGGGGAGAGCCTTGGTTAGATCTATTCAACACCGAAGAGAACGCGCAATGTCATCAGTTCTGCGCGTTGGAATTTCCAAGGCGGCACTCGCTCGGCGACGCTTTTCGTCGCGAGTGGAGTTGCGGTCTGTTGTACGCCTTTCCGCCTATACCACTTCTACCCAGAGTGTTGAAGAAGATTCGGCGCGACCGGGCCCAAGTCATCCTTGTGGCTCCGGACTGGGCTCGAAGAGTTTGGTATCCCGAGCTACTCAGTATGAGCGTCGATCCCCCGATCCGTCTGCCTCTTCGGGAGGATCTTCTGTCGCAGCAGCAGGGGACGGTCCTCCACCCGAACCTATCCAGTCTCCACCTGCTTGCGTGGAGATTGAGCGGCGGCAGTTGATTCCTTTCGACTTGTCTCCCGAAGTTTGTGATGTGATTCTGGCAGCCAGGCGTCCCTCCACGAAGGTGGTATACGCCTGCAGGTGGAACAAGTTTGTGGCATGGTGCACAGCAAAGGCTGTGAATCCCCTCTCTGCCCCTCTTTCTGAGGTTCTTCTGTTCCTTCTTTCTCTGGCCCAACAGGGTTCTGCCCTGGGTACCATCAAGGGCTATCTTTGTGCAATCTCGGCCTTCCTCAGGCTCCCTGATCAGCCCTCTCTTTTTAAGTCCCCTGTTGTTAACAGGTTTCTAAAAGGCATTACACACCTCTTCCCTCCTGTTCCGTTTGTCATGCCTCAGTGGGACTTAAACTTGGTTCTTACCTTTTTAATGTGCGCTCCCTTTGAGCCTCTCCATAACTGTCCTCTTCGTCTTCTTACTCTGAAGACAGCCTTTCTGGTGCCATCACCTCCGCTCGGCGGGTGAGTGAGCTCCAGGCCCTATCATGCAAACCTCCCTTTCTGTCTGTCCATCCAGACAAGGTTGTTCTTAGGACGCGTCCGTCCTTCTTGCCAAAGGTGGTTACTGCCTTCCACATTGGGCAGACCATCACTTTGCCCACCTTCTTTCCGCCTCCGCATCCTTCCAGAGAGGAAGAGAGGCTCCACCGTCTGGACCCAAAGCGTGCGCTTTCCTTTTATATCAACCGCACACAACACTTCCGGGTGGATGACCAGCTCTTTGTTGGCTACGTGGGCGCCAAAAAGGTCGGGCGGTGCACAAGAGAACCATCTCCCGCTGGGTAACCTTGTGTATCAAAGCCTGCTATTCTTTGGCTAAGAAGGAGCCTCCTGTTGGGCTGCGTGCCCATTCCACCAGGGCAACGGCTGCTACCACGGCTTTAGGCCGCGGTGTTCCGCTGCAGGATATATGTCAGGCAGCTACGTGGGCCTTGCTGCACACGTTTACCAAGCATTACTGCCTTGACAGCCAGGTCCGGAGGGACGGCTTCTTTGGCCGTTCTGTCCTCCGGGACTTCCTTGTCTGATCTTTGTTCGCAGACCCACCACCGGGGTTGGTATTGCTGGGGTATCTATTCTAAGGTAAGGAATCTGTCACTAACGTGTCTCCTTCAGATGCACAAGTTACTAACTTGTGTAACGATATATCTGTAAGAGACAGTAGTTAGTGACAGATTCCTACCGCCCCACCCATCCTCCCCGTTCTGCGAACTGATTTCTAGGGTTAAGGACATCCCTTTCAGGGCCCTAGTATTTTTTCAGACACCAATGTCAGCTTATTGCATGGCTCTGCGTTCCTGGCGCGGAAAGTCGTGTACAGAACTGACGTCAGCGCGCAGGGGCGGCGTCTAAGTACTGCCCGCGACGTAATCCCGGCGACGCCGACGACGGACGCGGAGCTGCACGACGCCGCCTACCGACGCGCAAGGGTACTGCTACGCAAAAATCTTTCCGGATCCAGCCTGACGCCTGGGGATATTCTAAGGTAAGGAATCTGTCACAAACTACTGTCTCTTACAGATATATCGTTACACAAGTTAGTAACTTGTGCTTTAGGACTCACGGGTTATTACAGGAGGTTTGTCAAGGGGTATGGCAACATTGTTGCACCCTTGACTGAGCTGACTTCTAAGAAGCAGCCAAAGATTGTGAACTGGACTGACACCTGTCAGAAAGCTTTTGACGCCCTGAAGACTGCCATGTGCACAGCGCCTGTACTTCAGGCGCCCAACTTTTCAAAAGAATTTGTTGTCCAGACAGACGCCTCAGAGCATGGTGTGGGGGCTGTTCTGTCACAGATCAATGAGGAGGGTCTAGACCAACCGGTAGCCTTCATTAGTAGGAGGTTACTTCCACTGGAACAGAGGTGGAGTGCAATTGAGCGTGAGGCATTTGCTGTGGTTTTGGCACTGAAGAAGCTGAGGCCATACCTGTTTGGGACTCACTTCCGGGTTCAGACGGACCACAGGCCTCTCAGATGGTTGATGCAGATGAGGGGTGAGAATCCAAAGTTGTTGAGGTGGTCTATTTCCCTACAGGGGATGGACTTTACGGTGGAACACCACCCAGGTACAGAACACGCCAATGCTGATGGTCTGTCCAGATTTTTCCACCTTAGTGATGAGAACCCCCAAGTGGGTGGGTATTTCTCCCCACATTTCAGCTGGAGGGGACACGTGTTAGACCTGGCACCATTGGCGTGGGTCTCCCTTCCATCTTTCGCTTTTTGTCTCCTCTGTGTTTGCTGGTGTTAGATGCTCTGGGCGAGGTGCCTCTGCCATTCAGTGCTACAGTGCAAATGCTCCCTATTGTAAATTAACTGGATGAATTGGTATTCCCATAATTGGCTCATTTGATTTACCTGTTAGTCCCGAGTATAGTGCACCGAATGCTGCTGGTGGGCCTGCATCGCTGATTGCGCCACCCACATAAGCAACGCGTAAAGTGTGTCTCAGACCTGCCATCGCAGAGTCTGTGCGCAGTCCAGAACTGCCATTCTTTGACTGTAAAGTGAACCCACTTCCCAGTCCCTCAACCTTCCCTTGGCATCATGTAAGTCATCCCTATGGCAGGGTGCGTTGTATGTGAAAGGTAGGACCTGCCTTGGGCTGTGTGGCATGTCCTGATAGTGAATTATACTCCATTTCGTTTTTCACTATGGCAAGGCGATCCGTTCCCTTAGGCCAGAATGGGCGGTTTTGATTATTACATCTTATAATCCTAGATGACCCAAGGAACAGGTTTGGAAAGTCGAATTTAGTATGCCTGAGCTCAGAATATTAAAATACATCTTTTAGTGAGGATTATTTTTATATTCTGCGTTTGAAAATACCACTTCTAGGAAGTAGGTATTTTCTTGCCTAAGTCGTCCAGTGTGCTCTGCTGTTATGTGTATTGGATGTCTGGTCTTGGAGGGTCAGGGCAGGCTGAGCCCGACCTGGGTTGAAGAGCGGAATCTGCATCTGGAGTATGGGGAGGGGTGACCCTTTGGTCTGAGCAGGGCTGGGCCTGGCAAGGTGAATGATGGCTCCAGCCCCACTGTGCGTCTGATGGCAGACCCCCTCTTCCTCAAAGGCAGGATGCCGCCTCGTAAATAAAGTGCTCCAGGACCACAGCAAACTGGTTCTGGCTGGGTTCAGTGACTTGTGACTTTTGAGAACAAAGACCTGTGGGGTGTAAATATCTGCACCGAAACTCCTACCGGTGTGTTACTTCTGGATGTCAAGACGAACCTCTGTCCGTGTAACTAGAGGGAAAGGACTTTGAAACTTTCATCCATCTTGCTGAACCAACTACCCAAGGGCCTGATTTGAGCTTGCCTCCTGCTGAAGTCTCAGGGACATTAGACTTCACCCATCAGCCTTCTGAATTCCTATTGAGAGGGGTTCTACTCGCAGGTGAGGCCTCTGTCGAGAATTCCAGAACCTCTGGGTCTACTGCGGGGAACGCGGGCTGAGAATCATCGCTATCGCTATTGTGGGCCGCTGCAGCTGAGGAGCTGTTGCCGCTGAGAGCCCGCATTTGTCTGTGCTACGAGAATCATTGCTATCGCTATTGTGGGCCACTGCCGCTGAGGAGCTGTTGCCGCTGAGAGCCCGCATTTGTCTGTGCTACGAGAATCATCGCTATCGCTATTGTGGGCTGCTGCAGCTGAGGAGCTGTTGCCGCTGAGAGCCCGCATTTGTCTGTGCTACGAGAATCATCGCTATCGCTATTGTGGGCCGCTGCAGCTGAGGAGCTGTTGCCGCTGAGAGCCCGCATCTGTCTGTGCTACAAGAATCATCGCTATCGCTATTGTGGGCCACTGCAGCTGAGGAGCTGTTGCCGCTGAGAGCCCGCATTTGCCTGTGCTACAACAATCATCGCTATCACTATTGTGGGCCGCTGCAGCTGAGGAGCTGTGGCCGCTGAGAGCCCGACTTTAATCACCGCCTCAGGATCATCGTGAGTGCACGCCGCGGACCGCTGCAGCTGGGAGCTGCGGCCGCTGCGAGTCCGCCGGTCATCATCGCGGCTTCCTCCCGAAGCTGCGTGCCGTGCCCCTTTAAACCTCAGGTACATTGTGCATCACTGGGTCGCGTAGACCCCGGCCTCGAACCAAGTTCGTTTCACCCGCTTTTGAGTGCTTTATTGTCTTTTCAGTGAACTTATATTTACGTGTATTGTGCCTTGTTGATCGTCTTCGAGCCTTGTGTTAAACTGATATAAAGCTACTAATTTTTCTATAATTACTGGTGTGGTGTCCCTTTGTGGTGTCTTCACTGCGTTATTGTGTATGGTCACGAATGCTTCACACACTGCCTCTGAGATAGGCCTGTCTGCTCGTGCTACGTTACCACAGGGTTGAGCAGGGGTTATCAAAGGGTGTAGCCCCCTTACTCTGACTTACGAAGAAGGGTCCCTTCTTGGACATTGGCGCCCGCCATTGCCAACCAGAGATCCCCATTTCTAACACTTCGGCTTCCAGATCAGCCTTCCCTTTTCAAGTCCCTGTTTGTAAGTCGCTTCTTGAAAGGCATAACTCATTTCTTTCCTCCTATTCCCTTCGTTATGCCTCAGTGGGATTTGAACCTGGTTTTAACTTATTTAATGTGTGCTCCCTTTGAGCTGCTTCACAACTGTCCTTTACGGCTCTTGACTCTCAAAACTGCGTTCCTGGTGGCCATCATATCTGCCAGACGAGTGACTGAGCTCCAGGCGCTTTCTTCTAAGCCTCCTTTTCTCTCTGCACATCCGGACAAAGTTGTCCTTAGAACTCGTCCATCCTTCCTGCCCAAGGTTGTCACTGCCTTCCACATCTCGCAGACTATCACTTTGCCCACCTTCTTTCCGCCTCCGCATCCTTCGACAGAGGAAGAGAGGCTCCACCGTCTGGACCCAAAACGTGCGCTTTCTTTCTATCTGGATCGCACAAACAGTTCCGGGTGTATGACCAACTCTTTGTTGGCTACGTGGGTGCCAAGAAAGGTCGGGCCGTGCACAAGCGAACCATTTCTCGATGGGTTGTTTTGTGTATAAAAGCATGCTATTCTCTGGCTAAAAAGGAGCCTCCAGTGGGGCTACGCGCCCATTCCACCAGGGCGACGGCAGCCTCTACTGCCTTGGGAAGAGGAATTCCTCTGAATGACATCTGTCAGGCAGCTACGTGGACATCGCTGCACACGTTTACGAAACACTAGTGCCTGGACAGCCAAGTCCGGAAAGACGGCTTCTTTGGCCGTTCTGTTCTCCAGGATTTTCTGGTGTGATCTTGGTTCGCAGACCCACCACCGGGGTTGGTATTGCTGGGGTGTCTATTCTAAGGTAAGGAATCTATAACTAACGTGTTTCTTTCAGATGAACAAGTTACTTACCTTCGGTAACAATATATCTGGAAGAAACATTAGTTAGTTATAGATTCCTTACCGCCCCACCCATCCTCCCCGTTCTGCTAAATGATTTCTAGGGTTAAGGACATCCTTTCAGGACCCTAGTTTTGTGCACCAGTGGTCAGTGTCTTGCATGGCTCTGCGTTTCTGGTGCGGAAAGTCGTGTACAGAACTGATTTCAGCGCGCGAGGGCGGCATCTAAGTAGTTGCTGCGACGTCATCCCGGCGACCACGACGCCAACGACGGACGCGGAGCTGACCGACGCCACCGTCCGACGCGCAGAGGTACTGCTGACGAAAAAACTTTCCAGATCCAGTCTGACGCCTGGGGGTATTTCTAAGGTAAGGAATCTATAACTAACTAATGTTTCTTACAGATATATCGTTACCGAAGGTAAGTAACTTGTTCTTCAGGGGATGTCCGATCCACTCTTATGGACATGCCCTTTGATGGCTGTCGCCTATTCGGTGACAAGGCAGACAACGCAGTGGAGCGCTTTAAGGACTCACGGGCTATGGCCAGGTCCTTGGGCCTCTCCACCACCTGCCCTGCGCAGTCTGCTTTTCGCCCCTTTCGTGGCTACGGAAGGGGTGCCACATCCCGCCCAGAGCCACAGGCCTGCGCAAGCTGTTCGGCCCCTGCGCGGCCTGGGACGTGGGAACGACCGCCGTGGTTCTGGGGGCCAGTGGGCGGGCCAGTCCGCCACAGCCCCCTCTGCAGCAGCCTCCAAACCCTCCTAGTCTGACCTTTCAGGGCCACCAATCGCCAGTGGGTGGCAGGATTCGACCATCACCTCCCCCACTGGCACACCATCACGTCGGACAGGTGGGTTTTGCAAATAGTCTGAACGGGCTACTCCCTCCCCTTCGAGACTACCCCCCATCCATTCCACCTCAGTACCATCACATGTCAGATGATCATCTGGCCCTTCTCCAACAGGAAGTTTTGACACTCTTGGCCAAGGGGGCCATCGAGCGAGTTCCTGTCCCAGAAGTAGGTCGTGGTTGCTATTCCCACTACTTTCTGGTGCCCAAGGAGGACAAAGGCCTGCGTCCTATCTTGGATCTCAGGAACATCAACCGCTTCCTCCAGAAGGAGAAGTTCAAAATGTTTTTTTTTTTTTTTTATAACTCTTTTTATTGAACAAATTCAAAACATGGTACAGTTCCACATAGTTCACTTGGAGGAAGTACTGTGAGTTCAAGTATACACATAAATATTGCAAGATAATGCATTGGAAATCAAGGGAGAGGGGATCATCACACTCCAGTAAACGGGGAGAAGTACATATATTGCCTCGGTATTCGTTCCAGGGGCCCATATCTTAGACCATTTTCGCGGGCAACCTCTTGTCATATATACCGTTTTTCCCGCAGCATACACCAATCCAGGTCTTTTTCCCAGTCAGTACTCGTAGGTGCCTGTGTAGCCCCCCATAGCTGAGCAATGTTTCTCTTGGCAACTATGTAGCCGAGTGTGGCCCATGTTGTAGCGTGCGTGTTGAGGTCAGTGGGTTCCCAGACGTTGAGGAGGCATCTAGGGGCTTTTGGTGTGAGTTCGACTCCCATTACTACGCTCATTACCTCGTGTATCCTGCACCAATATTCCTGGATCTGTTCGCATTGCCACAGTATGTGGATGAATGTGCCCAGCTGGGTGCATCCCCTCCTACAAGACCCATCTGTTAAAAAGCCCATGTGCATCAATCGGGGACCTGTTATGTAGATTCTGTGAAGTATCTTTAGCTGCACAAGGCGGAGACGCGCAGAAATAGCAACAGTTCTAGGGGAGGAGACCGCCACTTGCCAGTCTTCATCATCTACTTCAACCCCGTCCCCAGCCCATTTTTCTCGTAGCGATTGCAAGGGATTCTCCATATTATGGATGAGTTTTCGGTAGGTTAGGGAGATGGCTTTTTCAGGTAAGTGCCCATCCAAAATCCTATCCTCCAGTGGGGAGGGATCTGATGGAGCCGAGTCATTGGGTAATACCGTTTGTAGTGCGTGTCGGACCTGTAGGTAGCGGAAACGCTCGGAATCCGCAAGGGCATATTGACCCTGTAGGGCTTCAAAGTTTTGCACGCCCTCTTTGCACCAGAGGTCCCTGATGTGAGAGATGCCAATTAAGTCCCATTTGCTAAAGCCCTTGGAGTTTCTTAGATCACCAAGTTTTTGGGAGTCCCATAGTGGCGTGGCGAGAGTTAATTTATTGTGCCATCCTAACGATTTGGTTGCCGAATGCCAAATTCTAACTGTGTGGTTGGTAGGACCCGTGAGTGGGAACCTATTTGGTTTGGAGTACAGTGCCCTGGCATATGCCCCGTTTGGGAGAATCCATCTATCCATAGTAAACCCCGGGTTGTCCGGCTGCCCATAGGTGCCATGATTTATTGCTACTAGATGTGCTGCCCAGTAGTATTTTTTAATGTCCGGCAGTCCAATTCCGCCGTCATACCAGCTGAGCGTGAGTTTTTGCAGAGCAATACGTGGCTTTCCATCCCAGAGCAGGTCTCGTTGGAGTCCTTCTATTTCTGTAAAATACATATTTGGGACAGGGTTTGCCGAGTTCTGCAATGCATATAGAAAGCGGGGTAAGGACAGCATTTTAAAAGGGCCGCTTTGCCCAGAAGAGAAAGCGGGAGGGTCTTCCAGTGCGTAATGTCACTTTTGAGTCTTTGCAGTGGGGGAGCCAGGTTATGAGCATATTGGAGTGTGCGGTCTAGGGAGACGAATATACCTAAATATTTGAATCCGTCAATTGCTATTGGGACGGGGCAGTGCCGGGGAAGGGGAGGAGAGTCTCCACAGAGGACGTATAGGAGAGATTTCTGCCAGTTGATACGGAACCAAGAGAATCGGCCAAATACGGATAGGATATCAAATACTACGATGAGGGATCTCTGAGGTGACGTGAGGTATAGAAGGATGTCGTCCGCGTATAGGAAATACGGTCTTCCCAATCTGCCGACCATCGCATTCCACGGATCCTCACGTCTTTGCGGATCCATGCGGCAAGGGGTTCAAGGGCCAAAGCGAAGAGTAAGGAGATAGAGGGCATCCCTGCCGGGTCCCTCGGCCAAGTGTGAAGGCCTCAGATTTTTTGTTGTTCACTACCACTTGTGCCATAGGTGTGGCGTATAGTAATCGTACCCACCATCTAAAGTTCGTTCCGAATCCCAGTTTTTTGAGCACGGCAAATAGATAGGGCCACTCAAGTGTATCGAAGGCCATTGTGGCGTCTAGGGAGACGATGACTGCATCTTCTCGTATGGTCGGCACCCTGCCCAACACTCCATGCACTCTACGCAGATTTAGCGCTGTGTTTCTCTTTGGCATGAACCCGGATTGATCAGGGTGCACTAAGTCCCCTATTACTTTAATCAGCCTAGTGGCTAGTACTTTGGCAAGGATTTTTGGCTCTGCGTTGAGCAGCGAGATAGGACGGTAGGAGGCGCAGTCTGTTTTGGGCTTCCCTTCCTTGTGGATTGTAACTATGGTTGCTATTCTCTGATCTGGGGGTAGCAATCCCCGTTCAAGGCTGTCTTCAAACATAGTTTTCAAATATGGGGCCAACTTATCCGGACGGAGTTTGTAGAGCTCAATCGGGATGCCATTGGGGCCAAGGGCCTTACCCGAGTGGAGCGCTCGGATTGCAGACGCTATTTCATCGTTGGAGAGCGCACTATCCAAGTATTCCCGATCAGTGGCTGAAAGCCCTGGGAGGAGATATCCTGTAGGAGTTCCGAGGACTCCTCTTCAGTGTGTGGGCTCACCGCACTGTATACTGTGTGAAAGTGTGTTGCAAACTGTTCGGCTATGTCTTGGGGGTCTGTTATGGGGAATCCGTCCAAGCTCCTGATTTCTGGAACAAGCCGATTAGCATGTTCTCTTTTTCTAACCAGGCGATTAGTTTTCCAGCCTTATCCCCCATTCATAGATCCGGCCCAGCCTGTTTTGCCCCATTGTTTTGGCGCGGTCAGTGACCAACGCTCGGTATTCGGCCTGTCGGAGGCGAAGTGCATGGAGGGTTTCAGGGGACGGGTCAGTGTTCACTTCTTGTTCCAGCCGGTAAAGTTCGTGCTCTACATCTGATACGTCTTTTATGTTTTCTTTTTTGTTCCCGCAATCAGAGAGAGGCCTGGCCCCTGACCACCGTTTTGAAGGCTTCCCATAGTATTTGCGGGGAGTCTACCGAATTCTCGTTCTCCAGGAAGTAGTTATCTACGGCTTTAGTGAGGTCTTTGCGTATTTTGGGGTGTTTTAAGTAC
This sequence comes from Calotriton arnoldi, assembly GCA_963921515.1. Taxonomy (NCBI): domain Eukaryota; kingdom Metazoa; phylum Chordata; class Amphibia; order Caudata; family Salamandridae; genus Calotriton; species Calotriton arnoldi. The sequence continues at coordinate 442,249 of CAWUFW010008470.1, read as the reverse complement.
CATGGGTTGATAGGGGCAATGCGTCCTACTTGTGCGTGCTCCAGGGCCATGTGGATCCAGAGGGGGGAGTGGTCTGATATACCCCTGGCCAGATGTCTGATCTCCTGGATTTCTATAACCTGAGTAGCCGGGATAATTATGTAGTCCAGGCGAGAGAAGCTATTGTGTGCCCCCGAGTGGAAGGTGTATTGGATCTTATCAGGATTATAGGTTCTCCACCCGTCCACCAGCCCCATTGCCTCTAGGAAACTGGAAAAAGAATGTGCTGTATGCGGGAGAGTGCGGGGTGGGTGTCTGTCAAGGGAGCCCGAAATTACTGAGTTAAAGTCACCCCCGAGCACTAGGTGTCCCTCTGGCAGTGCTAGTAGCACGGCGCTTAGGTCTGTAAAGGTTGCGGCTTGCAGCCCCGGGGGAGCATATATGGACATGAAGGTGATAGTTCGGCCCTCCCAAGTGCCCGTGATCCCGACATATCTGCCACGGTCGTCTGTATAGGTGGACGTGAGAGTCAGGGGGAATGATTTCTTTTGCAGGATGCCCACCCCTCTAGAGTTAGATGCGAAACCTGCGTGTGCTACCATTGTGTAACCCCATCTGTGCATGGCCTTGCATGTGTTACCCACCAGGTGTGTTTCCTGAAGCATTACCATGTCTGGCAACAATCTCCTGATATATTGCAATACTACACTTCTCTTGATTTTGTCCCCCAACCCGTTCACATTCCAACTTAAGATTTTGACTTCCTTGTTCCACTGCTTACCCATTGATACCTTAGTGACGCATAATGACTGTTACTTGCACAAATCCGGAGTGTACCATCGAAAAAACTCAAACAAATAAAAACAACAAAACACAATAATCCCTCCCAACAACCCCCCACCCTGCTCCCCTGCACTCTGGGCTCCAAACTACCCATATTAATCAAATGCAGAGTGCCTGTCGCCCAACGTTTACTAAGAGAAGAAAATGAGGGGAGGCCTCAGCGCCCCGCTGGTCCCCCCTCCTACCATTACTAGACATAGGTACATTTTTGTGGTGTTGAGCCCAGTGACAAATGGACCCATCTTTTTAGTACCATAGATTCTTAGTCAAGGTCTTCAGGCTTTTAAGAGACTGTGTATGGTGCCCAATATTTGGGAAGAACATACGGAACAGAGCGTTCAAGCTTCAATTCAAGAAAGGCAGCTCTTAGTGTTCAGTGGTTGTTTGGGTTCCGTTCCGGTGAGGTCCTCCAGCCGTCCAGCCAGTCAGAAACCAACTCAGGTTGGTCGAAGAAATGCGCTTTCCCTTCCGCCTCAACTCGCAGACGCGCAGGGAAAAGCATAGCGTACTTAAGGCCCTTATCACGCAGTCTTCGTTTGACTTCTAGGAAAGAGCGTCGACGCATTTGTACTGCCTGGGTAAAGTCAGGGAAGAAGGCGAGTTCTGAGTTGTCCATTTTAATCGGAGGGGCGACCCTGGCGGCCTGTAGGATCGTATCTGAAAGAGACACGTTAGTGATAGATTCCTTACCTTAGAATATCCCCAGGCGTCAGGCTGGATCCGGAAAGTTTTGCGTAGCAGTACCCTTGCGCGTCGGTAGGCGGCGTCGTGCGGCTCCGCGTCCGTCGTCGGCGTCGTGATCGCCGGGATGACGTCGCGGGCAGTACTTAGGCGCCGCCCCTGCGCGCTGGCGTCAGTTCTTTTTCCGCGCCAGCAAGCGCAGATCCGGGAAGAGCAGTGCCCTGGTCAATTTTTGACCATACTTTTTGGTGATTTTTTCACTGTTTTTTCCATCTTTAAGGTGTCGTAGGGATGCCCGGCTTCAAGCGATGCGGCGCCTGTGCGCGGATGATGTCCGTCACCGACCCGCATTGGGAGTGTCTCTTCTGCCTCGGCCGAGGCCACGACACCGAGTCTTGTCCCGAATGCCAGGCCCTCAACCCGAAAGCTTTGCGAGAGCGGTCTCGAAAGCTCCTCGAGGCCCGGCATTCGGCTCCACGGAGGCCCCGGTCGCGTGAGAGGTCCAGGGGTCGCTCGCGGAGTGCACACCGGTCGTCGGCGTCGAAGTCTTCTTCGTCCGGTAAGTCTAAGCACAAGAAGTCCAAGAAGCATCGTCGCTCTCGGACTTCGCCTCGCCCGGTCTCGCGACTCGGCTGAGGCCCCTCCCGGCACCGTCCCGCCCCGCGGCCCCGGACTTGCCTGTGGAGTCGCCCCCGCCATACCCGCCCTTCCCGGGTTCGGGGGCGGATCCGGCCAAGGTACAGGAGTTCCTGTCGGCCATGGCCCGCCTCTTCGGGCCTTCAGGCCCCTCCGGTGCGCCTTCGGGCCCCGCGGGCCCTGATGGGGTTGCTCCGGCGTCGCCGGCGGCTCCGGCCCCGGCGTCGCCCGTGCCTCCAGCCTCGATCCCGGCTCCGGCTTCGGCCCCGGCCTCGATCCCGGCTCCACAACCCCCATCGACGCCGGTCGACCTCACAACACCTCCGCCGGCGCCGATGTCTCCGGTGCCGTTCTCGACGCCGCCCTGGGCTCCGGGCGGCGTCGTCCCCAGTTCCTTCCGGCTCCGGACATGGACCCGGAGCGACGTCGCTCGGCGCCGGCTCCGGCGCCGATGGGACCTTGGGTCCCAAATGTCCCTCCTCCTCCTTATTTTGAACCAGAGGAGGACCAGGAGGACTGGGAGGGGTCTGATGACCCTCTGACGCGCAACTGTCAGTATGATGAGGACTGGACAGAGAGTCTAGGGGAGGCCAGTGGTCTGGATACTTCCCCTGACACTGGCATGCTGTCTCCTCCCGTGGCTACGGAGGAGGGGGCCAATTTTAGTACGGTGTTGCGTAGGGCTGCTGGGGCCTTACGTCTCCAGCTCCCTACTTTGACGGTCAAGCCTAACATCTTGACAGAGGTGCTTCAGCCGGCAGCCTCCTCTGCGGAGACTGTGCTGCCGTTTAACGACGCCCTCACTGACGTTCTTTTGGGCGCCTGGTCCAAGCCCAACACAGGGGCTCCTGTGGATCGGAACGTGTCACGACGCCATCGCCCCGCTCCGGGCGACCCCCTGTTTCTTTCTGTCCACCCCACTCCTGAGAGCTTGGTTGTCCAAGCCTCCGCTTCCCAAACCGCCTTCCCTACCGCTCCTCCGGATAGGGAATCCAAACGCCTGGATCAGTTTGGGAAGAAAGGTTTTTCTTCCTCCAGTGCTGGCTTGCGGTCCGTTAACACCGCTTGTCTTTTGGGCCGATATACCCACTCCTGTGGGATTCGGTGGCGGATGTTTTGCCCCAGTGCCCTGAGGAGGTCCATGCACTGCTTTCCCGCGCCATTGCGGAAGGAAGGGATGCGGCCAAATACACTATCCGTTGTGGCCTTGACACCGCCGACTCGCTGGGCAGGTCGATTGCAACGACGGTGGCGCTCCGACGCCACGCCTGGCTGAGAACCACTGGTTTTTCAGGGGATGTCCAGAATACTCTCATGGACATGCCCTTTGATGGAGTCGGTCTTTTTGGGTCCAAAGCAGACCATGCGTTGGAGCGCTTTAAGGACTCACGGGCTACTGCCAAGTCCCTGGGCCTTTCTGCTACACGCCCTCCGCTGCCTTCTGCTTTTCGCCCCTATCGTGGCCACGGTAGGGGCGCCCTTCACGTCAGCAGCCCAGCCACCGGCCCGCGCAGCAGGCGTCTTCGCGTGGCCGAGGACGTGGATTCCGCCGTGGCGGATCGGGCAACCAGCGTGCGGGTCAGGCCACCACCTCCAACCCGTCCGCGGCCTCCAAGCCCTCCTAGTCCCTCCTTTCAGGTGCACGGCACGCCAGTAGGGGCAGGGTCCGCCATCACCTTCCCCACTGGCGCACCATCACCTCGGACAGGTGGGTCTTGGACATTGTCCGAAGGGGCTACTCCCTCCCCTTCGAGACCACCCCCAGCCATGCCACCTCAATTCCACCGCATGTCAGGGGATCACTTGGTGCTTCTACAGAAGGAAGTCACGGCCCTCTTGACCAAGAGGGCCATCGAGCATGTTCCGACCCCAGAAGTAGGGCGTGGTTGCTACTCCCACTACTTTCTGGTGCCCAAAAAGGACAAGGAGGACATGCGTCCTATCTTGGACCTCCGGAACGTCAATCGCTTCCTCCGGAAGGAGAAGTTCAAGATGCTCACCCTAGCTCAGGTCTTGACTGCCCTCGACCCAGGAGACTGGTTGGTAGCGTTGGACTTGCAGGACGCGTATTTCCACATCCCCGTCCTGCCGGCCCACCGGCGTTACCTTCGGTTCACGGTAGGCCCGAGCATTTTCAGTTCACCGTGCTCCCCTTTGGCCTTACCAGTGCCCCTCGGGTGTTCACGAAAGTGATGGCGGTGGTCGCAGCTCATCTGCGCCGGGCAGGGGTTTCAGTCTTCCCCTACCTCGACGACTGGCTGCTGAAGGCGGGCTCGTCCCAGGCAGTCGTCTCCCACCTCCAGACTACGGCCGAACTCCTGCACTCGCTGGGGTTCTCCATCAATGTGCCGAAGTCGCATCTGATTCCTTCTCCACAGCTCCTTTTCATCGGAGCAGTTCTGGACACGACGCAGTTTCGGGCCTATCCTCCCGAACGGCGAGTCCGGGATATTCAGGCTATGATTCCGATCTTTCGGCCTTTATCCTGGGTTTCGGTAAGGATGACCCTGAGGCTGCTGGGCCTCATGGCCTCCTGCATCCTGCTGGTCAATCATGCCAGATGGCATATGCGGGCTCTGCAGTGGGACCTGAAGTTCCAGTGGGCGCAGCACCAGGGCAACCTGTCCGATCACGTCCAGATCTCGGAGGGGACTGCAAAACAGTTGCAGTGGTGGCTCTCGAACCGGCAATGGGTCATGGGCAGATCCCTCTCCCTTCCCCAGCCAGAGCATACAGTTGTGACGGACGCGTCCCTTCTGGGATGGGGCGGTCACATGGGAGAGGCGGAGATCAGAGGCCTCTGGTCTCCGGGCGGAGTCCCGGCTCCATATCAACCTTCTGGAGCTCCGGGCGATCCGGCTTGCACTCAAGGCATTCCTTCCCTCTGTCAAAGGGAAGGTAGTGCAGGTGTTCACAGACAACACCACCGCCATGTGGTACTGCAACAAACAGGGCGGGGTGGGGTCTTGGACCCTTTGTCAGGAGGCTCTGCGCCTCTGGACATGGCTGGAACATCAGGGCATGTTCCTGATGGTTCAACACCTGGCAGGTTCTCTGAACGCCAGGGCGGACGAACTCAGCCGCAGGTGCATGATGGATCACGAATGGCGTCTTCACTCGGAAGTGGCGCAAGGACTCTTTCTACAGTGGGGAGAGCCTTGGTTAGATCTATTCGCCACCGAAGAGAACGCGCAATGTCATCAGTTCTGCGCGTTGGAATTTCCAAGGCGGCACTCGCTCGGCGACGCTTTTCGTCGCGAGTGGAGTTGCGGTCTGTTGTACGCCTTTCCGCCTATACCACTTCTACCCAGAGTGTTGAAGAAGATTCGGCACGACCGGGCCCAAGTCATTCTTGTGGCTCCGGACTGGGCTCGAAGAGTTTGGTATCCCGAGCTACTCAATATGAGCATAGATCCCCGATCCGTCTGCCTCTTCGGGAGGATCTTCTGTCGCAGCAGCAGGGGACGGTCCTCCACCCGAACCTGTCCAGTCTACACCTGCTTGCGTGGAGATTGAGCGGCGGCAGTTGATTCCTTTCGACTTGCCTCCTGAAGTTTGTGATGTGATTCTGGCAGCCAGGCGTCCCTCCACTAAGGTGGTATACGCCTGCAGGTGGAACAAATTTGTGGCATGGTGCACAGCAAAGGCTGTGGATCCCCTTTCTGCCCCTCTTTCTGAGGTCCTTCTGTTCCTTCTCTCTCTGGCCCAACAGGGTTCTGCCCTGGGTACCATCAAGGGTTATCTTTGTGCTATCTCGGCCTTCCTCAGGCTCCCTGATCAGCCCTCCCTTTTCAAGTCCCCTGTTGTTAACAGGTTCTTAAAAGGCATTACTCACCTCTTCCCTCCTGTTCCGTTTGTAATGCCTCAGTGGGACTTGAACTTGGTTCTTACCTTTTAATGTGCGCTCCCTTTGAGCCTCTGCATAACTGTCCTCTTCGTCTTCTGACTCTAAAGACAGCCTTTCTGGTGGCCATCACCTCCGCTCGGCGGGTGAGTGAGCTCCAGGCTCTTTCTTGCAAACCTCCCTTTCTGTCTGTTCATCCAGACAAGGTTGTTCTTCGGACGCGTCCGTCCTTCTTGCCAAAGGTGGTTACTGCTTTCCACATTGGGCAGACCATCACTTTGCCCACCTTCTTTCCGCCTCCGCATCCTTCCAGAGAGGAAGAGAGGCTCCACCGTCTGGACCCAAAACGTGCGCTCTCCTTCTATATCGACCGCACAAAACACTTCCGGGTGGATGACCAGCTCTTTGTTGGCTACGTGGGCGCCAAAAGGTCGGGCGGTGCACAAGAGGACCATCTCCCGCTGGGTTACCTTGTGCATCAAAACCTGCTATTCTTTGGCCAAGAAGGAGCCTCCTGTTGGGCTGCGTGCCCATTCCACCAGGGCAACGGCTGCTACCACGGCCTTGGGCCGCGGTGTTCCGCTGCCGGTTATCTGTCAGGCAGCTACGTGGGCCTCGCTGCACACGTTTACTAAGCATTACTGCCTTGACAGTCAGGTCCGGAGGGACGGCTTCTTTGGCCGTTCTGTCCTCCAGGACTTCCTTGTCTGATCTTTGTTCGCAGACCCACCACCGGGGTTGGTATTGCTGGGGTATCTATTCTAAGGTAAGGAATCTATCACTAACGTGTCTCTTTCAGATGCACAAGTTACTAACTTGTGTAACGATATATCTGTAAGAGACAGTAGTTAGTGATAGATTCCTTACCGCCCACCCATCCTCCCCGTTCTGCGAACTGATTTCTAGGGTTAAGGACATCCCTTTCAGGGCCCTAGTATTTTTCAGACACCTGTGTCAGCTTCTTGCATGGCTCTGCGTTCCTGGCGCGGAAAGTCGTGTACAGAACTGACGTCAGCGCGCAGGGCGGCGCCTAAGTACTGCCCGCGACGTCATCCCGGCGATCACGACGCCGACGACGGACGCGGAGCCGCACGACGCCGCCTACCGACGCGCAAGGGTACTGCTACGCAAAACTTTTCCGGATCCAGCCTGACGCCTGGGGATATTCTAAGGTAAGGAATCTATCACTAACTACTGTCTCTTACAGATATATCGTTACACAAGTTAGTAACTTGTGCGTCTCTGTCTCTGTAGTTTAACAGCCTGGCCAGTATGGGACGGGGGGGCTCCCGGTTTCGGGCGTCCCCCAGGTACTCTGTGCGCCCTCTCCACCACAAACAGCTTGGACAGTCCCTTTGGTTGCAGCTTCGTCGTCACCAGGTGTTCAATGAACAGATCAGCAGCGGGCCCCTCCGACTTCTCCGGCACTCCAATAACGCGTATGTTATTGCGTCTCGAGCGCCCCTCGTAGTCGTCCAGCTTGTCTTCAGCGAATTTACGGAACGCTTGGAGTTCCACAATGTCCTTCCGCAGCTGTGAGGTGTCCTCTACTAAACCCGTGGTGGTGAGCTCCAGCTGCTTGACTTTCTCCCTGTATTTTGTAAGGTCAGCTCTAATCAGCGTCACTTCCGACGATAGGGTGTCTATGGATGTGCGCACTCCAGTGATAGCCGCCATCAGGTCTTTCATTGTGGGTTCTGAGGGATCGTGCTCTGCCCCTCCTTGCTGTGTGTCGCCAGGTCCCTTTCGTTCGGGCAATTCCGCCCTTGGGCAGGTGTAGCGGTCCAGCTTACTTTGTTGAGACGTTTTCGTACTTCTCGGGTTAGCCATGACCAGGGCCGGGCCCGCGCCGCCAGCGTGTTGCGCAGTTTCTGGGGGCTCTGCTCGGCTTGGGCCTTTCTTACCTCGCAGTAACTGTGGGCCTTCGAGTATAGGCCGCCCGGTAATAGACGGTGTCGTCTAAGGCTTGGGTCGCAATTCAGCGGTTGACCTCTTGCAGGCGCCGAGGAGCAGGCGCTGTGTGTGCACTCGGCTTAGGGCCCTTTCCGCACCGCCAGGGAGAGGGGGGGCCCCAGATAATGTGGGCCACAAGTCCAATCCCAGGCGCACTCACCGGCGCTGGGCTTCCATGTCAGGCACCTCCTCCACCCCTGCGCGCCGATGTACCTTTCCTCCGCCGACCAGTCGAGACCTTCAGGTCAGAGCTCCGGGACTGGCTCCGATGCAGCCGGCCCCACAGGTAGCCTTCAGGCAGTGTTTCAGTCGGGCAGCGCCCCAACGTGTAGGCTGTCGCTAGGTGTTAATGCCCCTCTGCCTCAATTGCCTGCGTCCCTCCGTGGATGTGTGTGGGGGAGGTCCCGCCGTCGCTCCAGGCACCCAGTCAGGCGGACGTACCTACTCGAGGTCCCGGCTTCCCCAGGGCTGAAGGCCGCAAATTCCGGGCGGGATTTCTCTGCTTTCCGGGGTCCGCCAACACTCGGGATTGCAGCAACATGCACCGCTACACCTCCGGCGCGCAAATCCAGCACCGGAGGATCGGATAATTGGGCCGGATATATGGGGCAGGAGAGGGGGCCTCGGAGACGCTCTAGCAGGCGGCCATGTTCTTTCGCCGCGAAGCCACGCCCCTCCAGAAGTTCAAAATGTTGACGCTGGCTCAGGTCCTGTCTGCCCTCGACCCTGGAGACTGGATGGTAGCGTTGGACTTGCAGGACGCTTATTTTCACATCCCCATCCTACCGGCCCACCGGCGTTACCTGCGGTTCACGGTGGGCCACGAGAACTTTAAGTTTACCGTGCTCCCCTTTGGCCTTACGAGCGCCCCTTGGGTGTTCACTAAAGTAATGGCGGTGGTCGCAGCTCATCTGCGCAGATCAGGGGTTCCAGTCTTCCCCTCTCTCGACGACTGGCTGTTGAAGGCGGGCTCGCCTCAGGCTGTCGTCTCCCACCGCCAGACTTTGGCGGACCTCCTGCATTCGCTGGGGTTCTCTGTCAACGTGCCGAAGTCACACCTGACTCCCTCTCAGAAGCACCTCTTCATCTGAGCGGTTCAGGACACAACGCAGTTTCGGGCTTATCCTCCCGAACAGCGAGTCCCGGATATTCGGGTTATGATTCCGATCTTTCAGCCTCTATCCCGGGTTTCGGTCAGAATTACCCTGAGGCTGCTGGGCCTCATGGCCTCCTGCATTCTACTGGTAGATCATGCCAGGTGGCATATGCGGGCTCTTCAGTGGGACCTGAAGTTCCAGTGGGCACAGCATCAGGGGAATCTGTCCGATTGCATCCAGATCTCGGAGGGTACTGAACGTCAATTGCAGTGGTGGCTAACGAACCGAGTTTGGGTCAACGTCAGATCCCTCTCCCTTCCCCAACCAGAGTTCACAGTGGTGATAGATGTATCACTGCTGGGATGGGGCGGCCACATGGGAGAGGCGGAGATCAGAGGCTTCTGGTCTCCGGCGGAGTCTGGGCTCCACATCAATTTTCTGGAGCTTTGCGCGATCCCTCTTGCACTAAAAGCATTCCGTCCCCCTGTCCAGGGAAGAGTAGTGCAGGTGTTCACGGACAACACCACCGCTATGTGGTACTGCAACAAACAGGGCGAGATGGGGTCGTGGACCCTAGGTCAAGAGGCTCTCCGTCTCTGGACATGGCTGGAACATCGGGGCATATCCCTGTGGTTCAACACCTGGCAGGTTGCCTGAACGCCAGGGCGGACAAACTCAGCCGCAGGTGCATGATGGATCACGAATGGCGTCTTCACTCGGAGGTGGCGCAAGGTCTCTTTCAGCAGTGGGGAGAGCCTTGGTTAGATCTATTCGCTACCGAAGAGAACGCGCAATGTCAGCACTTCTGCGCGTTGGAATTTCCAAGGCGGCACTCGCTAGGCTATGCTTTTCGTCGCGAGTGGAGTTGCGGTCTTCTATATGCCTTTCTGCCTATCCTACTTCTGCCCAGAGTGCTGAAGAAGATCAAGCGCGACCGGGCCTAAGTCATCCTTGTGGCTCCGGATTGGGCACGAAGAGTCTGGTATCCCAAGCTGTTACACATGGCCATCGATCCTCCGATCCGATTGCCTCTTCGGGAGGATCTTCTGTCGCGGCAGCAGGGGAGGGTCCTCCACCCGAACCTGTCCAGTCTCCACCTCCTTGCATGGAGATTGAGTGGCGGCAGTTGACGTCTTTTGACCTGCCTCTCGAAGTCGGTGATGTTATCTTGGCAGCCAGGTGTCCCTCCACCAAGACGGTATACGCCTGCAGATGGAACAAATTTGTGGCATGGTGCACAGCAAAGGCTGTGGATCCCCTTTTTGCCCCTCTTTCTGAGGTTCTCTTGTTCCTCCTTTCTTTGGCCCGGCAGGGCTCTGTTCTTGGCACTATTAAGGGCTACCTCTCAGCCATTTCAGTCTTTCTTAGGCTTCCTGATCAGCCTTCTCTTTTCAAGTCCCCTGTTGTAAATCGCTTCCTTAAGGACATTACTCATCTTTTTCCTCCTGTTCCCTTCGTAATGCCTCAGTGGGACTTGAACTTAGTTCTTACTTACCTTATGTGCGCTCCCTTTGAGCCACTTCCTAACTATCCTCTCAGACTTCTTACTCTAAAGACTGCTTTTCTGGTTGCCATCACCTCTGCTCGCAGGGTGAGTGAGCTCCAAGCTCTTTCTTCAAAACCTCCTTTTCTGGCTGTGCATCCAGAAAAGGTCGTCCTCAGAACCAGGCCTTCTTTTCTTCCCAAGGTGGTTACTTCTTTTCACATCGGTCAGACCAACACCTTGCCCACCTTCTTTCCACCTCCGCATCCTTCTAAGGAGGAAGAGAGGCTCCACCGTCTGGATCCAAAACGTGCACTTTCCTTTTATTTGGATCGCACAAAACAATTCCGGTTGGATGACCAGCTCCTTGTCGGCTACGTGGGCGCCAAAAAAGGTCGGGGCGTGCACAAATGGACCATCTCCAGGTGGGTCATTTTGTGCATCAAAATTTGCTACTCTTTGGCAAAGAAGGAGCCTCCAGTGGGACTGCGCGCCCATTCCACCAGGGCGACGGCAGCCACCAATGCTTTGGGACGGGCCGTCTCCCTTAATGACATCTGTCAGGCAGCTACGTGAGCATCTCTGCACACGTTCACAAAACACTACTGCCTGGACAGCCAAGTCCGGAGAGACGGCTTCTTTGGCCGTTCTGTTCTCCAGGACTTTCTGGTGTGAACTTGGTTCGCAGATCCACCTCCGGGGTTGGTATTGCTGGGGTATCTATTCTAAGGTAAGGAATCTATAACTAATTGTCTCATTCAGATGAACAAGTTACTTACCTTCGGTAACGATATATCTGTAAGAGACATAGATTAGTTATAGATTCTTTACCGCCCCACCCATCCTCCCTGTTCTGCGAACTGACTTCTAGGGTCAGGGAATCCCTTTCAGGGCCCTAGTTTTGTGCACCAGTGGTCAGTGTCTTGCATGGCTCTGCGCTTCTGGCGTGGAATGTCGTGTAAAATAACTGATGTCAGTGCGCGAGGGCGGCGTCTAAGAAGCTACTGCGACGTCATCCCGGCAACTACGACGCCAACAACGAACGCGGAACTGACCAACGCCACCTTCCGACGCGCAGGGGTACTGCAGCCAAAAAAATTCTCCGGATCCAGTCTGACGCCTGGGGGTAATTCTAAGGTAAAGAATCTAAAACTAATCTATGTCTCTTACAGATATATCGTTACCGAAGGTAAGTAACTTGTTCCTCGTTACCGAAGGTAAGTAACTTTTCTGATGGATACATCTGCCTTTGGATTCCTCACCTTATGAATATCCCCTGCGCCAGCATTCCGCGGAAAGTTTTCCTAGCTCTCCACGCCGACGAGGTTGTCACAATGCTATGGCTCCGCACGCGGCTCCGCATGACGTCACTGGAGCCATAAGAGGACCACGTCGGCGTGATGACGTCAGTTCCCTTTTTTCCGCGCTGTCGACGCTTTCTGAGACTCTCCATACTTTCGATTGGATACTTTGTTATTTCGATTGTATCTTTCTCTCTTTTGACATGTCTGCCCCGAAGAAGTCTGGCTTTAAGCCCTGTAAGGAATGCGGAGGACATATGTCTATTACTGACCCGCATGAAGACTGTCTTTGGTGTTTGTCGTCTGACCACGACGTCGAGGGCTGTTCTTCCTGCAGGAAGATGAACCCGAAGGCTCCGAAGGAGCGGGAGGCCAAGCTGTATATGGCCAAGGCAAGGAAAGAAAAAAGGGGTCGAAAAAGGTCGAAGTCCAAGTCATCGTCTTCGCATGACTCCAAGAGAAGGCATAAGAAGAAGAAGAGACATGCTTCCCGGCGCCGATCGTCGAAGGCTGTGGAGTCGAGATCGCCTTCTCCAACTCCTCGACATCGAGTTAAGGACGTTATCTCTCCTTCTCCTTCAGTGTCTCCTCAGGCGACTCCGGTCCATTCCCCATCATACAAAGGGACTCCGGAGCATTCACCAACGCTGAGATTCTCACCGACTTCAGAGGGGGTGTCGAATCCGACTGATACTGAGGTTCCTTCAGCTCCTGCGGCTCCGCCTGTGGCTCCAGCAGCTCCAGCGGCTCCGTTTCCAGAGGTGCCTCGTTTGGATCTCGAACCGGCTCAACATCCTCAGTTTCCGGCTCCGGGTTCAGATCCGTCGCATTTTCTTAATTGCAATGTATGGCGTGTTCGCCAGGGCCTCATACCACTCTGGTGCACCTTCGGGTCCCATGGGTTCTATGGCATTCAATTTGGGTGTGCCTCAGCAGTATCCACAGGCCCCCTTTTTGCCCTTCATGCCAGCGATGCCGTCCTGGCACTTTCCGGCTCCGAGGATGTCGACGCCGTATGGGTAATCCCCGGCTCCATCCAGTGAAGCTTCTCGGATTCGATCGGCACCGGTTACTACAGTGGATCCTTCTTCAATGCCGCTCCCGGAGTTGTTGACGCCGTGTGTGGCGCCGCCGACGCCACAGCCGAAGATGCGCTCGAGGAGAGAGGCGCAGAGGTTGTTGAAGGAGGAGCAGTACCAGGTGAATGAGAGGGAGGAAGGAGAAGTGTATGACACAGAGGATGTGTTTGAGGACTTGTGTGAGGCAAGTGGACTTGACGTTTCTCCTGAGTGGGACTTTGTTTCTCAGAAGGCTTCCCCCTCGAAGGAGGTTGCTCCGTACCATTCTGTGATCAGGAAGGCTGCGGATCTTTTGGATTTGCAGCTTCCTATGGCTGAGTATAAGCCTAATCTTCTTACGGAGGTGCTCCATTCTCCGTCCTCGGTGGTTGAACCACTCTTACCCTTTAATGATGCTCTGACCGAGCCAATACTTGATGTTTGGCGCAACCCTCTTTCTGCTCCTGCGGTTTCAAGGTCAATGTCCAGAAGGTATAGGCCTGCTCCTGGAGATCCAGTGTTCCTTTCATCTCACCCCTCTCCTGAGAGCTTGGTGGTAGAGGCTTCTTGTTCGAAGCAGTCTACAGGGGCTTTTCCGCAAGCTCCCGCCGACAGGGATTCCAAGAAGCTGGAACAGTCTGCGAAAAAGGTCTTTTCTTCAGCTAGCATGGCACTGAAATCTACCAATGCAACTTGTCTCTTGGGTAGATATATTCATGCCTTAATGGACTCTGCCAAACAGCTTCTTCCTAAGTTGTCTGAGGAAGATAGGGGAAATCTGAGCGAGGTGTTAGCGGACTCTCAGGCTGCTGCTCGCCAAGTCATCCAGTCTGGCTTGGACACAGCGGATTCTGTTGCCAGAGTGATGGGTTCGTCCATTGCAACAAGAAGACATGCGTGGTTGAGGTCTTCTGGGTTCTCTCCCGATGTGCAGGCTGCCCTTCTTGATCTGCCTTTTGATGGGTCTAGACTTTTCGGAGAAAAGGCGGATTCTGCCTTGCAAAGATTTAAGGACAGTAAGGCCACGGCTAAATCTTTGGGTCTGCAATTACAATCGAGAGGCTATGGTTATAAAAGATACAGAGGCTTCGGGAAGTCTTCCTTTCGAAGTTTCAGACAGCCTCAGCAGCAGCAGCAGCAACAACAACAAAACCTCTTGTATAAGTCCTATAGCGGTAAAGGCAGAGGTCGCCAATGTGGAGCCGGGCGTCATTCTTCCTCCTCCTCCTCCTCCTCCTGTACCTCCCCAGCCCCTCCTGGTAATGCGGGAAAGCAGCCCTAGATCCGCCATCCCGGATCATGTAGGTCCTGTGGGAGGTCGGCTTACCCATTTTCTACGAGATTGGAAATTGATCACTTTGGACCTTTGGGTTCTAGATCTCGTAGAGAATGGGTACGCCCTTCCCTTCAGGGAATTCCCTCCTCCTTACCCTCCTTGCCAAGGGTTTTGCACAGAGGATCATTTACTTCTCCTTCAAAAGGAGGTTATTGCCCTGTTACAAAAAGGTGCGATAGAGGTGGTTCCGGAGCAGGAAAGGGGTCAGGGATGCTACTCTCGGTATTTTCTGATTCCCAAAAAGGATGGCAGGTTACGTCCGATCCTGGATCTCAGAATTTTGAATCTTTATCTCAAGCAGGAGAGATTCAAGATGCTCACCCTAGCGCAGGTTCTTCAGGCGCTGCAGCAAGAGGACTGGATGGTGTCCATCGACTTGCAGGATGCGTATTTTCACATCCCAATCCTGAAGTCGCACAGGAAGTATCTCCGATTTACGGTTGGGTCGCAACACTACCAGTTTGCGGTTCTTCCCTTTGGTCTTACTACTGCACCTCGAGTCTTCACCAAGGTGATGGCAGTGGTGGCTGCACATCTCAGGAGGTCGGGGATTCCGGTTTTCCCCTACCTGGACGACTGGCTTCTGAAGGCAGAGACGCCAGAGATGGTGCTTCATCATCTGCAGGTAACAGTTCAGCTGTTGTACAATTTGGGTTTTTCGATAAATGTACCCAAGTCTCACCTAGTGCCCTCTCAGCGCAACCTGTTCATAGGGGCGGTACTGGATACCACTGCGTGCCGAGCTTTTCCTCCTCCGCAAAGGATTCTCGACATCCAGGAAATGATTCCCTTGTTTTACAATGGAGCGGTTGTTCCTGTTCTGAAGGTCCTTCGCCTGCTCGGTCTGTTCGCCTCCTGTATTCTGTTGGTCAACCATGCACGCTGGCACATGAGGGCACTCCAGTGGTGCCTCCGCAGGCAGTGGTATCAGCACAACGGAGATCTCAGGGAGTCTGTCAGGATCTCCAGAGAAGCTGCAGCGGATCTATCTTGGTGGAGTGTGGAGGGCAATCTGTCTCAAGGAAAGCCCTTTCATCTTCTTCCATCGGTGGCCACAGTGATAACGGATGCCTCTACCCTAGGGTGGGGTGCTCATCTGCGGGATCTGGAGATCAAGGGTCTTTGGTCTCCAGAGGAAAGGTTGTCTCATATCAATCTTCTGGAATTGCGGGCGATTTGTTTGGCGCTCAAGGCCTTTCTCCCTTCCTTCGCGGTCAGTCGGTTCAAGTCCTGACGGACAACACTGCCGCAATGTGGTATGTCAACAAGCAGGGAGGGGTAGGGTCGTACCGTCTCTGCAGGGAGGCTTTGCTACTTTGGTCCTGGGCTCAGGACCATCAGATTTGCTTGATGGCAAATCATCTGGCCGGGGTGCTAAACGTGCGTGCGGACAGTCTCAGTCGGCAGTTCTCCGCCAACCACGAGTGGAGGCTTCATCCGGAGGTAGTTCGACACATCTTCCGGACGTGGGGGACTCCTCGGGTGGACCTGTTTGCTACTCTCGAGAACCCGCACTGCCCGTCATTCTACAGTCTCCAGTTTCCGATGCAGGGGGCGTTGGGGGACGCGTTTCAGTTGAGTTGGAGCTCACAACTCCTTTATGCGTTCCTCCCATACCCTTGATTCCTCGGGTTCTGAGGAAGATTCGCCAAGACCGGGCCCAAGTCATATTGATCGCCCCGGATTGGCCAAAAAGGGTGTGGTACACAGACCTTCTTTACCTCTTGTTGCACCCTCCGCTCCGTCTCCCTCTCAGGGTAGACCTCCTCTCACAGTCGGAGGGGCAGGTTCTTCACCCCCACCTCCAGAGCCCGCACCTTCATGCCTGGAGATTGAACGGGGCAACCTGAATTCTTTTTCTCTCCCGCCTGACGTGGTGGATGTTATATTATCGGCCAGGCGACACTCCACCAAGTCTATCTACTCCTACAGGTGGTCAAAATTTGTTAAATGGTGTGGAGAGAAGTCTATTGATCCCTTGAAAGCTCATCTTTCTGATGTTCTTTGTTTTTCGCTTCATTTGGCCCAGCAGGGTTGTGCTGTAGCCACTGTTAAAGGGTACTTGTCGGCTTTATCGGCATTTCTTTGTCTGCCTGATCAGCCGTCTCTTTTTAAGTCTCCAATAGTTTTAAGGTTCATTAAGGGGCTTACTAACATGTTCCCGCCCACTCCTTTTATTATGACCCAGTGGGATTTGAATTTAGTGTTAACTTTTTTAATGGGTTCCACGTTTGAACCTATGCATAGCTGTCCTTTAAGACTTTCAAAACGGTCTTTCTTGTGGCTATCACTTCGGCTAGGAGGGTGAGTGAGCTTCAGGCTTTGAGTTCAAAGCCTCCGTTTTTGACCATACATGCTGAACGGATGGTACTCAGGACCAGGGCTGCTTTTCTGCCTAAGGTTGTAACTCCCTTCCATCTAGGGCAGTCCATTACCCTTCCTACTTTCTATCCTCCCCTCACCCTTCCAAGGAGGAGGAAAGGCTGCACCGTTTGGACCCTAAGAGGGCGATTAGTTTCTATCTTGATAGAACAAAGGACTTCCGTCAGGATGATCAGCTCTTTGTGGGCTATGTTGGACGTATGAAGGGCAAGGCGGTGCACAAGCGCACTTTATCCAGGTGGATCATCTTGTGCATCAAGATCTGCAACGCTCTGGCTGGTAAGGAGCCTCCTGTAGGCATTAGAGCTCACTCTACCAGGGCTAAATCGTCTACGTCTGCTTTGTCCAGGGGTGTTCCTGTGTTGGACATCTGTAAGGCTGCAACTTGGGCCTCCCTCCACACTTTCGCGAAGCATTACTGCTTGGAGTCCGAAGTGAGGAGGGATGGCCATTTTGCGCGCTCTGTTTTGCAGGACTTTTTGGTATAGAAGGGTGGACACCCTCCTCCGGGAGAGGGACTGCTGTGGGATTCTATTCATAAGGTGAGGAATCCACAGGCAGATGTATCCATCAGAAGAACAAGTTACTTACCTTCTGGTGGATACAGTATCTGCCTGTGGATTCCTCACTGGCCCACCCGCCTCCCCATTGTCCACCCTTTTATACCTTAAAAGAGGTATTGGTTAATATGGTTGTTTCATATTGTCATTTTGTATTGCCTCTGTTTGCCTTTGTGTAGGCTTATAGGAAATGCTTGCTTTCTTTTGCTTTCCTTTTTTCACTTTACACTGTGTTTATTTGTGTGAATACTGTGTACTATGTATGCATTGTCTCTTGGTTGGTCCGCCCGTTTGCCTCGGTGGCACGGAAAAAATGGGTGGAACTGATGTCATCACGCCGACGTTGTCCTCTTATGGCTCCAGTGACGTCATGCGGAGCCGCGTGCGGAACCATAGCATTGTAACGACCTCGTCGGCGTGGAGAGCTAGGAAAAATTTCTGCGGAATGCTGGCGCAGGGGATATTCATAAGGTGAGGAATCCACAGGCAGATACTTTATCCACCAGAAAAAGCGTTACCGAAGGTAAGTAACTTGTTCGTTCGTTACAGGACTTATTGTAGGCAATGCAGGCACATGTTCTTGCTCTTGCAGGTCAACCCTTGCTGGCTGTGCCAACAAGGTGCACAAAACAAACTGAGTTAAGCATCTATATGAAGCAACTAAACCATGGTATAAGTGTCTTTGGACAAGATTTTGATTATCCATCTCAGGGTACGGTGTATATCTAGCTAATGCTGGCCAGGTTACCCCATCATTACTAAGGGGAGCAAAACTTAAAGGGGTAGGTACATGTGGAAGGGTACCAAGGAATTAGTTATGGTGTTCCCAGTAAAACAGAGGTTTCTCAATGAGCGTATATGCTCTGTATAGATTTGGTGCAGGTGGAGTTTTGTTTGTATGAAATGTGTTTGAATGAGCATCCACAGCTGGCAAATCAACCCAAGAAGAAAAGACTTCAAAGCGGTGCAGGATGCTGGCTCTGTATATACTATACCAAAGTAAGCTATAGTGTACACAGCGTCCAGTGGGTCCCCAGAGGCTTTACAGAGGCTCAAGTAGAAAATATGAATGCTCTCTTTTGTGGTAGCATAGGTGAGCAGGTAGGCTTATCAGAGGGCTGTGTTAAGCATTTGTTGTACACACTCAGACAAGAAATGATTACATATACTCAATAACTAAATCCGAGACCAATTGTTCTTAAAAATATTACTTTTTGTATGTTTATTACTTAGAACCAAAGATACTTTGTTGCAGTAAAATACGTTTTGTAAAATCACAGTTTTTAAGTATAAAAAGTGGACACAGTTCATTTCTCAAATTGTTCAATGTTAACCTATGGAGGAAAAACAATGTTGTAATTTAACATGTAAGCACATGACTTACAAATCCAGTCTTCGGGTTTTAGGACCAACACTGGGCAAGGGTCAGGAAAATGTAGAGACTGCACCACCAGCTGCACTATAGCGGCCGGGTGCAGAGGTCAAATTGGGTCACTGGGGACCAATGTTAGTCAATGGAGACTGGCGGCTCGCAAAGTGCCAGTTGCAGGTAGTTAAAATTGGAGTTGGGAATCAATCTCCGGTGGTTATGTCCAGCACTAGGGGGCCAAGAGGCAGTATCAAACGCACACCCTCAGCAGCACAGAGGCGACCGGGTGCAGAGTGCGAACACAGCATCTAGCTCCCAATTCAAATCAATAAAGAATGAAGATTTCGATCAAAGGCTGCAGGCTCGGACCAGGAAGCTTAACGATGGGAACCGGTGTGTCTGGAGGTAAGTTGGGCTGTTGAAGGGTACCTGGGCAATGTCGGTCGGGATCTCCAAGACCTGGGGGCTGCGGTTGCAGAAGTGTCCTTTGAGGTCGGAAAATTCTTACTGGAGCCAGTCACGGTTAGGGGGTCCTTCATGTGGAGGCTGCAGGCGTTGTCGTGGAGTCCAGGAGAGGTCACTCTGGGGTGGACTCGAGCTTAGGACCACTGGGGAACCTTCTTGGAACCGGTGGCTCACTTTGACTCAGGCCGGAGGCGTTGGGCACAGAGGTTGGGCCGGGGGACTGGTTGTGTGGTTCAGCAGGGCACTGGAGCTCTTCTTGTTGGATTCTTTGTGAACAGGCCCACTGTCCTCAGGAGTTCTTGGTCTTTAGGGAAGGCATGCAGCCCTCCCAGGGTTGTAAAGGTCACTGGGCCTTCATGACGAGTCACTTTTTATAGCAGATTTCTTCGGGGGCTGCAGTCAGGCCGGTAGGGCTGGGGCCAAGTCAGTTGTCATCTGGAGTCTTCACTGCTGCACAGCTCTTCGGTCCTTCTTCTTTAGGTCACCAGGAATCCGAGGATCAAGGTTCACAGGTGCCCCTAAATACTCAATTTATCGGTGTTACAGGTACTGGCAGGTAGCAGCCAATGGGCTACTTACCTTTAGGGTGACTACATCCTTTCTATGTCCACAAACTTTGAGGAAAGGGCATACCCCTAATCCTATTGGCTAATATGCTCACAACCAATATGGAGAATTTTCAAAAGGGGGTTTCACTTCAGCTCAGGACACCTAAGGGGGGTGGTCCTGGCTGAGAGGGGACACACCTGTCTTGTTTACTAATTTTCCCGCCGACCTTGCCGCCAAAAGTAGGGCTTGGTCATGGGGCAGGTGTAGGAAAGTAGGATCTTTTCTGCATAGATACCCCCACTTTTTGCCTGGTGTCAGTGTGTTTTGACTGTAATTCACTGGGATCCCAGTGGCAGTGCTCTCTACTCTAAATTCCACAGTAAGTACTTGGTACACTCCACAATTGGCATACAGGAGTACCACTGTAAGTAACTAGTATATGGTACTGAGGTACCCAGGGCATTGGTACCCCAGGGGTCTCCCATGGGCTGCAACATGTATCTGAAAGAGACTATTAGTTAAAGATTCCTTACCTTAGAATTACCCCCAGGCGTCAGACTGGATCCGTAGAATTTTATCTCAGCAGTACCCCTGCGTGTCGGTAGGTGGCGTTGGTCGACTCTGCGTTCATCGTTGGCGTCGTGATCACCGGAAAGACATCGCAGTATCTACTTAGGTGCCACCCCTGCATGCTGACGTCAGTTCTTTCTTTTTCTGTGCCAGCCAGCGCAGTTCTGGAGAGAGCGTTACCCTTAATCTTTTTTGACTAGCACTTTTTCGACTTTTGTCGACATCTTTTTCGAGTCGTTCGACTCCTGGTCCACGTAGGGATGTCCCATCGTCAGACCGGCTTCAAGCCTTGTGACTCCTGTCACAAGCTGATGTCGGTCACGGACCCACACCTCGTGTGCCTCTGGTGCCTGGAGCGTGACCACGACCCGAAGTCTTGCTCCGCCTGTCGGGCCATGAACCCGAAGTCTTTGCGGGAGCGGTCCCGAAAGCTTCTGGAGGCCCAGCAGTCAGCTTCGTCCTGCTCAAGGTCCCGGTCAAGAGGGAGGTCGCGGGACCGGTCGCAGAGTCACCACCATCATTCCTTCTCAAAGTCTTCGTCAACGGGTAAGTCGAAGTACAAGAAGAAGGCGAAGAAGCACTGTCGCTCTTCACCTTCTCCCCATCCGTTGGCCGATACGACGCTGGACCCCCAGCCGAGTCCATGGGGATGAAGGCACGCCGGCGGAGTCGGGCTGCCCAAAGATGGAGTGGAGGGCTTCGTAAAATGCACGATGCAGGACTGCTGGGACGGCTCTGAGCCTCCCTCCCTTCCCGGGAGCCGGAGCATCCCCTGCCCAGCTTTGTGCATTTTACGAAGCCCTCCACTCCATCTTTGGGCAGCCCGACTCCGCCGGCGCGCCTTCATCCCCCGCGGACTCGGCTGGGGGTTCTAGGCCTTCGATGCCAGCGGCTCCGGCCTCGGTGCCGCAGGGCCCCCAGGGATCCAGGCCTGGATCCTGATCGGCGCCGGTTGACCTCACGACACCTTTCCCAGCGCTGATTCCTCTGACGACGCCTCCGCCACCTCTGTCGCTGGTTGTGTCCCCGGCCGGCATCGACCCCGGCCTCCCCCTCGAATTGGACACAGAGCCGGACCAGCGTCGACGGACACCAGTACCGGCACCGGCCGGTACTTTTGTACCACTGTTCTACCCTTGCATTACTTTTTGCCTTGAGTGGCAGCCAGAGGAGGGTGAGGAGGACTAGGAGGGTCTGTTGACCCTCTGGCAGACCAGCTAGAAGAGCCGGACTGGAGAGAGGAGTGGGGTGAGGCCAGTGGTCTGGATACCTCCCCAAACCTTTGTATGCTTTCTCCCCCTGCCGTGGCCACGGAGGAGGGAGCCTCCTACGCTGTGGTGTTGCATGGGGCGGCTGAGGCCTTGGGCTCTGAGCTTCCTACGGTGGCAGTCAGGACTAACCTCCTGACTGAGGTGCTTCAGCTGGCAGCGGCCTCTTCGGAGCCCCTGCTGCCGTTCAAGGAGGCCCTCACAGACATCCTTCTGGGCACTTGGTCCAAGCCCAGCACAGAGGCTCCTGTGGATAGAATGATTGCCCGATGCCACCGCCCGGCCCCGGGCGACCCAATTTTCCTCTCCCAACACCCTACTCCCGGGAGCTTGGTGGTCCAAGCCTCAGCATCCAAAGGTGCGTTCCCTACTGCTCCCCCAGATAGGGAATCCAAGAAGCTGGACCATCTTGGGAAGAAGATGTTTTCTTCCGCCAGCTTAGGACTGCAGTCGGTGAACACTGCATGTCTCTTGGGCCGCCACACCCACTCTGTGTGGGACACGGTTGCACAAGTGCTGCCACAGTGCCCGGAGGAGGCCCGGACTGTACTCTCCTGTGCGGTTGCAGAGGGTAGAGATGCAGCGACGTTTGCCATTCGATGTTGGCTGGATACCGCCGACTCGCTAGGTAGAACGATTTCTTCGTCAGTAGCCTTGAGACGCTACGCCTGGCTGAGGCCCACTGGCTTTTCCGGGGATGTCCAATCGACCCTTTTGGACATGCCCTTTGATGGATGTCGCCTGCTTGGCGACAAGGCGGACAGTGCGCTCGAGCTCTTCAAGGACTCTAGGGCTACGGTCAGATCCTTGGGCCTCGCTGCCACCTCTCGCCCCGTTCAGTCTGCCTTTCGCCCCTTTCATGGCTACGGAAGGGGTGCCCCACCACGTTCCACCCAGGGCCACAGCTCGATGCAAGCTAGTGAGCTTCTGCGCGGTCGGGGACGTGGGACCCAGCGTCGTGGGTCTGGGGGCCAGCGGGCGGGCCAGTCCACCAGTGCCCCCTCTGCATCAGCCTCCAAACCTTCCTAGTCTGACCTTTCAGGGCCACCAGTTGCCAGTGGGCGGCAGGATCCGCCATCACCTCCCCCACTGGCCCATCACGTTGGACAGGTGGGTTTTGAAGATAGTCCGAAGGGCCTACTCCCTCCCCTTTGAGACTACCCCTCCCTCCATGCCACCAACACTCCATCGCATGTCGGAGGAACACTTGGCCCTTCTCCGTCAGGAAGTTACGGCTCTCTTGGCCAAGGGAGCTATTGAGCGAGTCCCTGTGCCAGAGGTAGGTTGTGGTTGTTATTCCAATTACTTCCTGGTACCCAAGAAGAATAGGCCACGTTACAACGCATGAGATACATCGCATGCCATTACAACGCAGTCGTTACAACGACCGCGTTGATACATCGCATACCATTACAATGCAAGTCATTACAACGACTTGCTGTAGGGGGCGCGCCGGATTTTGGAATAGTATAATTTACTGTTGCAACTCCAGTCTGTGCAACAGTAGGGAAGGTGTTGGATTTTAAATCCAACACCTTCTGCCCCCTACAGCAAGTCGTTGTAACGACTTGCATTGTAATGGTTTGCGATGTAACAACGCGGTCGTTGTAACGACTGCATTGTAATGGCATGCGATGTATCGCATTCGATGTAAACAATGTTTTCCACCCAAGAAGGACAAAGGCCTGCGTCCTAGCTTGGATCCCAGGGACGTCAACCGCTTCCTCCGGAAGGAGAAGTTCAAAATGTTGACATTGGCTCAGGTCTTGTCTGCCCTCAACCCTGAAGACAGGATGGTAGCGTTCGACTTGCAGCATGCTTATTTCCACATCCCCGTCCTACCGGCCCATAGGCGTTACCTACGGTTCACGGTAGGCCACGAGCATTTTCAGTTTACCGTGCTCCCCTTTGGACTTACCAGCACCCCCCGGGTGTTCATGAAAGTGATGGCGGTGGTCACAGCTCATCTGCGCAGATCAGGGGTTCCAGTCTTAACCTATCTCGACGACTGGCTGTTGAAGGCGAGCTCGCCCCAAGCTGTCGTCTCCCTCCTCCAGACTACGGCGGACCTCCTGCACTCGCTGGGGTTCACTATCAACGTGCCGAAGTCACACCTGATTCCCTCTCAGAAACTCCTTTTATCTGAAAGAAACACGTTAGTTATAGATTCCTTACCTTAGAATTACCCCCAGGCGTCAGACTGGATCCGGAAAGTTTTTTCGTCAGCAGTACCTCTGCTCTTCGGAAGGTGGCGTCGGTCGGCTCCGTGTCCGTCGTTGGCATTGTGGTCGCCGGGATGATGTCGCGGTAGCTACTTAGACGCCGCCCTCACGCGCTGATGTCAGTTCTTTCTTTTTCCGCACCAGCCAGCGCAGATCCAGAGAGAGCGGTACCGCCAGTCACTTTTTTACTGACTTTTTTGAGCGACTTTTGTCAACGTCTTTTTTGAGTCTACAACTCCTGGTGCACGAGGGATGCCCAGTTTCAGGGCCTGCGGCTCCTGTACCCGACTGATGTCAGTTACGGATCCGCACCGCGTGTGCATTTTCTGTAATGTGCGATGTTAAGCCTCCGTGTGCCGGGTGCAAGATTTTGTTTATAGTTGACCAAAAGCGTGCGCTGTTGATTCCTTTAGAGTCGTGGTGAAGTTTTGCCCAGAATTCGTTTTCATTTGACCTGTTAATGTCCCACTTGAGTTTTTTAAGTTTGCCCTTTCTATTACGAAATTGGCAATTTAAATTCTCGTCCCCAGGGCCAAGCCTCAATGATCTCAAAAGTTTGTTTATAGATTTTTTGAGAAGTTTCAAATTGGTCCTCTGTGCGCGCGTAACCTTCCCTGCGGCTGTTGGGTCGTTGGGGGCGGAGTATCTGACTGCGGTTGAGTAAGAGTTTGCAAACGAAGCAGTCAAGGTTTCCCATATGCTGGAAGTGTTTCCGATGGGATAATTAAGCTCGGTTAACTGCAATTTCGCTGCCAAGAGCACCTCCCTGGTGTTTGCTATGGATGACTTGATTCTTTTTAGGTTTATCGTGTGGCAGGTATGCCTACCGACTGAGTTAAGTATCTATTTGTATGAGTGAACTTGAATTAAGACTTCCTGGGGCCGATGGTCACTGTCCCCTTGGTCTCCTAGGCAGAAGCCTGTTACATGTTGAAAGAAGGAAAGAGAAGCTAATGTATAGTCTATTGTAGAATTTGCAAGTTCTGTGTGAAATGAGGCGGCCGGGGGAGAGTCGTCGGCAAATCTTCCATTTAGTACCCTTAGACCGATATGCTCCAGGTCTTCTAACAGCTCTAAACCGCTCTTAGGGGATCTTCCGTGGCTGCTTTTAGTTTGAGTTGGTATGTTCCAGTAGAAGGACTGGACCTGTAAGTCTTCATTTGATGTTGTGCCTAAGATTTGTTGATTTAGATCGCCAGACAAGATGAGGTTCGGTGTGTTGTGCGAACTCATTATTTGAAGCAGGTGTTCAATTAAACTTTTTGACTCCTGTTTTTTCCGTTTCGGATTTAGGTATGTGTTGATTAGTAGCACCTCCTTATTTTTGCCACTAAGGTTTAGGTGAATCTTAATGGTATTTACAGATGGTAAAGAGGAGGGAGATTCCTGCGCCCTGTTGATTTTTGTTATGTTAATATAGGTAGCTAGACCCCCTGATAGGTGACCATATTTCGATTTCCTTACGGCTGGGGTATGGAAACAAGTATACCCCTCTAGATGCAAGGGGTCCGCTAACCAGGTTTCCTGCAAGAGGACAATATCAAAGGTTTTGAGATAATCTAGAAATTCGGCGTCTGCTGCCTTACTGTTCAGCCCATTAATATTCCATGAACATAGCCTCAGGGTAGTTTTGTCGTGGTTTCCCCGGTTGTTATGTGGGACAATTTGTCATTGTGCTGGTCTGGCTGTGTTGATGGTTCTAATGATCTGAGTATGTTCAGAATTAGAGGGATGATGGTAATTGATGCCTGTTTGTATGTCCAGCACCTGTTCCCTATAGGGTGACCGTCCTAGAGCTCCCCTAAGTACCGAGGATATTTTATCTCTGTTACTGATCGTTCCTTCGCGTGTCCTGGCGAGTAGTGGGAGCGGATATCCAATGTTGTAATGCGCGGAAGTTCGTATGCCCCAAGCTTTGAAGGTTTCCCATTCTTCCAGGACCTTATTTGCAATTTGAATGGAACCCCAGGTTGCCTTGGTGGATTCCGTGCCTTGGGCTATGTCTGGCTTCATAAATTCTATCGATAAGAGATCAGTTGTGTGAATGCCTTTTAATGTAGAAATTGCTCCTAATAGTTTGACAATATTTCCTCTGTTCAGGGTGTCGAAAGGCCCCTTCGAGTCATATTCTGGAGTGAAAAGTGTAATAGTAGAATTTGTTGTTTGATTAGCTGGGCGTGCACTTGGTAAGTTTTCTCCTGGGTCTTTTTCTCCAAAGGTGCAGATGGGCTGCTGGGTTAGCCTGCTTGATTTATCAGAATTTGGGGTTTCTCGACACCTAGGACCAGAGGAGGCTTCTGAGCCGTGATCTGTATTTTTATTTTTATTTTGTGTTACAGAAAGATTCTGGAACCCGGTTGTTGTTATCGTTGTCCCCTGCGATGCTCCTTGCTCTTCCGTGTGTGCTTTACTAGTGTTAACGTTTTTTCGTTTCACTACTCCTGGCACTAGGGATGGAACGTAGGTAGTACTGTGGGCTGGAAGCTCGTTAGACATAGTAGTAGTATTATGATTGTGACCCTGTAGTTGAGTTTGAGGTGGGTCTGAAGTTTGTGTCAGTGCCTGATTTGGTACTTGTGTGTTGGGGGACCCCCTTTCCTCTGTTGATAATGAGAGTCGGCAGCTTTTGATGTCTTCCTGATTCTATTCAGCTTTAGTTGTTCTGATACATGGAGTGCCGGTTAGGCTGCTTGATGAAGCCAAAGCAGCCCCAAATGGAGCCGTTGTCGCTGGTACTACATTCTTTTTCGCCGTGGGGTAATTATCCTTTGGCTGACTAGTTCTTTCATGAGCTATTGGAACTTGTACTGAAGTATCGGGTGTGGGCGTCATCTGCTGTTGTTTGTTAGTGACAAAGAGGGGATATACTTTTGTTTGACTCAGGAGTGTTATTTTGTTGCTGCCTTTTCTCCGAAGTTGGCGACGTTGCTTCGCGTTCTGTGTTGTAGTTTGTACCTTTTGTAGCAAGTGTGTCCCAGAGATCGGACTGCCCCCTGGGCAGCTCAGATGGTTTGGAGCAGCAGCGTTTCTGACAACAGGATCCTTTTTGGGTGATCCATTGGCCGCTGCTTTGTCTTGATTCGCTATGGCTTTTTCTTGAATTGGGCCCTTTGGCAGGCCCTCTACGAGAGTGGTTACAATTGAGGGAAGCGACGACAGTTTGTCAATATTAGGACCGCAGCTGCAATTCAGTTTGGCCTCCTGCTGGGCTCTACTGATTAGCAGGTTTAGTTGCCCCAGTTTTTCGTCTATCCCACCTATGAAGAGAGCCAGGCTGTCAAGTAATGTCACTTGCAAATCCATTTTGTCAGACTGATAGTGTAGCACGTCGACAGTCCGTTGCATAGTATTTAGTAGAATGTCCCATGTGTTCTGTGCTTGCCTACCGGTTTGATTTGTTGAGTCCCGAGTGGGGCTTGAGGGACTATGGCGTATAGTTGGTGTGTTTTTTACTGCTCTATGATCCCTGCCTTGATCAATGCCGATACTGGCCATAGACGATGGGGGTTTTTCAGGAGTGTCCAAAGTATAAGAAGCGACTAAGTCAGCCCACTCCTGCGATCCTAGGTAAGAAAGGGCGTCCTGCCCGCCTCACCTGGATTCCAGGGCAATATCGCAGGTTATTTTTGAGATCTCTGCCATGCCCCCCGTTTCAACTACCGGTGGCAGGAGGGCCCTTGCAACCTTGGTGGCCTTTGACTGTAAAGGCGGGTCTTGTGGAGATATTTGAAGGTGTTTTTGGAGTTGTCGTACAGGAGATTGATTCAGTTGGAGTTTACTTATGTCATCATGCACTGGGCTTATACCATTGCTGTTGGTTACTGCTGGCACTTGCATTGGTTGAACTACTTTTTGCTTGTTTGAGTCGTTTGTTATGGTTTCCTGCGGCCAAAGAAGTGAGGGAGGAAAAGTGCAAACGGCCAAGGTTGGAATTTTGGCACGCTGCTCCACTTTCATTGCTGCTTCCTCCACCCTTATTTGTGAGTCAGTGTGGCTAAGTTTGTTAGATTCAGAGGTTTTTTCTGGTGTTTTTGGGGAGACCACTAATTGATCCGCTGAAGTTTCCGCACTGGCTTGTACCATAACAGGTACAGTAGTAGGTTGAAGGGGGAGAAGAGGATCTTGTAGACCTTGAATTTTACCGCTGGAGGAGAATATGGATGATGCGGCGTCTTTTAAAAAGTGAAATTTTGAAGACATTTTTGGTTGAAAGAGATGTAATGGGGCCCCCCCCAGGTGGTCTCCCGTCTTTGGGGAGTCCAGATGGCTGCTGTGCTGGGCCTGAGGGACCCGCTGCGTCCTCGGAGGGCGCTGCCAGATCTATGATGCTTGGCCTCGAGTTCCCATTGCGTTTGGTTCTGCGCGCTGGAGCTGAGGGCCGGACCCGTTTTCTTCCCGACCTCATGGTGGGAAATATTTCCAAGTCCACCCTCTGAGGCCGGTGCAGGTACAAGTGCTGGTGCTGATACTGAAAGGTGAATGGGTGGCCCCACTCTGATTCCAGATCCTTCTTCCCGCCCTGTTGCCATGGAAATTCGGCGCCGCCTGTGCTTGTACCTGGCCTTGATATCTATCAACCTTCTGTTGCTTTGGAGCTCCTTTTCACTGCGAGCGGTTTACCTGTGGAGGGAGCAAGCCCAATGAAGGGAAGGAGGCCCTCTTCAAGTCGCCTTCTTCGAGCCGCCCTGGCCCTGGCCCTGCGCCCTGCGCTGCGTTTGCTCTTGCTCTGGCTGAATGGCAAGATCTGGTGTTCCGGTGTTCTAGTGCAGGGGCGCACGGGTCCGACACTGCCAGTCTCAATAGCTAGGTAGGGCTGGGCTAGACTTGGTGGGGGGAGGGGGAGGGAGGGAGGGAGGAGCGCAGGGGGCAGCGGGCGGAGAGCAGGGCACACTGGCGGGTCGCAAACCACACCCAACCTAGTTGGGCCGCTTCCGCGCTCACTGGCTCACACTCTGGCCGCTACTAATAGCGGTCGCGCTCTCTGCACACACGCTCGCACTCACCCCCGCTTACCCCCCTGCAACTGTTTTCAGGTGTCTTCAGGCGGTCCTGGTGCACCTGGCGTTGCCCCCGCTAGTGCAGGAGCTAGTGCGGTGCAGGTACAGGTGCTGGAGCTGCTAGACCGGCGTCCCGCTGCTGACCTTCAGGGGGGTAGAAGCTGCTATGAAGCTGTAAGGCTGCCGGTGCCGCTGACCGTATTCTCCGCAGTTCCGTTATGGTTCCTTAAGGTTATGCCCTTGTTGTTGTGCCCGACCAAAGGCTGCCTTGATTTGGCTGCTGCTGACCCCCCCGCTGCTGTTCCAGCCGTCGGCGGCGGGAATGCAGCAGGTCGCAGCAGGTAGCAGTTAGCAGGTAGCAGGTAGCAGGTAACGGATAGCAGGTAGCGAGCAGCGCGTGGCAGCCTTCCTGACCTTCCGCTTCTCAGTCGGGTTCAATCCGGGCTCTCAGCTATCTCTCCCGGGCTCCGGAGCTGAAGTGCGCTCCCCGCCGGATACAGACCGGCTGGGCTGGGTGGCGTTTACGTTGGACCCCCGGAGACAAAGCAGAAGTCGGCAACGAGCCGGGAACCGGGGGCCAGGAGCCGCGAGCAGTAAACAGATCAGCGTCTTCCTGACACACCCGCTACCACCAGCAGTCAGCAGTCAGGGCCAAAACGTGGAACGGATCTGTCCAACAGGAAGTTTCAGCACTCTTGGCCAAGGGAGCCATCGAGCGCGTTCCTGCCCCAGAAGTAGGTCGTGGTTGCTATTCCCACTACTTTCTGGTACCCAAGAAGGACAAGGGCCTGCGTCCTATCTTGGATCTCAGGAACGTCAACAGCTTCCTCCGGAAGGAGAAGTTCAAGATGTTGATGCTCGCTCAGATCTTGTCTGCCCTCGACCCTGGAGACTGGATGGTAGTGTTGGACTTGCAGGTCGCTTATTTTCACATCCCCGTCCTGCCGGCCCACCGACATTACCTGCGGTTCACGGTAGGCCACGAGCATTTTCAGTTTACCGTGCTCCCCTTTGGCCTTATCAGCGCCCCTCGGGTGTTCACGAAAGTGATGGCGGTGGTCGCAGCTCATCTGCGCAGATCAGGGGTTTCAGTCTTCCCCTATCTCGACGACTGGCTGTTGAAGGCGGGCTCGTCCCAGGTAGTCGTCTCCCACCTCCAGACTGGGCCAACCTCCTGCATTCGCTGGGGTTCTCCATCAATGTGCCAAAGTCACACCTGATTCCCTCTCAGAAGCTCCTCTTCATCGGAGTGGTTCTGGACACAACGCGGTTTCGGGTTTATCCTCCCGAGCAGTGAGCCCGGTATATTCGGGCTATTATTCTGATCTTTCAGCCTCTATCCCGGCTGCTGGGCCTCATAGCCTCCTGCATCCTGCTGTTGCCAGGTGGCATATGCGGGCTCTGCAGTGGGACCTGAAGTTCCAGTGGGCGCAGCATCAGGGGAATCTGTCCGATTGCGTCCAAATCTCGGAGGGCACTGCTCGACAGTTGCAGTGGTGGCTCACAAACCAGGATTGGGTCAGTGGCAGATCCCTCTCCCTTCCCCAACCAGTGCACACAGTGGTGATGGACGCATCCCTTCTGGGATGGGGCGGCCACATGGGAGAGGCAGAGATCAGAGGCCTCTGGTCTCCGGCGGAGTCTGGGCTCCACATCAACCTTCTGGAGCTTCGGGCGATTCGTCTTGCACTCAAGGCATTCCTTCCCTCTCTCCGGGGAAGAGTAGTGCAGGTGTTCATGGACAACACCACCGCCATGTGGTACTGCAACAATTAGGGCGGGGTGGGGTCGTGGACCCTATGTCAGGAGGCTCTCTGCCTCTGGACATGGCTGGAACATCAGGGCATATCCCTGGTGGTTCAACACCTGGCAGGTTCCCTGAACGCCAGGCCGGACGTACTCAGCCGCAGGTGCATGATGGATCATGAATGGCATCTTCACTCGGAGGTGGTGCAAGGTCTCTATCGACAGTGGGGAGAGCCTTGGTTAGATCTATTCGCCACCGAAGAGAACGCGCAATGTCAGCAATTCTGCGCGTTGGAATTTCCAAGGCGGCACTCGCTAGGCGACGCCTTTCGTCACGAGTGGAGTTGCGGTCTGTTGTACGCCTTTCCGCCTATACCACTTGTGCCCAGAGTGCTGAAGAAGATCAGGCGCGACCGGGCCCAAGTCATCCTTGTGGCTCCGCATTGGGCACGAATAGTCTGGTATCCCGAGCTGCTCAACATGGCCATCGATCCTCCGACCAGACTGCCCCTTCGGGAGGATCTTCTGTCGCAGCAACAGGGGACGGCCCTCCACCCGAACCT
Organism: Calotriton arnoldi; assembly: GCA_963921515.1. Taxonomy (NCBI): domain Eukaryota; kingdom Metazoa; phylum Chordata; class Amphibia; order Caudata; family Salamandridae; genus Calotriton; species Calotriton arnoldi. The sequence goes on along the minus strand of CAWUFW010008470.1, from coordinate 411,347 downwards.
GTCCAGCCTCTACCTCCTTGCATGGAGATTGAGCGGCAGCAGTTGACGTCTTTCGACCTGCCTCCGGAAGTTTGTGATGTAATCTTGGCAGCCAGGCGTCCCTCCACTAAGACGGTATACGCCTGCCGGTGGAACAAATTTGTGGCATGGTGCACAGCAAAGGCTGTGGATCCCCTTTCTGCCCCTCTTTCTGAGATTCTCTTGTTCCTTCTTTCTTTGGCCCAGCAGGGCTCTGCTCTGGGCACTATCAAGGGCTATCTTTCAGCCATCTCTGCTTTCCTTCGGCTTCCAGATCAGCCTTCTCTTTTCAAGTCCCCGGTTGTTAATCGTTTCTTGAAAGGCATAACTCATCTCTTTCCTCCTATTCCCTTCGTTATGCCTCAGTGGGACTTGAATCTAGTCTTAACCTATTTAATGTGTGCTCCCTTCGAGCTGCTTCACAGCTGTCCTTTGAGGCTTCTGACACTTAAAACTGCTTTCCTGGTAGCCATCACATCTGCTAGAAGAGTGAGTGAGCTCCAGGCTCTTTCTTCCAAGCCTCCTTTCCTTTCTGTTCATCCGGACAAGGTAGTTCTCACGACTCGTCCTTCCTTCTTGCCTAAGGTTGTCACTGCCTTTCACATCGGGCAGACCATCACTTTGCCCACCTTCTTTCCGCCTACCCATTCTTCGAAAGAGGAAGAGAGGCTCCACCGTCTGGACTCAAAACGGAGTTCCTCTACATGACATCTGTCAGGCAGCCATGTGGGCATCACTGCACACGTTTACGAAACACTACTGTCTGGACAGTCAAGTCCGGAGAGAAGGCTTCTTTGGCCGTTCTGTGCTCCAGGACTTTCTGGTGTGATATTGGTTCGCAGACCCACCACCGGGGTTGGTATTGCTGGGGTATCTATTCTAAGGTAAGGAATCTATAACTAACGTGTTTCTTTCAGATGAACAAGTTACTTACCTTTGGTAACGATATATCTGTAAGAAACATTAGTTAGTTATAGATTCCTTACCGCCCCACCCATCCTCCCCGTTCTGCGATCTGATTTCTGGTGCACAGACATACTATCCAGTTTTTAATCTCGAAGTACAAAAATATCGAGTTGGAAATATCGAAGGGACGGAATATCGACATCAAGAATATCGGTGACCAGAATATCGACATGAAGGTAAGAAATATCGTTTTCATAATTATCGGTCAGTAATATCATTTGTAAAAATATCGTTGTTAATAATATCGATGTTTATATTGGTGTTATGTATTTTAGTATGTATTTTTAATGTATGTGTTCTATATTTTTGGTTAAGTATTGTATTTTTTTTTAATATATGTATTAAATTTTTAGAAGTCATTAATTTTTTTAAAGTAAATTTTGAGTTTTAGTTCCGTAGCGGGTTGTGGATTTATAGGGGAATAGGGTGGGAAGTAATTTAATTATAGTAAATTTAATAATAATTTTTAGAAATTATTAATTATTTTTAATTGAATTTTGCGTTTTTATTCCGTAGCGGGTTGTGGGTTTATAGGGGAATAGGGTGGAAAGTAATTTAAATATAGTAAATTTAATAATAATTTTTAGAAATTATTAATTTTTAATTGAATGTTGCGTTTTTATTCCGTAGCGGGTTTATATTTAATTATATTTAATTAATTAATATGTTTTATTAATTCATATTTATATATTTAATATTTTATATTGTTAATTGTGGTAATTAATTTGTTATCAATTAGTTATTAATTGGTTGTTAATTATTTTTAATTATTTAGTAAATATCTTAATTGTGTTATTTTTTTAGGGGCGGGTTGTGGGTTTATAGGGGAATAGGGTGGGAAGTAATTTAATTATAATTAATTAATTAATTAATTCTATTAATTAATAATTACATTTTTATTATTTTATACTGTTAATTGTGGTAACTAATTTATTATTAATTAGTTATTAATTGTTTGTTAATTATTAATAATTAATTGGTAAATATGTAAATTGTGTTCGTTTTTGTAGGAGTGTGTTGTGAGTAGGGTGAGAAGTGATTTAATAATAATTATTTTATTTATATTTTTAATTATTTAATATTTATGTTTTTACAAATTTATATTGTAAATAGTGGTAAATAATATATTGTTAATTATTTATTAATTGGTTATTAATAATTATTAATTAATTATTAATTATGTTATTTGTGTGGTTTTTTAAGAGCGGGTTGTGTGTTGATAGGGGAGTAGGCTGGTAAGTAATTTAATTTCTATATTATTTTAAATGTTTTTTATTATAAAATGTATTTTAAATTGATTTATACTGTTAATTGTTTGAATTAAATTATTATTCATTGTTTTTAAATTGTTTGTTAATTTTAAATAATTAATTAATTATTAATTATGTTAATGGTGTTATGTTTTACAACATTGGTGGTGTTATTTATAGGGGAATATGGTGGGAGGAAAAAAAATTTAAATTAATTAATTGTTTGTTAATTATTTTTAAGTATTTTACTGGAGTGGGAATAGTAAATTATTCCTCTCCGCTATCCAACACTTTCCCTACTGTTGCACTCTCTTGAGTGGGCATAGTAATTTTAACCCCTACGCTATGCAACACTTTCCCTACTGTTGCACTCTCTGGAGTGGGAATAGTAATTTTAACCCCTACGCTATCCAACACTTTCCCTACTGTTGCACTCTCTGGAGTGGGAATTCACGGTGGGCCTCGAGCATTTTCAGTTCACCGTGCTCCCCTTTGGCCTTACCAGCGCCCCTCGGGTGTTCACGAAAGTGATGGCGGTGGTCGCAGCTCATCTGCGCCGGGCAGGGGTTCCAGTCTTCCCCTACCTCGACGACTGGCTGTTGAAGGCGGGCTCGTCTCAGGCAGTCGTCTCCCACCTCCAGACTACGGCCGAACTCCTGCACTCGCTGGGGTTCTCCATCAACGTGCCGAAGTCGCATCTGATTCCTTCTCCACAGCTCCTTTTCATCGGAGCAGTTCTGGACACGACGCAGTTTCGGGCCTATCCTCCAGAACGGCGAGTCCGGGATATTCAGGCTATGATTCCGATCTTTCAGCCTCTATCCTGGGTTTCGGTACGGATCCTGCTTGTCGATCATGCCAGATGGCATATGCGGGCTCTGCAGTGGGACCTGAAGTTCCAGTGGGCGCAGCACCAGGGCAACCTGTCCGATCACGTCCAGATCTCGGAGGGGACTGCAAAACAGTTGCAGTGGTGGCTCTCGAACCGACAATGGGTCAGGGGCAGATCCCTCTCCCTTCCCCAGCCAGAGCACACAGTTTTGACGGATGCGTCCCTTCTGGGATGGGGGGGGTCACATGGGAGAGGCGGAGATCAGAGGCCTCTGGTCTCCGGCGGAGTCCCGGCTCCATATCAACCTTCTGGAGCTCCGGGCGATCCGACTTGCACTCAAGAAATTCCTTCCCTCTGTCAAAGGGAAGGTAGTGCAGGTGTTCACAGACAACACCACCGCCATGTGGTACTGCAACAAACAAGGCGGGGTGGGGTCGTGGACCCTATGTCAAGAGGCTCTGCGCCTCTGGACATGGCTGGAACATCAGGGCATATTCCTGATGGTTCAACACCTGGCAGGTTCCCTGAACGCCAGGGCGGACGAACTAAGCCGCAGGTGCATGATGGATCACGAATGGCATCTTCACTCGGAAGTGGCGCAAGGACTCTTTCTACAGTGGGGAGAGCCTTGGTTAGATCTATTCGCCACCGAAGAGAACGCGCAATGTCATCAGTTCTGCGCGTTGGAATTTCCAAGGCGGCACTCGCTCGGCGGCGCTTTTCGTCGCGAGTGGAGTTGCGGTCTGTTGTACGCCTTTCTGCCTATACCACTTCTACCCAGAGTGTTGAAGAAGATTCGGCGCAACCGGGCCCAAGTCATCCTTGTGGCTCCGGACTGGGCTCGAAGAGTTTGGTATCCCGAGCTACTCAGTATGAGCGTCGATCCCCCGATCCGTCTGCCTTTTCGGGAGGATCTTCTGTCGCAGCAGCAGGGGACGGTCCTCCACCTGAGCCTGTCCAGTCTCCACCTGCTTGTGTGGAGATTGAGCGGCGGCAGTTGATTCCTTTCGACTTGCCTCCCGAAGTTTGTGATGTGATTCTGGCAGCCAGGCGTCCCTCCACTAAGGTGGTACACGCCTGCAGGTGGAACAAGTTTGTGGCATGGTGCACAGCAAAGGCTGTGAATCCCCTCTCTGCCCCTCTTTCTGAGGTTCTTCTGTTCCTTCTTTCTTTGGCCCAACAGGGTTCTGCCCTGGGTACCATCAAGGGCTATCTTTGTGCAATCTCGGCCTTTCTCAGGCTCCCTGATCAGCCCTCTCTTTTTAAGTCCCCTGTTGTTAACAGGTTTCTAAAAGGCATTACACACCTTTTCCCTCCTGTTCCGTTTGTGATGCCTCAGTGGGACTTGAACTTGGTATTTACCTTTTTAATGTGCGCTCCCTTTGAGCCTCTCCATAACTGTCCTCTTCGTCTTCTTACTCTGAAGACAGCCTTTCTGGTGGCCATCACCTCCGCTCGGCGGGTGAGTGAGCTCCAGGCTCTATCATGCAAACCTCCCTTTCTGTCTGTCCATCCAGACAAGGTTTTTCTTAGGACGCGTCCGTCCTTCTTGCCAAAGGTGGTTACTTCCTTCCACATTGGGCAGACCATCACTTTGCCCACCTTCTTTCCGCCTCCGCATCCTTCCAGAGAGGAAGAGAGGCTCCACCGTCTGGACCCAAAACGTGCGTTTTCCTTTTATATCAACCGCACACAACACTTCCGGGTGGATGACCAGCTCTTTGTTGGCTACGTGGGCGCCAAAAAGGTCGGGTGGTGCACAAGAGAACCATCTCCCGCTGGGTAACCTTGTGTATCAAAGCCTGCTATTCTTTGGCTAAGAAGGAGCCTCCTGTTGGGCTGCGTGCCCATTCCACCAGGGCAACGGCTGCTACCACGGCTTTAGGCCGCGGTGTTCCGCTGCAGGATATATGTCAGGCAGCTACGTGGGCCTCGCTGCACACGTTTACCAAGCATTACTGCCTTGACAGTCAGGTCCGGAGGGACGGCTTCTTTGGCCGTTCTGTTCTCCGAGACTTCCTTGTCTGATCTTTGTTCGCAGACCCACCACCGGGGTTGGTATTGCTGGGGTATCTATTCTAAGGTAAGGAATCTGTCACTAACGTGTCTCTTTCAGATGCACAAGTTACTAACTTGTGTAACGATATATCTGTAAGAGACAGTAGTTAGTGACAGATTCCTTACCGCCCCACCTATCCTCCCCGTTCTGCAAACTGATTTCTAGGGTTAAGGACATCCCTTTCAGGGCCCTAGTATTTTTCAGACACCAATGTCAGCTTCTTGCATGGCTCTGGCGCGGAAAGTCGTGTACAGAACTGACGTCAGCGCGCAGGGGCGGCGTCTAAGTACTGCCCGCGATGTCATCCCGGCGATCCCGACGACGGACGCGGAGCCGCACGATGCCGCCTACCGACGCGGAAGGGTTCTGCTATGCAAAAACTTTCCGGATCCAGCCTGACGCCTGGGGATATTCTAAGGTAAGGAATCTGTCACTAACTACTGTCTCTTACAGATATATCGTTACACAAGTTAGTAACTTGTGCTTTAACCCCATTGCTATCCAACACTTTCCCTACTGTTGCACTCACTGGAGTGGGAATAGTAATTTTTACCTCTCCGCTATCCAACACTTTCCCTACTGTTGCACTCTCTGGAGTGGGAATAGTAATTTTTACCCCTCTGCTATCCAACACTTTCCCTACTGTTGCACTCTCTGGAGTGGGAATAGTAATTTTAACCCCTACGCTATCCAAAACTTTCCATGCTGTTGCACTCACTCGAGTGGGAATAGTAATTTTTACCCCTCCGCTATCCAACACTTTCCCTATTGTTGCACTCTCTGGAGTGGGAATAGTAATTTTAACCCCTACGCTATCCAACACTTTCCCTACTGTTGCACTCTCTGGAATGGGAATAGTAATTTTTACTCCTCCGCTATCCAACACTTTCCCTACTGTTGTACTCTCTGGAGTGGGAATACTAATTTTAACCCCTACGCTATCCAACACTTTCCCTACTGTTGCACTCTCTGGAGTGGGAATAGACATTTTTACCTCTACGCTATCCAACACTTTCCCTACTGTTGCACTCTCTGGAGTGGGAATAGTAATTTTACCTCTACGCTATCCAACACTTTCCCTACTGTTGCACTCACTGGAGTTGGAATAGTAATTTTTACCACTACGCTATACAACACTTTCCCTACTGTTGCACTCACTGGAGTGGGAATAGTAATTTTTACCCCTTCGCTATCCACACTTTCCCTACTGTTGCACTCACTGGAGTGGGAATAGTAATTTTTACCTCTCCGCTATCCAACACATTCACTACTGTTGTACTCTGGAGTGGGAATAGTAATTTTAACCCCTACGCTATCCAACACTTTCCCTACTGTTGCACTCACTGGAGTGGGAATAGTAAGTTTTACCCCCTACGCTATCCAACACTTTCCCTACTGTTGTACTCTCTGGGGTGGGAATTGTAATTTTAACCCCTACGCTATCCAACACTTTCCCTACTGTTGCACTCTCTGGAGTGGGAATCGTAATTTTAACCTCTACGCTATCCAACACTTTCCCTACTGTTGCACTCACTGGAGTTGAAATAGTAATTTTTAGCCCTACGCTATCCAACACTTTCCCTACTGTTGCACTCACTGCAGTGGGAATAGTAATTTTTACCACTACGCTATCCAACCCTTTCCCTACTGTTGCACTCACTGGAGTGGGAATAGTAATTTTTACCCCTCCACTATCCAATATTTTCTATACTGTTTCAGTTAATGTAGTGTAAAATGTATTTTAAAAAGATTGAAAATATTTTAATATTTTAATTTATTATATATATATATATATTATTTTTATGTTATTGGTGTATGTGTATATATATATGTATTTATAAATTTTAATATGTGTCTAACAATTTATAATTTAATAAAATAATTATTTATTATTATTAAGTAAATATATATATTATATTTTATATATATGTATGTTTAATTGTTTTTACATTATATGTAATACTTATAATTTTAAACATTTTCTAATAATTCTAACTATTTTTTTTAATTATATATATTATTTCCTTTATTTTACATTATTTTTTAAACATAAAAAAACGATATTTTTAACAACGATATTTTAGACATCGATATTTTTTTTTCTCGATATTTTTGTACTTACCATTATGTAGATAGGACTTCGATATTCTGGACATCGATATTTTTGCATCGATATTTTTGTACCTAGATATTTTCGATGTCGATATTCTGTCAGTGATCCCTGATTTCTAGGGTTAAGGACACCCTTTCTGATGGATACATCTGCCTGTGGATTCCTCACCTTATGAATATCCCCTGCGCCAGCATTCCGCGAAAACCTTTTCCTAGCTCTCCACGCAGACGAGGTCGTCATAATACCACGGCTCCGCTCGTGACTCAGCATGACTCAGCATGACGTCACTGGAGCCACATGAGAGCCTTGTCGGCGTGATGACGTCAGTTCCCTTTTTTCCGCGCCGTCGACGCGTAACGGTTTTCTAGGACTCTCCGTATTTTGTACGAGTTACTTTGTTGTTCCTTCATCTTTAACTGTTGCAGTTGCGATATCGTCTTCGAGGAAGTCTGGGTTTAAGCCCTGTAGGGAGTGTGGGGGTCACATGTCCATCACTGACCCCCATGAAGATTGCTTATGGTGTTTGTCGTCGGATCACGACTTGGAAGACTGTTCCAGTTGTAGAAAGATGAACCCTAAAGCTCTTAAAGAATGGGAAGCCGAGCTTTTTATGGCAAAGGCAAAGAAGGAAGGAAAAGGGCGTAAAAGATCTAAGTCGAAGTCGAAGACGTCGACTTCGCATACGTCGAAGTCGAGAAAGCACAAGAAGAAGAGGAGGCATGGTTCTCGGCGCCGTTCGTCGAAGGGTAAGGCGTCGAGGTCACCTTCGCCGGCTCCTCGACGTCATCAGAAAGACTTTGTGTCCCCTTCGCCTTCATCATCTCCTCGTGTGACTCCGGAGAGATCTCCTTCTCCAAAAGGCACTCCGGCGCAGTCTCCGAGGCCGAGAGGTTCACTGGATTCGGAGGGCTTGCCTGTTCAGGATGATCCTTCTCCTGCCCACGAGATTGAACCTGTGGCTCCGCCAGTGGATCCGGCTGTTCCGGCGTCGGATACTCCTCGTCCGGATGCTGACTCGACTCCATATCCACAGTTTCCAACTCCAGGTTCGGATCCAACGCATTTTTTAAATGCAATGTATGGAGTATTTGCTAAGGCAGCCTTCCCCTCTGGAGCACCTTCTGGTCCTGTGGGTCCGCTGGCCTTCAACTTGGGCGTGCCTCAGCACTATGCCCAGGTACCCTTCGTGCCTTTCATGCCGACGGCGCCGTCATGGCAGTTTCCGGCACCGAGAATTTCCACGCCTTATATGGAGTACCCGGCGCCGTCTGGTGGGCCTTCCCCTCGGCCTCGTACGGCGCCGATTCCAACTTCGGATCCTCCTTCGACGCCGACTCCGGGGCTGTCGGCGCCGCGTGTGGCGCCGCCGACGCCGCAACCAAGGATTCGTTCAAGGAGAGAGGCACAGAGACTGTTGGAGGAGGAACAGTATCTGAGAGAGGAGGCTTGAAGAGGGTCAGATAGATGAATCTGTGGATGAATTCGAAGGAATTCAAGAGGCAAGTGGACTGGACACCTCCCCTGAGTGGGAGCTTTCTTCGTCAAGGGCTTCTCCACCTCAAGAGGTAGCTCCTTATCATATTGTCATAAGAAAGGCTGCGGAGCTTTTAGACTTACAATTACCTACTGCTGAGTATAAGCCTAATTTGCTCACTGAAGTTTTGCATTCGCCTTCTTCAATAGTTGAGCCCTTGTTGCCCTTTAATGAGGCTTTAACTGAGCCCATCATGGATGTGTGGCGTAAACCACTCTCTTCTCCTGCTGTGTCTAGATCTGTGGCAAGAAGATATAGAGCGGCTCCAGGGGACCCTCTTTTTCTTTCTTCTCATCTGTCTCCAGAAAGTTTGGTGGTACAGGCGGCCTGCTCTAAACAATCTTCTGGCGCTTTTCCTCAGGCTCCTGCCGACAGGGACTCTAAGAAGCTAGAGCAGTCGGCTAAAAAGGTCTTTTCTTCATCTAGCATGGCACTTAAATCAACCAATGCTACCTGTTTGTTGGGCCGTTATATACATGCTTTGATGGATTCGGCGAAGCAATTGGCGCCCAAGTTGCCTGATGAAGAGCGGGGAAATTTTATGGAGGTTCTGACAGATGCTCAGGCTGCTGCTCGGCAGGTTATTCAATCTGGCCTGGATACGGCTGATTCGGTGGCCAGAGTTATGGGTTCCTCCATAGTTACCAGGAGACAAGCTTGGCTTAGGTCCTCTGGATTTTCCCCGGATGTTCAGGCTACCCTTCTGGATTTGCCCTTTGATGGTTGGAAGCTTTTCGGGGAGAAGGCTGATTCTGCTCTTCAAAGGTTTAAAGATAGCAGAGCCACGGCGAAGTCCTTGGGATTGCAAACCCAATCAAGGGGGTTTGGTTATAAAAAGTATTGTGGTTTTGGAAGGTCTTCCTTTCGTGGCTTGTGACAACCTCAGCAGCAGCAGCAAAATCCGCTCTATAAGTCATATAGAGGAAGAACCAGAGGTCGCCAACGTGGTTCTGCCCGCAATCTCTCCTCCTCCTCTTCTACCTCCCCGGCTCCCCCTGGTAACGCAGGAAAGCAGCCCTAGATCCCCCATCCTGGATCATGTGGGTCCTGTAGGGGGTCAGTTGTCTCACTTTCTACAGGGTTGGAAATTGGTTACGTCAGACCTTTGGGTTTTAAACCTTGTAGAGAATGGGTACGCCCTTCCCTTTCAGGAATTTCCTCCTCCTTACCCTCCTTGCCAAGGTTTTTGTTCGGAGGACCATTTGCTTCTTCTACAGAAGGAGGTCCTTGCTTTACTACAAAAAAGTGTAGGGTGGGGGCGCTTCTGAGCTCCACCGGACTGCATTGAAGGGCACATTTGGTGTCCTCCTTGCATAAACCAGTTTAGCCCAGTTCAGGAGCCCTTGGATCCCACTCTGGCATGAAACTACACAAAGGACAGGGGAATGTCCACCACTGTGTCCAGCTTCTCCCTATGGAGATGCCCAGAGCTCCTCCAGGTGGTCACTTGCTTCTGCCATGTTGAATCTTGGCCACTGGGAGCATCTGACTCGCTAGGACAGCTGAGTAGCGTCCCTGACCCCCTCTGATAGGCGGGTCACCACAGAAGAGGTCCTTCCCCTTTTTAGTGTTACTTAAGGGCTCACCTGAGGGTAGGTCCTTAGATTCGTCCCGACAACTACTTCAAGATCCGACTGCCTATCATCGGAAGACTGTCCAAAGACTCTTTTGCTGGTGGACACTGCAACTCTGCTGTTCTTCGAGCCAGAACTAAAGACAAGACTGCTTTAGGTGGGAAGATTCCTGCTACATCTTCGTCCCTGTGCTTGTCCTAGTTCTGCAAGTCTGTGGCTATGCATCCTCCGTGTCAACAAGGAATCAGCCTGCATCCGAGCCAGAAGGAATCTGCCTTGAAGTGAAGGAGTCACTTCCCTGCATCAGCAAACACCTCTATGACGATGCTGGTTTCCTGATCCTGTTGTCCCATGGACAACGCCTGGCTCTGCAACACAGGTGGTGGTTTGTTCGCTCTCTAGAGGCCTGACCAGTCTCCCCTGCAAATTGGGTGACTGTAATCCCTCTCCAACCAATGTGAACCACTTCCCTCTGCATAGCATCTGTTTGCCTTTGCCAAGGCTTGTTGGCTCTCTTCACAAAAGATCTTCAAGCTCCAAGAAGCCCCAGTCTCCAGCACTGCACAGCTACGAGAACGAAGTCCTGTCTACATCCTCTGCATGGTGGGCCTGCATCTCCTGTGTGCTGCTAAGGCCTTCCTGCGACTCCCTGTGCCAGCTGCCAGAGGGTGCTCGAGGGGGCTCCACTGATTCCTGCTGGCTCTCCTGTGTTCTGAGGGCTGGCTCTGACTGACCCTTGCTGGCTTAGGCCCACAAACCTTGCTGGTCTGCAACACAGCATCTTCACCTGCAGTCCGTTGTTTTAGTTTGCCAAGGCTTGTTGGTGGTCCTTGCGGCCACTGACCTTCCTGCACTTGTCGACCGGCATGGGACAGCTAGTGGATGGCTCTTGTGCTCCTGCATCATCTCCTGGGCTCCACAGCTGCTGCTTCAACCTCACCCTGCTACAGCAAGAACCTCCAACAAGGGCTGGTATTGTGCTCCTGTGCCTCCTGGTCACCTCCGGGTGGTTTGGACTCTGTCCCCTCTACTTTCAGACTCTTCTCTTCTGGATTCTATGTCCTGGTTCCACAAGACTCTGTAGCTGCTGATCTTCCATGAAGCTCCATTGGCATCTATGGGCGGTTCCAACACCACTTCATCCTTATGCATCTGGGCTCCCAGGTGTAGGTATCCTGGTTCCAGGGGTATCCACGTGTGGGATGGCTGTAGGAAAGTAGGATCTGCTTTCATGGTCACCCCCACTTTTTGCTGGTGTCATTATGATCTGATAGAGACTACTAGCCGCAGATTCCTTAACGTAGAATTATCCCCAGGCGTGAGACTGGACCCGGAAAACTTTCTTTGCCCCAGCATCTCTGCGCGCCGGGGGGCGGTACCACGCGACTCCGCCCTGACGTTGTCCGCGGGCATGACGTCAGCGAGGTCACATAAGCCCCACCCCGGCGCGCTGACATCAGTTTTTTCCTTTTCCGCGTGCTACGCGGATCCGGATCGTGTCCCTGGCCTGTTTTCAGGCCTCCTTCTTCAACGATTTGCCTTCCCTTGAGAACAGTGTGCGAATGCCTTCGGGCTTCAAGACGTGCTCGTCTTGCGCGCGCCAGATGTCTGCGACGGACCCTCACCCTATTTGTATGTGGTGTTTGGGGGAGCACCATGACTCCACAGACTGCGAGGCTTGTCAGCAGATGAAACCGAAGTCCCGGCAGGAGCGCCGGATGAAACTCCTTTCGGCCCGCATGTCCAGGTCAGCGTCCTCATCGCGTCCGTCCCCCGCGGAAGGGGCCACGAACCGCCGCTTCCGCCTCCGACATCGTCCTTCCCCGAGGTCGCAGGGGCGTCGCTCGCCCGTTGGTAAGTGTCACAGCTTGTCCCCAAAGCCCGGTCCCCGCCCTGTGGGGGGCAGGGGTTCTCCGAGGGTCGTGTGGCCTCGCACATCGTCGCCTTACCCGCCGTTTCCCGGCACGGGGGCGTCCAGAGTCCAAATGGAAGCCTATGCTGCGGCCCTGCAGGCCTCCTTGGCTCCTCCTCCTCTTCCTGGGACGTCCGCTGCTCCCCTGCCAAGTGCCGGCCTTCTGCGGAGTCGCCGGTTGCTCTGGCGCCGACAGGTTCGGCTTCAGGTCTTGGAAGTGTGGCGTCGTTGGGGTGCGGCCCTACGGGGTTCCCTCCTTCGGCCCACGGCGCCTCTGCCTCGCCGCAAACCCCCGTGGGGGTCCCTGTGGTGTCGCGGGAGGTTGCCGGGACTCGTGGCTTGTCCCCGAGTCCTCCTCGGTCCTCTGGGCAGGCGGTGGCCTTGTCCGAGGCCGAGCTGACGCCGCTCAGGTGCTGGTGCGCCTCTGCCTCGCCGCACACCCCCGTGGGGGTCCCTGTGGTGTCGGGGAGGTTGCCGGGACTCGTGGCTTGTCCCCGAGTCCTCCTCGGTCCTCTGGGCAGGTGGCGGCCTTGTCCGAGGCCGAGCTGACGCCGCTCAGGCGCCGGCGGCTGTCGGCCCTAGCGACGCAGCAGGGGCTGGCTAAGGACCGGGGCGTGTCCCCAGGCCCTCCTCGTCTCTCCACGCAGGCCGCTGCCTCGTCGAAGGTCGAGTCGGCGCCTTCTCGGCGCCGTTCTTTGGCCGCCCCGGCTCCGTCCCCGCCCCGTTCCCCTGCGGCACCGGTGGTGGAGGTCGTTGCCGTGTCCCCTTCGGCACCGGTCGGTGCCGCGCCGGCGCCAGTGGCGGACTCCACGGCGCCTTGTCGGCGTCGGGTCGTCGACTCATCTTCGGAGGCCCCCTCTTCTCCAGAGGTCAGGCAGCTGTTTGTCTCTTCTTCCCCGGAGACGGGACGCCGCGTAGTGGCTTTCTCCCCGGCGTCTTCCCAGGAGGGCTCTTCGCCATCCCCGCGCCCACGGTCTTCCCCTGAGGCGCCTCAGGTTCCCCACTCCTCTGTCAACCCTCCACTTTTCCGGGCTTTGCCGTTTCTTCCTCTGGTTGGGCTGGGGTACGGCTGGCTTAGTGTGCAGCCGTCACCCACGGAGGAGTTGCTCTCCCCCCGTGTTGCCCTACGGAGGCGAGTGCTGCTTTCGCACGGGCTGTTTCCACGGCCGCGGGGATTTTGCGCATGGGCGACCTGGCTGCACATTTCCCCGCGGACCACTTGCTTGAGGTTCTCCACCAGGGCTCTGGTGGACGGGAGCTGCTTCTTCCCTTCGAAGCTTTGCTCCACAATTCTCTCTTGGGGGCCTGGGGGTGTCCTGCCATGGGGGACCCGGTGCCCCAGTCCCTCCTGCACCGCCACCGTCCTGCTCCGCATGATACTGTCTGTCTTTCCTTCCACCCTTCTACTCGGGGCCCTCTTTTGCAGACGGCCTTCCCTTCCTTGCCTTCCATTTTGTCTCCTTCATCACGGGAGGCCCGGTGGTTAGATTCCTGGGGGCGTTACATCTTCGCTTCCTCCAGTGCTGCCTTGCGGGCGCTCAACACGCTTTGTGTGTTAGCCAGAGCCACTTCCAGTTTGTGTGATTCCGCGGAGTCCCTTCTGTCTTGTGCCTCTCAGGAGGGTGCCTGCGTTGATCTGCGGCACCATATGTTGGATGGCCGGGAGCTGGCCGCGATTATTCTTCGCTCTGCTCTTGATGTCTCTGAGGCTCTTGGTCGCACTATGGCTAGTTCGGTGGCCCTCCGTCGCCATGCATGGTTGAGGGATAGTGTTTTCCCTGAGAATGATAGGGAGCGTCTGGTTGACCTCCCTTTTGATGGCACTCTTTTGTTTCACGCCCCTGCGGATTCTGCCATTCAGCGGTTCCTTGCGGGGCTTCGTCGTCCTCCTCCTGGCTGTCGGTTCTCTGGTGTGTTCTGGGAGGTGTTCTCCCGTTGTTTTTCTGGAGCTTAGTGCTCGGTAACCCGGTTGTGTGTTATGTATGGTTGGTGCCCCTTCAGGGTCCTTCGCTTGGCCCTTCGGTGCTGTTGGCGGCTGGTCCGCCCCTCTGATCTGAAAGAGACACGTTAGTGACAGATTCCTTACCTTAGAATATCCCCAGGCGTCAGGCTGGATCCGGAAAGTTTTTTGCGTAGCAGTACCCTTGCGCGTCGGTAGGCGGCGTCGTGCGGCTCCGCGTCCGTCGTCGGCGTCGTGATCGCCGGGATGACGTCGCGGGCAGTACTTAGGCGCCGCCCCTGCGCGCTGACGTCAGTTCTTCTTTTTCCGCGCCAGTAAGCGCAGATCCGGGAAGAGCAGTGCCCTAGTCACTTTTTGACTATCTTTTTTGGTGAATTTTTCACTGTTTCTTCAACGAGTCTTCACGACTCCTAAGGTGTCGTAGGGATGCCCGGCTTTAAGCCCTGCGAGGAATGTGGTCGCATGATGTCGATCACGGACCCGCACCTCGAGTGTCTCTTTTGTCTCGGCCGAGACCACGACACGAAGTCGTGTCCTGACTGCCGGAAACTTCATCCTAAGGCTTTGCGAGAGCGGTCTCGAAAGCTCCTTGAAGTCCGGCATTCGGCTCCGCGCCGCACCAAGCCCCGGTCCCGGGAGAGGTCGAGGGGCCGGACGCGGAGTCCCCGCCGTTCGTCGAATTCAAAGTCTTCGCGCTCCTCCGGTAAGTCGAAGCACAAGAAGTCTAAGCGGCGTCATCGCTCTAAGACTTCGCCTCGCCGGTCTCGCGACTCGGCTGAGGTCCCTGTCGGCACCGTCCCCGCCCCGCGGCCCCGGACGTGCCTGTCGAGTTACCCCCGCAGTACCCGCCCTACCCGGGCTCGGGGCGACTCAGGCCGATATACAGGAATTCCTGTCGGCCATGGCCCGCCTCTTCGGGCCTCAAGGTCCCTCCGGTGCGCCTCCGGGCCCCGCGGGCTCTGATGGGGTTGCTCCGGCGTCGCCGTCGACTCCGGTCCCGGCGTCGCCTGTCCCACCAGCCTTCGTCCCGGCCTCGGCTCCGGTCCCGGCCTCGACCCCGGCTCCGGTGGGGCCGCAACCCCCATCGGCGCCGGTTGACCTAACCACGCCGACGCCGATGTCCCCGGTGCCGTTTCCGACGCCGTCCGGGGCTCCGGGCGGCGTCGTCCCCGGTTCTCTCCGGGTCCGGACATGGAGCCGGAGCAGGCGTCGCCCGGCCGCCGTATCCGGCGCCGATGAGACCTTGGGTCCCTGATGTCCCTCCTCCTCCATATTTTCAACCTGAGGAGGACCAGGAGAGCTGGGAGGGTCTGGCGACCCTCTCACACAACAGTGCGAGTTTGACCCGGACTGGGTTGAGGAACTTAGGGATGCCAGTGGTCTGGATACCTCCCTGACTCTGGCATGCTGTCTCCTCCCCTGGCAACGGAGGAGGGGCTAATTTTGCAACGGTGTTGCGTAGAGCTGCTGGAGCGTTGAATCTCCAGTTGCCTACAGTGGTCGTCAGGTCTAACATCCTGACTGAAGTGCTTCAGCCGGCGGCCTCCTCTTCGGAGACTGTGCTGCCGTTCAACGAGGCACTGACTGACGTTCTTTTGGGTGCCTGGTCCAAACCCACCACAGGGGCTCCTGTGGATAGGAACGTGGCCCGACGCCATCGCCCTGCTCCGGGCGACCCCCTGTTTCTCTCCCAACACCCCACCCCTGAGAGCTTGGTTGTCCAAGCCTCTGCCTCCCAAACCGCCTTCCCTACCGCCCCTCCGGATAGGGAATCCAAGCGCCTGGATCACTTTGGGAAGAAGGCTTTCTCTTCCTCCAGTGCTGGCTTGCGGTCTGTTAATACCGCTTGCCTCTTGGGCCGATACACCCACTCCCTGTGGGATTCGGTGGCAACTGTTTTGCCGCAGTGTTCTGAGGAGGTCCAGACACTGCTTATCCGCGCCATTGCGGAAGGGCGTGATGCGGCTAAATATACCATCCGCTGTGGCCTTGATACCGCCGACTCGCTGGGCAGATCGCTTGCAACGACGGTGGCGCTGCGTCGCCACGCCTGGCTGAGAACCACTGGTTTTCGGGAGATGTCCAGAATACACTCATGGACATGCCCTTTGATGGTGTCGGTCTTTTTGGTTCGAAGGCAGACCATGCGCTGGAGCGTTTCAAGGACTCTCGGGCTACTGCTAAGTCCCTGGGCCTTGCTGTTGTGCGCCCTCCGCTCACGTCTGCTTTTCGCCCCTTTCGTGGCCACGGAAGGGGCGCCCAATCACGTCCGCAGCCCGGCCAACGGCCCGCGCAGCAAGCGCCTTCGCGTGGCCGAGGACGTGGATACCGCCGTGGCGGTTCGGGCAACCAGCGTGCGGGTCAGGCCACCACCTCCAACCCGTCCGCGGCCTCCAAGCCCTCCTAGTCCCTCCTTTCAGGTGCACAGTACGCCAGTCGAGGGCAGGGTCCGCCATCACCTTCACCTCTGGCGTCCCATCACCTCGGACAGGTGGGTCTTGGACATTGTCCGAAGGGGCTACTCCCTCCCCTTCGAGACCACCCCCCAGCCATGCCACCTCAATTCCACTGCATGTCAGGGGATCACTTGGCGCTTCTACAGAAGGAAGTCACGGCCCTCTTGGCCAAGAGGGCCATCGAGCATGTTCCAACCCCAGAAGTAGGGCGTGGTTGCTACTCCCACTACTTTCTGGTGCCCAAAAGGACAAGGAGGACATGCGTCCTATCTTGGACCTCCGGAACGTCAATCGCTTCCTCCGGAAGGAGAAGTTCAAGATGCTCACCCTAGCTCAGGTCTTGACTACCCTCGACCCCGGAGACTGGTTGGTAGCGTTGGACTTGCAGGACGCCTATTTCCACATCCCCGTCCTGCCGGCCCAGCGGCGTTACCTTCGGTTCACGGTAGGCCTCGAGCATTTTCAGTTCACCGTGCTCCCCTTTGGCCTTACAAGTGCCCCTCGGGTGTTCACGAAAGTGATGGCGGTGGTCGCAGCTCATCTGCGCCGGGCAGGGGTTTCAGTCTTCCCCTACCTCGACGACTGGCTGCTGAAGGCGGGCTCGTCCCAGGCAGTCGTCTCCCACCTCCAGACTACGGCCGAACTCCTGCACTCGCTGGGGTTCTCCATCAATGTGCCAAAGTCGCATCTGATTCCTTCTCCACAGCTCCTTTTCATCGGAGCAGTTCTGGACACGACGCAGTTTCGGGCCTATCCTCCCGAACGGCGAGTCCGGGATATTCAGGCTATGATTCCGATCTTTCAGCCTTTATCCTGGGTTTCGGTACAGATGACCCTGAGGCTGCTGGGCCTCATGGCCTCCTGCATCCTGCTGGTCACTCATGCCAGATGGCATATGCGGGCTCTGCAGTGGGACCTGAAGTTCCAGTGGGCGCAGCACCAGGGCGACCTGTCCGATCACGTCCAGATCTCGGAGGGGACTGCAAGACAGTTGCAGTGGTGGCTCTCGAACCGGCAATGGGTCATGGGCAGATCCCTCTCCCTTCCCCAGCCAGAGCACACAGTTGTGACGGACGCGTCCCTTCTGGGATGGGGCGGTCACATGGGAGAGGCGGAGATCAGAGGCCTCTGGTCTCCGGCGGAGTCCCGGCTCCATATCAACCTTCTGGAGCTCCGGGCGATCCGACTTGCACTCAAGGCATTCCTTTCCTCTGTCAAAGGGAAGGTAGTGCAGGTGTTCACAGACAACACCACCGCCATGTGGTACTGCAACAAACAAGGCGGGGTGGGGTCGTGGACCCTTTGTCCAGGAGGCTCTGCGCCTCTGGACATGGCTGGAACATCAGGGCATGTTCCTGGTGGTTCAACACCTGGCAGGTTCCCTGAACGCCAGGGCGGACGAACTCAGCCGCAGGTGCATGATGGATCACGAATGGCGTCTTCACTCGGAAGTGGCGCAAGGACTCTTTCTACAGTGGGGAGAGCCTTGGTTAGATCTATTCGCCACCGAAGAAGAACGCGCAATGTCATCAGTTCTGCGCGTTGGAATTTCCAAGGCGGCACTCGCTCGGCGACGCTTTTCGTCACGAGTGGAGTTGCGGTCTATTGTACGCCTTTCCGCCTATACCACTTCTACCCAGAGTGTTGAAGAAGATTCGGCACGACCGGGCCCAAGTCATTCTTGTGGCTCCGGACTGGGCTCGAAGAGTTTGGTATCCCGAGCTACTCAATATGAGCGTAGATCCCCGATCCGTCTGCCTCTTCGGGAGGATCTTCTGTCGCAGCAGCAGGGGACGGTCCTCCACCCGAACCTGTCCAGTCTACACCTGCTTGCGTGGAGATTGAGCGGCGGCAGTTGATTCCTTTCGACTTGCCTCCCGAAGTTTGTGATGTGATTCTGGCAGCCAGGCGTCCCTCCACTAAGGTGGTATACGCCTGCAGGTGGAACAAATTTGTGGCATGGTGCACAGCAAAGGCTGTGAATCCCCTTTCTGCCCCTCTTTCTGAGGTCCTTCTGTTCCTTCTCTCTCTGGCCCAACAGGGTTCTGCCCTGGGTACCATCAAGGGTTATCTTTGTGCTATCTCGGCCTTCCTCAGGCTCCCTGATCAGCCCTCCCTTTTCAAGTCCCCTGTTGTTAACAGGTTCTTAAAAGGCATTACTCACCTCTTCCCTCCTGTTCCGTTTGTGATGCCTCAGTGGGACTTGAACTTGGTTCTTACCTTTTTAATGTGCGCTCCCTTTGAGCTTCTACATAACTGTCCTCTTCGTCTTCTGACTCTGAAGACAGCCTTTCTGGTGGCCATCACCTCCGCTCGGCGGGTGAGTGAGCTCCAGGCTCTGTCTTGCAAACCTCCCTTTCTGTCTGTTCATCCAGACAAGGTTGTTCTTCGGACGCGTCCGTCCTTCTTGCCAAAGGTGGTTACTGCTTTCCACATTGGGCAGACCATCACTTTGCCCACCTTCTTTCCGCCTCCGCATCCTTCCAGAGAGGAAGAGAGGCTCCACCGTCTGGACCCAAAACGTGCGCTCTCTTTCTATATTGACCGCACAAAACACTTCCGGGTGGATGACCAGCTCTTTGTTGGCTACGTGGGCGCCAAAAAGGTCGGGCGGTGCACAAGAGGACCATCTCCCGCTGGGTTACCTTGTGCATCAAGACCTGCTATTCTTTGGCTAAGAAGGAGCCTCCTGTTGGGCTGCGTGCCCATTCCACCAGGGCAACGGCTGCTACCACGGCCTTGGGCCGCGGTGTTCCGCTGCCGGTTATCTGTCATGCAGCTACGTGTGCCTCGCTGCACACGTTTACAAAGCATTACTGCCTTGACAGTCAGGTCCGGAGGGACGGCTTCTTTGGCCGTTCTGTCCTCCAGGACTTCCTTGTCTGATCTTTGTTCGCAGACCCACCACCGGGGTTGGTATTGCTGGGGTATCTATTCTAAGGTAAGGAATCTGTCACTAACGTGTCTCTTTCAGATGCACAAGTTACTAACTTGTGTAACGATATATCTGTAAGAGACAGTAGTTAGTGACAGATTCCTACCGCCCACCATCCTCCCCGTTCTGCGAACTGATTTCTAGGGTTAAGGACATCCCTTTCAGGGCCCTAGTATTTTTCAGACACCTATGTCAGCTTCTTGCATGGCTCTTCGTTCCTGGCGCGGAAAGTCGTGTACAGAACTGACGTCAGCGCGTAGGGCGGCGCCTAAGTACTGCCCGCGACGTCATCCCGGCGATCACGACGCCGGCGACGGACGCGGAGCCGCACGGCGCCGCCTACCGACGCGCAAGGGTACTGCTACGCAAAAACTTTCCGGATCCAGCCTGACGCCTGGGGATATTCTAAGGTAAGGAATCTGTCACTAACTACTGTCTCTTACAGATATATCGTTACACAAGTTAGTAACTTGTGCTTTTTGACTTGTGATTTTGGCTGTTGGTAAAGCCGTGTTGGTCCTGAGATTGGGCCTTCTGTATCTTCTTTTGTTAGCTGATTGGTAAGCCGTCTGCGGTTTTGTCCCCGGGTCTTCCTGTTTTGCCCTCTGACGCGGAAATTTTTTCCTAAGAGGTGTTCCCATGTTTTCCTTGGGACGTGTCATGCCCTAAGTGGGGTACTTGTAGCTATTACATAGCTCTGTCCTACGCTGGGGAGGTGTGGATGCCCTTTTTTCGGGTTCCTTGCCTTTCCTGGCATCACTGTATACCGCTGGTGCGGTCTCTTTTGCCTTTGTCTTGGTGCAGCTTACGCGGCTCCAAAGTCTGTCATTCTCAGTGTTCGCTTCATCGCTAGCCCAGCCTGGCATGCCGTCTACGGCATCGTGCTGTGGCGTTTCCGCCGTCCTGTCCGGCGTTTCAGCCTGGACCTCTGTCTGGTGTTCCGGGGGGGCTACGTTTCTTCTGGCTTTCCTGTGCTCTGGTTGCCGGTTGGTCCGTCCTCCGTGTCTTTCCTCTTTCTCTTCTGCCTGGTCCCCCTTCTTTCGTGGGCCGTTGTGTGTCTCTGGCACGGGCCCCCTTTGGGGATTGTTCTGGATTTCCCTGGCCGCTGTCCTCAGCTTGCGCCGGGCTTGTTCTGGGTAATCTGCTCCATGGTGTTGCCGGCTGCCGGCTGCGCATGCCTGCTCGTTATGGGCCACCGCCGTGGCCCTTGGTGTGTTCCCTTGTGCCCCTGCCTCTTGTTCTGCTGGGGCTTTGTGCACCTCTGCCTTTCTTCTTCTTCGCCTGCGCTTTTTGACTGTGGAGCCGCTCCTGCCTTGTCCGCTGCCTTGAGGCTGATGCCTGTTCAGCTGCCCCCTGTCGCTGTGTCTGTGTTTTCCTACGGCAGGCTCTGCCTCCGGTTCTACCTCTTCTCCCTGGAGTTTGGGGTGGTTCTGTTCTTCCTTGGTGCTCCTCTGGCGCGGTCTGCCCCTATGGGGTTTTCTGGCAGTTGTACCTTGGATGGGCTTGGGTTTTCCTGGCTTTCCCTTCGCCTCGCTCTTGCTTACTTATGCTTGGTGAGGGCTGGGCCGCCCTTCTTGACCCAGTGACACATCCCCTGCGGGGGCCCTGTGTTTCTTCCTACAGGGGAGGTTCTCTCGCAGACCCTCCTCCCCTCTGGGTATGGCTAGGGTATCGATTCTACGTTAAGGAATCTGCGGCTAGTAGTCTCTATCAGATGTACGAGTTACTTACCTTCGGTAACGATGATCTGGTAGAGACGATTCTAGCCGCAGATTCCTTCACGACCCGCCCTTCCTCCCCGTTCTGCGAGGGCCTTCTGTTTGGTTTTCTGCACTCGCCTCCCTCCGGGTGGCTTGTCTTCTGTGGGGGTATGCTTCGCCTCCCCCCGGACAGGATGCTTCGTTCTGCTTGATTGTTCCACCCCTTCCTTTCTGATCCGGGGTCGGTTGGTTCATGTGTGCTTCTGCCTTCCTCCACTTTGGTTTTTTCTCCAAGTGTAGGGGCCTCCTTGACTCTTCTCCCTTTGACTGGCTTGGGGTTTCTGATCCTTTGCAGTTCTCTGCGTTGGGGGTTGTTTTGCTTGTACCTCTGCCCTTTCGCTCCTTTCAGGGGATGCGGCCCTCCTTGATGGTGTCATCTGGGGGTGAATTGCTGTTACTCCTCTGTTTCGGGCTTGTTGCCCCTTCACTGTTGTGGATTGTGATTTCAGATTCTCTCTCTCTCTCTCTTCTGCTATAGCATTTTTCACATGTGTTCTGCCTCCAGGGGGGATGTCGCCTTAGCTTGCAAGGTTGCTCCTCGGGGCAGTGCTCTGCTCTTTCCCTGCTATGGCTTTCGCTGCTATGACTTTTGGTACCTTAGTGCTTGGCACTTTTCCAATTGGTGCTGTTCCTCACCTTTCGTTTCTCTCTTTTTCACAGTTTTTTCGCACACTGTTCCCATAATCTCCACAGTTTTGTTTGTGATGGCTCCGCGTTGTGGCGCGGAAAAGTTCTCCGAAGAAAACTGATGTCAGCGCGCCGGGGTGGGGCTTATGTGACCTCGCTGACGTCATACCCGCGGACAACTTCAGGGCGGAGTCGCGTGGTACCGCCCCCCGGCGCACAGAGATGCTGGGGCAAAGAAAGTTGTCCGGGTCCAGTCTCACGCCTGGGGATAATTCTACGTTAAGGAATCTGCGGCTAGAATCGTCTCTACCAGATACATTGTTACCGAAGGTAAGTAACTCGTACTTCTACTGACTAGTCTGACTGGGATCCTGGAAATCAGGACCTCAATCTCTGTGCTTCTCCCCTAAATTGGACATGGTGAGTACTTAGGTATCCCCCAGATTGGCTACTGGTGTACCCTTGTAAGTCCCTAGTATATGGTACTAAGGTACCCAGGGCATAGATACACCAGGGGTCCCCCATGGTTGAGGCATGTATTATGCCACCCATGGGAGACCACTCAAATTGTGACTACAGGCCTGCCATTGCAGCCTGTGTAAGCTGGTGCTAGTACCACTTATGACAGATAAAAGATTCCTTATATCTGAGGTCACTGCAATTAAAACTTGTAAGTCACCCCTAAGGCAGGCCTTTCAATCCTGAAGGCAGGGTGCTTGGTTATAAGTGTGAGGGTGCCCCTGCATGAGCAGGACACTCCTACAACCCTCCGAGTCCATTCTCCCAGGTTGTAAGTGCATCAGCCATTGCGATATATAGAGTGGCCATGCGTCATTATGCAATGGCTATCTCTAAACTGGCTGTAACAAACCCTGTCGTGTTTGGTATCAAACATGTTGGAATCATACCCCAACACCATAAATGGTGTTGGAGGTATGATTCTATGCACTCTTAAAGCTCCTCGGAAGCCCTCAGTGCTCCCAGTACCAGCCTTCTAGACACGGACAGCAAACTATGGCTGCTACCGACCAGAGACACGATTCTTCCCTCCTGCTGCTGAGCCAGGCTCGAGCAGGGGAAGGCCGGACAATAAGTTTCATGTCACAGGGAGGTGTGACCACCTCCCAGACAGGGTTTAGTGTATTGAGGCAGTGTGTGGGAGCTTGCTAGCACCACTGAGACTGCTTGAAAGGCACATTTGGTGTCCTCCTTGCATACTCCAGTTCAAACCAGTTCAGGGAGCTGCTGGCTCCTGCTCTGGTGCGAAACTGGACAAAAGGCATGGGAGTATCCTCCCCACTGTCCTGCCCCTCCTGTGGGAGG
Organism: Calotriton arnoldi; assembly: GCA_963921515.1. Taxonomy (NCBI): domain Eukaryota; kingdom Metazoa; phylum Chordata; class Amphibia; order Caudata; family Salamandridae; genus Calotriton; species Calotriton arnoldi. The sequence continues at coordinate 388,028 of CAWUFW010008470.1, read as the reverse complement.
AACCCCTGAATCGTCCCAACCCTTTCCTTAGGGTACTTAAGGGCTTACCTGTGGGTGGTTCCTTAGATTCGTCATGGGACAAGATTCAGATCTGAAACCAGTTAATCTTCAACCGTCTGGGCACTTTGAACTTTGCTGGACTTTGGGAACCAAGACTGCAACTGGGAAGACTCTTGCTGCTCCTGGTCTCGTCGTCCTGCCAGTCTTCTGCATCGTCTGTGCCTGTGCTCCATACAGGTTCCTCTACAGGCCTGTGGACATCCAAGACACTCAAAGGAATCTCCCTTGATGTCAAGGAGTCACTTCCTTGCATCTGCAGGCACTGCACTGAAGCTAACCGGTCTGCTGTTCCTGAGCTCCTATGGACTCCGAAAGATTCCAGTTGGTGGTTCTACAACTCCCTCGAGGCCTGCACTGTCTTCACAGCAAGTTTGAAGCCAGTATCCCTCATTGGAACCGCTGGAGCAGTACCCATGTGCACCGCGTCGACTTGCAATTACCAAGGCTTGTTGACTCTCTTCACCAGAGATCTTCAGGCTCCAAGAAGCTCCAGCCTCAAGCATCCCCTGCAGCTAAGATCTTTCCCTGCATCGCTTCCTCTGCACCATGGGCCTTCATCCTTTGGTGGGCTGCTCGAGGTCCTCTTGCGACTCCTGTGCCTTCGGCCCGTGGGTCCCCTTGTAGGTCTTCTTTGGCTACAGTGGGCTCCCCTGCTTGCTTCGGTCCTGCTCTGACTTACCTACTCATTGTGAGTCACTTGGGCCTTGCTGGTCCCGACTTAGTCGACTATGTTGCTTGCCGTTGCCAAGGCTTGTTGGGGCCCCTGCCAGACACTGACCCTTTGGCTCTCGTCATTCGACGTGGGACAGCTCGTGAACAGCTCCTAGTCTTCCACAGCTTTGCCTGGTCTGCACAGCTGCAACTTCAAGGGCACCGTCAACTCACCTGCAGCTCCGACATCGGTGGGCATTTGTCTTCCGTGCTTCCTGGTCACTCCTGAGTGGCATAGACTCTGTCCGCTCTGCTTGCAGGTACCGCTCATCTTGAATCCACCTTTGGGTTCCACTGGACTCTTTCACCTTCTTCGCCAGTGGCACCTTCACTGAAGTCCTCCATTGTGGTCTACGGCGGTTTCCGACATCACTTTGCACCTATGCACCCAGCTTCCCTGGTGTAGTATCCACGGGTGGGGTGACTCTCCAACCTTCAATCTTCCACGGGGTTTCTTCAGGGTCCTCTAGGAAGAGTCCTTCTTCTTAAAAACTGCAACCGCGACTTACACGTTGACTTGCATTGAGTCCGCTGTCGTGTTCCCACTTTGCACACGGCCTCTGTAGGGTTTCTAGATACTTACCTTGGGTGGTTCCTTTTGTCCCCGGCTCTTCTACATCGTCTGGGTCCAGTTTTGACTTAGGTCGTGGTTTGCATTTTACTATTTTAGTATATGTTTTGGTCTCCCCCTGGAGACCACTGTGTATTTGTGCTATTTACGTGTTCTATTATCAAAGTATTGTGTGTATTGTGGTTATCTCTCCGGGTAGGAGTTATTGCAATGTGTTAGTGAGTGTTTATAATAAATACATATTTTTATAACTACACTGTGTGGTTCTTTTTTCACTTAACCTACACTATAAGATTAAGTAGTGGAAAAACAAGCTGCTTTACACTCCTTCTGGACTAAGCCTGAAGGCTGCTCTCGACAGCTACCACTTAGAGAGCTTTCTAAGGTTGTCTAAGACCACTAAAATCACCATAAGGATTGTCTGGATTGGATTAGTGCAGGGTGCCACACTTACATAAGTGAGCACCATATACTAAGCCAGTCTCCTACAGTAGCCCTCCAACCTTCCTTGATCCAAGTGGCTCCTCTGGGTTCCTTTGGGAAGGATCCTAGAGCTGTAAAAAGCCAACTGTGACTTACCCTGTGTTGTCCTATGGATGTTTGACCCGGTGTAACCACTCTGCACCCAGGCGCCTTAGGGTCCCTGGCTACTCACATTGTGTGGTTCTGTGTTTCCCCTAGGGTAATCCATCCTTGGGTACTAGTCCTCCTGTCCCACTATTTAAGTATATGGTTTGGCCCCCCAGTTGGGCCCTATGTATTTTCTTATGCTACTTACCTATTTCTGAAGTATTTCTTGCGTGTAATTGATATCTCCGGGTAGGAGATATACCAAGATAGTCTCTAGAGTTTATTAATAAATACAAAATATTTTTATACTCACCTGGTCTGGTTCTTCTTTCTTATGTGTAAGCTTACTGACTGGCTATAGTGGTAAATACGCCCGCTTTACACCCTCCTGAATAAACCTTAGCTGCTCTCCACAGCTACCCCTTGAGAGCTTTGGTTTTCAGGGACCGAAACACTATGACTAAGGGTTGCCTGGGCACAGTGCACAGTGCCTCACCATAGGTGGACACTATATACTGAGCCAGCCTCCTACACCCTTGCCCAGCAGGGCTTTGCTCTGAGCACCTTAAAGGGCTACCTTTCTGCTATATAAGCCTTTCTGTGTCTGCCTGACCAGCCATCACTCTTCAAATCCTCTATTGTACATAGGTTCTTGAAAGATTTGCAACATACGTTTTCTCCTTCACCCTTCATCATGCCTCAGTGGGACCCTTATCAAGTCCTGACGTTACTGATGTGTGCTCCCTTTGAGCACTTCACAACTGTCTTCTCAGGCTCCTTACCATCAAGACGGCCTTCATGGTGACCATAACATCTACCCGGAGGGTCAGTAAGTTTCATGCTTTGTCATCCAAGCCTCCATATATAAGCATCTACCCAGACAAGCTGGTCCTACGAACTAGGGCTTCCCTTCTACAAAAGTCATCACTTCCTTTCATGTAGGCCAGTCCATCACCCTACCTACTTTGTACACTCTGCCACATCCCTCTAAAGAAGAGAAGCAACTTCACTGACCAAACCCAAAAAGGTAGTTGTCATTCATACTTCACAGCAAGAGAGAGTTCTGAGTGGGCGACCACCTCTTCGTCAGGCATGCCAGAGAGAAGAAGGGAAAAGCTGTGCAGAAGCGGAGCATCTCATGATGGATCATGATGTGCATCAAAATCTGCTACGCAATGGCCAAGAAGCAACCTCCTGAGGGCGTGCATGCTCATTCCAACAGAGCCAAGACTGCAACCACTGCGTTAGAACATGGAGTCTCCATCCTGGACATCTGGAAGGCAGCAACATGGGCAACACGTTCACCAAACACAACTGCCTGGAAATTCAGGCCAATTGGGAGGGCCACTTTGCCCATTTGTTCCTGCAGGACTTTTTGGTGTGAAATTGTTTCGCAGACCCACTTCCACGGACGTACTGCTTGGGTGTCTATTCTAAGATAAGGAATCTGTGGCTAGAAGTCTCTATCAGATGAACAAGTTACTTATCTTAAGTAATGCCTTATCTGGTAGAGACTCTGTGTAGCCACAGATTCCTTACAAACCCACCCATCCTCCCTGCTGTGTGAACGGATTTTCAGGGACAGGGCTTTCCCCTTTCAGGTCTCTAGTTTTCCACACCAGTGGTCAGTGTTCTTCATGGCTCCCTGCTGAAGGTGTGGAAAGTTGCAAAAAGAAACTGACGTCACTGCTGGGCTGGACCCTATAGAGGCTCCACGCACGTCACTTCCGGCGCAGATGACGCCACCTGGAGCCGAACAACGCCACCTACCGGTGTGCAGGGTTACTGCTCATGAAAAATGTCATTTCTGGATTCAGTTTGATGCCTGGGGATAATTCTATGGTAAGGAATCTGCGGCTAGATAGAGTCCCTACCAGATAAGGCGTTACTTAGGCTGAATTGACTTCCTTCAAACAGTGTTACAGATGCTTGGCGGTGAACAAGATGGAACAACAACTTGTGTAATTTATGTAAGGGTGATATACAAACATTATATCATTTTCTATTTGTTGCCCTGCTTTAAAATCTCCCAGATGTATCTTTTTTAAATCTCTTATTATAAAATATGGTATTAAGTTAGCTAGAGCAACAGCCTGGTTGCTTTACTGTCCAGTAAATGAATTGATGTGTTGCAAAATATTTCGATTTTGTAATAGTTTTTAAAAATGTACTAAGTTTTGATTTGAGTGTGTTAAATGACCGTAGGTCTCCTTATATATCTAAACTGTAATAAAAATCTTGAAAATCTTGGAAAATGGGACTCCTTCACCAATTATTAAATGAGGCCCAAAATATTTAACGAAATGGAGGCAAATGATAACTCAGCATATATATTTTTGCTTTCCTGTTTTCATTGTAAACATTTCTGTTGAAATATCTAAGAAAATAACTTTAACGTGTAGGTTAGAAATGTTGCATAATTTAGTTTAAATAATCTTTCAGACAACATACAAATCCGTGACTTTTTCCTTTTTTTCAGAGAGAGAACAGTTACTCTAGAACAAATTCATTCTTTTAAAGAAACAACCGTACAGAACATAGACAAAAGTGAAGGTCTTCCTTTTTATTTAAAATTTTATTTTTTCATGCTAAACTATACAATGTAGTAGATTGTGTATTGTCAAATAGATTGAATACAGTTAGTCATTGTTATTGATCCATATTGCTACTTTTTCCAGAGAGGTATGTTGTAGCAGGATGCTGGCTTTTTATGTAGTGTACCAAAAAGAGGTAAGCTATGTAGAAAGTACATACAACCATAATTGGCTTACAGGGCTTAAATTAATAATTCCAAATACTCTCTTTTGTGGTAGTGTGGGCTAGCAGTTTAGGCATATCAGAGGTTAGTGTTAAGCATTTGTTGAACACACAGAGTCAATAAATGAGACACACACTCAAGAAGAAACATGAGACCAATTTAGAAAAATGACAAGTATTTTTACATAAATTTTAACACCAAGAACTTCGTAATTGTATAAGTACTTTTTGCTTTATTCATTTTTATAGGTAAGTCAAATATCTGAAAGAGACACGTTAGTGACAGATTCCTTACCTTAGAATATCCCCAGGTGTCAGGCTGGATCCGGAAAGTTTTGCGTAGCAGTACCCCCGCGCGTCGGTAGGCGGCGTTGTGCGTCTCCGCGTCCGTCGTCGGCGTCGTGATCGCCGGGATGACGTCGCGGCCAATACTTAGACGCCACCCATGCACGCTGGCGTCAGTTCTTTCTTTTTCCGCGCCAATAAGCGCAGATCCGGATTGAGCAGTGCCCCAGTCATTTTTTGACTGAATATTTTTGAGACTTTTTGTCCAAGTTTTTCGAGTCGCTTCGACTCCAAAGGTGTCAGTAGGGATGCCCGGCTTCAAGCCATGCGAGGTCTGTAATCGCATGATGTCGATTACGGATCCGCACCGTGAGTGTCTCTTCTGCCTGGGGCGCGGCCACGACCCCCAGTCGTGCCCCGAGTGTTGGTCCCTCGCTCCGAAGGCTTTGGGAGAGCGGTCTCGAAAGCTCCTCGAGGCCCGGCACTTGGCTCCGCGCCGCTCGAGGTCCCGGTCCCATGAGAGGTCGAGGGGCCGGTCGCGGAGTCGTCGTCGTTCGTCGGGGTCGAAGTCTTCGTCCTAGGTAAGGCGAAGCACAAGAGGTCTAAGAAGCGTCGCTCTAAGACCTCCCCTCGCCGGTCTCACGACCCGGCCGAGGGTCCAGACGGTGCCGCCCCCGCGGCTCCGGGGGTGCCCGCGCAGCCGACGCCGGCCTACCTGCCTGTTCTGGGTCCGACGTCGACTCCGGCCGAGATACAGGAGTTCCTGTCGGCCATGGCCCGCCTCTTTGGGCCTAAGGGTTCCCCCGGTGTGCCTTCGGGCCCCGCGGGCCCCAGTGGGGGTCCTCCCTCGGCACCACCGGCGGCTCCGGCCCCTGTGTCTCCGGCGGCTCCTGCCCCGGCGCCGCAGGACCCCCTCGGATCCAGGCGTGGATCCCGGTCGACGCCGGTTGACCTAACGACACCTCCACCGGCGCCGACCTCACCGGTACAGTTCACGGTGCCGTCCGAGGCCCCGGACGGCGCCGTCCCCAGGTTCTCCCCGGCACCGGACACGGAGCCGGATCGACGTCGCTCGACGCCGATTCCGACGCCGATGGAACCTTTTGTTCCTTATGTCCCTCCTCCTTACTTTTCACCTGTTTTGGAGGACGAGGAGGACTGGGAGGGGTCTGCAGACCCTCTCACAGCTCAATGTGAGCCTTATCAGGACTGGGCTGAGGAACTGGGGGATGCCAGTGGTCTGGACACCTCTCCTGACCTTGGCATGCTGTCTCCTCCTTCCGTGGCTACGGAGGAGGGAGCAAGTTATGCTACGGTGTTGCGTAGGGCGGCTGAGGCCCTGCGCCTCGAGCTCCCTACGGTGGCTGTCAGGACTAACCTCCTGACGGAAGTGCTTCAACCGGCGGCTACCTCTTCGGAGCCACTGCTGCCATTCAACGACGCACTTTCGGACGTTCTTTTGGGCACCTGGTCCAGGCCCACCACAGGGACTCCTGTGGACAGGAACGTAGCCCGACACCATCGCCCGGCCCCGGGCGATCCTCTGTTTCTCTCCCAACACCCAACCCCCGAGAGCTTGGTTGTCCAAGCCTCTACCTCCCAGAGCACTTTCCCTACCGCTCCACCGGATAGGGAATCCAAAAAACTGGACCAATTTGGAAGAAGGTTTTTTCTTCTGCCAGTTCTGGCTTGCGGTCCGTGAACACCGCTTGCCTTTTGGGCCGTTACTCCCACTCTCTGTAGGATTCGGTGGCGCAAGTGCTGCCCAAGTGTCCTGAGGAGGTCCAGGCACTTCTCTTCCGTGCTGTTGCGGAAGGGAGAGACGCAGCGAAGTTCACCATCAGATATGGCCTAGATACCGCTGACTTGCTAGGCAGATTGCTTGCTACGACAGTGGCGCTTCGCTGTCACGCCTGGCTGAGGACCACTGGTTTCTCGGGCGATGTCCAAAACACCCTTATGGACATGCCCTTTGATGGTATCCGCCTTTTTGGCCATAAGGCAGACAGCGCGCTTGAGCGCTTTAAGGACTTGCGGGCTACGGCCAAGTCCTTGGGCCTCTCCGCCTTCCGCCCTCCGCAGCCATCTGCTTTTCGCCCCTTTCGTGGCCACGGAAGGGGCGCCCAGTCACGTCCACTGCCCAGCCACCGGCCCGCGCAGCAGACGCCTTCGCGCGGCCGAGGACGTGACTCCCGCCGAGGCGGGTCAGGTAACCAGCGAGCGGGTCAGGCCACCACCTCCACCCCGTCCGTGGCCTCCAAACCCTCCTAGTCCGTCCTTTCCGGTCCACAGCATGCCAGTGGGGGGCAGGGTCCGCCATCACCTTCCCCACTGGCGCACCATCACATCGGACAGGTGGGTTTTGGACATTCTCCGAAGGGGCTACTCCCTCCCCTTCGAGACTGCCCCTCCAACCATGCCACCTCAGCACCACCGCATGTCGGGGAACCATTTGGCACTTCTTCGCCAGGAAGTTGCGGCCCTCTTGGCCAAGGGGGCCATCAAGCGCGTTCCGACCCCAGAAGTAGGGCATGGTTGCCATTCCCACTACTTTCTGGTGCCCAAAAAGGACAAGGAGGACATGCGTCCTATCTTGGACCTCCGGAACGTCAATCGCTTCCTCCGGAAGGAGAAATTCAAGATGCTCACCGTAGCTCAGGTCTTGACTGCCCTCGACCCTGGAGACTGGATGGTAGCGTTGGACTTGCAGGACACATATTTTCACATCCCCGTCCTGCCGGCCCACCGGCGTTACCTGCGGTTCACGGTAGGCCTCGAGCACTTTCAGTTCACCGTGCTTCCCTTTGGCCTTACCAGCGCCCCTCGGGTGTTCACGAAAGTGATGGCGGTGGACGCAGCTCATCTGCGCCGGTTAGGGGTTCCAGTCTTCCCCTACCTCGACGACTGGTTGTTGAAGGCGGGCTCGTCCCAGGCAGTCGTCTCCCACCTCCAGACTACGGCCGGACTCCTGCAGTCGCTGGGGTTCTCCATCGATGTGCCGAAGTCGCACCTGGTTCCTTCTCCACAGCTCCTTTTCATCGGAGCGGTTCTGGACACAACGCAGTTTCGGGCCTATCCTCCCGAACGGCGAGTCCAGGATATTCAGGCTATGATTCCGATCTTTCAGCCCCTATCCAGGGTTTCGGTACGGATGACCCTGAGGCTGCTGGGCCTCATGGCCTCCTGCATCCTGCTGGTTGATCATGCCAGATGGCATATGCGGGCTCTGCAGTGGGACCTGAAGTTCCAGTGGGCGCAGCATCAGGGGAACCTGTCCGATTACGTCCAGATCTCGGAGGGAACTGCACGACAGTTGCAGTGGTGGCTCTCGAACCGGCAATGGGTCACGGGCAGATACCTCTCCTTCCCCAGCCAGAGCACACAGTTGTGACGGATGCGTCCCTTCTGGGATGGGGCGGTCACATGGGAGAGGCGGAGATCAGAGGCCTCTGGTCTCCGGCGGAGTCCCGGCTCCATATCAACCTTCTGGAGCTCCGGGCGATCCGACTTGCACTGAAGGCATTCCTTCCCTCTGTCAAGGGGAAGGTAGTGCAGGTGTTCACAGACAACACCACCGCCGTGTGGTACTGCAACAAACAAGGCGGGGTGGGGTCGTGGACCCTATGTCCAGGAGGCTCTGCGTCTCTGGACATGGCTGGAACATCAGGGCATATTCCTGATGGTTCAACACCTGGCAGGTTCCCTGAACGCCAGGGCGGACGAACTCAGCCGCAGGTGCATGATGGATCACGAATGGCGTCTTCACTCGGAGGTGGCGCAAGGACTCTTTCTACAGTGGGGAGAGCCTTGGTTAGATCTATTCGCCACCGAAGAGAACGCGCAATGTCAGCAATTCTGCACGTTGGAATTTCCAAGGCGGCACTCGCTCGGCGACGCTTTTCGTCGCGCGTGGAGTTGCGGTCTATTGTACGCCTTTCCGCCTATACCACTTCTACCCAGAGTGTTGAAGAAGATTCGGCGCGACCGAGCCCAATCCATCTTCTTGTGGCTCCGGACTGGGCTCGAAGAGTTGGTATCCCGAGCTACTCGGTATGAGCATCGATCCCCCGATCCGTCTGCCTCTTCGGGAGGATCTTCTGTCGCAGCAGCAGGGGACGGTCCTCCACCCGAACCTGTCCAGTCTCCACCTCCTTGCATGGAGATTGAGCGGCGGCAGTTGATTCCTTTCGACTTGCCTCCCGAAGTCTGTGATGTGATTCTGGCAGCCAGGCGTCCCTCCACTAAGGTGGTATACGCCTGCAGGTGGAACATGTTTGTGGCATGGTGCACAGCAAAGGCTGTGAATCCCCTTTCTGCCCCTCTTTCTGAGGTTCTACTGTTCCTTCTTTCTCTGGCCCACAGGGTTCTGCCCTGGGTACCATCAAGGGCTACCTTTGTGCAATCTCGGCCTTCCTCCGGCTTCCTGATCAGCCCTCCCTTTTCAAGTCCCCTGTTGTTAACAGGTTTCTTAAAGGCATTACACACCTTTTCCCTCCTGTTCCGTTTGTGATGCCTCAGTGGGACTTGAACTTGGTTCTTACCTTTTTAATGTGCGCTCCCTTTGAGCCTCTCCATAACTGTCCTCTTCGTCTTCTCACTCTGAAGACAGCCTTTCTGGTGGCTATCACCTCCGCTCGGCGGGTGAGTGAGCTCCAGGCTCTTTCTTGCAAGCCCCCCTTTCTGTCTGTCCATCCAGGCAAGGTTGTTCTTAGGACGCGTCCGTCCTTCTTGCCAAAGGTGGTTACTGCCTTCCACATTGGGCAGACCATCACTTTGCCCTCCTTCTTTCCGCCTCCGCATCCTTCCAGAGAGGAAGAGAGGCTCCACCGTCTGGACCCAAAAGGTGCGATTTCCTTCTATCTGAACCGCACAAAACAGTTCCGGGTGGACGACCAGCTCTTTGTTGGCTACGTGGGCACCAAAAAAGGTTGGGCGGTACACAAGCGGACCATCTTCCGCTGGGTTGTCTTGTGTATCAAAGCCTGCTATTCTTTGGCTAAGAAGGAGCCCCCTGTTGGGCTACGTGCCCATTCCACCAGGGCGACAGCCGCCACCATAGCTTTGGGACGTGGTGTCCCATTGCAGGACATCTGTCAGGCAGCTACGTGGGCCTCGCTGCACACGTTTACCAAGCATTACTGCCTTGACAGCCAAGTCCGGAGAGACGGCTTTTTTGGCCGTTCTGTTCTCAGAGACTTCCTTGTCTGATCTTTGTTCGCAGACCCACCACCGGGGTTGGTATTGCTGGGGTATCTATTCTAAGGTAAGGAATCTGTCCCTAACGTGTCTCTTTCAGATGCACAAGTTACTAACTTGTGTAACGATATATCTGTAAGAGACAGTAGTTAGTGACAGATTCCTTACCGCCCCACCCATCCTCCCCGTTCTGCAAACTGATTTCTAGGGTTAAGGTCATCCCTTTCAGGGCCCTAGTTTTCAGACACCAGTGTCAGTTTCTTGCATGGCCCTGCGTTTCTGGCGCGGAAAGTCGTGTACAGAACTGACGCCAGCGCGCATGGGCAGCGTCTAAGTATTGGCCGCGACGTCATCCCGGCGATCACGACGCCGACGACGAACACGGAGCCGCACGACGCCCCCTACCGACGCGCAGGGGTACTGCTACGCAAAACTTTCCGGATCCAGCCTGACGCCTGTGGATATTCTAAGGGAAGGAATCTGTCACTAACTACTGTCTCTTACAGATATATTGTTACACAAGTTAGTAACTTGTGCTGTAGCACTAATGGGTTTTTGCCCTGTAATGCTTTCCTATGGAGAAAAAAGGCATTTGAGTTTACCTGTCCTGGAGTGTACAGGTGTAGAGTTGCTGGATGGGTTGGTAACCTTGCACTCTACACCGTAGGCAAAGAAGGGGGGGGGTGCCTAGAAACAGGCTGCAGAGGGGGACTTGGCAACAAGTCCCTGAGCTCACAACAGGTGGCTCAGTTCATGACGGTCCTGGGAGCAGGGGAGCACAGTAGGTTGTTGTTGACTCGGGCTGGGGAGCTGAGTTGCAGAGGGTTTTGGTCGGCTGGGCCCATGCGTCAAAGGCACTCACGGTTCTCGGTTAGACCTGCAGAGGGGGGCAAAACAGGACAGCTGGCCCACTCTTGATACTGGATTCTGTGATGCTGATGTCCCTCGTCGGCTGGTCAGTCGTTTCGGCTTTAGAGTCTGGATTGGACTTCAAACAAGCTTTGGTTGCTGCAAGGGGTCCAGTACCCGGGTATCGGTGCAGGGCAGCTCTGATTGGTTCTGGCATCTTCCCACTTTGTGAGGAGATGGATCTGACCTCCTGGAGCACAGTGACCTCCTCCTGGGTGCCTGCTCCATCGGTGGACCAGGTGGTCAGCAAAACAGTGAATTGGACATTGCTTTCGGTGATTGCAGGGTGCAGGGAAGTGGCTCCTCCACTTCAAGGGAGATTCAAACGGCTTGGCAAAGGACTTGTGTTGCAGGGATTCTGTGCAAACACAGCACTATGCGTGGGATTATGGTACCTTAGTATGTAGGGGCTGAGTTATCCTGCCACCTTAGTACCCATGAGCCCGAGACCGACTAGCTATTGTGTCTCACTTGCCCTCCTACTCACTCACAGAGGAACAAGTGATTAGACACCCCAGAACAGAACACTTCTGACTCTCTCAGTAATCGCGGTTCCAAGACACACCCTTTCGCACATACTCTTGTACTCGTCCACAATAAGATCTGACAGAGACACGAACAAGTTTAAAATATTTATTTTAACTAACGTGCTCTACTATGCAGTATACGTCCCACAATCAGCAGAAAAATGCCTAGCACAAATACGGTCAGCATAGCTAGTAGTCCGTAAATCATAAAAGGAGCTGTCATAATGAATGACAGAGTAGCCTAAACTCCCTCCCCTTGTATAGAAGCAAGATGATTATATATTAGCAGATCTGCTGGCGTTATCAGCAGACCCAATACTGTAGGAGAGTAGGATCTGCTTCTTATAGTTACCCCCACTTTTTGCTGATGTTTCACTGTATCTGAAAGAGACACGTTAGTGACAGATTCCTTACCTTAGAATATCCCCAGGCGTCAGGCTGGATCCGGAAAGTTTTTTGCGTAGCAGTACCCTTGCGCGTCGGTAGGCGGCGTCGTGCGGCTCCGCGTCCGTCGTCGGCGTCGTGATCGCCAGGATGACGTCGCGGGCAGTACTTAGACGCCGCCCCTGCGCGCTGACGTCAGTTCTTCTTTTTCCGCGCCAGTAAGCGCAGATCCGGGAAGAGCAGTGCCCTAGTCACTTTTTGACTATCATTTTGTGAATTTTTTCACTGTTTCTTCAACGAGTCTTCACGACTCCTAAGGTGTCGTATGGATGCCCGGCTTTAAGCCCTGCGAGGAATGTGGTCGCATGATGTCGATCACGGACCCGCATCTCCAGTGTCTCTTCTGTCTTGGCCGAGACCACGACACGAAGTCGTGCCCTGACTGCCGGAAACTTAATCCGAAGGCTTTGCGAGAGCGGTCTTGAAAGCTCCTCGAGGTCCGGCAGTCGGCTCCGCGCCGCACCAAGCCCCGGTCCCGGGAGAGGTCGAGGGGCCGGACGCGGAGTCCCCGCCGTTTGTCGGAATCCAAGTCTTCGCGCTCCTCCGGTAAGTCGAAGCACAAGAAGTCTAAGCGGCATCATCGCTCTAAGACTTCGCCTCGCCGGTCTCGCGACTCGGCTGAGGTCCCTGTCGGCACCGTCCCCGCCCCCGCGGCCCCGGACATGCCTGTCAAGTTACCCCAGCATTACCCCTCCTTCCCGGGTTCGGGGGCGACTCAGGCCCAAATACAGGAGTTCCTGTCGGCCATGGCCCGCCTCTTCGGGCCTCAAGGTCCCTCCGGTGCGCCTTCGGGCCCCGCGGGCCCTGATGGGGTTGCTCCGGCGTCGCCGTCGACTCCGGTCCCGGCGTCGCCTGTCCCACCGGCCTTCATCCCGGCCTCGGCTCCGGCCCCGGCCTCGATCCCGGCTCCGGTGGTGCCGCAACCCCCATCGACGCCGGTTGACCTAACCACGCCTCCGCCGACGCCCCCGGTGCCGTTCCTGATGCCGTCCGGGGCTCCGGACGGCGTCGTTCCCCGGCTCTCTCCGGCTCCGGACATGGAGCCAGACCGGCGTCGCCTGACGCCGGTTCCGGCGCCGATGAGACCTTGGGTCCCTAATGTCCCTCCTCCTCCATATTATGAACCTGAGGAGGACCAGGAGAGCTGGGAGGGGTCTGAGGACCCTCTCACACAACAGTGCGAGTTTGACCCGGACTGGGTTGAGGAACTTGGGGATGCCAGTGGTCTGGACACCTCCCTGACTCTGGCATGCTGTCTCCTCCCGTGGCTACGGAGGAGGGGGCTAATTTTGCAACGGTGTTGCGTAGAGCTGCTGGAGCCTTAAATCTCCAGGTGCCTACAGTGGCCGTCAGGACTTACCTCCTGACTGAAGTGCTTCAGCCGGCGGCCTCCTCTTCGGAGACTGTGCTGCCGTTCAATGATGCACTCACTGACGTTCTTTTGGGTGCCTGGTCCAAGCCCACCACAGGGGCTCCTGTGGATAGGAACGTGGCCCGACGCCATCGCCCTGCTCCGGGCGACCCCCTGTTTCTCTCCCAACACCCCACCCCTGAGAGCTTGGTTGTCCAAGCCTCTGCCTCCCAGACCGCCTTCCCTACCGCCCCTCCGGATAGGGAATCCAAGCGCCTGGATCACTTTGGGAAGAAGGCTTTCTCTTCCTCCAGTGCTGGCTTGCGGTCCGTTAACACCGCTTGCCTCTTGGGCCGAAATACCCACTCCCTGTGGGATTCGGTGGCGACTGTTTTGCCGCAGTGTTCTGAGGAGGTCCAGACACTGCTTACCCGCGCCATTGCGGAAGGGCGTGATGCGGCTAAATACACCATATGCTGTGGCCTTGATACCGCCGACTCGCTGGGCAGATCGCTTGCAACGACGGTGGCGCTGCGTCGCCACGCCTGGCTGAGGACCACTGGTTTTTCAGGGGATGTCCAGAATACACTCATGGACATGCCCTTTGATGGAGTCGGTCTTTTTGGTTCAAAGGCAGACCATGCGCTGGAGCGTTTCAAAGACTCGCGGGCTACTGCCAAGTCCCTGGGCCTTGCTGTTGTGCGCCCTCCGCTCACGTCTGCTTTTCGCCCCTTTCGTGGCCACGGAAGGGGCGCCCAGTCACGTCAACAGCCCGGCCAACGGCCCGGCGCAGCAAGCGCCTTCGCGTGGCCGAGGACGTGGATACCGCCGTGGCGGTTCGGGCAACCAGCGTGCGGGTCAGGCCACCACCTCCAACCCGTCCGCGGCCTCCAAGCCCTCCTAGTCCCTCCTTTCAGGTGCACAGCACGCTAGTCGGGGGCAGGGTCCGCCATCACCTTCACCACTGGCGTCCCATCACCTCGGACAGGTGGGTCTTGGACATTGTCCGAAGGGGCTACTCCCTCCCCTTCGAGACCACCCCCCCAGCCATGCCACCTCAATTCCACCGCATGTCAGGGGATCACTTGGTGCTTCTACAGAAGGAAGTCACGGCCCTCTTGGCCAAGAGGGCCATCGAGCATGTTCCGACCCCAGAAGTAGGGCGTGGTTGCTACTCCCACTACTTTCTGGTGCCCAAAAGGACAAGGAGGACATGCGTCCTATCTTGGACCTCCGGAACGTCAATCGCTTCCTCCGGAAGGAGAAGTTCAAGATGCTCACCCTAGCTCAGGTCTTGACTGCCCTCGACCCTGGAGACTGGCTGGTAGCGTTGGACTTGCAGGACGCTTATTTCCACATCCCCGTCCTGCCGGCCCACCGGCGTTACCTACGGTTCACGGTAGGCCTCGAACACTTTCAGTTCACTGTGCTCCCCTTTGGCCTTACCAGTGCCCTCGGGTGTTCACGAAAGTGATGGCGGTGGTCGCAGCTCATCTGCGCCGGGCAGGGGTTTCAGTCTTCCCCTACCTCGGCGACTGGCTGCTGAAGGCGGGCTCGTCCCAGGCAGTCGTCTCCCACCTCCAGACTACGGCCGAACTCCTGCACTCGCTGGGGTTCTCCATCAATGTGCCGAAGTCGCATCTGGTTCCTTCTCCACAGCTCCTTTTCATCGGAGCAGTTCTGGACACGACGCAGTTTCGGGCCTATCCTCCCGAACGGCGAGTCCGGGATATTCAGGCTATGATTCCGATCTTTCAGCCTTTATCCTGGGTTTCGGTACGGATGACCCTGAGGCTGCTGGGCCTCATGGCCTCCTGCATCCTGCTGGTCGATCATGCCAGATGGCATATGCGGGCTCTGCAGTGGGACCTGAAGTTCCAGTGGGCGCAGCACCAGGGCAACCTGTCCGATCACGTCCAGATCTCGGTGGGGACTGCAAAACAGTTGCAGTGGTGGCTCTCGAACCGGCAATGGGTCATGGGCAGATCCCTCTCCCTTCCCCAGCCAGAGCACACAGTTGTGACGGACGCGTCCCTTCTGGGATGGGGCGGTCACATGGGAGAGGCGGAGATCAGAGGCCTCTGGTCTCCGGCGGAGTCCCGGCTCCATATCAACCTTCTGGAGCTCCGGCCGATCCGACTTGCACTGAAGGCATTCCTTCCCTCTGTCAAAGGGAAGGTAGTGCAGGTGTTCACAGATAACACCACCGCCATGTGGTACTGCAACAAACAGGGCGAGGTGGGGTCGTGGACCCTCTGTCAGGAGGCTCTGCGCCTCTGGACTTGGCTGGAACATCAGGGCATGTTCCTGATGGTTCAACATCTGGCTGGTTCCCTAAACGCCAGGGCGGACGAACTCAGCCGCAGGTGCATGATGGATCACGAATGGCGTCTTCACTCTGAAGTGGCGCAAGGACTCTTTCAACAATGGGGAGAGCCTTGGTTAGATCTATTCGCCACCGAAGAGAACGCGCAATGTCATCAGTTCTGCGCGTTGGAATTTCCAAGGCGGCACTCGCTCGGCGACGCTTTTCGTCGCGAGTGGAGTTGCGGTCTGTTGTACGCCTTTCCGCCTATACCACTTCTACCCAGAGTGTTGAAGAAGATTCGGCACGACCGGGCCCAAGTCATCCTTGTGGCTCTGGACTGGGCTCGAAGAGTTTGGTATCCCGAGCTACTCAGTATGAGCGTAGATCCCCCGATCCGTCTGCCTCTTCGGGAGGATCTTCTGTCGCAGCAGCAGGGGACGGTCCTCCACCCGAACCTGTCCAGTCTACACCTGCTTGCGTGGAGATTGAGCGGCGGCAGTTGATTCCTTTCGACTTGCCTCCCGAAGTTTGTGATGTGATTCTGGCAGCCAGGCGTCCCTCCACTAAGGTGGTATACGCCTGCAGGTGGAACAAATTTGTGGCATGGTGCACAGCAAAGGCTGTGAATCCCCTTTCTGCCCCTCTTTCTGAGGTCTTTCTGTTCCTTCTTTCTCTGGCCCAACAGGGTTCTGCCCTGGGTACCATCAAGGGTTATCTTTGTGCTATCTCGGCCTTCCTCAGGCTCCTGATCAGCCCTCCCTTTTCAAGTCCCCTGTTGTTAACAGGTTCTTAAAAGGCATTACACACCTCTTCCCTCCTGTTCCGTTTGTGATGCCTCAGTGGGACTTGAACTTGGTTCTTACCTTTTTAATGTGCGCTCCCTTTGAGCCTCTACATAACTGTCCTCTTCGTCTTCTAACTCTGAAGACAGCCTTTCTGGTGGCCATCACCTCCGCTCGGCGGGTGAGTGAGCTCCAGGCTCTATCATGCAAACCTCCCTTTCTGTCTGTCCATCCAGACAAGGTTGTTCTTAGGAGGCGTCCGTCCTTCTTGCCAAAGGTGGTTACTGCCTTCCACATTGGGCAGACCATCACTTTGCCTACCTTCTTTCCGCCTCCGCATCCTTCCAGAGAGGAAGAGAGGCTCCACCGTCTGGACCCAAAACGTGCGCTCTCCTTCTATATCGACCGCACAAAACACTTCCGGGTGGATGACCAGCTCTTTGTTGGCTACGTGGGCGCCAAAAAGTTCGGGCGGTGCACAAACGAACCATCTCCCGCTGGGTTACCTTGTGCATCAAGGCCTGCTATTCTTTGGCTAAGAAGGAGCCTCCTGTTGGGCTGCGTGCCCATTCCACCAGGGCAACGGCTGCTACCACGGCTTTGGGCCGCGGTGTTCCGCTGCCGGTTATCTGTCAGGCAGCTATGTGGGCCTCGCTGCACACGTTTACAAAGCATTACTGCCTTGACAGTCAGGTCCGGAGGGACGTCTTCTTTAGCCGTTCTGTCCTCCAGGAC
Source organism: Calotriton arnoldi (assembly GCA_963921515.1). NCBI lineage: Eukaryota > Metazoa > Chordata > Amphibia > Caudata > Salamandridae > Calotriton > Calotriton arnoldi. The sequence goes on along the minus strand of CAWUFW010008470.1, from coordinate 370,822 downwards.
TTCCTTGTCTGATCTTTGTTCGCAGACCCACCACCGGGGTTGGTATTGCTGGGGTATCTATTCTAAGGTAAGGAATCTGTCACTAACGTGTCTCTTTCAGATGCACAAGTTACTAACTTGTGTAACAATATATCTGTAAGAGACAGTAGTTAGTGACAGATTCCTACCGCCCACCCATTTTCCCGTTCTGCGAACTGATTTCTAGGGTTAAGGACATCCCTTTCAGGGCCCTAGTATTTTTCAGACACCTATGTCAGCTTCTTGCATGGCTCTGCATTCCTGGCGCGGAAAGTCGTGTACAGAACTGACGTCAGCGCGCAGGGGCAGCGTCTAAGTACTGCCCGCGGCGTCATCCCGGCGATCACGACGCCGACGACGGACGCGGAGCCGCACGACGCCGCCTACCGACGCGCAAGGGTACTGCTACGCAAAAAACTTTCCGGATCCAGCCTGACGCCTGGGGATATTCTAAGGTAAGGAATCTGTCACTAACTACTGTCTCTTACAGATATATCGTCACACAAGTTAGTAACTTGTGCTTTCGACTTAGTCTGACTGGGATCCTGCTATTCAGGACCCCAGTCTATCTGCTTTCTCCTCTAAATTGATTGCATGTACTTTAGGTACACTCCAGATTGGATTCTGGGGTACCCTTATAAGTCCCTAGTATATGGTATACCATGTACCCAGGGCATAGGTACCCCAGAGGCCTCCCAGGGGCTGCAGCATGTATTATGCCACCCCTGAGAGACCATTTAAAATGACACCACAGGTCTGCTACTTCAGCCTGTGTAAGGTGGTGCATGCACTCCTTACTTAGATATAGGTTCACTATATCTATCCTAATCACTGCACATATAAACCTATCAGTCACCCCCATGGCAGGCCTTACCAATCCTGAAGGCAGGGTGCTGGGTTTTATGTGAGAGGGTGCCCATGCATGAGCAGAGCCCCTCTGCAGCCTTCGGAACCTATTCTCCGGGGTTGTTTGTGATGCAGCCAACCATATATACTTAAGTGCATTATAACCTCGCGGTAAATGCTAACTTTAAAATGGCTGCATGGAAACATGTCGTGTTTGGTGTCAAACACCTTGGAATCATACCTCCACACCAGTAACTGGTGTGGGAGGTATGATTCCACCCTCTAGAGGGAGAAATATGACAACACCGGTACACCCGGTACCAGCTTCACAGAACCCTGGCATCACAAAATGGATGCTGCCAGCCACAGACACGAGTCTGCCCTCCTGCTGCTGGACGAAACTCCGGCAGGGGAAGGCTTGACAATAGGTTTCCTGTCACAGGGAGGTGTGACCACCTCCCAGACAGGCTTTAGTGTATTGGGGCTGGGGGGTGCACTCTCAGAGTGCTTTGATGTCTGCACTGGGGGCACATTTGGTGTCCCTGTGCATAGTCCAGCTCAAACCGGTTGCAGGAGCCATTTGCTCCTGCTCTGGCGTGAAACTGGACAAAGGACATGGGTGTAGCCACCCCTCTGTCCTGACCCTCCCATAGGTGGGTCCCCAGAGTTTTTCCCACCCCTTCCTTGGGTATAAAGTAGGAACCCCTGGCTACAGGACTTTAGATATTACCTGCACTAAACTCTGCTACAGAAACCAAGTAACCTTCGACGATCTACGCTCTGCTGGACGACTGAAGAATCTCCCTTGGAGTAAAGGAGTTACTCCCCTGCTGAGCAGGCACCTAAACGCATCTGACCGGTTTGCATCTACGAAGCTCCCGAAGGACTCCGAAGATTTCTCCAATACAGGAGGTGGGTTCCCGAGGTCTCCGAGGTCGATCTGTGCTCTCAGCAATTCTGAGGCCTGTATCCCTCGTGGGGACCGTGAAACCCGTACCCCTGGGCACCGTGTACATTTGCAGCATCATATGCTTTATGGCGACCCCTGAAGCTGTGCTTTGGGCTACTTGTAGTCCTAACCCCGAGCAGTAATTCCACTGAAGATTTCCGGCCTACACTCCACGAGTGTTCTGTGGGCTGGCACTTTGTGAATCCTCTCGAGGTCCCTTCGCGATCCCTGTGGGTCCCCGAGAAGGCAACCTTAACTTTCAGTGGGCTTCCCTGGTTGCTCCAGACGTGCCCTGACTCTCCGTTGCTTGGGGAGTCCCCAGGACCTTGCTGGTCCTCACAGAAGCATCTTTCCTCTGACTGCGTGGGTTGCAGTTGCCAAGGCTTGTTGGTGTTCAATCCGGACACTGACCCCCCAGCACTCGACATCCTTCATGGGACAGCTCGGATCCGGACTGTGGTCATCGCAAACATCTCCTGGTCACCGTGGCTGCAGAGTCAAGCTTCACCTCTTCGCACCTGAAGCACCCGACATCGGTGGGCATTCGATTGCTCCGCTCCTGGTCACGTGAAGTGACCCAGACTTTGTCCCTTCTGCTTTCAGGTTCTTCACATCTCCGATCCAGGCTTGGATCACACCGGACACTTTTCTTCTCCACGGCAGCAGTACTTTCTCGCATCATGCCATTGAAAACGACAAGGGTTTCCGACACCACTTGACCCCTATGCACCCGGCTCCTCTGGGATAGGTAACACGGGTACCTCGGTACTCTCAAGGGTGCTGGCCTTAGAACCTTCTATGTTTAGGTGGGTTTGCTTGAAGTCCTCTCCTAAGTGTCCTTAATCTTTAAAATTCCAACCGCGACTTTCCCATAGAGTTGTACGGAGCTCGCGTCTGTGTTCCCACACTGCACCCTTGCTCCGTGGGTCCCTTGTGTCACTACCTTGGGTGGTTCCTTGGGGTCCCAGCGATTCTACGTGCTCTAGGCACTGTGTCTAGTCAAGTCGTGGTTCTTATACCACTTTCTTAGTATATGGTTCGGTCTCCCCCTGGAGCCCGCTGTGTATTGTGCTATTTACTGTCGTTCTAGTGATTTAATATTGTGTGTATTGTTCTCTAATCTCATAAAGAGTAACCCTGGGCGTAGTTCGAGTAGTAGCGCTACGCATAGCTACGCGAAGTGCACTTCGCAGTAGGCGAGCTAAGCGTAGTACTACGCGAACTGCGTAGTGCGGTAGGAAATGCTGTTCGCGATGATTGCACAGTGCCGGATGCTTGTCCGCACTATGCAATCATTGCAAACGGCATCTTGCACAGTGCAAGCGGTCATTTTCTACCGCTCGAGTAGATTTGTACTCGAGCGGCAGCTTTCTCAACGCGGACTGGTAGTTTCTCATCGCGAGCGGTCGCGAGCATACGCGACCACTCGCAATGAGAAACCTGACCTCCCCGCGTTGAGAATCTCGCCGGAAGGTTTATTTTCCACGCTCGCGATCGGCAACTTGATGTTGCTGATCGCGAACGAGGAAAAAGTCTCGCCGGGATGTCATTTTGCTCGCTCGCAGTCGCCAACTTGACGTTGAGGACCGCGAGCAAGCAAAAAACTACCGCTACGCGTGTTTGCACTGTGCTACGTGCAATTCGCGTAGTGCGAAGTAGCGCAGACTTCGCAAACTACGCGAGCGTAGCGTAGTACTTCGCCCAGGGTTAATAAAGAGGTTGGTAGAGAGTGTTTAGTAATAAATACATATATTTTATATACACCTGTTGTGGTTCTCCTTTCATTTGGTCATTCAGGAGGTTATATACTGGTAAAACAAGCTGCTTTACATTCCTTCTAGACTTAGCCTGAAAGGCTGCTCTCCAAAGCTACCACTAGGATAGCTTTCTATAAAGGTTGTCTTTAACCTAATCATCAATAAGGGTCGTTTGGACTGGTGCAAGGTGCCCACTTTAATTAGTGGTACATAAACAAATGGTCACAGTGGAGAATTGATTTAGAATTCACGTATGTAGAACCAAATTCAAATGCATTAAACAATTCAAACGTCACTACAAAAACAAATGATTTCTAATGATTTAATTCGCATCACAGAATCAAAATCAATCCAAATATAAGAGTATACAATTAATCAACATTAATACACATTGGTGCTCAGAAAGAGAAAAGGGGGAAGGAGGTGGGGTGTGAGTGGTCAAGGAAAAATGAGTGACGGTGTAGAGAAACGGAAAGGTAATGTGGTTCAGATACATTCAAATTTTTAGATCCAATCCGGCCTTTTACTTGTCAAACCAGTAAAGTAAACAAAACATAACATTATAGGCACAGATAGACATGTCTCTGTCGCCTATGTTTGATACAAATGCCAATATGTCAACGTTTCGACCCCTGTAGTCATAAAGGTAGCTTCATCCTTATTGGGGGTCTTCATCAGGACTCAAGGGAAGGTGAGTGAGGGGAAAGGGGCACCTAGAAGTAAATAGGCTAAAATTAGATGACGTTACAGATACTGCGAATGCTAAATCACAAGATAGTCAGGGTAATTACCATTAGTTGACAGCGCGTGTAATCAGGCTGTATTTGCAAGATGAGGGCCCGTAAGCTCCTAGACAGAGAGACAGAGGAGGAGAAAGCAGGTCAAACATTATGACCCATGTAATTTAAATCCAGAACTGGTCAAAATCCAGTTAAACTCACTTGAAAGAACTGCAAGATTCCAATTAATGAAATTAATGGGTGCCACAAGTACACCTGGGTGTCCGGACTGGGTTGAATAATCACCTAAAAAAACAAACGTCACAATTGCTTTAGGCCGCCTTATGGTGTATTAAACAAAATGTATCAAAAATACAACCAAAGATAGGACAATAGGGCAAAGGCAATGCATCTTATGGAAATGCTGCGAACTTGATTGCAAAGCGTGAATAGACTTATCACACCGATGGTAAATCGCATTAATACCTCAGCAAAAAATATCGTGATGACTGTACTGAAACGTGGATCTCCTTAACACCTGGAAAGACCTACGTCACAATTGCTTGAGACCACCTAGTAGTGTATTAAAAGCCATGCAAATTGTAGGTATGTGTCAAAATGTAAGACAATAAAAACGTAGAGCATGCGCAATACATCATATGGAAATGCGCGACAATAATGGCAAAACTAGATAGACATGAACAGATTTACCACACCGATAGTGAATTACAGTATTACCTCAACAAAAACTACCGTAATGACAATATTAAAGCATGGAACCACCCGTATGCTTGAAAGTGCTTCAAAACTAAAAGCCTCTGGTCCACAAATACATGAGGAACTAAAAAACTCGACGAGCGCCGTAATCCAAATCGTCTCAGTGAAGAGTTAACTGTCACCAAACCACCAATTAACCAAATAACCAACTCGGGTCATCACCCATTTCAAAGGTCACAGTAATGTTCCAAAATACTCCAGTGTGTTTAAAAAGAGCTCTCCAGTTAAAATGACTGACATTGGAAACGAAGGATACATTGAAAAATAATCGGAACTCCCAAGGGAAATAGACCACGGGTAAATAACACATACTTGCTAGTGCGCCAAAATAATCCTAAAGGTTTAAGGTCAAAAGACAGGTTCATTTTAAACGTGCTAGAGACAACACATGGCACAGAGAGTTACTCACCACCGGCAGCTCCGTAATGAGTCAGAAAGCCAAACGGCCCTGTGACTGGAATCTATTTGACGTGAAAGAAAACGTGCACGTTGGTGGCACTGCTGAGCAGACGCTGAATGCTGACTATAGTAAGTGATAGTCATAGTAAAAAGACGGGCTGTCAAGAAAGATTAGAGCGAGATGAGAAATGAATAAGATATTCGAAAGGTTAATGTATTTTAACTTGAAAAAACTTCCTAATGGGCAGTTTAACTCTGAAGAGAAATACACAAAATGGATAATGAGTCTGAGAGCACACGTGTATTAAAAGGAGCCATTGTACCCCCATGTTGCAATCAGTATACGAAAAAATAATAAACATACTTTATCCTATCTTGTAATATAACCTATAACCACAACGTGGTCTAGGTGTGGATATCATTGATTACTGTCCTGGAGGATGGCGCACAATATAAGTGTAAAGAAAGCACATTTACTTAACACACAACATGCTTTACCTGTCACATTTCAGGTCCTTATAGGATAAAACAAACAGCAACGCGCACAATATAAATGTAAAGAATGCACATTTACATAACACATTACATGCTTTACCTATCACATTGCAGGTCCATATAGGATAAAACAGACATCACATGACAATAGTCTAGCAGTCAATCCCATGTTAAAACATTCAAATAAAATTCTGAAAAAGGGGAGAAAAACATTTGAATGGACAGCTTATACAGGTCCTAACTAGGGGCCTGTGACAATAATGCTTTACAGACACGGAGAGAGGGGAGATCGGAGAGATGTTTGCAAGCACCCTTATGCAAAAGGAATCGAACCTGCGTGCTAGTCTTTAATTAGACAAGACATTTGGGCGTATGTGACATCTATCTCATTCAGGCCATCCCTGACAGAGTCAAAAAGGTCCATCCATTTGCACTCACGGATGTTTAATATTGAGTCCAGGTCACCACCCCTAGGCCCCAGCGTGATTTTCTCAAGGACCACCCAATTCATGGACTCTGGTAGGTGGTTATGGGCTTGAAAATGTTCCACCAGAGGGGCCCCAGCCGTTTGACATCTGATCCGGCTGCAATGTTGGAGTATTCGTGCCTTGATTTTTTGTCTAGTTTGCCCGATGTATATAAGGCCACAGGGACATAGAATAGCATAAATGACCTCCATCGTATTGCAATTGGTATGTGCCGCGAGATCAATCTTGTGCTGTCGATAGCAGAATTGCTTAGTTTGCAGAGTCATTTTGCACGCTTTGCAGTGGCTGCATTTATAATGGCCAACCACTTCCGGAAGGTGCCACAGTGTGTGAATAGTGGGTTTGGGTGGAGTTTCCAGTAGCGATCTAACCACATGGTCCTTAATGTTCTTTCCCTTCTTAAATGAGTGCATTGGAGAATCCTGTATCTCCAAATCGTCAGCAATGATTCCCCAATGTTTATTAATGATTTGTCTAATGGCATTGCTGCAGGTATTGAAGGTTGTGACACAAATCATCCTTTCCATTTTGTTGTTACTCCGGTCTTTGGGCGTGAGTAGAGTTTCACGTTGGTTAAACCAGGCCCTTTTCCTTGCCCTCTTCACCAACCTCCTGGGGTATCCACGCTCGATCAGCCGTGACATAAGTTCATCAGATTCCAGGAAATAATCTTCCTTATGGGAGCAGTTCCTTCTAATCCTAAGGAACTGCCCAAAGGGCAGATTATCACATAGCCCCCTTGGATGATGACTCCCATACCTCAAAAGAGTATTCCTCTCTGCAGGTTTACGGAACAAAGTGGTATAGAGTTGTTGATCCTTAACTTTGATGGAAATGTCAAGAAAGTCTATGGATTCAGTGTCCCATTGCATGGTAAATTGAATGTCATCCGATCTACCATTTAACCAGGTGTGAAAACTCTGAAGATCTTCTGCAGTGCCGGTCCATATTAACAGCACGTCATCAATGTACCTTTTCCAACAGGCAACATTGGTATTGAATGGGTTCGTGGTGTTGTAGATGAACTCCTGCTCAAAATGATCCATGAATAGTATAGCCAAATCCGGGGCGAAGGTGGCTCCCATGGCAACTCCCTTCTTTTGAAGATGAAATTCCCCTTGAAACATGAAAAAAAATTTCATCATGGCAATTTCCAATAACTGAATGATGAACTCTGTGGGGATCAATGCGGGTTGCACCCTTTTGTCCAATGCTTTACGTATCACTTCTAATGCAGTGCCCTGAGGGATGCTCGTGTATAGCGACACGATATCCATGGTGACCAGAATCTGTGTTGCAGGGTCGAAAGTCATTCCGTCCACCAAATTAATAACCTCCATGGTATCGCGGAGGTACGATCTTGTGTCTTCCGCTAGTGGTTTTAGGAAAAAATCAATGAATTTACAAAGTGGTTCCAGCACTGAGCCGCAACCCGAAACAATAGGTCTCCCTGGTGGTTTCTCCATGTTCTTATGGACCTTAGGTAGAGTATAAATCGTGGGGAGTCGTGGTTGCCGCTGATTGAGGTATTCATACTCTAGGTCCGAGAGGAAGCCGCAATCATTGGCTGACTTAGTGACTCTGGACACCAACTTCATGATCTCCTTGGTGGGGTCAGTAAGAAGACGCGTGTAACTGATTCCATCCCCAAGTTGGGAGTAGATTTCCTTCTTGTAGTCCTCAGTGTTCTGTATGACAATGGCGCCACCCTTGTCAGCTGACTTGATGACAATTGATTTGTTATTTTTCATGGAATTGAGTGCCTCACGTTCGCCAGCAGTAACATTGTGCTTGATATACCATCTAGCTGAACAAACCTTGAGGGCTTCCTTGAGTACAATACTCTCGTATGTTAAGATCCGATTAGGCATCATGTGGCTCGGTGGTATGAATGTTGATGGGACCCTCAATCCAGTGTGGGACAGGGACTCAAATTGTAGCGAATGCCTAAAGTGATATCTCAGTCTGATTTTTCTGAAGAACTTATGAAGTTCCGCTTTGATGTTAAACATATTAGGATATGAGGTGGGTACATATGAGAGTCCTTTACTGAGAATTTGAATCTCATTCTCAGTTAACACATGCGTCGATATGTTGATAATGGGATTTTTTACCACCTGTACACACGACGCCGTGTCTGTATTTCTCCATGATTCTCCGGGGGAAATCTCACCTGCTTCTGGTTCTGATCGCGTTGTCTCCCACTGTCCCAGTTCTGACCCTGTTGTGGGGGCCACGAGGTGGACCTCTGTTCCAGTTCTGATTCCGCCCCGTGGTGGCCGCCACTGTGCGTCTTCTAAAAAAGACGGACCCATCTGGGGTTGGTACCATCCTTCCTGGTAGTGATATCCGGTGCTAGGACCTGGTTGGTCACTATCACTTCCTGTGCTGTTCGACCCTGATGATTCCGAAAAGGTTGTGAACCGTCTATTTCCTCTATAGCCACCTCGTCCCCTGTTGGTGAATCTCCCTTGTTGATCTTGTTTAAAATAATCTTCCTGGAGTTAGGGATATGTGACTTTTTTGTCATAAAACCGTATATCCTTTGCGAGTTTATCAAATTTTTTGGCTTGGGTGGTAGTGTCAAAATCTTTTACAGTTTTCTCCAAATGTTCAAGTGCTTCTTTCGCATTTGTCAAAGCCGTGTCCTCGGATATCTCACGCTTGAGATCTGCTATTTCCTTGAGCAGTTTCTCCACTTGCTCCAAGGCAGTTTCTATGCCCAGGACCATCCAGTTACGCGAGCAGTTGTTAGCCACGTAACTGAAGCCCTCTTTAAATTTGGGTATGTCCACAAAAATTGCTGGCTCATTCCTGACTTGGAGCCCCACTGGTATTATATTAGCCTGGAGATATTTCGTAAGGAGATGGCCGTGCAATCTTGTCCTAACTAGTTTCTTTTCAAGTCTTTCTAGTTTGTTTATTTTCTCATTCAATGAGAAATCAACATTGGGTGTGTTGGACGTAAGAAACAGGGGATTCGATTGACCCTGAATCAACCTGTTAATGTAATCCTCTGTGTATGACAAAGACTCCTGCTCTGATATAACTAAGTCAAAGAAGATTTAAAACAGAACCCTCGCAGGAATTACCTGCACATTAAAGGTATTATAAATGGGGTAACCCGTAAGACCACTGGACCCGGGTAAACAATGGTACATAAACAAATGGTCACAGTGGAGAATTGATTTAGAATTCACGTATGTAGAACCAAATTCAAATGCATTAAACAATTCAAACGTCACTACAAAAACAAATGATTTCTAATGATTTAATTCGCATCACAGAATCAAAATCAATCCAAATATAAGAGTATACAATTAATCAACATTAATACACATTGGTGCTCAGAAAGAGAAAAGGGGAAGGAGGTGGGGTGTGAGTGGTCAAGGAAAAATGAGTGACGGTGTAGAGAAACGGAAAGGTAATGTGGTTCAGATACATTCAAATTTTTAGATCCAATCCGGCCTTTTACTTGGCAAACCAGTAAAGTAAACAAAACATAACATTATAGGCACAGATAGACATGTCTCTGTCGCCTATGTTTGATACAAATGGCAATATGTCAACGTTTTGACCCCTGTAGTCATAAAGGTAGCTTCATCCTTATTGGGGGGTCTTCATCAGGACTCAAGGGAAGGTGAGTGAGGGGAAAGGGGGCACCTAGAAGTAAATAGGCTAAAATTAGGTGACGTTACAGATAACGCGAATTAGTTGACAGCGCGTGTAATCAGGCTGTATTTGCAAGATGAGGGCCCGTAAGCTCCTAGACAGAGAGACAGAGGAGGAGAAAGCAGGTCAAACATTATGACCCATGTAATTTAAATCCAGAACTGGTCAAAATCCAGTTAAACTCACTTGAAAGAACTGCAAGATTCCAATTCATGGTGATTATTCAACCCAGTCCGGACACCCAGGTGTACTTGTGGCACCCATTAATTTCATTAATTGGAATCTTGCAGTTCTTTCAAGTGAGTTTAACTGGATTTTGACCAGTTCTGGATTTAAATTACATGGGTCATAATGTTTGACCTGCTTCTCCTCCTCTGTCTCTCTGTCTAGGAGCTTACGGGCCCTCATCTTGCAAATACAGCCTGATTACACGCGCTGTCAACTAATGGTAATTACCCTGACTATCTTGTGATTTAGCATTCGCGTTATCTGTAACGTCACCTAATTTTAGCCTATTTACTTCTAGGTGCCCGTTTCCCCTCACTCACCTTCCCTTGAGTCCTGATGAAGACCCCAATAAGGATGAAGCTACCTTTATGACTACAGGGGTCGAAAAGTTGACATATTGGCATTTGTATCAAACATAGGTGACAGAGACATGTCTATCTGTGCCTATAATGTTATGTTTTGTTTACTTTACTGGTTTGCCAAGTAAAAGGCAGATTGGATCTAAAAATTTGAATGTATCTGAACCACATTACCTTTCCGTTTCTCTACACCGTCACTCATTTTTCCTTGACCACTCACACCCACCTCCTTCCCCTTTTCTCTTTCTGAGCACCAATGTGTATTAATGTTGATTAATTGTATACTCTTATATTTGGATTGATTTTGAATCTGTGATGCAAATTAAATCATTAGAAATCATTTGTTTTTGTAGTGACGTTTGAATTGTTTAATGCATTTGAATTTGGTTCTACATACGTGAATTCTAAATCAATTCTCCACTGTGACCATTTGTTTATGTACCATTGTTTACCCGGGTCCAGTGGTCTTACGGGTTACCCCATTTATAATCACTTTAATTAGTGGACAGCATATACCAGGCCAACTTCTCACAAATACTTCAGTCTATAGATGGTAGATCTACATCAGAGGTGCTGTCATGCTCTTCTCCCTGGAAAGGTCCCTCTCCAAGTGCCTGCCACCTATTCCTGTACCCTCATGTGACCAAAGTGCGTGCTCCCAAACAACAGCTGCATCTGCATATCTGATAGAGACATCTAGCCGCAGATTCCTTAACTTAGAATATCCCCAGGCGTCAGACTGGATCCGGAGAATTTTTCTCAGCAGCACCTCTGCGCGCCGGGGGACGGCGCCACATGGCTCCGCCCTGACGTCGTCCACGGACATGACGTCAGTGGAGGCATATAAGTGCGTCCCGGCGCGCTGACATCAGTTTCCTTCTTTTCCGCGTCCCAACGCGGATCCAGGAGTAGCGGTTCCTCTGGCCTGTTTTGTTTTCAGGCCTTCTTCACGCCTTCAGCGTCCAGGAACAGTGTGCGATGCCTTCGGGCTTCAAGTCGTGTGAGACCTGTACGCGGCAGATGTCAGCAACGGATCCACACGCGATCTGTATGTGGTGCCTAGGAGAGCACCACAACTCTGAGGAGTGCGACGCCTGCCGGCAGCTGAAGCCAAAGTCTCTGCGGGAGCGTCGGATGACGTTTCTGGCCGCCCGGATGTCCCGTTCGGAGTCTTCGTGTCGCCAGTCTCCATCGACTCCATCGACTGCTGGTGCAGTTAGGATGCCCAGTTTTAAGTGCTGCTGGGATTGTCACTGAATGATGTCGGTGACGGACCCGCACTGTGTGTGTCTTTTCTGCCTGGGGCACGACCACGACCCCAAGTCGTGCCCCGACTGCCGGGCCATGGCGCCGAAGACTTTGCGGGAGCAGTCCCGAAAGTTGCTGGAAGCCCGGCAGTCGGCTCCGCGCCGTTCGAGGTCCCGGTCCCGTGGGTCGAGGGACCGTGCGCAGAGTCATCACCATCGATCTTCAGGATCCAAGTCTTCGCACTCGGGGACAGGTAAGACGAAGCACAAGAAGTCGAAGAAACGCCATCGTTCTCCAACTTCCCCTTGCCGGTCGCGCAACACGGCTGAGGGTGCGGGTGATGCCTCCCCTGCGGCTCCGGCAGAGCCTTCGCAGTCGCCGCCCGACTACCCGCCCTTCCCGGGGTCGTCGGCGACTCCGGCCCAAATACAGGAATTCCTGTCGGCCATGGCTCGCCTCTTTGGGCCGTCGGGTCCCGCTGGTGCGCCTTCGGGCCCCGCGGTCCCGACTGGGTGTCCTCGCCTTTCCTCGCCAGCGGCTCCGGTCCCGGCGTCGCTGTCGGCTCCGGCTTCAGTGCCGCAGGACACCCTTGGATCCAGGCCTGGATCCCGGTCGATGCCGGTTGACCTTATCACACCTCCACCGGCACCAGTTCTGACGCCGCCCGCTCCTCGGGACGACGTCGACCTCAGTTTCAGCCCCGATGTGGACGCGGCGTCGAGCCGGCGTCGATCGATGCCGTTCTCGACGTTGCTCAGGGATTTCTATCCCCATGTCCCTGCTCCTTATTTTAGACCTGTTGAACAGCCTGAGGAGCAAGGGGAGGACTGGGAGGGGTCTGAGGACCCTCTCGCAGCTGCTTGCGAGTCTGAACAGGACTGGGCTGAGGAATTGGGGGACACCAGTGGTCTGGATACCTCACCAGAACTTGGCATGCTGTCTCCTCCTACCGTGGCTACGGAGGAGGGTGCTAGTTATGCTGTGGTGTTGCATAGGGCGGCCGAGGCCCTACACCTCCAGCTCCCTACTGTGGCCATCAGGACTAACCTCCTGACAGAGGTGCTTCAGCCAGCAGCTACTTCTGCGGAGCCGCTGCTTCCCTTTAATGAAGCCCTTTCTGACGTTCTTTTGGGCACTTGGTCCAGGCCCACCACAGGGGCTCCTGTGGATAGGAAAGTGGCCCGACGCCATCGCCCGGCTCACCCCATTTTCCTCTCCCAACTTCCCACCCCCGAGAGCTTGGTTGTCCAAGCCTCTGCTTCCCCAACCGCCTTCCCTTCCACCCCACCGGATAGGGAATCCAAGAAGCTGGATCAGTTTGGGAAGAAGATTTTTTCTTCCACCAGCTCTACGCTGCGGTCCGTGAACACCGCATGCCTCTTGGGCCATTATTCCCACTCTCTGTGGGATACGGTGGCGCAAGTGCTGCCCCAGTGTCCGGAGGAGGCCCGGCCAGCTCTCGCCCAGGCCGTTGCAGAGGGGAGAGACGCAGCAAAGTTCATGATTCGTTGTGGCCTAGACACCGCCGACTCACTGGGCAGATCGATTGCAACGACTGTGGTGGTTCGCCGTCACACCTGGTTGAGGACCACTGGATTTTCGGGGGATGTCCAAAACACCCTTATGGACATGCCCTTTGATGCCCGTCGCCTCTTCGGCGACAAAGCAGACAGCGCGTTGGAGCGGTTTAAGGACTCACGGGCTACGGCCAAGTCCTTGGGACTCTCTGCAGTCCGCCCTCCTCCGCCTTCTGTTTTTCGCTCCTTTCGTGGCACAGGAAGGGGCGCCCTGCAGAGTTCGCAACAGAGCCACAGGCGTGCGCAGCAAGCATCCCAGCGCGGCCGCGGATTCCGCCGTGGCGGACCAAGGGGCCAGTGGGCGGGTCAGTCTACCACCACCCCGGCCACCACTGCCTCCAAACCTTCCTAGTCCGAACTTTCAGGCCCATCAAACGCCAGTGGGTGGCAGGCTTCGCCATCACCTCCCCCACTGGTGCACCATCACTTCGGACAGGTGGGTTTTAAAGATAGTCCGGAGGGGCTACTCCCTCCCCTTCGAGGCTACACCTCCAGCCATGCCACCTCAGTAACACCCCATGTCGGGGGATCACTTGGTGCTTCTTCAGCAGGAAGTTGCGGCCCTCTTGGCCAAGGGGGCCATCGAGCGCGTTCCGACGCCAGAAGTAGGTCGTGGTTGCTATTCCCACTACTTTCTGGTACCCAAGAAGGACAAGGGCCTGCGTCCTATCTTAGACCTCCGGAACGTCAATCGCTTCCTCCGCAAAGAGAAGTTCAAGATGCTCACTCTGGCTCAGGTCTTGTCTGCTCTCGACCCACAAGACTGGATGGTAGCGCTAGACTTGCAGGATGCCTATTTCCACATCCCAGTCCTGCAAGCCCACCGGTGTTACCTGCGGTTCACGGTAGGCCAAGAGCACTTTCAGTTCACTGTGCTCCCTTTTGGCCTTACCAGCGCCCCTCCGGTGTTCATGAAGGTGATGGCGGTGGTCGCAGCTCATCTGCGCAGATCAGGGGTTTCAGTCTTCCCCTATCTCGACGACTGGTTGTTGAAGGCGGGCTCGCCCCAGGCAGTCTCCTCCCACCTCCAGACTACGGCCGACCTCCTGCACTTGCTGGGGTTCTCCGTCAACATGCCGAAGTCGCACCTGATTCCCTCTCAGAAGCTCCTTTTTATCGGAGCGGTTCTGGACACGGCGCAGTTTCGGGTCTATCCTCCCCAACAGCGAGTCCAGGATATTCGGGCTCTGATTCCCATCTTTCAACCCTTGTCCCAGGTTTCGGTCAGAGTGACTCTGAGGCTGCTGGGCCTCATGGCCTCATGCATCCTGCTGATCGATCATGCCAGATGGCATATGCGGGCTCTGCAGTGGGACCTGAAGTTCTAGTGGGCACAGCATCAGGGGAACCTGTCCGATCACGTCCAGATCTCGGAGGGCACTGCACGACAGTTGCAGTGGTGGCTCACGAACCGGCATTGGGTCGACAGCAGATCCCTCTCCCTTCCCCAACCGGAGTTTACAGTGGTGACGGATGCGTCCCTCCTGGGATGGGGCGGCCACATGGGAGAGGCGGAGATCAGAGGCCTCTGGTCTCCGGCGAAGTCCAAGCTCCACATCAACCTTCTGGAGCTTCGGGCGATACGGCTTGCACTGAAGGCATTCCTTCCCTCTGTCAAGGAGAGAGTAGTGCAGGTGTTCACAGACAACACCACCGCCATGTGGTACTGCAACAAGCAAGGCGGGGTGGGGTCGTGGACCCTCTGTCAGGAGGCTCTGCGTCTCTGGACATGGCTGGAACATCAGGGCATGTCCCTGGTGGTTCAACACCTGGCAGGTTCTCTGAATGCCAGGGCGGCCGAACTCAGCCGCAGGTGCATGCTCGATCACGAATGGCGTCTTCACTCGGAGGTGGTGCAAGGTCTCTTTGAGCAGTGGGGAGAGCCTTGGTTAGATCTATTCGCCACCGAAGAGAACGCGCAATGTCATCAGTTCTGCGTGTTGGAATTTCCAAGGCGGCACTCGCTCGGCGACGCTTTTCGTCGCGAGTGGAGTTGCGGTCTGTTGTACGCCTTTCCGCCTATACCACTTCTGCCCAGGGTGCTGAAGAAGATCAGGCGCGACTGGGCACAAGTCATCCTTGTGGCCCCAGACTGGGCTCGCAGAGTATGGTATCTCGAGCTACTCAGTATGAGCATCGATCCTCCGATCAGTCTGCCTCTTCGGGAGGATCTTCTGTCGCAGCAGCAGGGGACGGTCCTCCACCCGAACCTGTCCAGCCTCCACCTCTTTGCGTGGAGATTGAGCGGCGGCAGTTGATTCCTTTCGACTTGCCTCCTGAAGTTTGTGATGTCATTCTGGCAGCCAGGCGTCCCTCTACTAAAGTGGTATACGCCTGCAGGTGGAACAAGTTTGTGGCATGGTGCACAGCAAAGGCTGTGGATCCCCTTTCTGCCCCTCTTTCTGAAGTACTACTGTTCTTTCTTTCTTTGGCCCAGCAGGGCTCTGCTCTGGGCACTATCAAGGGCTACCTTTCTGCTATTTCAGCCTTTCTCAGGCTCCCTGATCAGCCCTCTCTTTTCAAGTCCCCTGTTGTAAAAAGATTTCTCAAAGGCATTACACACCTTTTTCCTCCTATTCCTTTCGTGATGCCTCAGTGGGACTTGAATTTGGTTCTTACATACTTGATGTGTGCTCCCTTTGAGCCCCTTCACAACTGTCCTCTTCGTCTCTTGACCTTGAAGACTGCCTTCCTGGTGGCGATCACCTCCGCTAGGCGAGTGAGTGAGCTCCAGGCTCTTTCTTGTAAGCCTCCTTTCCTATCAGTCCATCCGGGACAATGTTGTGCTCAGGCCCCGTCCTTCCTTTTTGCCAAAAGTGGTTACGGCCTTTCACATTGGGCAGACTATTACCTTGCCCTCCTTCTTTCCGCCACCGCATCCTTGCAGAGAGGAAGAGAGGCTCCACCGTCTGGACTCAAAACGTGCGCTCTCATTTTATCTCAACCGCACACAGCAGTTCCGGGTGGATGACCAGCTCTTTGTTGGCTACGTTGGCACCAAGAAAGGTCGGGCGGTACACAAGAGAACTATCTCCCGCTGGGTTGTCTTGTGTATCAAAGCCTGTTACTCTTTGGCTAAAAAAGAACCTCCGGTGGGGCTGCGTGCTCATTCCACCAGAGCTATTGCGGCCACTACTGCATTGGGACGTGGTGTCCCCCTGCAAGACATCTGTCAGGCAGCCACGTGGGCCTTGCTGCACACGTTTACTAAGCATTATTGCCTGGACAGCCAGGTCTGGAGAGACGGCTTCTCTGGCCGTTCTGTTCTCCGTGACTTTCTGGTGTGATCTTGGTTCGCAGACCCACCACCGGGGTTGGTATTGCTGGGGTATCTATTCTAAGGTAAGGAATCTATCACTATGTGTTTCTTTCAGATGAACAAGTTACTTACCTTCGGTAACGATATATCTGTAAGAAACATTAGTAGTGATAGATTTCTTACCGCCCCACCCATCCTCCCCGTTCTGCGAACTGATTTCTAGGGTTAAGGTCATCCCTTTCAGGGCCCTAGTTTCAATGCACCAGTGGTCAGTATCTTGCATGGCTCTGCGTTCCTGGCGCGGAAAGTCGTGTACAGAACTGACGTCAGCGCGCGTGGGCGGCATCTAAGTAGCGCCCGCGACGTCATCTCGGTGACCACGACGCCAACGACGGACGCGGAGCCGCACGACAACACCTACCGACGCGCAGGGGTACTCCTGACGAAAACTTTCCGGATCCAGTCTGACGCCTGGGGATATTCTAAGGTAAAGAATCTATCACTACTAATGTTTCTTACAGATTTATCGTTACCGAAGGTAAGTAACTTGTTCATTACGCACATTGTCTGGCATGCGTCAGTCCTTAATGTAGCCCCTCCTATGAACCAAGCATCATGGGACTTGTAGTTCAGTGTTCCGGTCTGGTAGGTGGCACTCGATTCATTTCCTGACAGTAGGCCCCCCTGCCAAGCGCCTCCTACGACCAGGCTTGCCGGGAAAACTCCGATGAAACAAACGAACAGCCACAGGTGCGTGCACGTTCTGCCAGGGCTCCCATGAGTCATCCTCCGCTGGATACCCCTTCCATGAGACTAGGTACCACAGTACGCCCCTTCTCACCTTGGAGTCGCGAATGCACTTCACCTCGTATTCGAGCCCCCCGTCACACGACACCGGCGGAGGTGCCCGCCGCCTGGCCATCAAAGCAGGCTTCAGGAGATTGCAGTGGAACACAAGGTGTATCCGAAGAGTACCAGGCAACTGCAATTTGTAAGCAACAGGATTGATCTATTTGACTATGGTATATGGGCCAAAATACCTAGGGTGGAACACGCTGCGTAGTTTAAATCAGATGTTCTTAGTGGACAACCATACCCGGTCTCCCACCTGATACCTGGGTCCGTCTGTTCTGTGAAGATCCTCCCATTTTTTGTAGGCTTGCTTGGCCCGTAACAGATGCCCTGTTACTCTCCGGTGCACATTCTGTAATCTCTTCACATGCTCTTGGACTGTGGGCTGATTCGCTATGTCCTCCGGAAGACTGATGGGCAACGTCCTTGCATCATACCCAAAGTTCGCTCGAAAAGGTGACACTCCTATTGAGCAGTGCCATGTGTTATTGTAAGCCAGTTCAGCCATCCATAATAGGGCCACCCATGATTCTTGGGCCTCCTTTGCATAACACGGGAGATACTTCTTCAGAGTCTGGTTTAGTCTTTCCGTCTGACCATCAGTTTGTGGATGGAAACTCGTAGAGAGCGTGGAATCGATATGCAAAGTTCGACACCACATTTTCCAGAACCTGGCTATGAATTGAGGTTCTCTGTCGGACACTATCACCTCAGGCACCCCATGAATTCGGATGACATTGCTCATTAGTAGCTGTGCGGTCTGTCCTGCTGTAGGTAGATTCGTACAAGGAATGAAATGCCCCATCTTCGTGAGGCTGTCAATTACCACCAAGATGGCTGAATATCCCTGATCTAGGGGTAACCCCGTTACAAAATCCAGACTGATGTTTTGCCATGGACGCTGAGGGGTAGGCATGGGCAAAAGCTTCCCTTTTTTCTTCGTGTTTTCGCCTTTTGCTCTAGCACATTCTTCACAACGAGCTACCCAAAACGAAACGTCTTTGCGTACGTTCTTCCACCAAAAATATCGTTGTATCAACTGGATGGTCTTGTGTATTCCAGGATGTCCAGCCAGTGGAGACACATGGCACCAGGTAAAGGCTTTTTTCTGTAGTTCCTGAGTGGGCAGATACAGTTTGTTTTGATAGAAGGGCAGCCCTTGCTTCACTGTGCGCTCTGCCTCTGGTTCCGCCCATTTCTCCCACACTGAGCTTGTCTTATGGTGTCGTACTTCTTCCAAAAAGTTTTCCACTCTAACAGCACAAATCACCTTTGAAGGCTCAATAATGGCCTCTGTAATCTTGTTATCATGGTCATTCATAGATTGCTGTCTGGACAATGAGTCTGCCTTACGATTCTCAACACCAGGCCGGAAGGTAACAACAAAATCATATTCAGCGAAAAACAGCATCCATCTCATCTGTCTTTGTGAGAGATGCCGAGCCGACTTCATGTATTACAGATTCCTATGGTCGGTGTATACAGTGATGGGATAACAAGCCCCCCACAGATACTGTCTCCATTCCTGAAACGCCTTTTTTATCGCCAGGAGTTCTTCTTTTCTGCCGAGTTCAATTTCTTGGACAGGTACGCCACCGGATGAAGCTGTCCGGATTCCTGATTTCTCTGTGAAAGAATGGAGCCAATGGCCTCATGTGAGGCATCTGCTTCTACCACAAACAGATGCTCCAGCTTAGGATAAGAGAGTACAGGAGCGGTGGTGAATGCTCTTTTCAGGAATATAAATGCTTCGTCAGCCTCACTGGACCATTGGAAAGGAACACCTTTTCTGAGTAGCTGTGAGATCGGGACTGCAACCTGGGAAAAATGGAGGATGAACCTGCGATAATAGTTCGTAAATCCCAGAAAGCATTGAACGTCTCTCACCGTTTTAGGTGTTGGCCATTTTTGCACTGCCTGCACCTTACGTTCCGCCATATGCAACCCTTACGGACAAAGCATAACCCCTAGAAACTCGACTTCTATCACGCCAAACTCGCACTTACTCAGCTTACAAAACAAGCTATGTTCCCGCAATTTCTTCAATACCAGGATGACTTGTTCCTTGTGAACCTCTCTATTGTCTGAATAGATCAGAATGTCATCTATATACACTACTACAAAGAGGTCCACATACTCCTTGAGAACATCATTAAGGAAATACTGAAATGCCGCCGGGGCGTTGCAGAGACCGAACGGCATTACAGTATATTCATATAATCCATAACTTGTCTTAAAGGCAGTTTTCCACTCATCCCCCTCTCGAATACGCACCAGGTGGTAAGCACCTCGTAAATAGAACCTGGTGTATATCTTGGCCTCCCTCACCTGATCCAGCAATACCGTTATAAGAGGCAAAGGGTATCTGTTACGTATAGTGTTCTTATTCAACATCCGATAGTCAATACAGGCTCTCAGATCACTTTCGCCTTGGCTATGAAAAAAAGCGGAGAGGCAGCCGGTGAATGGGAAGGCCTAATAAACCCTATCTCCAGATAGTGATCGAGGTATTCCCTCAAATGTTTTGTTTCTGGCACTGACAATGCATACACCCGACATGCAGGGATGGTTGCTCCCTCTACCAAATCTATTCGGCAGTCATACTCTCTGTGCTGTGGCAACTGTTCTGCCTTGGTCTCACTGAAAACATCCTTGAACCGTTCATACTCTAACGGCAATACCATCTCCTTTTCGGCTGCAGTAGCCACAACAAACGGATACATCAAAGCGGCCGCCTGCGAAGGAGTGTTCTGAACTAGATGGCTCTGGCACTCCTCCGAAAGGAACCGAACCGTTTTGGTCCTCCAATCTATGGTGGGATTATGGTGACATAACCAAGGCATCCCTAAGATCACTTCATACTGCGGAGCCTCAATAATGTTTAACATCAGTTCTTCAATATGTTTTCCTTTAGCAACTGCAACAGTTAACGTAACAACCTCTGTCTGCTCAATAATGAGACCGGATTTCAGAGGCTTGCCATCCACGGCCAATACTTCTTCAGGGGTCTCCCTAGGTACTCTACGTAATGCCAGACTTGTTACCAACCCGCTGTCTATGAAATTCCCTGTAGCCCCAGAATCCACCATGACCAAGACCTGATGGAACCGTTGATTACTCTCAAGACTCATAGGGAGCACAATATGCGACTCAGTGTCTTGTAACGCAGTAGTAGACAATGATGGAAGTCTCCATTCTTTGGTGCCTTCACCCTCTACTCCGGCCGGCTTCCCCGGTTTTATTCAACTCAGAGCGCGTGGTAGACACAGCCACCTTCTTATTCCGAGACCAAGTACCTGATGTCTTGGGTTTAGAGGGACAATCTCTTACATAATGACCCTTTTTCCCACAGTACATGCACAATCCCTGCACTCTTCGGCTCTCCCTTTCTTCTCTCGTTAGTGAGGCTCTAACAGCTCCTATTTCCATAGGCTCAGCCACTCCTTCGTTGTTTACCACTGCTCTGTGGGGAATTCTGTCAGACCTATAAGAACCTCTTTCCAACCCTTTTCTCTCTGACATCCGACTATCCAATCTCAACGTCAAATTTATCATATCCGTACAGTTAGTAGGTTGAGGATCGATCTGTGCCAATACATCCTTCATATCTTCCCTCAACCCTTGATAAAAAAGGGACATCCTTTTTTCCTCTGGCCATGCTGCTTCCGCCACTAACCTATTGAACTTAGTAAGATAAGTTATCAAATCATTCCTCCCTTGCTTGAGGTCTAATAATTCCCTGTCAGCACTGAACGTAGTAGCCCTTCTATCAAACACTCTTTCAAATTCGGCCCTGAAAGCCGACCAGTCTGATAACACCGGATCATTGTTCCTAACTAAAGGGACTGCCCAATTGGCAGTGTCACCCACCAAATAAGAAATCGCAAAAGCTACCCTGGAATGGTTATTTGGGAAGGAGGCAGGTTTGCATGAGAAATGCAGCATGATCTGTGTCAGGAACACCTGAATCTTTTGAGGGTCCCCCACATATCTCTCCGGACTAGCCAGTGGTATGGGAGGTGGCACGGTCACCTGTATTTGTGAGGGAGCAGCGGAAACGTCAAAAGGGTTCCTGGTCAGTTTATCTACCTTTTCTCTTAATGCGGCTGTTTCTGCCTTGGAAGATGCCAATTCCTGTTGAACTAATACTAAGGCCTGAAGGACATCTTCCATGGACGCCATTTCATTGAGTGGCCCAGATCTCCTCTCCTTTAGGAAAGGGCTAAAGACCTGGCTCTTTGTGCAGTAGCATACATTCTTTTCCCCCCAGCAATCAGTGCTAGCGCCAGGACACCCCAGGGTAACCGTGCGCTCTACAAATGCAAATAACATAACATAACATTGATACACCTGGATCGGGAAGAGTATATTTCGTGGGTGCCAAATTCTGTCAGGTTTAACTCTGCAGAATCCAGGTGCAGCAATAAAGGGTCCACCTCCTGATCTCACCAACACCCTGAATATGACCACAGAGTATTAGAGCGATCAGGCGAGGGAAAGGATAGGGAAGGAACAGCGTGGGAAAAGGAACCTGTAACAACAAAAGAGCAAGAATATAAACCACTGAATACATGAAATGCTACTCCCATAAATTCTCACTATATCCTCTCCTGTACCTTGCTTCGTGAACAGCAGTTCCTCTATTCATAAGCCACTGGGATCTCTCTCTCAATCTACACAGTATCTACAATATAGAATTTCCACAGATTAGTACACCTTTCCTTTACAACCTTTCATTAAAGCATATTTCTGGAGGCATACCTCTTACATACCGACATTTCCATACTCTGTACAAGGATGAGAGGAGAGGTGCAAGGTGGAAGAATGTCTATCCTCCCAAGGTCAGTAAATAAGAAAAGAAAACCAAAACAATGCTGTTCCTTAGTAAATGTTATCAGGAAAATCCTGGGCATGTCCACGCCCAAACCCCAGTGAAAACCCAAAGTTATAGAGGGAAAACCGCTCCTTGATAACCACTCAGACACGGTAAGGCGTGGTTCCTTCACCACCGCGTTCCGCTCTGGTGCTTATTTAAAATAGCTCTAGGCTCCTCCGAGCTAATTGGGGACATGAAACGGTGCAACTCCAGAAACTGTAGTGCATGGTTACAGCACCACTGCACTCCGCTCTGTTTTTCCGTAGCACTAACTCCGTACTCGGGAATGCTGCCACAAATCACAATGAAAGGGCATGATCACGGGAATCCTCACCGTGACACACCGATAGCTACTCACAGTACCGAAGACTCAGCAGTCACAGGTCGACAAAACAGAAACCGGAGAACAACCCACGGGGGGGGCCCCGATCCCTGCAACCTCCTCAAATATCCTGGGGATCGAGCTCCAGTAAGAAACAATTCAGTATTCCAAGAGCGGCTTCAGAACGCTGCCGTTCTCTCTCTTGGCCAAGAGAGGGTCGAAGTTCACAGAATTACGCACAACGGTCGGTCCTTAATGTAGCCCCTCCTATGAACCATGCATCATGGGACTTGTAGTTCAGTCTTCCGGTCTGGTAGGCGCCACTCGATTCATTTCCTGACACTTCATGTCTAGTTATATCACTGCCATGTGGAAAGAGTGTGGCGTAAACTATAAATCTGAAAGAAACAGTTAGTTATAGATTCCTTACCTTAGAATTACCCCCAGGCGTCAGACTGGATCCGGAAAGTTTTTCGTCAGCAGTACCCCTGCGTGTCGGAAGGTGGCGTCGGTCGACTCCGCGTTCGTCGTCGATGTTGTGGTCGCCGGGATGACGTCCCGGTAGCTACATAGACGCCGCCCTCGCGCGCTGACGTCAGTTCTTTCTTTTTCCGTGCCAGCAAGCGCAGATCTGGAGAGAGCGGTACCCCGAGTCAATTTTTGACTGAACTTTTTCATGACTTTTGTCGACTTCGTTGTTGTTTGAGTCCATCGACTCCTGGTGCATGAGGGATGCCCGGCTTTAAGGCTTGCGGTTCCTGTAACCGACTCATGTCGGTGACGGATCCGCACCGCGTATGCCTCTACTGCCTGGAGCGCAACCACGACCCCAAGTTGTGCTCCGACTGCCGGACCATGGCCCCGAAGTCTTTGCGGGAGCGGTCCCGAAAGCTGCTCGAGGCCCGGCAGTCGGCTCCGCGTCGCTCGAGGTCCCGGTTGCGGAGGAGGTCGAGGGACCGGTCGCGGAGCCAACACCATTCTTCGTGGAAGTCTTCGCACTCGGGGTCAGGTAAGTCAAAGCACAAAAAGAAGTCGAAGAAGCATCGTCGCTCTTCAACTTCTCCCCGTCCATCGGCAGACGCGACGAGGGATGCGGGTGGTGCCACTCCCGCAGCTCCGCGTGCAGAGCCTGCTGGGTCAACTTTGGGTTTCCCCCCCGTTCTGGGACCCGGTGCGACCCCTGTCCAGCTTCGGAGTTTCTACGAAGCGATGCATGCCATCTTTGGGCAGCCCGACTCCGCCGGCGCACCTTCGGGCCCCACAGATTCTGCTGGGGGCCCTGGGCCTTCGGCGTCGGTGACTTCGGCCTCGGCGCCGCAGGGTCCCCTTGGATCCAGGCCTGGATCCGGATCGGTGCCGGTCGACCTCGTTATGCCTCCCTGGCGCCGATTCCAACGGCACCACGTCCGCCACCGGCATCGGCTGTGACCCCTGCCGACGTCGACCCCGGCCTCCACCTCGAGGTAGACATGGAGTCGGACTAGCGTCGACCGACGCCGGATCCGACGGGTTATTTTGTGCCCCTGTTCCACCCTGGCTCTTTGAGACCAGATTGGCAGCCAGAGGAGGGTGAGGAGGACTGGGTGGGGTCTGGAGACCCTTTAACAGACCAGATGGTGTATGAGCAGGACTGGAGAGAGGAACTGGGGGAAGTCAGTGGTTTGGATACCTCACCAGACCTTGGCATGTTGTCTCCTCCTACCGTGGCTACGGAGGAGGGAGCGTCATACGCAGTGGTGTTGCGTAGGGCGGCCGAGGCTCTCCACCTCGAGCTTCCTACAGTGGCAGTCAGGACTAACCTCCTGACAGAGGTGCTTCAACCGTCAGCGAGCTCTTCGGAGCCCCTGCTGCCGATTAATGAAGCCCTGACAGACATCCTTTTGGGCACCTGGTCCAGGCCCAACACAAGGGCTCCTGTGGACAGGATGATTGCCCGTCGCCACTGCCCGGCCCTGGGCAACCCCACTTTTCTCTCCCAACACCCCTCCCCTGAGAGCTTGGTAGTCCAAGCCTCCACGTCCAAGGGCGTTACACCCACTCTGTGTGGGACACGGTTGCACAAGTGCTGGTCCAGTGCCCAGAGGAGGCCCGGGCCGTGCTCTCTCGAGCAGTTGCTGAAGGGAGAGAAGCAGCAAAGTTTACCATCCGCTGTGGGCTGGATACCGCCGACACACTTGGCAGGACGATTGCCACGTCAGTAGCCCTTCGACGCTACGCCTGGTTGCGTTCAACTGGTTTTTCCGGGGATGTCCAATCCACACTTATGGACATGCCCATTGATGGCCGTCGCCTTTTCGGCGACAAGGCAGACAACGCACTAGAGCGCTTTAAGGACTCTCGGGCTACAGCCAGGTCCTTGGGCCTCTCCACCACCCGCCCTGCCCAGTCTGCTTTTCGCCCCTTTCGTGGCTACGGAAGGGGTGCCCCGCTACGTCCAGCCCAGAGCCACAGGCCGGCGCAAGCTGTTCAGCCCCAGCGCGGCCGGAAACGTGGGAACCACCGCCGTGGCTCTGGGGGCCAGCAGGCGGGCCAGTCCACCAGAGCCCCCTCTGCAGCAGCCTCCAAACCCTCCTAGTCCGACCTTTCAGGGCCACCAAACATCAGTGGGCGGCAGGATCCGCCATCACCTCCCCCACTGGCGCACCATCATATTGGACAGGTGGGTTTTGCAAATAGTCCGAAGGGGCTACTCCCTCCCCTTCGAGAACACCCCTCCATCCATGCCACCTCAGTACCATCGCATGTCGGAGGATCACCTGGCCCTTCTCCAACAGGAAGTTTCAGCACTCTTGGCCAAGGGTGCCATTGAACGCATTCCTGCCCCAGAAGTAGGTCGCGGTTGTTATTCCCAGTACTTTCTGGTGCCCAAGAAGGACAAAGGCCTGCGTCCTATCTTGGATCTCAGGAACGTCAACCGCTTCCTCCGGAAGGAGAAATTCAAGATGTTGACGCTTGCTCAGATCTTGTCTGCCCTCGACCCTGGAGACTGGATGGTAGCGTTGGACTTGCAGGATGCTTACTTTCACATCCCCGTCCTGCCGGCCCACCGGAGTTACCTGCGGTTCACGGTAGACCACGAGCACTTTCAGTTTACCGTGCTCCCCTTTGGCCTTACCAGCGCCCCTTGGGGGTTCACGAAAGTGATGGCGGTGGTCGCAGCTCATCTGCGCAGATCAGGGGTTCCAGTCTTCCCCTATCTCGACGACTGGCTGTTGAAGGCGGGCTCCCCCCAGGCTGTCGTCTCCCACCTCCAGACTACGGCCGACCTCCTGCATTCGCTGGGGTTCTCCATCAACGTGCCGAAGTCACACCTGACCCCCTCTCAGAAGCTCCTCTTCATCGGAGCGGTTCTGGACACAACGCAGTTTCGGGTTTATCCTCCCGAACAGCGAGTCCGGGATATTCGGGCTATGATCTTTTAGCCTCTATCCCGGGGTTCGACAAGATGACCCTCAGGCTGCTGGGTCTGATGGCCTCCTGCATCCTGCTGGTGGATCATGCCAGATGGCATATTCGGGCTCTGCAGTGGGACCTGAAGTTCCAGTGGGCCCAACATCAAGGGAATCTGTCCGATTGCGTGCAGATCTCGGAGGGCACTGCACACCAATTGCAGTGGTGGCTTACGAACCAGGATTGGGTCGAAGGCAGATCCCTCTCCCATCCTCAACCAGAGTTCACAGTGGTGACCAATGCATCACTTCTGGTATGGGGCGGCCACATGGGGGAGGCGGAGATCAGAGGCCTCTGGTCTCCGGCGGAGTCCGAGCTTCACATCAACCTTCTGGAGCTTCGGGCGATTCGTCTTGCACTCAAAGCATTCCTTCCCTCTGTACGGGGAAGAGTAGTGCAGGTGTTCACGGACAACACCACCGCCATGTGGTACTGCAACAAACAGGGCGGGGTGGGGTCGTGGACCCTATGTCAAGAGGCTCTCCGCCTCTGGACATGGCTGGAACATCAGGGCATATCCCTGGTGGTTCAACACCTGGCAGGTTCACTGAACGCCAGGGCGGACGAACTCAGCCGCAGGTGCATGATGGATCACGAATGGCGTCTTCACTCGGAGGTGGCGCAAGGTCTCTTTCAGCAGTGGGGAGAGCCTTGGTTAGATCTATTCGCCACTGAAGAGAACGCGCAATGTCAGCGGTTCTGCGCGTTGGAATTTCCAAGGCGGCACTCGCTAAGCGACGCTTTTCGTCGCGAGTGGTGTTGCGGTCTTCTATACGCCTTTCTGCCTATACCACTTGTGCCCAGAGTGCTGAAGAAGATCAAGCACGACCGGGCCCAAGTCATTCTTGTGGCTCCGGATTGGGCACGAAGAGTCTGGTATCCCGAGCTGCTCAACATGGCCATCGATCCTCCAATCAGACTGCATCTTCGGGAGGATCTTCTGTCGCAGCAGCAGGGGACGGTCCTCCACCCGAATCTGTCCAGCCTCCACCTCCTTATGTGGAGATTGATCGGCGGCAGTTGACGTCGTTTGACCTGCCTCCCGAAGTCTGCGATGTTATCTTGGCAGCCAGGCGTCCCTCCACTAAGACGGTATACGCCTGCAGATGGAACAAATTTGTGGCATGGTGCACAGCAAAGAGTGTGGATCCCCTTTCCGCCCCCCTTTCTGAGGTTCTCTTGTTCCTCCTTTCTTTGGCCCAGCAGGGCTCTGCTCTGGGCACTCTTAAGGGCTACCTCTCGGCCATTTCAGCCTTTCTTAGGCTTCCTGATCAGCCTTCTCTTTTCAAGTCCCCTGTTGTAAATAGATTCCTTAAGGGCATTACTCATCTTTTTCCTCCTGTTCCCTTCGTAATGCCTCAGTGGAACTTGAACTTGGTTCTTACCTACCTCATGTGCGCTCCCTTTGAGCCGCTACAGAACTGTACTCTCAGACTTCTCACTTTGAAAACTGCCTTTCTGGTGGCCATCGCCTCTGCACGCAGGGTGAGTGAGTTACAAGCTCTTTCTTCCAAGCCTCCCTTTCTGGCTATCCATCCGGACAAGGTCGTCCTGAGAACTAGACCTTCCTTCCCATGGTGGTTACTTCTTTCCACATTGGCCAAACCATCACTTTGCCCACCTTCTTTCCGCCTCCGCATCCTTCAAAAGAGGAAGAGAGGCTCCACCGTCTGGATCCAAAACGTGCGCTTTCCTTCTACTTGGATTGCACCAAACAATTCCGGGTGGATGACCAGCTCTTTGTTGGTTACGTGGGCGCTAAGAAAGGTCGGGCCGTGCACAAACGAACCATCTCCAGGTCGGTCATTCTGTGCATCAAAGCCTGCTACTCTTTGGCAAAGAAGGAGCCTCCAGTGGGGCTGCGTGCCCATTCTACCAGGGCGACGGCAGCTACCACTCCTTTGGGACGAGGAGTCCCCCTAAATGACATCTGTCAGGCAGCTACGTGGGCATCGTTGCCCACGTTTACTAAACACTACTGCCTGGAAAGTTCTGTTCTCCAGGACTTTCTGGTGTGAACTTGGTTCGCAGACCCACCACCGGGGTTGGTATTGCTGGGGTATCTATTCTAAGGTAAGGAATCTATAACTAACTTTTTCTTTCAGATGAACAAGTTACTTACCTTCGGTAACGATATATCTGTAAGAAACATAGGTTAGGTATAGATTCCTTACCGCCCCACCCATCCTCCCTGTTCTGCAAACTGACTTCTAGGGTTAAGGACATCCTTTCAGGGCCCTAGTTTTGTGCACCAGTGGTCAGTGTCTTGCATGGCTCTGTGCTTCTGGCGTGGAAAGTCGTGTACAGAACTGACATCAGCGCGCGAGGGCGGCGTCTATGTAGCTACCGCGACGTCATCCTGGCGACCACGACGCCGACGACGAACACGGAGTCGACCGACGCCACCTTCTGACGCGCAGGGGTACTGCTGACGAAAAACTTTCCGGATCCAGTCTGACGCCTGGGGGTAATTCTAAGGTAAGGAATCTATAACTAACCTATGTTTCTTACAGATATATTGTTACCGAAGGTAAGTAACTGGTTCGTTTACCACACCCTACCATCCACAAAGCAATAGACTTGTTCTGGTTGAAAGGTTCAACAAGACCCTCAAGGGTATGATCATGGGACTCCCAGAAAAGCTTAGGCAAAAATACTACCCTGCCTTCTCTTTGCCTACAGAGAGGTTCCTCAGAAGGGTTTGGCTACAGCCCATTTGAACTTCTGTTTTGACATCCAGTTATGGGTCCATTGTGTCTACTGAAGGAAGGCTGGGAGCAACCTCTCAAGCCTCCTAAACATGACATTGTGGACTACGTCCTTGGCCTGCGTTCATGCACAACTGAGTACATGAAGAAGGCCAGCAAAAACCTGGAGGCCAGCCAAGAACTTCAAAAAGCTTGGCTGGATCAAAAAGACTGTCTTGACTGTTTACCAGCCAGGCCAGAAAGCGTGGGTGTTGGAGCCTGTGGCCCCAGCAGCTCTCCAAGACAAGTGGAGTGGCCCCCACACTATACTTGAACAAAAGGTGAGGTCACCTACTTGGTGGAGCTAGGTACTCCCAGAAGGCCCCATAGGGTACTTCATGTGAACCGCCTGAAACCTTTTGTAGACAGGGCAGACATGGGCTTGCTCATGGCAACTGATGAGGGACAAGAGGAAGAGAATGACCCTCTCCCTGATCTCTTCTCTCAGACCCTGACGTTGGTTCAGTAGATGGAGTAGCCTTGGCAGGCAGCCTCACTGACCAACAGCAAGCTGAATGTAGGCAAGTCCTCAATCAGTACAGACACATGTTCTCCCTGACACTCAGTCAAACCACCTGGTGTACCTATGAAGTGGACACAGGTGACAGCCTGCCTGTGAAGAGTGAAATCTACAGACAGCCTGACCATGTCAGGCATTGCATCAGGACAGAGGTCCAAAAGATGCTGGAATTGGGGGTCATTGAGCCCTCAGATAGCCCCTGGGCTAGTCCAGTAGTCCTTGTGCCAAAGCCTCACACCAAGGGTGGAAAAAGAGAGATGAGGTTTTGTGTGGACTACAGAGGCCTCAATGCAGTCACTAGGACTGATTCCCATCCAATTCCAAGGGCAGATGAACTTATACATACTTTGGCCTCAGCCAAGTTTCTGAATACATTTGACCTGACTGCTGGCTACTGGCAAATCAGACTAGATGAGGATGCCAAGCCAAAAATAGCATTTTCAACCCCTAGTGGGCATTATCAGTTTATTGTAATGCCCTTTGGTCTGCAAAATGCACCTGCCACATTTTAGAGGCTGGTGACTAAAGTCTTAACAGGTCTGGAAGCCCATAGTGAGGCATATCTAGATGATATAGCTGTGTTTAGCTCCTCCTGGGAGGATCACCTGGTCCACCTCAAAAATGTCCTGGAGGCCCCTGCAAAAGGCAGGCATCACTATCAAGGCCAATTTAATTAATAGACCTGATTGTGCTTGGACACAGAAACTTTTCAGGATGCTAGGGACAGGACATGTATATCTCTGCCCAAACGCTGGCTTCTAACAAATGCCAATAGCGGCCAGACCTGAGTGTCCAATTTTACTGTTTGTCAGTCCGCCCCACTTGTACCCCCGCTTGGTAGTGTGTACAAGAAAAATAAGTGAAAGGTCAGAAAGTACCTCACGTAAGCATCACCAAGGGAGCTGCTGGTAGGAGCTCACCAGTTTGCTCATGTTTTTTCATCATTGGTGACTTTCATGACCATGAAAAAATGAATACAGTGTCACACTTATTATAGGAGGTGGAGAAAAAGAAAAGATAGAAAATGATATGTGAAAGAATGCACAAAGAGTGCTTGTGTCGATCTATCCCAACTAGACCCCGTGGTGAGAGAAAGGGTAAACTCACTTCTCCAAGCTAAAATTGAGTTGTGACTCACTTGCAAATAAGCCTACTTTATTGGATGCCGTGAGCCCACTCAAGATTAAAAAAGAACAGCATGTTTCAGACCACTTTAGGACAGGCCAACGTGTTTCATCGCCAAATACCTTGTGGCAATTTCATCAGGGCTCGGGCCAGCCTTCACCTCACTGGTATTTCAATCTTAGCCAAGGGTGACAGGTGGTTGCCCTCAAAGTTCATACCGGCACCCCACCTCCTAGGGAGTGTCCTCCATTCGTTAGCTACACATCCCCTGTAGACACATGCAGTCGCCGCCCATCAACCATGTTTGGACGTGAGTTTGACTTCACTTCAATCTGCGCCCGTCCGCGACCTGACCGCGACCAGCGCCAGGGACCCTGGATCTCGAGCCATCCACCGCTATGACGCCTCCACCGTCATCGCACTCAACCCCGGACGGAACAACAACTGCCAGCAGGCCACGCCGAGCACGACCCACAGCCAGTTCTCGTGCCACAACTGCTGCCAGTCCTTCACCACCGCCACGACCGCCAACACCACCGACGCCCTAAGATGCATCCTCCTCAACGTGCACTCCGTGCACAGACATGCCGTGGAAATCTGCAACCTCCTGGACTCACTCTCACCCGATGTTGCCTTCTTTACAGAAACCTGGACCAACGCCTCCTCGGCCCCTGACATCGCCACGTCATCCCTGATGGGTACAAGATTCAGAGGAAGGACCGCCCCAACCACCCGGGAGGAGGCGTCGCCATCGCGCACAAAAGTTCCCTCCGCCTCACCACCTCCAGCGAAAACTTCCCCACCGCCGAACACCTGCACTTCCAGGTCCAGACCAGCCCTAACTCCACACTCCGCAGCACCCTTGCCTACCTACCCCCAGGCCCTCTTCGCCGACACCATCACCGACCTCATCGCACCCCACGCCATTGCCGCCACAGACTACATACTCATTGGAGACCTGAACTTCCATCTCGACAACCCCAGCGACCCCAACTCCGCCAACCTCCGTGACAACCTCGCCAACATCGGACTAAAGCAACTCGTCACCACACCGACCCACAAGGCAGGACACACTCTCGACCCCATCTTCGCTGGGGGTAGCAGCGTTCACTTCAGCCACACCACGCAGCCCCCTTGGACCGATCACCACTGCGTACACTTCCTCGTCAACAAACCAAAGTCACCCGAGCCTGCACCGCGCCCCCCGCGTAGGAACTGGAGCAGAGTCACTGAAGAACAACTCAACTCCACCCTCAAGGACAGCACCCCCACCGCTGCAACCAGCGCTAACCGCGCAGCCATGGAATTCCAGACTTGGATCGCCAACGGCGCAGATAAGCTCGCCCCGCTACGCAACCCCGATAAGCAACGCCCCAGAAAAGCTGCCTGGTTCACCACTGACCTCCAAGAAACCAGACACACCAGCAGACGCCTGGAGAAGAACTGGAGAAACAGCAAGAGTCCGGAAAACTACCCCACCTATAAGGACGCGATGACAGAATACAATCAACGCATGTCGACACCGTCTCCCACCACACTCTCGCGGCCAGACTACACAACGCACGCATACAAGGCACCGCCCTCGACTGGATCTGATCGTTCCTCACCGGCAGAAGCCAAAGGATCAGACTGCCACCTTTCCTCTCCGAACCCACGGAAATCAACTGCGGAGTCCCACAGGGATCATCACTCAGCCCAAACCTCTTCAACATCTACATGGCCCCCCTCGCCGCCATCGTCCGCCAGCACGGCTTCAACATAGTCTCCTACGCCAACGACACCCAGCTCATCCTCTTCCTCACCAAGGACCCCACCACCACCAGACTCAACTTCCAGGAAGGAATGCAGGACGTCGCAGCCTGGATGAGCAACAGCTGCCTGAAACTCATCTCGGAGAAGGCAGAAGTTCTCGTCCTCGGAAATACCATATCGGCATGGAACAACACTTGGTGGCCCACTGCCCTCGGCAGCCCCCGACCCCCACGGACCACGCCAAAAACCTCAGAATCGTACTCGAGTCCTCCCTCGCCATGAAACGACAGGTGAACGCCGTAGCCTCCAGCTTCTACAACACCCTTCGCATCCTCCTTAAGACTTTCAAATGGATTCCCCACCCACCCCCCCGAGGCAAGGAAAACAGTCACCCACGCACTCATTACCAGCAGGCTGGATTACGGAAACGCCCTCTACGCTGGCATCAACAAGTCTCTACTCCGCAAGCTCCAGATGATACTGAACACCGCCGCCATGCTCGTCCTCGGTATCCCTCGACCCGAACACATGAGCCGACACCTACGCAAGCTCCACTGGCTCCCGGTAGAGAAAAGAGTCACCTTCAAGATACTCATCCATGCCTACAGAACACCGGACCCCAATACCTCAATGACAGAATCACCCTCCACGTACCCAGAAGAAACCTCCGTTCCGCCAACCTCTTCCTCGCCGAGACCCCACGCATCCACAGAGCCAGAGCAGGGGGAAGATCCTTCTCCTACATCGCGGCCAAGACCTGGAATGAGCTCCCCACCGACATCAGATGTGCCCCTTCCCCGAACACCTTCAGGAAGGCTCTGAAGACCTGGCTCTTCGACTGAACGGATCTGCTACCCCCCCCCCACCTCCCCATGCACCTTGAGACCCTCAACGGGTGAGTAGTGGGCTTATAATTCCCTTGATTGATTGATTGATTGATTGTGTATGTGACTTACTCTATGTGAAGTATTGGTTTGCTATTATATAACTCTTCAAAAATAATACTTTTGTAGTATATTTCTTTATTATAGATCTCTCTGTTATACAGCTTAGTCCTACTTGGACTTCATGTCGTGTTCTCGTAAGAACTATTGTAGTGAGCTAAGAGAGCTCTTTTCCACTTGTGATACCCTTTCGGGGGTCCTGTTACATTTTCACGCATCTGTGGTTTTTTCTACACCAATGGATTCAGTGTGGCTTGTTTTCTCTTCTTCAGTGGACTAAGTATTTATTATGAGTCCTTCAATTCTTTGAGGATTGAGTAAGTTGGAACTTTGCTCTAGTTCAGAGTTTATACTATTCATTCTTTTGGATGATATTTACTTGTGAGTTCTTCCTTTAGAGTAAAGGAGTAGTGTCTAGTGTAGACATGATTGCTCAAAAACAGGCAATACCTATCCATGCTCCACTTGTGGTGCGGTAGATTGGCAGCCAAAGGTTTGTGATTTGTCCAACTTGTCTCCAGACCAACGTAAATTTGGTTGGCATTTATCCATTAAAGTTTTGAAGACTATTTTTTTCCTCTACTTTTGATGTTCTTGATATACGTAGTTCTATCTGATCTATATTTCCTATCTTGTTTATTTCGGTATTTCTTATTTAGTGAGGCTACCATATGACGGACAGCATTTTTCGTAAGGTAAGTCACCTATAGTGTTGTGGTAGTGGGGTAATACCTTCCCCTTTTCTCTCTGGGGTGTGTATTTTTCCTGAATCTCTCATTTCAAAGATAATATACATGATGATATACGGTATATACATGACAAATTGTGCTGCTATGCTTTTTTATATTGTGTTCTTTCACAGATATCGTATGTGCCTGTCATTGACATTATTTTATAAGATGTTTTTGAGCTGCACTTTTAGGTGCGTCCCCTTCTTTGATATTATTGAGTAGTGTTTCTTGGAACTGGTTTCTCAGTTCTAGTTTATCCTTATGTATACAGTGTATACATGACGGTATCATATGTGTTACACATATTTGTAATAAAAAAATTAGAAAAGAAAGATGTCAAAGATGCGGTTGATTCTCTTTTCTCGCTTGCCTTGGTGTTTGAGCTTTTCAGTGCTCGAAATAGTAGTCAGTCTATTTTAATATGTCACTTAAGGCTGTATGGAGGCAAACTTTATACTTTATGTATACTGGCAGTAGTTATTGGCCGGTTAAATTCTGTGAATTAATGTCTATTAAGGCATCTTGTGGCAAGATGTTGGGCAGTCAGTGCGTAGGATAAATATGGATATTCATTTTATCAAACTAAATTATTTATACCGAGGAAGTATTGTTGTTCATCTTTCCCTTGAGGAATTCAGTTCTGAAAGCCCTGTTTTGGGATTTTATCAGGACAGTTCTTTTTCTAATTCTTTATTGTCACAAACAATGCAGATTATAAGACTTTTATTATGCTTTTGGCCCTTTTTGGTCATCGAGCTTTCTTTCCCCTTTGGGGACAAGGGTTCATGTCTGTCTTCTGACAGATGGTTCTTCAGGGGTTTCAATCCGTTTCCTTCGAGGGCCGATTCTCTCGGACCTGTAAGGTTGTTTTCATTTATATGTTCCCTGACAGTGATCATGGATTCAATTAAGAGCCAAGCCCTTATTCTGCTATTCCTATGTACGCTTGGTCGGTCGTTAGTTTGACCGGTTAGATCTCTTTGAGAACTTTCATAGGATGTGTTTGCAGACCATCCTCCAGTGGGGTATAGCTGTGGTATTTAATTCAAAGTTAAGGAATCTGAAGCTAGATGGCTCTATCAGATGTAAAAGTTACTTACCTTCGGTAACGCTAGATCTGGTAGAGACACAGTCTAGCCGCAGATTCCTTAATGCCCTGCCCATCCTCTCCCCGCTCTGTGAATGATTCTTGAGGGAAGGGTTATACCCTTTCAGTACTGGGTTTATAATTATATACCAGTGATCACTATCTCAATCCATGTTGGGGCTGAACTAAGTCCTTGGTTTGCTGTGAGAAGCAGGCTTGGTATATGGGGTACACTTATGTAAGTGGGCACCTTGCACCAATCCAGACAACCTATATGGTGATTTTAGTGGTCTTAGACAACCTTAGAAAGCTCTCTAAGTGGTAGCTGTGGAGAAGCAGCCTTCAGGCTTAGTCCAGAAGGAGAGTAAAGCAGCGTGTTTTACCAGAACATAATCTTATAGTTATAGCTTAAGTGAAAAAGAACCACACAGTGTATTTATAAAAATATGTCTTTATTATAAGACACTCACTAACACATATAGATATCTCCTAGCCGGAGATATACATAATGCACACAATACTTTTCAATAAAAACAGGTAAGTAGCATGGAATTCACCCTGGTCGCCAGGGGGTGACCAAACCATATACTAAAATAGCGGTATGCGAACCACGACTCGAGTCAAGACTATACCCAGAAGACGTGAAAGTGCCGGGTACCCAAGGAACCACCCAAGGTAAGTAACCAGGAGCCGCTTCGGAGGCTGTGTGCAGAGTGGGAACACGACCACAGGATCAATGCAAGTCAATGGGTAAGTCGCAGTTGCAATTTTAAAAAAGAAGATCCCTTCCCAGTGGACCCTGAAGAAACCCTGTGGAAGACAGAAGGTTGTATACCCTGGGAACCAGGATACCTACACCAGGGAAGCCGGATGCATAGGTGTGAAGTAGCATCAGAAACCGCCGTCGAACGCAATGGAGTACTTCAGGAAGATCCCGCTGCT
Source organism: Calotriton arnoldi (assembly GCA_963921515.1). Lineage (NCBI taxonomy): Eukaryota > Metazoa > Chordata > Amphibia > Caudata > Salamandridae > Calotriton > Calotriton arnoldi. The sequence continues at coordinate 334,683 of CAWUFW010008470.1, read as the reverse complement.
GGGGAAGGTGAAAGTGTCCGGTGGAACCGAAAGGTGTATTCAAGTTGAGAACTACCTGCAAGCAGAGGGGGCAGAGTCTATGCCACTCAGGAGTGACCAGGAGGCACGGAAGACGAATGCCCCCGATGTCGAGTACTGCACGAGAGATGACGGTGACCTTGGAACTGCAGCTGTGAGGAGCAGGCGACGCTGCGGAAGACCAGGAGATGTTCACGAGCTGCCTCAAGTCGGATGTCGAGAATTGAGGGGTCGGTGTCCGTCGGTAGCACCAACAAGCCTTGGCAACTGCAAACAACGTGGAAAGCGAAGAAGGTTCAGTGTTGGGACCAGCAAGGTCCTGGAGACTCACCACAAGCAGAGGCATCAGGGCAGGCCATGAGTAATCAGGGGAGCCCAAAGAATTCAAAGATGACCCTCAAGAGGACCCAGAGGCTGGAGGTACTGGAGTCGCAAGAGGACCTTGAGCAGTTCAATAAAGATGCAGGCCCACTGTACAAGTGATGCGGTGAGGACAAAGACCTTGGTCACTGGAGATGCTTGAGCTTGGGGCTACTTGGAGCCCGAAGATCTTGGTGGTGGGAAGCCAACAAGCCTTTGCAACTGCAAGTCGATGGGGTTAACAGGGATTCGGTTCCTGCGGCTCCGACGAGGGATACTGGCCTCAAACTTGGTGAGAGGACAGGGCAGGCCTCGAAGAATATGAAGAACTGCCACTTGTGTTGCTTAGCCTTTCGGACTTCGTGGGAGCCCAGGATCAGCAGACCGGTCAGCTTAGTTGCGGTGCCTGCAGATGCAGCGAAGTGACTCCTTCACTTCAAAGGAGATTCCTTCAGGTGTCTTGGATGCCCACAGGCCTTGGAAGGTTCCTGTATGGTGCACAGCATGGAGGTTGCAGCAGACGAGCAGGGCGACGAGATCAGGAGCAGAAGGAGTCTTCCCAGTTGCAGCCTTGATGCCTAGAGCGAAGTCCAGAGTGCCCAGACGGTTGAAGAAGAAGTGGTGTCTTGAAATGAATCTTGTCCCACAACGAATCTAGGGACCCACCCTCAGGTAAGTCCTTAAGTACCCTAAGGAAAGGGCTGGGACGATTCAGGGTTCCCTCCCAGGGGAGGGGTCTGAGAGTGGGAACGATACTCCCATGTCCTTTGTCCAGTTTTGCACCGATCGGGAGCCGACGGCTCCCTGAGCTGGTTTGAACTGGACTATGCAAGGAGGGCACCAAGTGTGCCCTTCAAGCAGACTGAGTGGTGCTAGCAAGCGCTCCCACCCGGCCCCAATACACTAAACCCTGTTTGGGAGGTGGTCACACCTCCCTGTGACAGGATACCTATTGTTCTGCCTTCCCCTGCTCGAGCTTGGCTCAGCAGGAGGAGGGAAGAATCATGTCTCTGGTCGGCAGCAGCCATGTTGTACTGTCCAGGTCTAGAAAACTGGTACCGGGAGCATTGAGGGCCTCCCGGAGGAGATTTACAGTGCATGGAATCATACCTTCCACACCGTTTACGGTGTGTGCGTATGATTCCAAACTTTTTGATACCAAACATGATAGGGTTCGTTACAGCCAGTTTCGAGATGGTCATTGCGTAATGATGCGGTGCCCCTCTATATGTTATATGGCTGTCTCACTTACAACCCGGGAAAATGGACTCCGTAGGCTGTAGGGGTGTCCTACTCATGCAGGGGCACCCTCACACTTAGAACCGAGCACCCTGTCTTCAGGATTGAAAGGCCAGCTCGAGGGGTGACTTAGGGGACCTCACCTTTTGTTCAAGTATAGTGTGGGGGCCACTCCACTTGTCTTGGAGAGCTGCTGGGGCCACAGGCTCCAAAACCCACACTTTCTGGCCTGGCTGACAGCCTTTTGGTCATGCCAAGCTTTTTGAAGTTCTTGGCTAGCCTCCATGTTTTTGCTGGCCTTCTTCATATACTCAGCCATGCGAGAACGCAGGCCAAGTACATAGTCCACTATGTCCTGTTTAGGAGGTTTGAGAGGTTGCTCCCAGCCTTCCTTCACTAGACACAATGGACCCCTAACTGGATGTCCAAACAGAGGCTCAATGGGCTGTATCCAACCCTCTTCTGAGGAACCTCTCTGTGGGCAAAGAGAAGGCAGGGTAGTAAGACATCCCATTTTCTTTTTTTTAAATTTTTTTTTTAATTAAATTTTTGTGAATACAATAACAATAAGCAATCACAGTGGTACATCAGTGTTGAGCAGAAGATGCAGTAATAGAAAGAATACAAAGCATTTACTCAGTATGTTATATAGTGGTACATCAATGCAGTCAGATGCATAAAATATGCATGGATATACAGCACACAATGTTTGATCAACTGTTAGCAGAGCCTAGTACGTACAGGGTTACAACACATGCAGTGAATAACAGGGTTGTCGACAGTTCAAACCACAGTGTAAGACCCCTGTCTCAGTCGGCACAAACAGGCAGGGCCATCCCCTTCATTCACATCCGTCTCCTTTCCAGCTAAAAAACGCTGATACAGACCCCAAAAACTTTTAGGGTGATTCTGGGGTGGTAGTAATTCACTATACAATTCCGATTGTGTATTACAATAAACCATATCTTTTGACCAGTCTTCTGCAGTAGGAGCTGGCCCTCGAGCCCATCGCATCGCAACCCTGCATTTTGCAAGCAATAAACCCATGTCTATTAATCGGCGTGTGCCTTTTCACAGTCGTCTTGTACAACCCAGCAAAGCCAATAGTGGGTCGAATGGCAGCAGCAACCCTGTGATTTCGCTCAGCGTACGAAAAATTAATCTCCAGTAATTCGCGATCACATGGCACGACTAGGCGTTATGCAAGAACCCAGCTGGGCTGACTCTACATCACTCACATTCTGTGGTGTCACATAGGCCATATCTGTGCAACCTGTCAGGTGTATAATAAACTCTATTAAGGAACTTAAAATGTATCAGACGGTGTCTCCCATTCAAGGAGACATGCTGCGTGACCTCACAGCAATATCGCCAGGTGATGTCATCGAGAGCCTCCCCAAGATCATGTTGCCATTCCAACCTAGCCTTGGTGAAGTGATTCCTACGATACTCCTGTGATATGTTAGAAATGCTGGAAACTATCTTACTAGGAGAATCCGTAGGCAGTAGGAAAGAAAAGGAGGCTATCTCAGGCGGTTCCAACATGTCCTCCCCAAGTGTTTCAAGAATGGCATGCCTCACCCTGTAAAAGTGGAACCGCGCAAGCGGTGTGTGAACATGTCCCTCCGCCTCAATCTCAGCCCATCCTCGAGCCATGCCTTCCGAAAATAGATCCCCAATTTTAACAATGTTAATTGATGCCAGCGCGTGGACCACCTCTCTTTCCCGGCATACCGGCAGCCAAGGCATCCCATTTTTGCCTAAGCTTTTCTGGGAGTCCCATGATCATACCCTTGAGGGTATTGTTACACCTTTCAACAAGCCCATTGCACTGTGGATAGTAGGGTGTGGTAAACTTGTAGTTTACTCCACACTTTCCACATTTCCGTGATATAACTAGACATGAAGTTTGTACCTCTGTCTGTTAAAACCTCCTTAGGGAAGCCCACTCTGGAAAAGATTCCCAGGAGGGCCCTTGCCACTACAGGAGCTGTAGTGGTTCTAAGGGAAATAGCTTCTGGGTACCTAGTGGCATTGTCCACCACCACTAGTATATAACTGTTCCAGATGCAGTTGGAGGGTTCAAGGGACCAACAATGTCAATCCCTACCCTTTCAAAGGGGACCCCAACCACTGGAAGTGGAATTAAGGGGGCCTTTGTGGTGCCACCTGACTTACAACTGGCTTGGCAAGTGGCACAGGAGTGACAAAACTCCTTAGTGTCTTCAGACATGTGAGGCCAGTGAAAGTGAGGGACAAGCCTGTCCCAATTCTTGCTTTTCCCTAAGTTTCCTGCAAGAGGGATATCATGTGCCAGGGAGAGGAGGAAACCTCTGAACGTCTTGGTTATCACCAACCTCCTGGTGGCACCTGGCTTGGGGTCTCTACCCTCAGAGTACAGGAGCCCATCTTCCCAATAGATCCTATAAGACCCCCTGATATTCATTGCTTCCTCAGCAGCAGCTTGCTGTCTGAAAGGTTCAAGTAAGGGGCAGGATTGCTGCTCCAAACTCAAGTCTGCCCTGGAAGGGCAACCTGTCCCCAAGAACCCTGCCTGGTCAGCCCCAAGCTCATCTGGGACAGTTCCTTCACAGGGGCTGAGATCATCTCCCTCAGGAGCCTGATCTTCACTGAGAGTTTGTGAGGAGGGCTATTCCTTACCCTTTCTGCTTCTTCTCTTGGGAAGCACCTGGTCCATTTTTTCAGAATCCAGTGCTTTGTCAATGGTGAGCTGTTTGGCCTGAGCCCTGGTGACATCAAACACACTGGCAGAGATGCCCATCATCTCTGCATGAGTCCTGAACTCCACTTCAGCCCAGGCTGACGTTTCTAGATCATTGCCCAACAAACAATCTACAGGTAGGTCTGGAGATACCACAACCTTCTTAGGTCCAGTTACCGCTCCCCAGCAGAGGTTCACATCTGCCAAGGAATGGCCAGTCCTGACATTGCTAGCGTTGGTGACTTTGTACATTTGTCCAAGTATGATCTGATCAGGGGACACACGTTTCTCTGTCACCATAGTGACAGTGGCCCCTGTGTCCCTGTAAGCCATTGCTTCTTTTCCATTTATCAAAGGCTGTTGTCTGTACTTGCCCAAGTTAGTGGGACTGTCTAGTAAGGTGGCAAGATCTATGCCACCATCACAGACTAGAACAGCCTGACCTGGATTTCTGACTAAGCGAGAAACCCATCTCAGAACCCAAGGTTAACCCCACTAAGCCCTTGCTTGCTGTACTACCACTAGTACTTGTGCTAGGGGGAGCAGGTACCTTAGGGGCAGTGGTAGTAATTTCCTTGGCCTTTGGACAATCAGTATCCCTTGTCGAATGGGTCTTCACCTTACAAAGGTAGCACTAAGGTTTCTTTTTGCCTTTCTTGGAATTTTGGGACTCACCCCCAGATGCAGGTTTTTGGGGCCTTTGTGAAGACTCTTTTTTATCTTTACCCTTGTCCCTCCCTTATCCTGGGCTTTAGAAGAATCTTGCTTCTTCTGGTCACCTCCATTACCATGGTTTTTCTGCTTAACCCTGGTGCAAACCCATTTGTCTGCCTTCTTTCCCAATTCTTGGGGAGAGGTCAGATCAGAGTCCACCAGGCACTGATGTAAAAGCTGGTTCTGACAGTTATTAAGGATGTGCTCCCTCATAATCAAATTGTACAAACCTTCATAGTCCTGTACCTTGCTTTCATGAAGCCAGCCTTCCAGAGCCTTAATAACACTGTCTACAAAATTTACCCAGTCCTGGTTGTGTGCCTTCTGGGTGTCTCCGAACTTAATCCTATACTGCTCAGAGGTTAAACGAAACCCATCTATGAGAACACTCTTCAGTACTGAGTAATTGTCAGCATCCTCTTCTCTAACAGCGAGGAGCTTATCTCTACCTTTGTTAGCGAAGGAGAGCCAAAGGATAGCTGCCTACTGCTCTTAAGGGATCCTCTGAATTTTACAGGCCCTCTCCAAAGCAGTGATCCATTTATGGATATCATCCCCCTCCTGGTAAGGAGGGACAATCCTGCTCAGGTTCCTATTGTCAAAAGAAGTTTCTCTGATTCTAGGGTCACTGTTGCTGCCACCATAGGACTCTAGTCCTGGTTTCTTCCTAGTCGTCTGGACTTCTAGGGACTCTTTGTCAAGGGCCAACTGATCTCTCCTGAGACTAAGCCATGCTTTCTCAAGTTCAAGCATTTGGTATTCCCTGTCCAAAGAGCTGTCCTCTTACTAGATATGGTGGTCCCTACGGAATGTCCAGAAGCATTGGATTCTATAGAGGAGGATCCAGACCTCCCTTGTCTACTCTGGGCCCTCCCAGGAGGAAGAAAGGGTGTCTCCTCCATTCAATCTGCACTATGCCCTGAGGGGTCAGAGTTTGGAAGGTTGGAATCATTTGAGTCCTCCTGCCCATACTCAGAATTGAGATCATCAGGAAGAGCTCCTTATGCTCCCTCTTTAGGAATATCCCAACCCACATGTTCCTGTTCTTCTGTCCTCACAGGACGGATATCATCCTGATGCAGCAGTTCTAAGAGCAGCTTAATGATGGGGTTGCCACCTGTCTTTATCTTTCTAAGACTTCACAGGGACCTTAGTTCCTGGAACGTTAGACCACTGTACTTAGCAGACTGGGGTACTCTAGTATCCCCAACTAAATACATGGTTCTAGGTGTAGTGATGTGTTGCACCTACCTAACCTAGTGGAAACTAAACTCTCTGAGGTTGGAGAAAGGGTTGTGCTAGACCCTTAACTACCCAATCCTAAATTCTGTAGAACTTACATATTCTAAGCTATATTGTATGTGCCTAATATTAGTGATGGTTTTTCAATTAATCCACACCAAGATTATCTGGTAAAACAATGTAGGCTTGAATCCCAATCGCTGCACACCAATGTGAGAAACTGGCTTGGTATATTGCGTACACTTATGTAAGTGGGCACCTTGCACCAATCTAGACAACCCTTATGGTGATTTTAATGGTCTTAGACAACCTTAGAAAGTTCTCTAAGTGGTAGCTGTGGAGAGCAGCCTTCAGGCTTAGTCCAGAAGGAGTGTAAAGCAGCTTGTCTTACCAGAACATAATCTTATAGGTATATATTAAGTAAGAAAGAACTACACAGTGTATTTATATGTATTTATTATACAACACTCACTAAGACATAGAGATATCTCCAAGCCGGAGATATACACAATGCACACAATACTTTTCAATAGAAAGAGGTAAGTAGCACGGAATACACAGTGGTCGCCAGGAGGAGACCAAACCATATACTAAAATAGTGGTATGCGAACCACGACTCGAGTCAAGACTATACCCAGAAGATGTAGAAGTGCTGGTGACCCAAGGAACCACCCAAGGTAAGTAACCAGGAGCCACACGGAGGCCGTATGCAGAGTGGGAACACGACCACGGGATCAATGCAAGTCAATAGGTAAGTCGCAATTGCAATTTTAAAGAAGAAGGACCCTTCCCAGTGGACCCTGAAGAAACCCCATGGAAGACAGAAGGTTGGAGAGCCACCCCACCCATGGATACCCTAGGAACCAGGATACCTATACCAGGGAAGCTAGGTGCATAGGTGTGAAGTGCCATCGGAAACCGCCATCGAACCCAATGGAGGACTTCAGGAAGATGCCGCTGCTGGGGAAGATGAAAGTGTCTGGTGGAACCCAAAGGTGGATTCAAGTTGAGAAGTACCTGCAAGCAGAGGGGACAGAGTCTATGCCACTCAGGAGTGACCAGGAGGCATGGAAGACGAATGCCCACCGACTTCGAGTGCTGCAGGAGATATGACGGTGACCTTGGAGCTGCAGCTGTGAGGACCAGGCAATGCTGTGTAAGACCAGGAGCTGTTCACGAGCTGTCCCACGGCAGATGTCGAGAGTTGAGGGGTCAGGGTCCGTCGGGAGCACCAACAAGGCTTGGCAACTGCAAACAATGTGGAAAGTGAAGAAGGTGCAGTGTTTAGACCAGCAAGGCCCAGGTGATTCACCACAAGCAGGGAAGTCAGGGCAGGCCCCGATCAATCAGGGGAGCCCAAAGAATTCAAAGATGACCCTCAAGAGGACCCACAGGTCGGAGGCACTGGAGTCGCAAGAGGACCTCGAGCAGCTCACCAAAGATACAGGCCCACGGTGCAAGTGATATGGTGAGGACAAACATCTTGGTCACTGGATATGCTTGAGCTTGGAGCTACTTGGAGCCCGAAGATCTTGGTGGAAAGAAGTCAACAAGCTTTTGCAACTGCAAGTCGTCGCTGTGCACAGGGTTTCGGTTCCTGTGGCTCCGACGAGGTATACTGGCCTCAAACTTGGTGAGAGGACAGGTCAGGTCTCGTGTGATATGAAGAACCACCACCTGTGTTGTTGAGCCTTTCCGAGTCCGTGGGAGCCCAGGATCAGCAGACCGGTCAGCTTAGTTGCAGTGCCTGCAGATGCAGGGAAGTGACTATCTGTTAGAGACTTCTAGCTGCAAATTCCTTATCTTTGAATTCCCCAGGCGTAAGGCTGGATCCGGAAACTTTTGCTGAGCAATACCCATTGCGCGCGACGTCGGGTGGCTCCATTCGGCTCTGCGTGACGTCGGTAGCGTCGGTTAGGACGTCGCGGTGCCGACATAGACGACACCCAGGCACGCGGACGTCAGTTCTTTTCTTACCGCTTCAGTTAAGCGCTGATCCGGGAAGAGTTACCTCTCTGTCGCTTTTTGGCAGGCTTTTTTCTCGACTTTTGTTGACATTTTTTGAGTAGCGACTTCGTGTGCGAGGGATGTCTGGTAGGAAGACAGGTTAGATGTCGGTTGCCGATCCCCACCGCGTATGTCTGTGGTGTCTTGAACGTGACCATGATTCGAAGTCGTGTTCAGACTGTCGGGCGATGGCTCCGAAGACCTTGAAGGAGCGGAAGATGAAGTTGCTCGCAGCCCGCCAGTCGACACAGTTAAGCGAGACTCCGAGGAGGCCATGGTTCCGTTCGAAGAAGAGGAGGTCGCGGGACCGCTCATGGAGCCCTAAGTCCTCTTCCTCCCATTCGTGGTCGTCTGGACACTCGGGGAAGAGGCACAAGAAGAAGAAGAAGTCCAAGCGGACTTCGACTTCACCTCAACTGGCATCCGTTGTCGAGAGAGGTAAGGAGCACCGACGCTCTGGGCACAGTTCTGCGGAGCCGGAGCTGAGTCAACCTCGCGCCGCCCTCCCTTTCCGGGAGCCGGAGCGATTACCGGTCAAATTAAAGATTTTTACGAGGCCATGCGCCGCGTATTTGAGCGAAACGACCCTGTTGGTGAGCCCTCAGGCCCTGCGGGGTCCGATGGGGCCCCATCGTGTGCGACGCTGTCGGCTTCGGCCACGGCACCTGTGGGGCCTCAGGGATCCGATCCTGGATCCGGGTCGACGCCGGTCATACCAACACGACCTCCCCCGGTGTCGAACCCGAAGTCGGTGCCTGCGACGTCGCCGATGCCCGTCGGTGACGCAAGCCCCATCCTCATCGCCGATGACACGGAGCCGGAACGCCATCGAGCGACACCAATTCCGACGTCGACAGAACCCAGGGGTTCTATGTTGTTGCCTGAGCACTTTGTGGACGTGCTGGGCTCAGGAGAGGAATGGGAGGAGTCTGGAGACCCACTGGAGAACCAGGAGGTCTCTGAGGAGACTATGGACTGGTATGGGGAACTTGGGGAAGCCAGTGGTCTGGATACTTCTCCAGACACTGCCATGCTCTCTCCTCCTACAGTGGCTATGGAGGAAGGGGTGTCCTATGCCATGGTGGTTAAGAGGGCAGCTGAGGTCCTCGGACTGGAGTTGCCCTCAGTGCAGGTCAGGACTAATCTCCTCACCGAAGTGCTTCAACCTGGGACTTCCACCTCTGAGGCACTTACGGACTTCTTTTGAGGAACATGGTCCAAGCCTAGCACAGGGGCTCCTGTGAATAGGACGATTGCATGCCCCCATCGCCCGGCTCCGGGCGACCCAAAGTTCCTCAGCCAACACCCCACCCCAGAAAGTTTGGTGGTGCAGGCCTCTACTTCCCAGGGCACGTTCCCTTCCGCCCCTCCGGATAGGGAATCCAAGAGACTGGACTCATTTGGGAAGAAGATGTTTTCTTCCTCCAGTCTGGCATTGCGGTCGGTGAATACCGCATGCTTGTTGGGCCGTTTCTCCCACTCTCTTTGGGAGACAGTTGCTCAGGTGCTGCCACAAGTCCTGGAGGAGGCCCGGGCTGTGCTCTCCCAAGCTGTCAAGGACGGGAGAGATGCAGCTAAATTCACCATACGGTGTGGTTTGGATACGACCGATTCGCTGGGCAGATCAATTTCAACAACGGTGGCCTTGAGGCGCCACGCCTGGCTTCGTACAACTGGATTCTCGGGGGATGTCCAAGCCAATTTCATGGACATGCCCTTTGATGGAACCCGCCTTTTTGGGGAAAAGGCATATTCGGCCCTGGTCAGGTTGAAGGACTCTCGAGCTACCGCCAGATCCTTGGGCCTCTCCTCCACTCCTCGTGGCCAATCTTTCTTTCGACCCTTTCATGGCAACGGAAGGTGGTTTCCAGCTGCGTCAGCCCTATCCCAGTCACCGACCCGCACAGACTGCCAAATCCGTGCGTGGACGTGGACGCGGTACATTCCGTCCTCGGAATGGAGGCCAGAAGTCGTCTACCACTCTGCCCCCAGCAGCCGCAGCCTCCAAGCACTCCTAGGCTGATTCTGCAGGACCACACTACTCCAGTGGGTGGGAGAATTCGTCATCATCTCCCCCGCTGGAGATCTATAACAACGGACACGTGGGTCTTGCAGATCATCCAGGAGGGCTATTCTTTTCCTTTCCTTTCTTTTCCTTCTCCTATTCCGCCAACTCAGGAACGGCTGGCGGAGGATCATTTGAAACTGCTCCAAGAGGAAGTTACAGCTCTTTTGGCCAAAGGAGCTATAGAAAGGGTCCCAGTTTTAGAAGTAGGCAGTGTCTGTTATTCCAGCTACTTTCTAATTCCGAAGAAGAACAAGGGGCTTCAGCCCATTTTAGATTTTCGGGCCGTCAATCTCTTCCTCAAGAAGGAGAAATTAAAAATGCTCACTTTGACTTAGGTCTTGTCTGCCTTAGACCAAGGAGACTGGATGGTGGCGTTGGACCTGCAGGATGCATATTTTCACGTTCCCATCCTGCCGGGCCACAGGCGTTACCTGCGGTTCAAGGTAGGCCACGAGCACTTTCAGTTTACCGTGCTCCCCTTCAGTCTTACCAGTGCCCCTCGGGTGTTCACCAAGGTGATGGCGGTGGTAGCAGCTCATCTGCCCAGGTTAGGGTTTTCACTCTTCCCCTACCTAGACGACTGGCTGTTGAAGGCGTCCTCGCCCCAGGCAGTCATCTCCCACCTTCAGACTACGGCGGACCTCCTGCATTCGCTGGGGTTCTCTATAAACGTGCCGAAGTCACACCTGACTCCTTCTCAGACGCTCCCTTTCATCGGAGCTGTTCTGGACACAGTGCAGTTTCGGGCTTATCCTCCCAAGCAGCGAGTCCAGGATATTCAGGTTATAATTCTGATGTTTCAGCCTCTATCCTGGATTTCGGTGAGACTGACTCTGAAGCTGTTGGGTCTCATGGCCTCCTGCATCCTGTTGGTAAGACACGCCAGGTGGCGTAAGCAGGCTCTGCAGTGAAACTTGAAGTTCCAATGGGCACAGCATCGGGGAAATCTCACCGACGTGGTTCAGATCTCGGAAGGAACTGCGAAGAATCTGCAGTGGTGGTTAACGAACCACAATTGGGTCAACAGCAGACCTCTCTCCCTTCCCCAACCAGATTTCACAGTTGTGACGGATGCGTCTCTTCTGGGATGGGGCGGCCACATGGGAGAGGCGGAGATCAGGGGTCACTGGTCTCCGGCGGAGACGGGGCTCCATATGAACTTGTTGGAGCTCCGAGCGATTCGTTTGGAATTGAAAGCATTTCTTCGCTCTGTCAAGGGGAAGTTGGTGCAGGTGTTCACGGACAACACCACCGCCATGTGGTACTGCAACAAGCAAGGTGGGGTGGGGTCGTGGACCCTTTTTCGAGAGGCCCTGCATCTCTGGGCATGGCTGGAACAGCAGGGCATAACCCTGGTGGTTCAACACCTGGCAGGTTCTCTGAACGCAAGGGCAGACGATCTCAGCCATCGATGCCTTCAGGATCACGAATGGCGTCTCCAGTCGGAGGTGATGCAAGGTCTCTTTCAACAGTGGGGAGAACGGTGGTCAGATTTGTTCGCCTCCGAAGAGAGCGCGCAATGTCAGCTGTACTGCGCGCTGGAGTTTCCAAGGCGGCTATCGCTCGGCGACGTGTTTCGTCGTGAGTAGAGTTCAGGCCTGCTGTACGCCTTTCCGCCCATACCACTCCTGCCCGGGGTTCTGAAGAAGATCAGGAGCGACCGGGCCAAGTCATCCTTGTGGCTCTTGTAGGAGAGTAGGATCTGCCTCTTATAGTTACCCCCACTTTTTGCTGATGTTTCACTGTTTTTCGACTTAGCCAGACTGAGGCCCTGCTAATCAGGACCCCAGTCTATCTGCTTTCTACTCTAAATTGATTGCAGGTACTTTAGGTACCCTCCAGATTGGATTCTGGGGTACCCTTATAAGTCCCTAGTATATGGTATACTATATACCCAGGGCATAGGTACCCCAGAGGCCTACCAGGGACACTGAGATATAGGTTCCCTATATCTCTCCATATCACTGCACATGTAAACCTATCAGTCACCCCTATGGCAGGCCTTAACAATCCTGAAGGCAGGGTGCTGGGTTTCATGTGAGAGGGTGCTCATGCATGAGCAGAGCCCCTCTGCAGCTTTCGGAATCTTTATTCCGGGGTTGTTTGTGATACAGCCAGACCATATACTCTTAAGTGCATTATAACCTCGCGGTAAATGCTAACTTCATAATGGCTGCATGGAAACATGTCGTGTTTGGTGTCAAACACCTTGGAATCATACCTCCACCCCAGTAATTGGGGTGGGAGGTATGATTCCACCCTACTAGAGGGAGAAACATGGCACCACCGGTACACCCTGTACCAGCTTAACAGAACCCTGGCATCACAAAATGGATGCTGCAGCCACAGACATGAGTCTGCCCTCCTACTGCTGAACGAAACTCCGGCAGGGGAGGCCTGGACAATAGGTTTCCTGTCACAGGGAGGTGTGACCACCTCCCGGACAGGCTTTAGTGTATTGGGGCTGGGTGGGTGCACTCCAAGAGTGCTTTGAAGTCTGCACTGGGGGCACATTCGTTGTCCCTGTGCATAGTCCAGCTCAAACCGGTTGCAGGGGCTACCAGCCCCTGCTCTGGCGCAAAAATGGACAAAGGAAATGGGTGTAGCCACACCTCTTTCCTGACCCTCCCATAGGTGGGTCCGCAGAGTTTGTCCCACCCCTTCCTTGGGTATAAAGTAGGAACCCCTGACTACAGGACTTTAGATTACACCTGGACTAAACTCTGACACAGAGACCAAGTACTTCGACGATCTACACTACGCTGGATGACTGAAGAATCTCCCTTGGAGTAAAGGAGTTACTCCCCTGCAAGGCAGGCACCTTTAACGCAACTGACCAGTTGGCATCTCCGAAGGTCCTGCGGACTCCGAAGACTATTGCCACACAGGAGGTGGGTTCCCGAGGTCTCTGAGGTCGATCTGTGCCCACATCAAGTCTGAGGCCCGTATCCCTCGTGGAGACCGTGCAACCCGAACCCCTGGACACCGCGACCATTTGCAGAAGCATCAGCTTTCCGGCGACCCCTGAGGCTGAGCTTTGGGTTAATTGTAGCCCTGACCCCGAGCAGTAATTACACCGAAGATTGCCGGCCTACACTCAACGAGTGTTCCCTGGGCCGCCATTTTGTGATTCCTCTCGAGGTCCCTTCGCGATCCCTGGTCCGTTGACCTGTGGGTCCCCAAGAAGGCAACTCTAACTGTACTTGGGCTTCCCTAGTTGCTCCAGACGTGCCCTGACTCTCCATCACTTGGGGAGTCCCCAGGACCTTGCTGGTCCGCACAGAAGCATCTTTTCTCCTCCTGCGTGGGTTGCTGTTGCCAAGGCTTGCTGTGTTCAATTCGAGCACTGACACCCCAGCACTCGACATCCTTTGTGGGACAGCTCAAATCCGGCTCCTGGTCATCCTTGATGTCTCCGGGACCCCGTGGCTGCAGAGTCAAGCTTCACCTCTTCGCACCTGAAGCACCCGACATCGGTGGGCATTCGATTGCTCCGCTCCTGGTCACTGGCTAGTGACCCAGACTCTGTCCCCTCTGCTTTCAGGTTCTTCACATCTTCGATCCAGGCTTGGATCACCCCGGACACCCCGGACACTTTTCTTCTTCACGGCAGCAGCACTTTGCAACAGATCGCCATTGCAATCAACGACGATTCCAGACACCCTTTGACACCTATGCACCCGGCTTCCCTGGGTGAGGTAACTCGAGTACTCCGGTGCTCACGTGGGTGTTTGCCCTAGAACCCCTCAAGTCTAAAGGGGTTTGCTGAAAGTCCTCTCCTAAGTGTCCTTTATCTTTAAAATTCCAACCGCGACTTTCCTCATAGAATCCTACTGCGCTCGCGGCTGTGTTCTCACACTGCACAAGTCCCCCGTGGGTCTCCTGTGTCACTACCTTGGGTGGTTCCTTGGGGTCCCAGCGATTCTACGTGCTCTAGGCACTGTGTCTAGTCAAGTCGTGGTTCTTATACCACTTTCTTAATATATGGTTTGGTCCCCCCCTGGGGCCCATTGTATATTGTGCTATTTACTGTTGTTTTTATACTGTGATATTGTGTATCTTGGACTCTAATCTCATAAAGAGATTAGTAGTTAGTGTTTAGAAATAAATACATATATTTTATATATACCTTGTGTGGTTCTCCTTTCATTTGGTCATTCAAGAGGTTATAATCTGGTAAACCAAGCTGCTTTACACTCCTTCAAGACTTAGCCTGAAGGCTGCTCTCCATAGCTACCACTAGGATAGCTTTCAATAAAGGTTGTCTTTAAACCTATCATCAATAAGGGTCGTTTGGACTGGTGCAAGCTGCCCACTATAACTAGTGGACAGCATATGCCAGGCCAACTTCTCACATTGGTGTGCAGCGGTTGGATTCAAGCTTGATATTGCTTTACCAGATAATCTCTTTGAGTGACTAACTGAAAACCACTATAGGTACATAGGTACATATAAATCAAGTTTAGAACCTAGAGTTGTGTGTCAAGGGCTTAGCACACCCTTTCTATAACTCAAGAGAGTTTAGTAGGCCCCACTAGAGTAGGTAGGTGCATACACCATACCAGACTAGTCATGTCTTCAAGGGCAGAAACCAGTGGGTCTCTCCCAACTAAGTATGATCAGGTCTCATACCAGGAATTGAGGACTATGTGTGCCTCTAGAAAATTGAAGACAGGGAAAAGCACAACACAACACAACATCTCATACAGTTGTTGCTAGCAGATGACCTCAGAAAGACCCCAGGGTCTGATGAGGTTGTCAGAGGGGGTGGGGCAGCTGAAGAGGAAAGGCCAGGTAGTGAACACTACTATGACCCAGACTCTGATGCTGGCCAGGGGGGTCAAAATGATTCCAACCTGGAAAATCCAATTCTTCCTGAAGGTGAGGAAGGAGACCTCAGTGGGGCTCTCTTTACCCCACCTGGAAGGGTTAATAGTCTACCCAGAAGATCAAGATCTCCTTCTCAGGAATCTAATCATTCTGGTACGTCTATAGGGTCCTCTGCTTCTCATAAAAGGGCATCCTCTTATGAGAAGAAATGCCAACTGCTTGAGTTTGAGAGAGCTAAGCTCAGAATCAAGAGAGAGCAATTGGCCTCAGACAGGGAATCCCTGGAGCTTCAGAGAGCTTCTCAGAAGTTGGACTAGAGTCCCATGGTGGCAGAAACAGTGTCCCTAGAGGTAGAGATCATACTCATGACCATAGGAACCTGAACAAGATTGTCCCTACCTACCAGAGTGGGGATGACATCCACAAATGGATAACTGCACTTGAGAGGGCCTGTAAGGTACAGAGGGTCCCTCAGGAGCAGTGGGCAGCAATCTTGTGGCTCTCCTTTGCAGACAAAGGTAGAGACAAGCTCCTCCTGTAAGAGAAGAGGATGCTGACAATTACAAAGTCCTGAAGAGTGCTCTGATTGAAGGGTTTGGCCTAACCACTGAACAATACAGGTTAAAGTTCAGAGATACCCAAAAGGCACAGACTCCGGACTGGGTCGACTTTGTTGATTGTGCTACTAAGGCTCTGGAAGGCTGGTTACTTGGCAGTAAGGTGTGTGATTTCAAAGGATTGTATAATTTAATCATGAGAGAGCAGATCCTTAACAACTGTCAAAATCAACTGTTGCATCAGTACCTGGTGGACTCTGATCTGACCTCTCCCCAAGAATTGGGTCAGAAGGCAGACAAGTGGGTCAGAACCAGGGTGAGGCAGAAGGTTCAGAACCAAGGTGGTGACTCTAAGAAGCAAGATTCTAAAAACTCTGATAAGGGTGGGGAAAAGGGGAAAACCAGAAGTCTTCTCAAGGGCCCCAAAAATCTGCATCTGGTGGGGAGTCCCAATCTAACAAAGGAAAAGGCCAAACGAAACCATGGTGTAAAATCTGTAAACAGAAAACCCATTGGACTAGTGATTGTACCAAGACCAAAGACTCAACTCCAGCCACCATTGCCCCTAAGGCAACTGTTCCCCCTAGTTCAGCTCCAAGTGGTGGTGTTCCAAATAAGGGTGTAGTAGGGTTAACCCTGGGATCTGAGATGGACTCTGGCCTAGTCAGAGTTCTAACTCAGGCTATGTTGATCTGTGATGGAGGCATGGATATGGCCTCCCTATTTGTAAGCCCCAGTAATCTGGGCAAATACAGACAACAGCCTATAATTAATGGAAAAGAGGCTTTGGCATTCAGGGACACAGGAGCAAGTGTCACAATGGTGACAAAAGATCTTGTAGCCCCTGAGCAGATCATACTTGGTGAAATGTACCAAGTGACCAACGCTAGCAATGTCAGGACAGACCATTCCCTGGCAGTTGTTAATTTCTCCTGGGGAGGGGTAACTGGCCCTAAGAAGGTTGTGGTAAGTGCAGACCTCCCTGTTGAATGCTTGCTTGGAAATGATTTGGAAACTTCAGCTTGGGCTGAAGTTGAGCTCAGGACCCATGCAGAAATATTGGGCATCCCTGCAGATGTGTTTGCTATGACCAGGTCACAGGCAAAAATGTCTAAAACTGAACAGGTCCTGGATCCTGGAACAATGGACCAGGCACCTTCCAAGAGAAGGAGCAGTAGGGTTAAGGCAGCGTCTTCCCCCTGCCTCAGAATCCAGATCAGTTTCTTGAGGGAGCTGATCTTAGTCCTGAAGAAGGAACTGTCCCAGATGAGCTTGAGCCTGATCAGGTTGAGTTCTTGGGGACAGGGGACCCTTCCAGGGCAGATCTGAGCCAGGAGCAACTGAGCTGCCCCTCTCTTGAACCCCTCAGACAGCAAGCTGCTGCTGAGGCTGCTGGGAGTGCTAGTGGTACCCATAGGATCTACTGGGATGATGGACTCCTTTACTCGGAGTATAGAGACCCCAAGCCTGGAGCCACCAGGAGGTTGGTTATACCTCTGAAGTTTAGGAGCTTCCTATTGACCCTAGCACATGATATCCCATTAGCAGGTCACCTAGGCCAAAACAAGACATGGGACAGAATTGTCCCTCACTTTCATTGGCCTCATATGTCTGAAGACACCAAGGAGTTTTGTCGCTTCTGTGTCACCTGTCAAGCCAGTGGTAAGGCAGGTAGCACTACAAAGGCCCCCCTGATACCACTACCTGTGGTGGGGGTTCCCTTTGAGAGGGTAGGGTAGGGATTGACATTGTTGGTCCCCTAGATCCTCAAACAGCATCTGGGCACAGATTGATCCTGGTGGTGGTGGACCATGCCACTAGGTACCCAGAGGCAATTTCCCTCAGGACCACCACAGCTCCTGTGGTGGCAAGGGCCCTCCTGGGAATCTTTTCCAGGGTGGGTTTTCCTAAGGAAGTAGTATCAGACAGAGGTGCAAACTTCATGTCTAGTTACTTGACTGCTATGTGGAAGGAGTGTGGAGTAAATTATAAATTTACCACCCCCTATCACCTACAATGCAATGGTTTAGTTGAAAGGTTCAACAAAACCTTGAAGGGCATAATTAAAGGTCTCCCAGAAAAGCTTAGGCGCAGATGGGACATACTTTTGCCCTGCCTTCTCTTTGCCTACAGAGAGGTTCCACAGAAGGGGGTTGGTTACAGCCCATTTGAGCGTCTGTTTGGACATCCAGTTAGGGGTCCATTGTGTCTAGTGAAGGAGGGATGGGAGTTACCTCTCAAACCCCCTAAACAGGATATTGTGGACTATGTACTTGGTCTCCGCTCCCGGATGGCTGAGTACATGAAGAAGGCAACTAAAAACCTTGAGGCTAGCCAGGAATTACAAAAAGCCTGGCATGACCAAAAGGCTGTGTTGACTGTTTATCAGCCAGGACAGAAAGTATGGGTGTTGGAGCCTGTGGCCCCAGCAGCCCTCCAAGACAAGTGGAGTGGCCCCCATACAATTGTTGAACAGAAGGGAGAGGTTACCTACCTGGTGGACCTTGGAACTCCCAGGAGCCCCCACAGGGTGCACATGTCAACAGACTGAAACCATATTTCTGATGGATACATCTGCCCGTGGATTCCTCACCTTATGAATATCCCCTGCGCCAGCATTCCGCGGAAATTTTTCCTAGCTCTCCACGCCGAGGAGGTCGTCACGAAGCCATGGCTCCGCACGCGGCTCCGCATGACGTCACTGGAGCCATAAGAGGACCACGTCGGCGTGATGACGTCAGTTCCCTTTTTTCCGCGCCGTCGATGCTAACGGTTTTTTCTGGGACTCTCCATACTTTCGACTGGATACTTTGTATTTTGGATTGTATCTTTCTCTCTTTTGGCATGTCTGCCCCGAGGAAGTGTGGCTTTAAGCCCTGTATGGAATGCGGAGGACATATGTCTATTACGGACCCGCATGAAGACTGTCTGTGGTCTGACCACGACGTCGAGGGCTGTTCTTCCTGCAGGAAGATGAACCCGAAGGCTCTGAAGGAGCGGGAGGCCAAACTGTATATGGCCAAGGCAAGAAAAGAAAAAAGGGGTCGAAAAAGGTCAAAGTCCAAGTCTTCGACTTCGCATGACTCCAAGAGAAGGCATAAGAAGAAGAAGAGACATGCTTCTCGACGCCGATCGTCAAAGGCTGTGGTTTCGAGATCGCCTTCTCCGACACCTCGACGTCGAGCTAAAGACGTTATCTCTCCTTCTCCATCGGTGTCTCCTCAGGCGACTCCGGTTCATTCCCCGTCATACCAAGGGACTCCAGAGCGTTCTCCGGCGTCGAGATTCTATCCGGCTTCAGAGGAGGTGTCGAATCCGGCTGATACTGAGGTACCTTCAGCTCCTGCGGCTCCGTTTCCAGAGGTGCCGCGTATGGATCTCGAGCCGGCTCAACTTCCTCAGTTTCTGGCCCCGGGTTCAGATCCGTCGCACTTTCTCAACGCAATGTATGGCGTGTTCGCCTCATACCCCTCTGGTGCACCTTCGGGTCCCATGGGTCCTATGGCATTCAATTTGGGTGTGCCTCAGCAGTATCCACAGGCCCCCTTTGTGCCCTTCATGCCAGCGACGTCGTCCTGGCATTTATCGCTCCGAGGATGTCAACGCCGTATGGGGAATCCCCGGCTCCATGATACCTACGGGTCTAGCCAGCGCTATATAAAACTCTTCAAATAAATAAATAAATAAAATCTCGGGAAGCTTCACGGATTCAATCGGCGCCAGTTACGGCAATGGATACTTCTTCGACGCCGCTCCCGGAGTCATCGACGCCGCGTGTGGCGCCGAAGATGCGCTCGAGGAGAGAGGCGCAGAGGTTGTCGGAAGAGGAGCAGTATCAGGTGGATGAGAGGGAGGAAGGAGAACTGTATGACACAGAGGATGTGTTTGAGGACTTGTGTGAGGCAAGTGGACTTGACGTTTCTCCTGAATGGGACTTTGTTTCTCAGAAGGCTTCCCCCTCGAAAGAGGTTGCTCCGTACCATTCTGTGATCAGGAAGGCTGCGGAACTTTTGGATTTGCAGCTTCCTATGGCTGAGTATAAGCCTAATCTTCTTACGGAGGTACTCCACTCTTCATCCTCGGTGGTTGAACCACTCTTACCCTTTAATGATGCTCTGACTGAGCCGATACTTGATGTTTGGCGCAACCCTCTTTCTGCACCTGCGGTTTCAAGGTCAGTGTCGAGAAGGTACAGGCCTGCTCCTGGAGATCCAGTGTTCCTTTCATCTCACCCCTCTCCTGAGAGCTTGCTGGTACAGGCTTCGTGTTCGAAGCAGTCTACAGGGGCTTTTCCGCAAGCTCCCGCCGACAGGGATTCCAAGATACTGGAACAGTCTGCGAAAAAGATCTTTTCTTCAGCTAGCATGGCACTGAAATCTACCAACGCAACTTGTCTCTTGGGTAGATATATTCATGCCTTAATGGACTCTGCCAAACAGCTTCTCCTAAGTTGTCAGAGGAAGATAGGGGAAATCTGAGTGAGGTGTTAGCGGACTCTCAGGCTGCAGCTTGCCAGGTCATCCAGTCTGGCTTGGACATGGCGGACTCTGTTGCCAGAGTGATGGGTTCGTCCATTGCAACAAGAAGACATGCGTGGTTGAGGTCTTCTGGGTTCTCTCCCGATGTGCAGGCTGCCCTTCTCGATCTGCCTTTTGATGGGTCTAGACTTTTTGGAGAAAAGGCTGATTCCGCCTTGCAAAGATTTAAGGACAGTAAGGCCACGGCTAAATCTTTGGGTCTGCAAGCACAATCGAGAGGGTATGGTTATAAAAAATACAGAGGCTTCGGGAGGTCTTCCTTTCGAAGCTTCAGACAGCCTCAGCAGCAGCAGCAACAACAAAACCCCTTGTATAGGTCCTATAGGGGTAAAGGCAGAGGTCGCCAATGTGGAGCCGGTCGCCATCCCTCCTCCTCCTCCACCTCTACCTCGCCAGCCCCTCCTGGGAATGCGGGGAAGCAGCCCTAGATCCGCCATCCCGGATCATGTAGGTCCTGTGGGAGGCCGGCTTACCCATTTTCTACGAGATTGGAAATTGATCACTTCGGAACTTTGGGTTCTAGATCTCGTAGAGAATGGTACGCCCTTCCCTTCAGGGAATTCCCTCCTCCTTACCCTCCTTGCCAGGGGTTTTGCACGGAGGATCATTTACTTCTCCTTCAAAGGAAGTTATTGCCCTGTTACAAAAAGGTGCGATAGAGGTGGTTCCAGAGCAGGAAAGGGGTCAGGGATGCTACTCCCGGTATTTCCTGATCCCCAAAAAGGACGGCAGGTTACGTCCGATCCTGGACCTCAGGATCTTGAATTTTTACCTGAGGCAGGAGAAATTCAAGATGCTGACCCTTGCTCAGGTTCTTCTGGCGCTGCAGCAAGAGGACTGGATGGTGTCGATCGACTTGCAGGATGCATATTTTCACATCCCCATTCTGAAGTCGCACAGGAAGTATCTCCGTTTTACGGTTGGGTCGCAGCACTACCAGTTTGCGGTCCTCCCGTTTGGTCTTACTACTGCACCTCGAGTCTTCACAAAGGTGATGGCGGTGGTGGCAGCTCATCTCAGGAGGTCGGGGATTCCTGTTTTCCCCTACCTGGACGACTGGCTGCTCAAGGCGGAGTCGCCGGAGATGGTGCTTCATCATCTGCGGGTAACATCTCAACTGTTGTTCGACTTTGGTTTTTCAATCAATGTGCCCAAATCTCACCTGGTGCCCTCTCAGCGCAACCTGTTCATAGGGGCGGTACTGGACACTACTGTGTGTCGAGCATTTCCTCCTCCACAATGAATTCTCGACATTCAGGAGATGATCCCTTTATTCCACAATGGAGCGGTTGTTCCAGTTCTGAAGGTCCTACGCCTGCTCGGTCTGTTTGCCTCGTGCATTCTGTTGGTCAACCATGCACGCTACAGTGGTGTCTCCGCAGGCAGTGGTATCAGCGCAACGGAGATCTCAGGGAGTCTGTCAGGATCTCCAGAGAAGCTGCGGCGGATCTGTCTTGGTGGAGCGTGGAGGGCAATCTGTCTCAAGGAAAGCCCGTTCATCTTCCTCCATCGGTGGCCACAGTGATAACGGATGCCTCTACCCTAGGGTGGGGTGCTCATCTGGGGAATCTGGAGATCAAGGGTCTTTGGTCTCCAGAGGAAAGATTGTCTCATATCAATCTTCTGGAATTGTGGGCGATACGTTTGGCGCTCAAGGCCTTTCTCCCTTCCCTTCGCGGTCAGTCGGTTCAAGTCCTGACGGACAACACTGCTGCGATGTGGTCTGTCAACAAGCAGGGAGGAGTGGGGTCGTACCGTCTCTGCAGGGAGGCGTTGCGGCTTTGGTCCTGGGCTCAGGACCATCGGATTTGCGTGATGGCAAATCATCTGGCCGGGGTGCTAAACGTGCGTGCGGACAGTCTCAGTCGGCAGTTCTCCGCCGACCACGAGTGGAGGCTTCATCCGGAGGTAGTTCGACACATCTTCCGGACGTGGGGGACTCCTCGGGTGGACCTGTTTGCTACTCTCGAGAACGCGCACTGCCCGTCATTCTGCAGACTCCAGTTTCTGATGCAGGGGGCATTGGGGGACGCGTTTCAGTTGAGTTGGAGCTCACAACTCCTTTATGCGTTTCCACCCATACCCTTGATTCCTCGGGTTCTAAGGAAGATTCGCCAAGACCGGGCCCAAGTCATATTGATCACCCCGGATTGGCCAAGAAGGGTGTGGTACACAGACCTTCTTCACCTCTCGTCGCACCCTCCGCTCCGTCTCCCTCTCAGGGTAGACCTCCTCTCGCAGTCGGAGGGGCAGGTTCTTCACCCCCACCTCCAGAGCCTGCACCTTCATGCCTGGAGATTGAACGGGGCAACCTGAATTCATTTTCTCTCCCGCCTGACGTGGTGGATGTTATATTATCGGCCGGGCGACACTCCACCAAGTCTATCTACTCCTACTGGTGGTCAAAATGTGTTAAATGGTGCGGAGAGAAGTCTGTTGATCCCTTGAAAGCTCATCTTTCTGATGTTCTTTGTTTTTCGCATCATTTGGCCCAGCAGGGTTCTGCTGTAGCCACTGTTAAAGGATACTTGTCGGCTTTATCGGTATTTCCCTGTCTGCCTGATCAGCCGTCTCTTTTTAAGTCTCCTATAGTTTTAAGATTCATTAAGGGGCTTACTAACATGTTCCCGCCCACTCCTTTTATTATACCCCAGTGGGATTTGAATTTAGTGTTAACTTTTTTAATGGGTTCCACGTTTGAACCTATGCATAGCTGTCCTTTAAGACTGCTGACTTTCAAAACGGTCTTTCTTGTGGCTATCACTTCGGCTAGGAGGGTGAGTGAGCTTCAAGCTTTGAGTTCAAAGCCTCCGTTTTTGACCATACATGCTGAACGGATGGTACTCAGGACCAGGGCTGCTTTTCTGCCTAAGGTTGTAACTCCCTTCCATCTAGGGCAGTCCATTACTTTGTATCCTCCCCCTCACCCTTCCAAGGAGGAGGAAAGGCTGCACCGTTTGGACCCTAAGAGGGCGATTAGTTTCTATCTTGATAGAACAAAGGACTTCCGTCAGGATGATCAGCTCTTTGTTGGCTATGTTGGACGTATGAAGGGCAAGGCGGTGCACAAGCGCACTTTATCCAGGTGGATCATCTTGTGCATCAAGATCTGCTACGCTCTGGCTGGTAAGGAGCCTCCTGTAGGCATTAGAGCTCACTCTACCAGGGCTAAATCGTCTACGTCTGCTTTGTCCAGGGGTGTTCCTGTGTTGGACATCTGTAAGGCGGCAACTTGGGCCTCCCTCCACACTTTCGCGAAGCATTACTGCTTGGACTCCGAAGTGAGGAGGGATGGCCATTTTGCACGCTCTGTTTTACAGGACTTTTTGGTATAGAAGGGTGGACACCCTCCTCCGGGAGAGGGACTGCTGTGGGATTCTATTCATAAGGTGAGGAATCCACGGGCAGATGTATCCATCAGAAGAACAAGTTACTTACCTTCGGTAACGCTTTTTCTGGTGGATACAGTATTTGCCTGTGTATTCCTCACTGACCCACCCGCCTCCCCGTTGTCCACCCTTTTATACCTTAAAAGAGGTTTTCGTTAATAAGTTATCTCATATTGTCATTTTGTATTACCTCTATTTGCCTTCGTGTAGGCTTGTAGGAAATGCTTGCTTTCTTTTGCTTACCTTTGTTCACTTTACACTGTGTTATTTGTGTAAATACTGTGTACTATGTATGCATTGTCTCTTGGTCGGTCCGCCCGTTTGCCTCGGTGGCACGGAAAAAATGGGTGGAACTGACGTCATCACGCCGACGTGGTCCTCTTATGGCTCCAGTGACGTCATGCGGAGCTGCGTGCGGAGCCATGGCTTCGTGACGACCTCGTCGGCGTGGAGAGCTAGGAAAAATTTCCGCGGAATGCTGGCGCAGGGGATATTCATAAGGTGAGGAATCCACAGGCAGATACTGTATCCACCAGAAAAAGCGTTACCGAAGGTAAGTAACTTGTTCGTTGACAGGGCAGACATGGGCTTGCTCATGGCTACTGATGAGGGACAGGAGGAAGAGAGTGATCCACTCCCTGACCTGCTCTCTCAGAAACCTGATGATGGATCAGTAGATGGTGTAGCCTTGGCAGGCAGCCTCACTGACCAGCAGCAAACTGATTGCAGAAAAGTTCTCAATCAGTTCAGACATATGTTCTCACTGACTCCAAATCAGACTACCTGGTGCACTCATGAAGTGGAAACTGGGGACAGTCTGCCTGTTAAAAATAAGATTTACAGGCAACCTGACCATGTCAGGGACTGCATCAGGACTGAAGTCCAGAAGATGTTGGATTTGGGAATGATTGAACCCTCAGATAGCCCTTCGGCTAGTCCAGTAGTCTTCGTGCCTAAACCTCACACCCAGGGTGGTAAGAGAGAGATGCGGTTTTGTGTAGACTACAGAGGTCTCAATGCAGTCACTAGGACTGATGCCCATCCAATACCTAGGGCAGATGAGCTTATAGACACTTTGGCCTCAGCCAAGTTTCTCAGCACATTTGACCTGACAGCTGGCTACTGGCAAATCAGACTAACTGAGGATGCAAAAGCCAAAACAGCATTTTCTACCCCTAGTGGGCACTACCAATTTGTGGTGATGCCCTTTCGTTTGAAAAATGCACCTGGCACTTTTCAAACGTTGGTGAACAAAGTCCTTACAGGCCTGGAAGCCTATAGTGCAGCATATCTAGATGATATTGCTGTCTTTAGCTCCACCTGGGAGGATCACCTGGTCCACCTGCGAAATGTTTTGGAGGCCCTGCAGAAAGCAGGCCTAACTATCAAGGTCACCAAGTGCCAGATAGGGCAGAGTCAGGTTGTGTACCTGGGCCACCTTGTGGGTGGAGGCCAGGTTCAACCATTGCAGAGCAAAATCCAGACCATCATGGACCGGGTTGCTCCAACTACCCAGACTCAGGTCAGAGCTTTCTTGGGCCTGACTGGGTACTATAGAAGATTTGTCAAAGGTTATGGATCCATAGTGACCCCTTTGAATGACTTGACTTCTAAAAGAATGCCCAAGAAAGTTCAGTGGACAGTTAGCTGTCAAAAGGCATTTGATGACCTGAAGCAGGCCATGTGCACTGCTCCCATTCTGCAAAGTCCTGATTACTCCAAGCAATTCATTGTCCAAACAGATGCATCTGAGTTGGGGGTAGGGGCTGTGTTATTACAATTGAATGATGAAGGTCAGGATCATTATTAGAAAAATAGGGAGCGACCCCACTGACCAAGAGACAGGGTACCACTGGTAAATATAAAAAAATATTTCTCTTGGACATGCACAGAAATACACCTTCAACCCAGTGTACAATCAACCAAATTCACAACCAGGTGTACACTGCTATATCACACATACAAATTCCTCCATATAAAAACCATCAAATTGAACCCAAAAAACAACCATATATCACATAAAGATAAAACACTCAAATGTATAGCAAATTCAAGGTTTATTAAAAATAAGTTAAAATCACATAAAAAAGTATACGACAATGATCAAAAATTATACGACAACAATCAAAAACATAAATTCACACATTAAAAAGCATAAGACATCATGAGAGACAAAAAAATATATGTGAAACACGTAATTTCATCAAAAAAGGTTATTCCCAACAGGAATCAAATACATAAACACCATTAGTCTATTCATTTATCATTTCATCAGACAAAAGGCCGTTCCTGGATATAACCCAATAAAAATATGAGCATCGACGCGTTTCAGTGGTAAGAAATGATTGAGGTACCACCTTCATCAGGACAAATACAATGCTTGTCTCTCTCTCAACAGTATTAAAATTCGGTACACCTATAGTCATGTACGCGATGTTCACATAACAAATCTTCCGAATAACCATAAAAAGGTTCTTTGTCGTTGTCACGTGGTTTGTAAGAAACCCCTGTTACTTCACCTTATCAGCGAGTCTAATCCTCAATTAATTCGTGTGTATACACACATATTACTATCAGTTAAACTTGTAGAGGAAATTCAAAGCGGAACTTAATTTGTATATTCCGAAGGTCAGGATCAGCCAGTAGCTTTTATTAGCAGAAGGTTGACCCCCAGAGAGAACCGTTGGTCAGCCATTGAGAGGGAGGCCTTTGCTGTGGTTTGGGCCTTGAAGAAGCTGAGGCCATACTTGTTTGGCACTCACTTCATTGTTCAGACAGACCACAAGCCCCTCTTATGGCTAAAACAGATGAAGGGTGAAAACCCCAAACTTTTGAGGTGGTCCATTTCCCTACAGGGGATGGACTATACAGTGGAACATAGACCTGGGAGTAACCATGCCAATGCAGATGGACTCTCCAGATATTTCCACTTAGAACATGAAGACTCAACTGGTCAAGGTTAGTTTAATGTCCTGACGTTTGGGGGGGGGGTTGTGTAGGAGAGTAGGATCTGCCTCTTATAGTCACCCCCACTTTTTGCTGATGTTTCACTGTTTTTCGACTTAGCCAGACTGAGGCCCTGCTAATCAGGACCCCAGTCTATCTGCTTTCTACTCTAAATTGATTGTAGGTACTTTAGGCACCCTCCAGATTGGATTCTGGGGTACCCTTCTAAGTCCCTAGTATATGGTATACTATATACCCTGGGCATAGGTACACCAGAGGCCTACCAGGGGCAGCAGCATGTATTGTGCCACCCCTGGGAAGCCTTTTAAAATGACACAACAGGTCTGCTACAGCAGCCTGTGTAAGGTGGTGTATGCACCCCTTACTGAGATATAGGTTCCCTATATCTCTTCATATCACTGCACATGTAAACCTATCAGTCACCCCTATGGCAGGCCTTAACAATCCTGAAGGCAGGGTGCTGGGTTTCATGTGAGAGGGTGCTCATGCATGTGCAGAGCCCCTCTGCAGCTTTCGGAATCTTTATTCCGGGGTTGTTTGTGATGCAGCCAGACCATATACTCTTAAGTGCATTATAACCTCGCGGTAAATGCTAACTTCATAATGGCTGCATGGAAACATGTCGTGTTTGGTGTCAAACACCTTGGAATCATACCTCCACCCCAGTAACTGGGGTGGGAGGCATGAATCCACACTACTAGAGAGAGAAACATGGCACCACCGGTACACCCGGTACCAGCTTAACAGAACCCTGGCATCACAAAATGGATGCTGCAGCCACAGACACGAGTCTGCCCTCCTGCTGCTGGAAGAAACTCCGGCAGGGGAGGCCTGGACAATAGGTTTCCTGTCACAGGGAGGTGTGACCACCTCCCAGACAGGCTTTAGTGTATTGGGGCTGGGTGGGTGCACTCCATGAGTGCTTTAAAGTCTGCACTGGGGGCACATTTGGTGTCCCTGTGCATAGTCCAGCTCAAACCGGTTGCAGGGGCTACCAGCCCCTGCTCTGGCGCGAAACTGGACAAAGGAAATGGGTGTAGCCACCCTTCTTTCCTGACCCTCCCACAGGTGGGTCCGCAGAGTTTGTCCCACCCCTTCCTTGGGTATAAAGTAGGAACCCCTGACTACAGGACTTTAGATTACACCTGGACTAAACTCTGACACAGAAACCAAGTACTTCGACGATCTACACTGCGCTGGATGACTGAAGAATCTCCCTTGGAGTAAAGGAGTTACTCCCCTGCAAGGCAGGCACCTTTAACGCAACTGACCGGTTGGCATCTCCAAAGCTCCTGCGGACTCCGAAGACTATTGCCACACAGGAGGTGGGTTCCCGAGGTCTCTGAGGTCGATCTGTGCCCACAGCAAGTCTGAGGCCCGTATCCCTCGTGGAGACCGTGCAACCCGAACCCCTGGACACCGCGATCATTTGCAGAAGCATCAGCTTTCCGGCGACCCCTGAGGCTGAGCTTTGGGTTACTTGTAGCCCTGACCCGGAGCAGTAATTACACCGAAGATTGCCGGCCTACATTCAACGAGTGCTCCCTGGGCCGCCATTTTGTGATTCCTCTTGAGGTCCCTTCGCGATCCCTGGTCCGTTGACCTGTGGGTCCCGAAGAAGGCAACTCTAACTTTACTTGGGCTTCCCTGGTTGCTCCAGACGTGCCCTGACTCTCCATCGCTTGGGGAGTCCCCAGGGCCTTGCTGGTCCGCACAGATGCATCTTTTCTCTTCCTGCGTGGGTTACTGTTGCCAAGGCTTGTTGTGTTCAATTCGAGCACTGACACCCCAGTACTCGAGATCCTTCGTGGGACAGCTTGAATCCGGCTCCTGGTCGTCCTTGACGTCTCCGGGACCCCGTGGCTGCAGAGTCAAGCTTCACCTCTTCGCACCTGAAGCACCCAACATCGGTGGGCATTCGATTGCTCCGTTCCTGGTCACTGGCTAGTGACCCAGACTCTGTCCCCTCTGCTTTCAGGTTCTTCACATCTTCGATCCAGGCTTGGATCACCCCGGACACTTTTCTTCTTCACGGCAGCAGCACTTTGCAGCAGATCGCCATTGCAATCAACGACGATTCCCGACACCCTTTGACACCTATGCACCCGGCTTCCCTGGGTGAGGTAACTCGAATACTCCGGTGCTCACGTAGGTGTTGGCCCCAGAACCCCTTAAGTCTAAAGGGGTTTGCTGAAAGTCCTCTCCTAAGTGTCCTTTATCTTTAAAATTCCAACCGCGACTTTCCTCATAGAATCCTACGGCGCTCGCGGCTGTGTTCTCACACTGCACACGTCCCCCGTGGGTCTCCTGTGTCACTACCTTGGGTGGTTCCTTGGGGTCCCAGCGATTCTACGTGCTGTAGGCACTGTGTCTAGTCAAGGCGTGGTTCTTATACCACTTTCTTAATATATGGTTTGGTCCCCCCCTGGGGCCCATTGTATATTGTGCTATTTCCTGTTGTTTTGATATTGTGTATCTTGGACTCTAATCTCATAAAGAGATTAGTAGTTAGTGTTTAGAAATAAATACATATATTTTATATATACCTTGTGTGGTTCTCCTTTCATTTGGTCATTCAAGAGGTTATAATCTGGTAAACCAATCTGCTTTACACTCCTTCAAGATTTAGCCTGAAGGCTGCTCTCCATAGCTACCACTAGGATAGCTTTCAATAAAGGTTGTCTTTAAACCTATCATCAATAAGGGTCGTTTGGACTGGTGCAAGGTGCCCACTATAACTAGTGGACAGCATATGCCAGGCCAACTTCTCACATTGGTGTGCAGTGGTTGGATTCAAGCTTGCTATTGCTTTGCCAGATAATCTCTTTGAGTGACTAACTGAAAACCACTATAGGTACATAGGTACATATAAATCAAGTTTAGGATACAGTAAGTTCTACTGAACTTAGAGTTGTGTGTCAAGGGCTTAGCACACCCTTTCTACAACTCAAGAGAGTTTAGTAGGCCCCACTAGAGTAGGTAGGTGCATACACCACACCAGACGAGTCATGTCTTCAAGGGCAGAAACCAGTGGGTCTCTCCCAACTAAGTATGACCAGGTCTCATACCAGGAATTGAGGACTATGTGTGCCTCTAGAAAATTGAAGACAGGGAAAAGCACAACACAACACAACATCTCATACAGTTGTTGCTAGCAGATGACCTCAGAAAGACCCCAGGGTCTGATGAGGTTGTCAGAGGGGGTGGGGCAGCTGAAGAGGAAAGGCCAGGTAGTGAACATTACTATGACCCAGACTCTGATGCTGGCCAGGGGGATCAAAATGATTCCAACCTGGAAAATCCAATTCTTCCTGAAGGTGAGGAAGTAGACCCCAGTGGGGCTCTCTTTACCCCACCTGGAAGGGTTAATAGTCTACCCAGAAGATCAAGATCTCCTTCTGAGGAATCTAATCATTCTGGTACGTCTATAGGGTCCTCTGCTTCTCATAAAAGGGCATCCTCTTATGAGAAGAAATGCCAACTGGTTGAGTTTGAGAGAGCTAAGCTCAGAATCAAGAGAGAGCAATTGGCCTTAGACAGGGAATCCCTGGAGTTTCAGAGAGCTTCTCAGAAGTTGGACTAGAGTCCCATGGTGGCAGCAACAGTGTCCCTAGAGGTAGAGATCATACTCATGACCATAGGAACCTGAACAAGATTGTCCCTCCCTACCAGAGTGGGGATGACATCCACAAATGGATAACTGCACTTGAGAGGGCCTGTAAGGTACAGAGGGTCCCTCAGGAGCAGTGGGCAGCAATCTTGTGGCTCTCCTTTGCAGACAAAGGTAGAGACAAGCTCCTCACTGTAAGAGAAGAGGATGCTGACAATTACAAAGTCCTGAAGAATGCTCTGATTGAAGGGTTTGGCCTAACCACTGAACAATACAGGTTAAAGTTCAGAGATACCCAAAAGGCACAGACTCCGGACTGGGTCGACTTTGTTGATTGTGCTACTAAGGCTCTGGAAGGCTGGTTACTTGGCAGTAAGGTGTGTGATTTCAAAGGATTGTATAATTTAATCATGAGAGAGCAGATCCTTAACAACTGTCAAAATCAACTGTTGCATCAGTACCTGGTGGACTCTGATCTGACCTCTCCCCAAGAATTGGGTCAGAAGGCAGACAAGTGGGTCAGAACCAGGGTGAGGTAGAAGGTTCAGAACCAAGGTGGTGACTCTAAGAAGCAAGTTTCTAAAAACTCTGATAAGGGTGGGGAAAAGGGTAAAACCAGAAGTCTTCTCAAGGGCCCCAAAAATCTGCATCTGGTGGGGAGTCCCAATCTAACAAAGGAAAAGGCCAAAAGAAACCATGGTGTAAAATCTGTAGACAGAAAACCCATTGGACTAGTGATTGTACCAAGACCAAAGACTCAACTCCAGCCACCATTGCCCCTAAGGCAACTGTTCCCCCTAGTTCAGCTCCAAGTGGTGGTGTTCCAAATAAGGGTGTAGTAGGGTTAACCCTGGGATCTGAGATGGACTCTGGCCTAGTCAGAGTTCCAACTCAGGCTATGTTGATCTGTGATGGAGGCATGGATATGGCCTCCCTATTTGTAAGCCCCAGTAATCTGGGCAAATACAGACAACAGCCTATAATTAATGGAAAAGAGGCTTTGGCATTCAGGGACACAGGAGCAAGTGTCAAGATCTTGTAGCCCCTGAGCAGATCATACTTGGTGAAATGTACCAAATGACCAACGCTAGCAATGACAGGACAGACCATTACATGGCAGTTGTTAATTTCACCTGGGCAGGGGTAACTGGCCCTAAGAAGGTTGCGATAACTGCAGACCTCCCTGTTGAATGCTTGCTTGGAAATGATTTGGAAACTTCAGCTTGGGCTGAAGTTGAGCTCAGGACCCATGCAGAAATGTTGGGCATCCCTGCAGATGTGTTTGCTATGACCAGGTCACAGGCAAAAATTTCTAAAACTGAACAGGTCCTGGATCCTGGAACAATGGACCAGGCACCTTCCAAGAGAAGGAGCAGTAGGGTTAAGGCAGTGTCTTCCCCCCCTGCCTCAGAATCCAGATCAGTCTCTTGAGGGAGCTGATCTTAGTCCTGAAGAAGGAACTGTCCCAGATGAGCTTGAGCCTGATCAGGTTGAGTTCTTGGGGACAGGGGGCCCTTCCAGGGCAGATCTGAGCCAGGAGCAACTGAGCTGCCCCTCTCTTGAACCCCTCAGACAGCAAGCTGCTGCTGAGGCTGCTGGGAGTGCTAGTGGTACCCATAGGATCTACTGGGATGATGGACTCCTTTACTCAGAGTGTAGAGACCCCAAGCCTGGAGCCACCAGGAGGTTGGTTATATCTCTGAAGTTTAGGAGCTTCCTATTGACCCTAGCACATGATATCCCATTAGCAGGTCACCTAGGCCAAAACAAGACTTGGGACAGAATTGTCCCTCACTTTTATTGGCCTCATATGTCTGAAGACACCAAGGAGTTTTGTCGCTCCTGTGTCACCTGTCAAGCCAGTGGTAAGGCAGGTAGCACTACAAAGGCCCCCCTGATACCACTACCTGTGGTGGGGGTTCCCTTTGAGAGGGTAGGGATTGACATTGTTGGTCCCCTAGATCCTCAAACAGCATCTGGGCACAGATTTATCCTGGTGGTGGTGGACCATGCCACTAGGTACCCAGAGGCAATTCCCCTCAGGACCACCACAGCTCCTGTGGTGGCAAGGGCCCTACTGGGAATCTTTTCCAGGGTGGGTTTTCCTAAGGAAGTAGTATCAGACAGAGATGCAAACTTCATGTCTAGTTACTTGACTGCTATGTGGAAGGAGTGTGGAGTAAATTATAAATTTACCACCCCCTATCACCCACAATGCAATGGTTTAGTTGAAAGGTTCAACAAAACCTTGAAGGGCATGATTAAAGGTCTCCCAGAAAAGCTGAGGCGCAGATGGGACATACTTTGCCCTGCCTTCTCTTTGCCTACAGAGAGGTTCCACAGAAGGGGTTGGTTACAGCCCATTTGAGCTTCTGTTTGGACATCCAGTTAGGGGTCCATTGTGTCTAGTGAAGGAGGGATGGGAGTTACCTCTCAAACCCCTAAACAGGATATTGTGGACTATGTACTTGGTCTCCGCTCCCGGATGGCTGAGTACATGAAGAAGGCAACTAAAAACCTTGAGGCTAGCCAGGAATTACAAAAAGCCTGGCATGACCAGAAGGCTGTGTTGACTGTTTATCAGCCAGGACAGAAAGTATGGGTGTTGGAGCCTGTGGCCCCAGCAGCCCTCCAAGACAAGTGGAGTGGCCCCCATACAATTGTTGAACAGAAGGGAGAAGTTATCTACCTGGTGGACCTTGGAACTCCCAGGAGCCCCCACAGGGTGCTCCATGTCAACAGACTGAAACCATATGTTGACAGGGCAGACATGGGCTTGCTCATGGCTACTGGTGAGGGACAGTAGGAAGAGAGTGATCCACTCCCTGATCTGCTCTCTCAGAACCCTGATGATGGATCAGTAGATGGTATAGCCTTGGCAGGCAGCCTCACTGACCAGCAGCAAAGTGATTGCAGAAAAGTTCTCAGTCAGTTCAGACATATGTTCTCACTGACTCCAAATCAGACTACCTGGTTCACTCATGAAGTGGGCACTGGGGACAGTCTGCCTGTTAAAAATAAGATTTACAGGCAACCTGACCATGTCAGGGACTGCATCTGAAAGAGACACGTTAGTGACAGATTCCTTACCTTAGAATATCCCCAGGCGTCAGGCTGGATCCGGAAAGATTTTTGCTTAGCAGTACCCTTGCGCGTCGGTGGCGGCGTCGTGCGGCTCCGCGTCCGTCGTCGGCGTCGTGATCGCCGGGATGACGTCGCGGGCAGTACTTAGGCGCCGCCCCTGCGCGCTGACGTCAGTTCTTCTTTTTCCGCGCCAGCAAGCGCAGATCCGGGAAGAGCAGTGCCCTGGTCATTTTTGACCAAACGTTTTGGTGAATTTTTCACTGTTTTTCTCAATCGACTTCAAGGTGTCGTAGGGATGCCCGGGTTTAAACGTTGCGGCGCCTGTGCTCGGATGATGTCCGTCACAGACCCGCATTGGGAGTGTCTCTTCTGCCTCGGCCGAGGCCACGACACGGAGTCTTGTACCGACTGCCAGGCCCTCAACCCGAAAGCTTTGCGGAGCGGTCTCGAAAGCTCCTCGAGGCCCGGCATTCGGCTCCGCGGAAGCCCCGGTCGCGTGAGAGGTCCAGGGGTCGATCGCGGAGTCCACACCGGTCGTCGGCATCGAAGTCTTCTTCGTCCGGTAAGTCGAAACACAAAAAGTCCAAAAGCATCATCGCTCTAGGACTTCACCTCGCCGGTCTCGCGACTCGGCTGAGGCCCCTCCCGGCACCGTCCCGCCCCGCGGCCCCGGACATGCCTGTGGAGTCGCCCCCGCAATACCCGTCCTTCCCGGGTTCGGGCGGATCCGGCCAAGTGCAGGAATTCCTGTCGGCCATGGCCCGCATCTTCGGGCCTCCAGGTCCCTCCGGTGCGCCTTCGGGCCCCGCGGGCGCCAGTGGGGTTGCTCCGGCGTCGCCGATGGCTCCCGGCCCCGGCGTCGCACATGCCTCCAGCCTCGATCCCGGCTCCGGCCCCGGCCTCGATCCCGGCTCCGCAACCCCCATCGACGCCGGTCGACCTGACGACACCTCCGCCGGCGCCCGATGTCTCCGGTGCCGTTCTCGACGCCGCCTGGGGCTCCGGGCGGCGTCGTTCCCAGTTCCTTCCGGCTCCGGACATGGACCCGGACCGGCGTCGCTCGGCGCCGGTTCCGGCGCCGATGAGACCTTGGGTCCCAAATGTCCCTCCTCCCCTTATTTTGAACCTGAGGAGGACCAGGAGGACTGGGAGGGTCTGATGACCCTCTGACACAACAGTGTCAGTACGATCAGGACTGGACAGAGGGTCTAGGGGATGCCAGTGGTCTAGATACTTCCCCTGACACTGGCATGCTGTCTCCTCCCGTGGCTACGGAGGAGGGAGCCAATTTGCAACGGTGTTGCGTAGGGCGGCTGGAGCCTTACATCTCCAACTCCCTACTGTGGCGGTCAAGACTAATCTCTTGACAGAGGTGCTTCAGCCGGCAGCCTCCTCTACGGAGACTGTGCTGCTGTTTAACGACGCCTTCACTGACGTTCTTTTGGGCGCCTGGTCCAAGCCCAACACAGGGGCTCCTGTGGATAGGAACGTGTCCCGACGCCATCGCCCAGCTCCGGGCGACCCCTGTTTCTCTCTGTCCACCCCACCCCTGAGAGCTTGGTTGTCCAGGCCTCCGCTTCCCAAACCGCCTTCCCTACCGCCCCTCCGGATAGGGAATCCAAACGCCTGGATCAATTTGGGAAGAAGGGTTTTCTTCCTCCAGTGCTGGCTTGCGGTCCATCAACACCGCTTGCCTTTTGGGCCGATATACCCACTCCTTGTGGGATTCGGTGACGAATGTTTTGCCCCAGTGTTCTGAGGAGGTCCAGACACTGCTTTCCCACGCCATTGCGGAAGGAAGGGATGCGGCCAAATACACAATAAGATGTGGCCTTGATACCGCCGACTCGCTGGGCAGGACTATTGCAACGACGGTGGCGCTACGACGCCACGCCTGGCTGAGAACCACTGGTTTTTCAGGGGATGTCCAGAATACTCTCATGGACATGCCCTTTGATGGAGTCGGTCTTTTTGGGTCCAAAGCAGACCATGCGTTGGAGCGCTTTAAGGACTCACGGGCTACTGCAAAGTCCCTGGGCCTTTCTGCTACACGCCCTCCGCTGACTTCTGCTTTTCGCCCCTATCGTGTCCACGGTAGGGGCGCCCCTTCACGTCAGCAGCCCAGCCACCGGCCCGCGCAGCAGCGTCTTCGCGTGGCCGAGGGCGTGGATTCCGCCGTGGCGGATCGGGCAACCAGCGTGCGGGTCAGGCCACCACCTCCAGCCCGTCCGCGGCCTCCAAACCCTCCTAGTCCCTCCTTTCAGGTGCACAGCACGCCGGTAGAGGGCAGGGTCCGCCATCACCTTCCCCACTGGCGTACCATCACCTCGGACAGGTGGGTCTTGGACATTGTCCGAAGGGGCTACTCCCTCCCCTTCGAGTCCACCCCCCAGCCATGCCACCTCAATTCCACCGCATGTCAGGGGATCACTTGGTACTTCTGCAGAAGGAAGTCACGGCCCTCTTGGCCAAGAGGGCCATCGAGCATGTTCCGACCCCAGAAGTAGGGCGTGGTTGCTACTCCCACTACTTCCTGGTGCCCAAAAAGGACAAGGAGGACATGCGTCCTATCTTGGACCTCCGGAACATCAATCGCTTCCTCCGGAAGGAGAAGTTCAAGATGCTCACCCTAGCTCAGGTCTTGACTGCCCTCGACCCTGGAGACTGGTTGGTAGCGTTGGACTTGCAGGATGCATATTTCCACATCCCCGTCCTGCCGGCCCACCGGCGTTACCTTCGGTTCACGGTAGGCCCCGAGCATTTTCAGTTCACCGTGCTCCCCTTTGGCCTTACCAGTGCCCCTCGGGTGTTCACGAAAGTGTTGGCGGTGGTCGCAGCTCATCTGCGCCGGGCAGGGGTTTCAGTCTTCCCCTACCTCGACGACTGGCTGCTGAAGGCGGGCTCGTCCCAGGCAGTCGTCTCCCACCTCCAGACTACGGCCGAACTCCTGCACTCGCTGGGGTTCTCCATCAATGTGCCGAAGTCGCATCTGATTCCTTCTCCACAGCTCCTTTTCATCGGAGCAGTTCTGGACACGACGCAGTTTCGGGCCTATCCTCCCGAACGGCGAGTCCGGGATATTCAGGCTATGATTCCGATCTTTCAGCCTTTATCCTGGGTTTCGGTACGGATGACCCTGAGGCTGCTGGGCCTCATGGCCTCCTGCATCCTGCTGGTCAATCATGCCAGATGGCATATGCGGGCTCTGCAGTGGGACCTGAAGTTCCAGTGGGCGCAGCACCAGGGCAACCTGTCCGATCACGTCCAGATCTCGGAGGGGACTGCAAAACAGTTGCAGTGGTGGCTCTCGAACCGGCAATGGGTCATGGGCAGATCCCTCTCCCTTCCCCAGCCAGAGCACACAGTTGTGACGGACGCGTCCCTTCTGGGATGGGGCGGTCACATGGGAGAGGCGGAGATCAGAGGCCTCTGGTCTCCGGCGGAGTCCCGGCTCCATATCAACCTTCTGGAGCTCCGGGCGATCCGACTTGCACTCAAGGCATTCCTTCCCTCTGTCAAAGGGAAGGTAGTGCAGGTGTTCACAGACAACACCACCGCCATGTGGTACTGCAACAAACAAGGCGGGGTGGGGTCGTGGACCCTTTGTCAGGAGGCTCTGCGCCTCTGGACATGGCTGGAACATCAGGGCATGTTCCTGATGGTTCAACACCTGGCAGGTTCCCTGAACGCCAGGGCGGACGAACTCAGCCGCAGGTGCATGATGGATCACGAATGGCGTCTTCACTCGGAAGTGGCGCAAGGACTCTTTCTACAGTGGGGAGAGCCTTGGTTAGATCTATTCGCCACCGAAGAGAACGCGCTAATGTCATCAGTTCTGCGCGTTGGAATTTCCAAGGCGGCACTCGCTCGGCGACGCTTTTCGTCACGAGTGGAGTTGCGTGGTCTATTGTACGCCTTTCCGCCTATACCACTTCTACCCAGAGTGTTGAAGAAGATTCGGCACGACCGGGCCCAAGTCATTCTTGTGGCTCCGGACTGGGCTCGAAGAGTTTGGTATCCCGAGCTACTCAATATGAGCGTAGATCCCCGATCCGTCTGCCTCTTCGGGAGGATCTTCTGTCGCAGCAGCAGGGACGGTCCTCCACCCGAACCTGTCCAGTCTACACCTGCTTGCGTGGAGATTGAGCGGCGGCAGTTGATTCCTTTCGACTTGCCTCCCGAAGTTTGTGATGTGATTCTGGCAGCCAGGCGTCCCTCCACTAAGGTGGTATACGCCTGCAGGTGGAACAAATTTGTGGCATGGTGCACAGCAAAGGCTGTGAATCCCCTTTCTGCCCCTCTTTCTGAGGTCCTTCTGTTCCTTTTCTCTCTGGCCCAACAGGGTTCTGCCCTGGGTACCATCAAGGGTTATCTTTGTGCTATCTCGGCCTTCCTCAGGCTCCCTGATCAGCCCTCCCTTTTCAAGTCCCCTGTTGTTAACAGGTTCTTAAAAGGCATTACACACCTCTTCCCTCCTGTTCCGTTTGTAATGCCTCAGTGGGACTTGAACTTGGTTCTTACCTTTTTAATGTGCGCTCCCTTTGAGCCTCTACATAACTGTCCTCTTCGTCTTCTGACTCTAAAGACAGCCTTTCTGGTGGCCATCACCTCCGCTCGGCGGGTGAGTGAGCTCCAGGCTCTATCTTGCAAACCTCCCTTTCTGTCTGTTCATCCAGACAAGGTTGTTCTTCGTCCGTCCTTCTTGCCAAAGGTGGTTACTGCTTTCCACATTGGGCAGACCATCACTTTGCCCACCTTCTTTCCGCCTCCGCATCCTTCCAGAGAGGAAGAGAGGCTCCACCGTCTGGACCCAAAACGTGCGCTCTCCTTCTATATTGACCGCACAAGACACTTCTCGGTGGATGACCAGCTCTTTGTTGGCTACGTGGGCGCCAAAAAAGGTCGGGCGGTGCACAAGAGGACCATCTCCCGCTGGGTTACCTTGTGCATCAAGACCTGCTATTCTTTGGCTAAGAAGGAGCCTCCTGTTGGGCTGCGTGCCCATTCTACCAGGGCGACGGCTGCTACCACGGCCTTGGGCCGCGGTGTTCCGCTGCCGGTTATCTGTCAGGCAGCTACGTGGGCCTCGCTGCACACGTTTACAAAGCATTACTGCCTTGACAGTCAGGTCCGGAGGGACGGCTTCTTTGGCCGTTCTGTCCTCCAGGACTTCCTTGTCTGATCTTTGTTCGCAGACCCTTATTGCTGGGGTATCTATTCTAAGGTAACTAATCTGTCACTAACGTGTCTCTTTCAGATGCACAAGTTACTAACTTGTGTAACGATATATCTGTAAGAGACAGTAGTTAGTGACAGATTCCTTACCGCCCCACCCATCCTCCCCGTTCTGCGAACTGATTTCTAGGGTTAAGGACATCCCTTTCAGTGCCCTAGTATTTTTCAGACACCTATGTCAGCTTCTTGCATGGCTCTGCGTTCCTGGCGCGGAAAGTCGTGTACAGAACTGACGTCAGCGCGCAGGGGCGGCGCCTAAGTACTGCCCGCGACGTCATCCCGGCGATCACGACGCCGACGACGGACGCGGAGCCGCACGACGCCGCCTACCGACGCGCAAGGGTACTGCTACGCAAAAAACTTTCCGGATCCAGCCTGACGCCTGGGGATATTCTAAGGTAAGTAATCTGTCACTAACTACTGTCTCTTACAGATATATCGTTACACAAGTTAGTAACTTGTGCATCAGGACTGAAGTCCAGAAGATGTTGGATTTGGGAGTGATTGAACCCTCAGATAGCCCTTGGGCTAGTCCAGTAGTCTTAGTGCCTAAACCTCACATCCAGGGTGGTAAGAGAGAGATGAGGTTTTGTGTAGACTACAGAGGTCTCAATGCAGTCACTAGAACTGATGCCCATCCAATCCCTAGGGCAGATGAGCTTATAGACACTTTGGCCTCAGCCAAGTTTCTCAGCACATTTGACCTGACAGCTGGCTACTGGCAAATCAGACTAACTGAGGATGCAAAAGCCAAAACAGCATTTTCTACCCCTAGTGGGCACTACCAATTTGTGGTGATGCCCTTTGGTTTGAAAAATGCCCCTACCACTTTTCAAAGGTTGGTGAACAAAGTCCTTACATGCCTGGAAGCCTATAGTGCAGCATATCTAGATGATATTGCTGTCTTTAGCTCCACCTGGGAGGATCACCTGGTCCACCTGCGAAATGTTTTGGAGGCCCTGCAGAAAGCAGGCCTAACTATCAAGGCCACCAAGTGCCAGATAGGGCAGAGTCAGGTTGTGTACCTGGGCCACCTTGTGGGTGGAGGCCAGGTTCAACCATTGCAGAGCAAAATCCAGACCATCATGGACTGGGTTGCTCCAGCTACCCAGACTCAGGTCAGAGCTTTCTTGGGCCTGACTGGGTACTATAGAAGATTTGTCAAAGGTTATGGATCCATAGTGACCCCTTTGAATGATTTGACTTCTAAAAGAATGCCCAAGAAAGTTCAGTGGACAGCTAGCTGTCAAAAGGCATTTGATGACCTGAAGCAGGCCATGTACACTGCTCCCATTCTGCAAAGTCCTGATTACTCCAAGCAATTCATTGTCCAAACAGATGCATCTGAGTTGGGGGTAGGGGCTGTGTTATCACAATTGAATGATGAAGGTCAGGATCAGCCAGTAGCTTTTATTAGCAGAAGGTTGAACCCCAGAGAGAAACGTTGGTCAGCCATTGAGAGGAGGCCTTTGCTGTGGTTTGGGCCTTGAAGAAGCTGAGGCCATACTTGTTTGGCACTCACTTCATTGTTCAGACAGACCACAAGCCCCTCTTATGGCTAAAACAGATGAAGGGTGAAAACCCCAAACTTTTGAGGTGGTCCATTTCCTACAGGGGATGGACTATACAGTGGAACATAGACCTGGGAGTAACCATGCCAATGCAGATGGACTCTCCAGATATTTCCACTTAGAACATGAAGACTCAACTGGTCAAGGTTAGTTTAACGTCCTGACGTTTGGGGGGGTTGTGTAGGAGAGTAGGATCTGCCTCTTATAGTTACCCCCACTTTTTGCTGATGTTTCACTGTTTTTCGACTTAGCCAGACTGACGCCCTGCTAATTAGGACCCCCGTCTATCTGCTTTCTACTCTAAATTGATTGTAGGTACTTTAGGTACCCTCCAGATTGGATTCTGGGGTACCCTTATAAGTCCCTAGTATATGGTATACTATATACCCAGGGCATAGGTACCCCAGAGGCCTACCAGGGGCAGCAGCATGTATTGTGCCACCCCTGGGAAGCCTTTTAAAATGACACAACAGGTCTGCTACAGCAGCCTGTGTAAGGTGGTGTATGCACCCCTTACTGAGATATAGGTTCCCTATATCTCTCCATATCACTGCACATGTACCCCTATCAGTCGCCCCTATGGCAGGCCTTAACAATCCTGAAGGCAGGGTGCTGGGTTTCATGTGAGAGGGTGCTCATGCATGAGCAGAGCCCCTCTGCAGCTTTTGGAATCTTTATTCCGGGGTAGTTTGTGATGCAGCCAACCATATACTCTTAAGTGCATTATAACCTCGCGGTAAATGCTAACTTGATAATGGCTGCATGGAAACATGTCGTGTTTGGTGTCAAACACCTTGGAATCATACCTCCACCCCAGTAACTGGGGTGGGAGGTATGATTCCACCCTACTAGAGGGAGAAACATGGCACCACCGGTACACCCGGTACCAGCTTAACAGAACCCTGGCATCACAAAATGGATGCTGCTGCCACAGAACACGAGTCTGCCCTCCTGCTGCTGGACGAAACTCCGGCAGGGAGGCCTGGATAATAGGTTTCCTGTCACAAGGAGGTGTGACCAACTCCCAGACAGGCTTTAGTGTATTGGGGCTGGGTGGGTGCACTCCAAGAGTGATTTGAAGTCTGCACTGGGGCACATTTGGTGTCCCTGTGCATAGTCCAGCTCAAACCGGTTGCAGGGGCTACCAGCCCCTGCTCTGGCGCAAAACTGGACAAAGGAAATGGGTGTAGCCACCCCTCTTTCCTGACCCTCCCATAGGTGGGTCCGCAGAGTTTGTCCCACCCCTTCCTTGGGTATAAAGTAGGAACCCCTCACTACAGGACTTTAGATTACACCTGGACTAAACTCTGACACAAAAACCAAGTACTTCGATGATCTACACTAAGCTGGATGACTGAAGAATCTCCCTTGGAGTAAAGGAGTTACTCCCCTGCAAGGCAGGCACCTTTAATACAACTGACCGGTTGGCATCTCCGAAGCTCCTGCGGACTCCGAAGACTATTGCCACACAGGAGGTGGGTTCCCGAGGTGTCTGAGGTTGATCTGTGCCCACAGCAAGTCTGAGGCCTGTATCCCTCGTGGAGACCGCGCAACCCGAACACCTGGACACCGCGAACATTTGCAGAAGCATCAGCTTTCCAGCGACCCCTGAGGCTGAGGTTTGGGTTACTTGTAGCCCTGACCCCGAGCAGTAATTACTCCGAAGATTGCCGGCCTACACTCAACGAGTGTTCCCTGGGCCGCCATTTTGTGATTCCTCTCAAGGTTCCTTCGCGATCCCTGGTTTGTTGTCCTGTGGGTCCCCAAGAAGGCAACTCTAACTTTACTTGGGCTTCCCTGGTTGCTCCAGACGTGCCCTGACTCTCCATCGCTTGGGGAGTCCCCAGGACCTTGCTGGTCCGCACAGAAGCATCTTTTGTTTTCCTGCGTGGCTTGCTGTTGCCAAGGCTTGTTGTGTTCAATCCAAGCACTGACACCCCAGCAGTCGACATCCTTCGTGGGACAGCTCGAATCCGGCTCCTGGTCATCCTTGACATCTCCGGGACCCCGTGGCTGCAGAGTCAAGCTTCACCTCTTCGCACCTGAAGCACCCGACATCGGTGGGCATTCAATTGCTCCGCTCCTGGTCACTGGCTAGTGACCCAGACTCTGTCCCCTCTGCTTTCAGGTTCTTCACATCTTCGATCCAGGCTCGGATCACCCCGGACACTTTTCTTCTTCACGGCAGCAGCACTTTGCAGCAGATCGCCATTGCAATCAACGACGATTCCCGACACCCTTTGACACCTATGCACCCGGCTTCCCTGGGTGAGGTAACTCGAGTACTCCGGTGCTCACGTGGGTGTTGGCCCTAGAACCCCTTAAGTCTAAACGGGTTTGCTGAAAATCCTCTCCTAAGTGTCCTTTATCTTTAAAATTCCAACCGCGACTTTCCTCATAGAATCCTACGGCACTCGCGGCTGTGTTCTCACACTGCACACGTCCCCCGTGGGTCTCCTGTGCCACTACCTTGGGTGGTTCCTTGGGGTCCCAGCGATTCTACGTGCTGTAGGCACTGTGTCTAGTCAAGTCGTGGTTCTTATACCACTTTCTTAATATATGGTTTGGTCCCCCCCTGGGCCCATTGTATATTGTGCTATTTACTGTCGTTTTTATACTGTGATATTTTGTATCTTGGACTCTAATCTCATAAAGAGATTAGTAGTTAGTGTTTAGAAATAAATACATATATTTTATATATACCTTGTGTGGTTCTCCTTTCATTTGGTCATTCAAGAGGTTATAATCTGGTAAACCAAGCTGCTTTACACTCCTTCAAGACTTAGCCTGAAGGCTGCTCTCCATAGCTATCACTAGGATAGCTTTCAATAAGAGTTGTCTTTAAAGCTATCATCAGTAATGGTTGTTTGGACTGGTGCAAGGTGCCCACTATAACTAGTGGACAGCATATGCCAGGCCAACTTCTCACAGCTCTGGACTGGGCAAGGAGAGTCTTTAAACCAGAGCTTCTGAGCATGTGTGTCGATCCTCCGATCAGGCTGCCCCTTTGGGAGGATCTTCTGTCGCAGCAGCATGGGAGGGTTCTCCACCCAAACCTGTCAACTCTGTGCCTCCATGCGTGGAGATTGAGCGGCAGCAGTTGATGGCTTTTGACCTTCCTCCCCGAAGTCTGTAATGTTATTCTGGCGGCCAGGCGGCCCTCCACTAAGATGCTATACGGCAGCCGTTGGCCGAAATTTGTATTATACTGTACAGAAAGGTCTATTGACCCTCTTTCTGCTCCTCTTTCTACTGTCCTTTTGTTTATTCTTACCCTTGCCCAGCAGGGCTCTGCTTTGGGAACTCTCAAGGGTTACCTTTCTGCTCTGTCTGCTTTTTTTGCGGCTGCCAGACCAGTCTTCTCTCTTTAAATCTCCTATTGTAAATAGATTTCTGAAAGGGTTGGTTCATTTATTTCCACCTACACCGTTTGTTATGCCACAATGGGACCTAATTTGGTCCTCACTTATCTGATGTGCGCTCCTTTCGAGCCTTTGCACAACTGTCCCCTCCGGCTGTTGACCATCAAAACAGCCTTCTTAGTGGCGATTACATCGGCCCGGAGGGTGAGTGAATTGCAGGCGTTATCCAGCTC
Source organism: Calotriton arnoldi (assembly GCA_963921515.1). Classification (NCBI taxonomy): domain Eukaryota; kingdom Metazoa; phylum Chordata; class Amphibia; order Caudata; family Salamandridae; genus Calotriton; species Calotriton arnoldi. The sequence continues at coordinate 290,937 of CAWUFW010008470.1, read as the reverse complement.
GCCTCCTTATCTTATGTCCCTTCCGGACAAGGTGGTGCTTCGCACCAGTGCTTCATTCTTACCAAAGGTTGTGACCCCATTCCATCTGGGTCAGTCCATTACTTTGCCCACCTTCTTTGCTCCCCCACATCCCTCTAAGGAGGAGGAGCCTCTCCACCGACTGGACCCAAAAAGAGCGTTGCCGTTCTACCTTGATCGCACAAAAGAGTTCCAGGTGGATGACCAACTCTTTGTGGGGTATGTGGGAGCAAAGAAGGGAAAGGCAGTGCAGAAAAGAACCATCTCTCACTGGGTTGTTCTCTGCATTAAAATCTATTATGCCTTGGCGAAGAAGCAGCCCCCTGAGGGATTGAGGGCCCATTCCACCAGGGGAAAGGCTGCGACTACGGCCTTGGCACGGAGTGTCCCAGTTCAAGACATCTGTCAGGCAGCGACGTGGACTTCACTGCACACGTTCGCAAAACATTATTGCCTTGATGGTCAAGTGCGCTGGGAGGGGCACTTTGCACGCTCAGTACTGCAAGACTTTTTAGTCTAGCTCATGAGTCCGCAACCCACCGCCGGGATGGTATGGCTCAGATATCTGATTCAAAGGTAAGGAATCTGCAGCTAGAAGTCTCTATCGGATGAACAAGTTACTTACCTTCGGTAACGCATTATCAGGTAGAGACTCTATCTAGCTGCAGATTCCTTACAGCCCCACCCATGCATCCCTGCTTTGCGGACTGATGTTGTAGGTCTAGTGTTTCTCCCCTTTCAGGGCCCTAGTTTTGCACACGTTTTTGTCAGTCACTTCGTGGCTCTGCGCTTCTGGCATGGAAAAAACGAAAAGTACTGATGTCCGCGCGCCTGTGTGGCGCCTATGTAGGCACCGCAACGTCATAACCGACGCTACTGACGCCAACGTCACGCGAAGCCAAATGGAGCCACCCGACGTCGCGCGCAAGGGGTATTGTTCAGCAAAAGTTTCCGGATCCAGCCTGACGCCTGGGAAATTCAAAGGTAAGGAATCTGCAGCTAGATAGAGTCTCTACCAGATAATGTGTTACTGAAGGTAAGTAACTTGTTCAATTGGCATACTGGGGTACCATTATAAGTTCCTAGTATATGGTACGGAGGTACACAGGGCATTGGTACACCAGTGGTCTCCTATGGACTGCAGCATGGATTATTCCACCTATAGGAGCACATGCAAACATTGCAAACAAGCTGCCATGACTGCTTGCACCTTTCACTTTGGATATAAGGTTTCCCTTATATCCTGGTTGCTGCACTTAAAACCTATAAATCACCCCTAAGGTACGCCCTTCAGACCAAGGGCAGGGCGCACAGTTCTAAGTGTATGGGCACTCCTCCAGGAGCAGAGATACCCCTACAAACCCCAGACTCCATTTTCTGGGTTTTATAAGTGCAAGTCAGCTATTATAAGGTATGTAGTGGACACTGGCAAGTTGAGATGTGTAACTACTTAATGGCTACCCCGAACCTGGTCATGTTTGGTATCAAACATGTTGGAATCATGCCACTACACTGATTCCAGTATCTGAAAGAGACACGTTAGTGACAGATTCCCTACCTTAGAATATCCCCAGGCGTCAGGCTGGATCTGGAAAGTTTTGTGTAGCAGTACCCTTGCGCGTCGGTAGGCGGCGTCGTGCGGCTCCGCGTCCGTCGTCGGCGTCGGGATCGCCGGGATGACGTCGCGGGCAGTACTTAGACGCCGCCCCTGCGCGCTGACGTCAGTTCTTCTTTTTCCGCGCCAATAAGCGCAGATCCGGGAAGAGCAGTGCGCTAGTCATTTTTTTACTAAGTTTTTTGGTGATTTTTCTCTGTTTTCTCGAGTCGCTCGACTCCGAAGGTGTCGGTAGGGATGCCCGGCTTCAAGCCATGCGACGCCTGTGGTCGAATGATGTCGATCACGGACCCGCATCAGGATTGTCTCTACTGCCTCGGGCGCGACCACGACCCCAAGTCGGGCCCCGACAGTCGGGCCTTGCATCCGAAGGCTTTGCGAGAGCGGTCTCGAAAGCTCCTCGAGGTCCGGCAGTCGGCTCCGCGCCGCACCAAGCCCCGGTCACGTGAGAGGTCGAGGGGCCGGTCGCGGAGTCCTCATCTTCGCACTCCTCCGGTAAGTCGAAGCATAAGAAGTGTCATCGCTCGACGACTTCGCCTCGCCGGTCTCACGACTCGGCTGAGGGTCCTATCGGCACCGTCCCCGCCCCCGCGGCTCCGGGAGTGCCTGTGGAGCCTCCCCCGCATTACCCGTCCTTCCCGGGTTCGGGGGCGACTCCGGCCGAGATACAGGAGTTCCTGTCGGCCATGGCCCGCCTCTTCGGGCCTCAAGGTCCCCCCGGTGCGCCTTCGGGCCCCGCGGGCCCTGATGGGGTTTCCCCGGCGCCGCCTGTCACACCAGCCTCGGTCCCGGCTCCGGCCCCGGCCTCGACCCCGGCTCCGGTGCTGCCACAACCCCGATCGACGCCGGTTGACCTAACAACACCTCCACCGGCGCCGATGTCTCCGGTGCCGTTCCCGATGCCGCCCGGGGCTCCGGGCGGCGTCGTTCCCCGGTTCTCTCCGGATCCGGACACGGCGCCGGACCGGCGTCGCTCGACGCCGGCTCCGACGCCGATGAGACCTTGGGTCCCTTATGTCCCTCCTCCTTATTTTGAACCAGAGGAGGACGAAGAGAACTGGGAGGGGTCGGATGACCCTCTCACACAGCAGTGTGAGTTCGATCAGGACTGGGCGGAGGAACTTGGGGATGCCAGTGGTCTGGACACCTCCCCTGACACTGGCATGCTGTCTCCTCCTTCCGTGGCAACGGAGGAGGGAGCAAATTTTGCAACGGTGTTGCGTAGACCAGCTGGGGCCTTACACCTCCAATTGCCTACAGTGGCTGTCAGGACTAACCTCCTGACGGAAGTGCTTCAGCCGGCGGCTACCTCCTCGGAGCCACTGCTGCCGTTTAATGACGCGCTTTCCGACATTCTTTTGGGCACCTGGTCCAAGCCCGCCACAGGGGCTCCTGTGGATAGGAACGTGGCCCGACGCCATCGCCCCGCTCCGGGCGACCCCTGTTCCTCTCCCAACACCCCACTCCTGAGAGCTTGGTTGTCCAAGCCTCTGCTTCCCAAACCGCCTTCCCTACCGCTCCTCCGGATAGGAATCCAAACGCCTGGATCAATTTGGGAAAAAGGTCTTTTCTTCCTCCAGTGCTGGCTTGCGGTCCGTCAACACCGCTTGCCTTTTGGGCCGATATTCCCACTCTCTGTGGGACTCGGTGGCACAAGTTCTGCCCCAGTGTCCTGAGGAGGTCCAGACACTGCTTTCCCGCGCCATTGCGGACGGAAGAGATGCGGCTAAATACACCATCAGATGTGGCCTTGATACTGCCGACTCGCTAGGCAGATTGCTTGCGACGACAGTGGCGCTGCGCAGTCACGCCTGGCTGAGAACCACTGGTTTCTCGGGTGATGTCCAAAACACCCTTATGGACATGCCCTTTGATGGGGTCGGTCTTTTTGGAAACAAAGCAGACCATGCGCTGGAGCGCTTTAAGGACTCGCGGGCTACGGCCAAGTCCCTGGGCCTTTCTGCTGTACGCCCTCCGCTACCGTCTGCTTTTCGCCCCTTTCGTGGCCACGGAAGGGGCACCCAAGTCACGTCCGCTGCCCAGCCACCGGCCCGCGCAGTAAGCGCCTTCGCGTGGCCGAGGGCGTGGCTCCCGCCGTGGCGGGTCAGGCAACCAGCGTGCGGGTCAGGCCACCAACCCCGCCCCGTCCGCGGCCTCCAAGCCTTCCTAGTCCTTCCTTTCAGGTGCACAGCACGCCAGTAGAGGGCAGGGTCCGCCATCACCTTCACCACTGGCGTGCCATCACCTCGGACAAGTGGGTCTTGGACATTGTCCGAAGGGGCTACTCCCTCCCCTTCGAGACCATCCCCCAGCCATGCCACCTCAATTCCACCGCATGTCAGGGGATCACTTGGTGCTTCTTCAGAAGGAAGATGCGGCCCTCTTGGCCAAGAGGGCCATCGAGGGCGTTCCAACCCCAGAAGTAGGACGTGGTTGCTACTCCCACTACTTTCTGGTGCCCAAAAAGGACAAGGAGGACATGCGTCCTATCTTGGACCTCCGGAACGTCAATCGCTTCCTCCGGAAGGAGAAGTTCAAGATGCTCACCTTAGCTCAGGTCTTGACTGCCCTCGACCCTGGAGACTGGATGGTAGCGTTGGACTTGCAGGACGCTTATTTCCACATCCCCGTTCTGCCGGCCCACCGGCGTTACCTGCGGTTCATGGTGGGCCTCGAGCATTTTCAATTCACCGTGCTCCCCTTTGGCCTCACAAGTGCCCCTCGGGTGTTCACGAAAGTGATGGCGGTGGTCGCAGCTCATCTGCGCCGGGCAGGGGTTCCAGTCTTCCCCTACCTCGACGACTGGCTGCTGAAGGCGGGCTCGTCCCAGGCAGTCGTCTCCCACCTCCAGACTACGGCCGAACTCCTGCAATCGCTGGGGTTCTCCATCAATGTGCCGAAGTCGCACCTGATTCCTTCTCCACAGCTCCTTTTCATCGGAGCAGTTCTGGACACGACGCAGTTTCGGGCCTATCCTCCCGAACGGCGAGTCCGGGATATTCAGGCTATGATTCCGATCTTTCAGCCTCTATCCTGGGTTTCGGTACGGATGACCCTGAGGCTGCTGGGCCTCATGGCCTCCTGCATCCTGCTGGTCGATCATGCCAGATGGCATATGCGGGCTCTGCAGTGGGACCTGAAGTTCCAGTGGGCGCAGCACCAGGGCAACCTGTCCGATCACGTCCAGATCTCGGAGGGGACTGCAAAACAGTTGCAGTGGTGGCTCTCGAACCGGCAATGGGTCATGGGCAAATCCCTCTCCCTTCCCCAGCCAGAGCACACAGTCGTGACGGACGCGTCCCTTCTGGGATGGGGCGGTCACATGGGAGAGGCGGAGATCAGAGGCCTCTGGTCTCCGGCGGAGTACCGGCTCCATATCAACCTTCTGGAGCTCCGGGCGATCCGACTTGCACTCAAGGCATTCCTTCCCTCTGTCAAAGGGAAGGTAGTGCAGGTGTTCACAGACAACACCACCGCCATGTGGTACTGCAACAAACAGGGCGGGGTGGGGTCGTGGACCCTATGTCAGGAGGCTCTGCGCCTCTGGACATGGCTGGAACATCAGGGCACTTTCCTGATGGTTCAACACCTGGCAGGTTCCCTGAACGCCAGGGCGGACGAACTCAGCCGCAGGTGCATGATGGATCACGAATGGCGTCTTCACTCGGAGGTGGCGCAAGGTCTCTTTCAGCAGTGGGGAGAGCCTTGGTTAGATCTGTTCGCCACCAAAGAGAACGCGCAATGTCAGCAGTTCTGCGCGTTGGAATTTCCAAGGCGGCACTCGCTCGGCGACGCTTTTCGTTGCGAGTGGAGTTGCGGTCTGTTGTACGCCTTTCCGCCTATACCACTTCTACCCAGAGTGTTGAAGAAGATTCGGCGCGACCGGGCCCAAGTCATCCTTGTGGCTCCGGACTGGGCTCGAAGAGTTTGGTATCCCGAGCTACTCAGTATGAGCGTCGATCCCCCGATCCGTCTGCCTCTTCGGGAGGATCTTCTGTCGCAGCAGCAGGGGATGGTCCTCCACCCGAACCTGTCCAGTCTACACCTGCTTGCGTGGAGATTGAGCGGCGGCAGTTGATTCCTTTCGACTTGCCTCCCGAAGTTTGTGATGTGATTCTGGCAGCCAGGTGTCCCTCCACTAAGGTGGTATACGCCTGCAGGTGGAACAAGTTTGTGGCATGGTGCACAGCAAAGGCTGTGAATTGCCTCTCTGCCCCTCTTTCTGAGGTTCTTTTGTTCCTTCTTTCTCTGGCCCAACAGGGTTCTGCCCTGGGTACCATCAAGGGCTATCTTTGTGCAATCTCGGCCTTCCTCAGGCTTCCTGATCAGCCCTCTCTTTTTAAGTCCCCTGTTGTTAACAGGTTTCTTAAAGGCATTACACACCTCTTTCCTCCTGTTCCGTTTATAATGCCTCAGTGGGACTTAAACTTGGTTCTTACTTTTTTAATGTGCGCTCCCTTTGAGCCTCTGCATAACTGTCCTCTTCGTCTTCTTACTCTGAAGACAGCCTTTCTGGTAGCCATCACCTCCGCTCGGAGGGTGAGTGAGCTCCAGGCTCTTTCATGCAATCCCCCCTTTCTGTCTGTTCATCCAGACAAGGTTGTTCTTCGGACGCGTCCGTCCTTGTTGCCAAAGGTGGTTACTGCCTTCCACATTGGGCAGACCATCACTTTGCCCACCTTCTTTCCGCCTCCGCATCCTTCCAGAGAGGAAGAGAGGCTCCACCGTCTGGACCCAAAATGTGCGCTTGCCTTTTACATCAACCGCACACAACAGTTCCGGGTGGATGACCAGCTCTTTGTTGGCTACGTGGGCGCCAAAAAAGGTTGGGCGGTACACAAGAGGACCATCTCCCGCTGGGTCATCTTGTGTATCAAAGCCTGCTATTCTTTGGCTAAGAAGGAGCCTCCTGTTGGGCTGCGTGCCCATTCCACCAGGGCCACAGCCGCCACCACGGCTTTAGGACGTGGTGTCCCTTTGCAGGACATTTGTCAGGCAGCTTCGTGGGCCTCGTTGCACACGTTTACCAAGCATTACTGCCTTGACAGCCAAGTCCGGAGAGACGGCTTCTTTGGCCGTTCTGTTCTCCGGGACTTCCTTGTCTGATCTTTGTTCGCAGACCCACCACCGGGGTTGGTATTGCTGGGGTATCTATTCTAAGGTAGGGAATCTGTCACTAACGTGTCTCTTTCAGATGCACAAGTTACTAACTTGTGTAACGATATATCTATAAGAGACAGTAGTTAGTGACAGATTCCTACCGCCCACCCATCCTCCCCGTTCTGCGAACTGATTTCTAGGGTTAAGGACATCCCTTTCAGGGCCCTAGACTTTTTTCAGACACCTCTGTCAGCTTCTTGCATGGCTCTGCGTTCCTGACGCGGAAAGTCGTGTACAGAACTGATGTCAGCGCGCAGGGGCGGCGTCTAAGTACTGCCCGCGACGTCATCCCGGCGATCCCGACGCCGACGACGGACGCGGAGCCGCACGACGCCGCCTACCGACGTGCAAGGGTACTGCTACGCAAAACTTTCCGGATCCAGCCTGACGCCTGGGGATATTCTAAGGTAAGGAATCTGTCACTAACTACTGTCTCTTACAGATATATCGTTACACAAGTTAGTAACTTGTGCGTTAGTTGCATGATACCATGTACTGGGGGCTCCCCAACACCTACCTGTGTGGCCTTACAGGGTCTGTCTGCCAGCCCGTGCTGCTGCCAGCCCTAGACAGTGTTCTGCCCCCCGCTGAACAAAGGATTTCCTGTGAAGGAGGAATGTGAACACTTCTCCTTTAGAATTAGGTAGGGTGAGGGTGCTTCCAAGCGCCAGCAGACTACACTGAAAAGCACATTTGGTGCCCTCTATGCATAAACCAGTTTTGCCCAGTTCAGGAGACCTTGGCTCCTGTTCTGGCATAAAACTACACAAAGGACAGCTGAGTGACCACCTCCCTGTCCAGCTTCTCCCCAGGGGGGTGCCTGTCATGGTCCTGTCGGGCATGCATGTCCGATGAGCGTATGCAAGTGCGTGCCTTAACCTGCCTTGTGCACTCGAATGCTTGATGACGTATGTTGCAGGTCAACGATCTAGCTTCTTTCCATCGGAAGCTGACGCCCGTGCACCTGATAGCGTTTCCGGGGGAAACCGCATATCTGCCTGTGGTGCCCGCCGGGAAAACGCTTTGGATTCCTGCCTTGCTTCGGTGGTCCGTCCCTCTGGTTCAGCGGACACTCTCTGCAGGTATTCTTGAGCGCTGGAGCGCTAGCGTTAATTCATTACGCCTGCCAAGTTTCAAGCATGCACTGAGCGCTTTTTCCTGATCCCACTAATTACTTTCCTTTACCCGACGAGACCTGTCGAGCTATTGAGCTCTTTACCTTTTGTTTGTATAGCGCAGGAGCGCTTGCTACATTCCTTGTTTGTAGCGCTGGAGCGCTTGCTGCTTTCTTTGTCCTTAGCGCAGGAGCGCTTGCCGCATTATTTGTTCTTAGCGCAGGAGCGCTTTCTACATTCCTTGTTTGTAGCGCTGGAGCGCTTGCTGCTTTTCTTTGTTCTTAGCGCAGGAGCGCTTGCTGCATTTCTTTGTTTGTCATGCTGGAGCACTTGCTACCTTTCTTTGTCATAGCGTAGGAGCGCTTGTTATTTGCTTTTGTGACTAACACAGGTGCACCTGCAATCTTCCTGGCACACGCGCTGAAGCGCTTACAATACTGTACATACGCGCAGGAGCACTAGCTCTTATTCCTAAGACACAAGGGTGCTGGACATTTCCTTTTCTTATGAGTGTGCAGGAGCACCTCTTCGTTTATACAGTCCCTGCTGAAGACGTTTATTACCTCCTTTGTGCCATACATGAGGTGACTATTCACTGTGCCTTGTTGTGTATGTTGTATGGGCTAGACTGTATGAATCTGTGGTAATTGTGTTTCCCCTGTGTCTCCCCTTCCTGACATACTTCTCGAGGGATCTTGGGAACATAGTCAAGTCACCATTTTGGTCTTCAGAAGGGTATTCTTCATACCACTAGCTTCCTCCCCCGGTCTCATCTTCATCCTGGTCAGTACACACGCATTTACTAGGGTAAGGTGGGAGACGGTGGTGGTTGTTCATGTCGTCTCTGCGAGATTGCTTCACAAGCAGAAGGTAAGACTTGTGGGGTCCTGACAGAATCCAAAGCCCAAGTTGTTTATCTTGCCCGGGTGACATGAGCAATACCGACAACACCCTGCAAGATATAGCCTCCATGCTTGCCAGCATGCAGGCAGAAAATCTTAGTTTGCGTCAAGATATAACGGCCTTACAAGGTCAGGTGGCCTGTGGCCTAGCCGGGCCTTGGAGTTCGTCCACTACCTCAAGGGTTAGACAGGAAGGGTTGATACGACCACCTCTATTCAGCTTTGGGAACTCTTCCACTTCTTCCCATAACCCTCCCATACAGGTAATAGCCCCACACTCAGTACAGCTGGCTCCCCCAGAGCGATTCTATGGCTATAGCACCAAGTATAGTATCTTCCTCAACCAATGTCACTTACATTTCATGGCCCGAGCATCTGCCTTTCCGGATGACGCTTCCAAAGTCGCCTTTATACTGTCCTATCTGGGGGGTGATGCTGCCCAGTGGTCTATATCGTTGGTGGAGAATGATGATCCCATGCTATACAGCCTTCCAGTTTTTAAGGAGACCATGCGACGGATGTTCGCCCGTCACACTTTTGTACAAGCCGCGGACAACGAGCTCCTTGGCCTGAAACAGGGCAACACGGATTTGTTACATTACATCACCACCTTCAGTAGACTGGTAATTGAAGCACATTGGCCCGACTCCATGAAGGTGTCCGTTTTCTATAGGGGTTTACGTGATGACCTTAAAGATCTTATCTCCCAGATGCCAGATTCCCCAGAAGAGATCGGTCCGTTCATTGATCTGGTGGTCAAGCTGAATTTCAGGTTACAGGAACAAAAGACTGAAAAAACCAAGGGCGGTGATTCCCGATTCCTGACCTACAAAGAAAAAACCAAAGACGAACCAGCACAGTCCCATGACGTTCCAGAACCTATGCAGATAGGCGGAATCCATGGCCCACTCACCAAGGAAGAACGGGAGAAGAGAAGAAAACAGAACCAGTGTTTGTATTGCGGCAAAAGCGGACACTTTGTCAGGAAATGTCCGGTTAAACCAGTCAGACCAAGAGGGAAGAAACCATTCGCCCTTCCTATATCCAAGAGAGATGGGTCGGGAAACGGGGAAACCCAGTAGACAGCGGGGTCCAGCTACTGGATTCTTCGTCCTTCAAGACACCGACCCCTGCCTTTTATGGCAGCAACCACCATGTGGGCGTGGATGTTTCCCTAAGAACACAGACAGGCCAGGTATGGCAGGTTTCCGCCCTTATAGATTCAGGAGCCACCGGAAACTTTATCGATACCCAATATATGACGGGTCTAGGTATGGCTACTGTACACAAAGAAAAACCAGAAACAGTAAAGGCAGTGGACGGCACGGATCTTACTTCTGGTCTCATCCGCTTCAAGACTGAAGACTTGGTGATGACATTCGGGAACCAGCATATGGAATCCATCACCTTTGATGTCATAGACGCACCCCAATTCCGATTGATATTAGGCCTTCCATGGCTAGTAATCCATACCCCACGTATCGATTGGGTATCCCGGGTTATGACATTGGACTCGGCTCACTGTAATCACTCCTGTTATCCACAGACAGACACATCCGGTACTAGGGCCATTCAAGCCCACGCACTACCCCTAACTGGAATGGGTACGGTTTCTCAGGGGGAAGTGCCTGAAGAATACCTGGACCTGGCTGCTGTGTTCGATGAAAAAGGAGCAAACACATTACCTCCTCGTCGCAGTTTCGACTGCAGAAAAGACCCGATTCCAGGTTCCACGCTTCCTTGTAGCCGTATTTATTCTCTTACGGAAAAGTAAAACGAGCACCTACCTTGATGAGTACCTACGCAATGGGTTCATATGCCATTCTAGATCACCTGTTTCGTCTCCCCTCTTTTTCGTGGCCAAGAAGGAGGGGGACCTGAGAACGTGTATTGACTTTAGGGCAATGAATGCCATAACAATCAAAAACAGGTACCCATTACCCCTGATTTCTAACCTTCTGGACCAGGTGAAGGATGCCGCCATTTACACCAAGCTGGACTTACGTGGGTCCTATCATCTCGTCAGAGTCCGGAAGGGTGACGAATGGAAGACCGTGTTTCGAACCAAGTATGGCCTATTCGAGTACCAAGTCATCCCTTTCGGGCTCTGCAACACTCCTGCTGCCTTCCAGTACTTCATCGATGAAGTACTGAGGGAATTCATTTACCTAATCTGTATCGTTTGCATAGACAATATTTTGATTTTCTCTAAAACCATACCAGAACACGTTCATCATGTACGTACCATCTTACAGCGGCTACAACATCACGACCTATATGTCAAATTAGAGAAAAGCGTGTTTCACACCACTTCTGTCGAATTCCTGGGTCATATCCTAACCCCTGCTGGAGTTGAAATGGATACTAAGAAGGTAGAAACGATATTGCAATGGCCATCCCCTTGTTCCGTGAAACAAGTCCAAAGATTCCTGGGTTTCGCCAATTACTATCGTCGTTTCATCACAGGTTTCTCAGGAATTGTCTCACCCATCACAAGTTTGTTACGCAAAGGCGTCCAATTCAACTGGGACCACAAGGCCGAACAGGCTTTTCAGGAATTAAAGACAAGATTCACCACTGCTCCCGTCTTGATACACCCCGACTCTGAACAGCCGTTTGTAGTGGAAGCCGATGCCTCACAAAATGCCCTCGGGGGCGTGTTGTCACAGAGAAATGCCAAAACGGGCCTGTTGCACCCCATGGCTTTCTATTCCAGGAGACCTCAACAAGCAGAACGTAATTACACGATATCGGCTCGGGAGCTCCTGGCCATCAAGGCCGCCTTCGAGGAATGGCGCCATTACCTGAAAGACGCAAAACATCAAGTAACTATCTACACGGACCATAGGAACCTGCAGTTCCTTCGCTCAGCCCGAGCTCTTACCTCCAGGCAGTTGCGTTGGACCCTGTTTTTCAACAAATACAATTTCCAGATAATGTATCGGCCCGGCAGAGAGAATGCTAAAGCCGACGCCCTGTCCCACCTTGAGAAAACCGAAGATATCATTTCCGCAGTAGAGCCGTCGTCCATCATACCAGAACGCTGTTTTCAAGGGGTTGTGCTTTCCTCTGCCTTCCTATCCCAGCTACACAAACACATCAACCAGAAAGAATCAGCTATATGGATAGGCGATCTCAAAGGAATCACAAAACAAGATGGATTCCTGTACAAAGGAGACTGCTACTATCTACCGGCGGCAGACCACCATCAACAGGCCTTGTACCTGTGTCATGATCATCTGTTTTCTAACCACCCAGAATTCCACAAAACCATGGATCTGCTGCAAAGACATTTCTGGTGGCCTACAATGGACACCGACGTACACGCCTACCTAGCTCGTTGTGCCATCTGTGCCCAAGGTAAAACCACGTCTCAGTCTTCAGTTGGTTTGTTGCATCCTATCCCTGTGCCTCCATGTCCTTGGCACACAATATCCATGGACTTCGTCGTTGAGCTGCCCAAAACCAAAACAGGTTATACCACCGTTCTCACCATAGTGGACCACTTGACCAAGATGGCTCATTTCGTACCCCTGAAAAAACTACCTTCGGCAGCAGAATTGGCTGTGGTCTTCATGCATAACGTGGTACAGTTACACGGCATTCCAACAGTGCTGATCACAGACCGGGGCTCCCAGTTCATATCCCGGTTCTGGAATGAAGTGTGCAACATCATGGACATGGAAGTACGCCTGTCATCAGCTTACCAGCCCCAAACGGATGGGCAAGCGGAGAGGACAAACCAAACCATGGAGCAGTACCTCCGCTGCTTACTGTTGTCCGTGGAAAAGGAATGGCCAGAGGTGCTCTGGATGGTGGAATACGCTTACAATAACAACAAGCACTCTGCCATCGGTATGTCGCAGTTCTACTGTTTCCAAGGGAGCCATCCACGAACAGTTCCCTGGGAAAAGCCACAGGACAGCACCTTGCCCACAGTGCAGGCTTATCATACCCTACTTCACGACCTCTGGCAACAAGCCCGTTTCGAGTTGGCTAAAGCCAAAGAGACTTATAAGCAGAACGCCGACAAGCACAGACAAGCCGAACCAGACTACAAAGTAGGGGATAGGGTGTGGGTATCCATAAAAAATCTCAATGTGCATGGCCCCAGAAAACTGTTGTCACGCTATGTAGGTCCTTACGCTATAGAGAAGGTGATCAATCGTGTTTCCATGAAACTCTCCCTGCCACCTCAGGTGAGAATCCATCCCGTTTTCCATGTATCCCTCCTACGGGCTACTCACCCTGATTGTGTGGCCACTTCCCCTCCTCCTTCCGTTCTCCGGGGTGGTCACGAGGAATATGAGGTCAGGGCTATTCTTGATTCCCGTAGAACTCGGGGTAGGCTCTTTTACCTGGTGGACTGGAAGGGGTATGGTCTGGAGGAAAAGTCCTGGGAACCCCTGTCGCATGTCCGTCATGCTTCCCGGTTTGTTCGTGCCTTCCATGTTTGTCATCCCCTTAAACCTCGTCTTGCCACCCCTGTGTAGTCTGTGAGGGGGTTGGGTGGGGGTTCTGTCTTGGGAGGGGATACTGTCATGGTCCTGTCGGGCATTCATGTCCGACGAGCGTATGCAAGTGCGTGCCTTAAACTGCCTTGTGCACTCGAATGCGTGATGACGTATGTTCCAGGTCAACGGTCTAGCTTCTTTCCATCAGAAGCTGACGCCCGTGCACCAGATAGCGTTTCCGGGGGAAACCGCATATCTGCCTGCGGTGCTCGCCGGGAAAACGCTTTGGATTCCTGCCTTGCTTCGGTGTCCGTCCCTCTGGTTCAGCGGACACTCTCTGCAGGTATTCTTGAGCGCTGGAGCGCTAGAGTTAGTTCATTACGCCTGCCAAGTTCGAGCACGCGCTGAGCACTTTTTCCTGGTCCCACTAATTACTTTCCTTTACCCGACGAGACCTGTCGAGCTATTGAGCTCTTTCCCTTTTGTTTGTATAGCGCAGGAGCGCTTGCTACATTCCTTGTTTGTAGCGCTGGAGCGCTTGCTGCTTTTCTTTGTTCTTAGCGCAGGAGCGCTTGCTGTATGAATCTGTGGTAATTGTGTTTCCCCTGTGTCTCCCCTTCCAGACATACTTCTCGAGGGATCTTGGGAACATAGTCATAGTCAAGTCACCATTCTGGTCTTTAGGAGGGTATTCTTCATACCACTAGCTTCCTCCCCCGGTCTCATCTTCATCCTGGTCAGTACACACGCATTTACTAGGGTAAGGTGGGAGACGGTGGTGGTTGTTCATGTCGTCTCTGCGAGATTGCTTCACAAGCAGAAGGTAAGACTTGTGGGGTCCTGACAGTGCCCCAGAGCTCCTCCAGGTGGCCACTTGATTCTGCCATGTTGAATCTTGGCCCCTGGGAGCATCTGTCTGGCTAGGACATATGAGTAGCGTCCCTGATACCCTCTGATAGATGGGTCACCAGAGAAGAGATCCTTACCCTTTTTAAGGTTACTTAAGGGCTCCCCTGAGGGTGGGTCCTTAGATTCGTCCCAACAACAACTTCTGGAACCGACTGCCTGTCGTCTGAAGATTGTTCAAAAACTCTTCTACTGGTGGACATTGGAACTCTGCTGTTCTTCAAGCCAGGACCCACGACAAGACTGCTCCCGGTAGGAAGAATCCTGCTGCATCTTCGTCCCTGTGCTTTTCCAAAGATCTGAAACTCTGTGGCCGTGCATCCTCTGAGTCACCAAGGACCCAGCCTGCATCCCAGCCTGAAGGAATCTCCCTTAGGGTGAAGGAGTCACTTCCCTGCATCCGCAGGCACCTCAATGTTGATGACACGTTTACAGATGCTGTTGTCCCACGGACATCACCCGGCTCTGCAACACAGGTGGCAGTCTGTTGGTTATCCAGAGGCCTGACCAGTCTTCCCTCCAAAGTGGGAGACTGTAATCCCTCTCCAACCAACGTAGACCGCCTCCCTGTGCACCTTGTCTGCTTGTCGTCACCAAGGCTTGTTGGCTTTCGTTACCGAACATCTTTGTAGGAAAGTAGGATCTGCTTTTATGGTTACCCCCACTTTTTGCCTGGCGTCAGTGAGTATTTGACCTAGTCTGCTCGGATCCTGGCAATCAGGACCCCAGCAATTGTGCTTTCTCCCCTAAATTGACATGGTAAGTACTTTGGTACTTACACAGTTGTCTACTGGTGTACCATTGCAAGTCCCTAGTATATGGTACTAAGGTACCCAAAGCATAGGTACACCAGGGGTCTCCCATGGACTACAGCATGTATTATGCCACCCATGAGGGACCACTTAAGCTGTGACTACAGGCCTGCCATTGCTGCCTGTGTGAGTTGGTGCTCGCACCTCTCACAACAGATATGTTTCCTTATATCTGAGGTCACTGCACTTTGAAACTATAAGTCAACCCTGTGGCAGGCTCTTCAGTCCTGAGGGCAGGGTGCTTAGTTACAGGTGTGAGAGCGCCCCTGCAAAAGCAGGACACCCCTACAAACCCCGGAGTTGTTTCTCCAGGTTTTGTAAGTGCTGTCAGCCATTTTAAGACATATAATGGACATCAGTCATTACGAGATGTAAACTATATATTGGCTGCACCGAAACCAGTCATGTTTGGTATCAAATATGTTGGAATCATACCCCAACACTGATTCTGGAGCTGGAAGTATTATCCCATGTAACGGGGGGCTCCCTAGGGAACCCACCTGTACTCCAGGTAACAGCCTTTTAGGGTCTGCCAGCAAGCTAGTGCTGCTGCCGACCAGAGACACTATTATGCCCTCCTGCTACTGAGCCAAGCATGAGCAGGGGAATGTAGAACAGTAGGTTTCCTGCCACAGGGAGCTGTGGCCACCTCCCATACAGGACTTAGTGTATTGGGCTGGGGTGGGGGTGCCTGCCAGCACCACTAGACTGCTTTGAAGGGCACATTTGGTGCCCTTCTTGCATACTACAGTGTGAGCCAGTTCAGGGAGACTTTGACCCCCGCTCTGGCGCAAAACTGGACAAAGGGCATGGGAGTATCCTCCCCGCTGTCCAGACCCTCCTCTGGGAGGGACCCTTGAATCGACTCAACCCTTTCCCTAAGGCATTTAAGGGTGTACCTGTGGGTGGCTCTTCAGATTCGTCGTGGGACAAGATTCAAATCCGAAACCAGTTCAACTTCAACACCTTGGCCTTCGCTGGACTTCGCCTGGAACCGAGACTGCACCAATGAAGACTCCTGCTACACCTGGTCTTGCTGTTCTGCAAGTCTTCTTCGTCGTCTGTGCCTGTGCTTCATCCATGTTCCTCTCCAGGCCTGTGGGCATCAAAGACACCCGAAGGAATCACCATCTCCCTTGGAGTGAAGGAGTCACTCCCCTGCATCTGCAGGCACTACAACGAAGCTGACAGGTCTGCTGCCCCTGACGTCCCACGGACTCCGAAAGGCTCAGCAACACAAGTGGTGATTCTGCAACTCCCTCGAAGCCTGCCCTGTCCTCTCAGCAGGTTTGAGGCCAGTATCCTCCGTCGGAACCGCTGGAACAGATCCCCTGTGCAACGCCTCGACTTACCGTTGCCAAGGCTTGTTGGCTATGTCCTCCAGAGATCTTCAGGCTACAAGAAGCTCCAGCCTCCAGCATCTCTTCCTGCCAAGATCTTTGTCCTCACTGCATCCTCTGCACCGTGGGCCTGCATCTTTGATGACCCACTTGAGGTCCTCTTGCAACTCCTGGGCTTTCGTCCTGGTGTAGGTATCCTGGTTCCTGGGGTATCCATTGGTGGGGTGACTCTCCAACCTTCCATCTTCCTCTGGGTTTCTTCAGGGTCCACTGGGAAAGGTCCATCTTCTTGAAAACTGCAACTGTGACTTCCTCATTGACTTGCATTGAGTACGCGGCTGACTTTCCACTCTGCACAGAGCCTCCGTGGGGTTCCTGGGTACTTACCTCAGATGGTTACTTGTGTCCCCAGCTCTTCCGAGTCTTCTGATCCAAGTCCCGACTATGGTCGCAGTTCGCATTCCACTTCTTTAGTACATAGTTTGGTCTTCCCCTGGAGACCACTGTGTATTTGTGCTTATGTACATTTTTACATTTGACATATCTGACTCGGACATCTTCCTGAAGTCCTCCATTGAGTTTGACAGTGGTTTCCAACGCCACTTCACACCTATGCACCTGGGTTCCCTGGTGTAGGTATCCTGGTTCCTAGGGTATCCACGGGTGAGGTGGCTCTCCAACCTTCGGTCTTCCACGGGGTTTCTTCAGGGTCCACTGGGAAGGGTCCTTCTTCTTTAAAATTACAACCGCGACTTACCCATTGACTTGTATTGAGCCCACGGTCATGTTCCCACTCTACATACGGCCTCCAAGGGGTTCCTGGTTACTTACCTCGGGTGGATCCTTAGGTCCCCGGCACTTCTACATCTTCTTGGTATAGTCTTGACTTGAGTCGTGGACGCATGCCACTATTTTAGTATATGGTTTGGGCTCCCCCTGGCGACC
Source organism: Calotriton arnoldi (assembly GCA_963921515.1). Classification (NCBI taxonomy): domain Eukaryota; kingdom Metazoa; phylum Chordata; class Amphibia; order Caudata; family Salamandridae; genus Calotriton; species Calotriton arnoldi. The sequence goes on along the minus strand of CAWUFW010008470.1, from coordinate 273,670 downwards.
ACTGTGTATCTGTGCTACTTACCTGTTTTACTTACAAAGTATTGTGTGCATTGTGTATATCTCCGGGCAGGAGATTTTTGTATGTGTTAGTGTCTTATAATAAATACATATTTTTATAAATACACTGTGTGGTTCCTTTTCACTTAATACTTAATATATACCAATAAGATTATGTTCTGGTAAAACAAGCTGCTTTATACACTCCTTCTGGACTAAGCCTGAAGGCTGCTCTCCACAGCTACCACTTAGAGAGCTTTCTAAGGTTGTCTAAGACCACTAAAATCACCATAAGGGTTGTCTGGATTAGTGCAGGGTGCTACACTTACATAAGTGAGCACCATATACTAAGCCAGCTTCTCACAGGTACCAACAAGCAGAGGGGACAGACTCTATGCCACTCAGGAGTGACCAGGAGGCACAGAAGACGAATGCCCACCGATGTCAGAGATGCAGGAGAGGTTGACGGTGCCCTTGTAGTTGCAGCTGTGCGGACCAGGCAACGCAGTAGAAGACCAGGAGCCATTCACGAGCCGTCCCACAGCGGATATCGAGAGCCAAGGGGTCAGTTTCCGGCAGGGGCACCAACAAGCCTTAGCAGCGGCAAACTACGTAGACGACGAAAAAGGTGCAGTGTCTGGACCAGCAAGTTCCAAGCAACTCACCACGAGCAGGTAAGTCAGAGCAGGCCCCAGCAAGCAGGGGAGCCCACTGAAGTTGAAGAAGACCCTCAAGAGGACCCACAGGCCGAAGGCACAGGAGTCGCAAGAGAACCTCCAGCAGCTCACCAAAGGATGAAGGCCCACGGTGCAAAGGGTGTCGTGCAGGCGAAGATCTTGGCTGCAGGAGATGCTTGAGGCTGGAGCTTCTCTGGAGGATAGAGTCAACAAGCCTCGGCAACGGCAAGTCGATGCGGTGCACAGGGGTATTGCTCTAGCGGTTCCGACAAAGGATACTGGCCTCCAACGTGCAAGGAAGACCGAGCAGGCCTCGAGGGAGTTGCAGAACCATCACCTGTGTTGCTGAACTTTTCGGGGTCCGTAGGAGCTAAGGAACAGCAGACTGGTCAGCTTCGTTGTGGTGCCTGCAGATACAGGGAAGTGACTCCTTCACTCCAAGGGAGATTCCTTCGGGTGTCTTGGATGTCCACAGGCCTTGTGAAGAAACTGTATGGAGCACGGGCACAGAGGTTGCAGCATACTTGCAGGACGATGAGACCAGGAGCAGCAGGAGTCTTCCCAGTTGCAGTCTCGGTTCCCAAAGCGAAGTCCAGCGATGTCCAGAGTGCCCAGACGGTCGAAGTTGATGTGGTGTTGGATCTGAATTTTGTCCCATGACGAATCTAAGGAACCACCCACAGGTAAGCTATTAAGTACCCTAAGGAAAGGGTTGGAAGGATTCACGGGTTCCTCCCAGAAGAGGGGCTGGACAGTGGGGAGGATAATCCTATGTCCTTTGTCCAGTTTCACGCCAGAGCAGGAGCCAAAGACTCCCTGAACTGGTTTGAACTGGAGTATGCAAGGAGGGCACCCAATGTGCTCTTCAAGCAGTCTGAGTGAGGCTGGCAAGCGCCCCCACCCTGTCTTAATAGACTGAGTCCTGGTTGGGAGGTGGTCACACCTCCCTGTGACAGGATACCTATTGTCCTGTCTTCCTCTGCTTGAGCCTGGCTCAGCAGCAGGAGGGCGGAATCGTGTCTCTGGTCGGCAGCAGCCATAGTTTGTCTGTGTCTAGAAGACTGGTACCGGGAACACTGAGGGCCTCTCAGAGGAGCTTTACAGTGCATGGAATCATACCTCCCCAGGGCCGGACTGGCTACCGGGCTTTCCTTAATAAACAATGCAAAACAAATGCTTTAAAAAGTGGGCTTTAAAGCTATTTGTTTTGCATTGTTCATTTGGAAGCACCTGCAGCTTCCCAGCAACAAAATCGGCCTCTCCGCAGTGAACCTGGACCCCACCCTGCCACCCCAGCTACAAACGCCCGGTAGCCAGACCGGCCCTGTACCTCCCACACCGTTTAAAGTGTGGGGATATGATTCCAATATGTTCGATACCAAACACGTCAGGGTTCATTACAGCCAGTTTAAAGATGGTCATTGCGTAGTGACGCATTGCCACTCTCTATATCATACTGGCCAATGCACTTACAACCCGGGAGAATGGACTCCGGGGATTGTAGGGGTGTCCTGCTCATGCAGGGGCACCCTCACACTTAGAACCGAGCACCCTGCCTTCAGGATTGAAAGGGCTGCCTCAGGGGTGACTTATAGGTTTTAAGTGCAGTGACCTCAGATATAAGGAAACTTATATCTGTTGTAAGTGGTGCTAGCACAGCTTACACAGGCTGCAATGGCAGGTCTGTAGTCACAATTTGAGTGGTCTTTCATGGGTGGCATAATACATGCTTCAGCCCATGAGAGACCCCTGTTGTACCTATGCCGCGGGTACCTTAATACCATATATTAGGGACTTACAAGGGTACATCAGTAGCCAATCTGAATTGTACCTAAGTACTCACCATGTCCAATTTAGGGAGGAAACACAGAGACTGGGGTCCTGATTAGCAGGATCCAAGTCAGACTAGTCAGTAAAACATAATGACACCAGCGAAAAATGGGGGTAACCATGGAAAGTAGATCCTACTTTCCTACAACAGCCATGCAGATTCGGCGATACAACGCCTCATGGCTGGTCACTCGTAGTTTGGCCTTTGAATTTCCCAGGTGTCAGGCTGGATCCGGATATTTTTCCTGAGCAATACCCCTTGCGCGCGCCGTTGGGTGGCTCCCTTCGGCTCCGCTTGACATTGTTGGCATCAGTAAAGTCGGTTATGACGTTGCGGTACCTATATAGGCGCCACCCAGGTGAGCGGACGTCAGTTCTTTTCTATCTGATAGAGACTTCTAGCTGCAGATTCCTTACCTTTGAATTTCCCAGGCGTCAGGCTGGATCTGGAAACGTTTGCTGAGCAATACCCCTTGCACGCGATGTCGGGTGGCTCCATTCGGCTCCGCGTTGACGTCGTTACCGTCAGTTATGATGTCACAATGCCTACATAGGCGCTACCCAGGCGCACGGACGTCAGTTCTTTTCTTTCAGCGCCAGTTAAGCGCCGATCCCGGAAGAGCTACCCTCTGCTGTTTTTGGCAGGCTTTTTTCTCGACTTTTGTCGACATTTTTTGAGCAGTGACTTCGTGTGCGAGGGATGTCTGGTAGGAAGACAGGTTTTAAACCATGCGGGACTTCTTCCCGCATGATGTCGGTTACCGATCCCCACCGCGTATGTCTGTGGTATCTTGAACTCGACCACGATTCGAAGTCGTGTTCAGACTGTCGGGCGATGGCTCCGAAGACCATGAGAGAGCAGGCGATGAAGTAGCTCGCGGCCCGGCAGTCGACACCGTCAAGCGAGACTCTGAGGAGGTCATGGTCCCGTTCGAAGAAGAGGTCGTCCCGGGACCGCTCACCGAGCCCTAAGTCCTCTTCCTCCCATTCGAGGTCGTCTGGACACTCGGGGAAGAGGGACAAGAAGAAGAAGAAGTCCAAGCGGACTTCGCCTTCATCTCAACTGGCGTCCGTCGTCGAGAGAGGAAAGGAGCACCGACGCTCTAGGCATGGTTCTGCGGAGCCGGAGCCTGAGTCGACTTTGGGCCTCCCTCCCTGTCCGGGAGCCAGAGCGACTCCCGCTCAAATTAAAAATTAAAGATTTTTACGAGGCCATGCACCGCGTATTTGAGCGGAATGACCCCGTTGGTGAGCCCTCGGGCCCCGCGAGGTCGGATGGGGCCCCATCGGGTTCGACTCCATCAGCTCCGGCCACTGCGCCGGTGGGGCCTCAGGGATCCAATCCCGGATCCGAGTCGACACCGATCGTGCCAATGCGACCTCCCCGGCGTCGAACCCAAAGTCAGTGCCTGCGACGTCGCCGATGCCCGTCGGTGGCTCAAGCCCCATCCTCATCCCCGACGACACAGAGCCGGAACGGCGTCGAGCGACGCCGATTCTGACGTCGACAGAACCCAGGGGTTCTATGTTGTTGCCTGAGCACTTTGTGGACGTGCTGGGCTCAGGGGAGGAGTCTGGGGACCCATTAGAGAACCAGGATGTCTCTGAGGAGACTATGGACTGGTATAGGGAACTTGGGGAAGCCAGTGGTCTGGATACTTCCCCAGACACTGGCATGCTCTCTCCTCCTACAGTAGCTACGGAGGAGGGGGCGTCCTATGCCATGGTGGTTAAGAGGGCAGTTGAGGTCCTTGGACTGGAGTTGCCCTCAGTGCAGGTCAGGACTAATCTCCTCATCGAAGTGCTTCAACCTGGGGCTTCCACCTCTGAACCCCTATTGCCCTTTAATGAGGTACTTACGGACTTCCTTCTAGGAACATCGTCTAAGCCTAGCACAGGGGCTCCTGTGAATAGGACGATTGCACGCCGCCATCGCCCAGCTCCCGGCGATCCAAAGTTCCTCAGCTAACACCCCACCCCAGAAAGTTTGGTGGTGCAGGCCTCTACTTCTCAGGGCGCATTCCCTTCCACTCCTCCGGATAGGGAATCCAAGAGACTGGACTCATTTGGGAAGAAGATGTTTTCTTCCTCCAGTCTGGCATTGCGGTCGGTGAATACTGCATGCTTATTGGGCCGTTTCTCCCACTCTCTTTGGGAGACGGTTGCGCAGGTGCTGCCACAAGTCCCGGAGGAGGCCTGGGCTGTGCTCTCTCAAGCTGTCAAGGACGGGAGAGATGCAGCAAAATTCGCCATACGGTGTGATTTGGATACGACCGATTCGCTGGGCAGATCGATTTCAACGACGGTGGCCTTGAGGCGCCACGCCTGGCTTCGTACAACTGGCTTCTCAGGGGATATCCAGGCCAATTTGATGGATATGCCTTTTGATGGAACCCGCCTTTTTGGGGAAAAGCCAGATTCGGCCCTGGTCAGGTTCAAGGACTCTCGAGCTACGGCCAGATCCTTGGGCCTCTCCTCCACTCCTAGTGGCCAGTCTTCCTTTCGCCCCAATTCGTGGCAACGGAAGGGGTTTCCAGCCGCGTCAGCCCTACCCCAGCCACCGTCCCACACAGACTGCCCAAGCCGTGCGGGGACGTGGCCGCGGTACATTCCGACCTCGGAATGGAGGCCAGAAGTCATCTACCACACTGCCCCCAGCAGCCGCAGCCTCCAATCACTCCTAGGCTGATTCTGCAGGACCACACTACTCCAGTGGGTGGGAGAATTTGTCATGATCTCCCCTGCTGGAGATCTATAACAACGGACAAGTGGGTCTTGCAGATCGTCCAGGAGGGCTACTCTCTTCGTTTCCTTTCTTTTTCTCCTATTCTGCCAACTCAGGAACGGCTGGCTGAGGATCATTTGAAGCTGCTCCAAGAGGAAGATACAGCTCTTTTGGCCAAAGGAGCTATAGAAAGGGTCCCAGTTTCAGAAGTAGGCAGTGGCTGGTATTAACATAACATAACATAACGTGTATTTGTAAAGCGCACGTTCACCCCAGCAACGGGGCATCTTGGCACTGAATAACAGATGTTTATTCCCACTACTTTCTGATTCCGAAGAAGAACAAAGGGCTTTGGCCCATTTTAGATCTTCAGACCATCAATCTCTTCCTCAAGAAGGAGAAATTCAAAATGCTCACTCTAGCTCAGGTCTTGTCTGCCCTAGACCAGGAAGACTGGATGGTAGTGTTGGACCTGCAGCATGCATATTTTCACATTCCCATCCTGCCGGACCACATGCGTTACCTGCGGTACAAGGGCCCGATTCACAGAACTAACTTAAGACAAAATCCTAAACTTACTACAATTTACTCATTTTGGTATTCACAGAAGGCACTTACTCATTTTGGTATTCACAGAAGGCACTTACTCATTGATGAGTAAGTGCCTTCTGTGAATACCAAAATGAGTAAGTGTACTACTCATTTTGGTATTCACAGAAGGCACTTACTCATCAATGAGTAAGTACCTTCTGTGAATACCAAAATGGTAGTAAGTTTAGGATTTTGTCTTAAGTTAGTTCTGTGAATCAGGCCCCAAGGTAGGCCACAAGCACTTTCCGTTTACCGTGCTCTCCTTCGGTCTTACCAGTGCCCCTTGGGTTTTCACCAAGGTGATGGCGGTGGTTGTAGCTTATCTGCGCAGGTTAGGGGTTTCAGTCGTCCCCTACCTCGACGACTGGCTGTTGAAGGCGTCCGCGCCCCAGGCTGTCGTCTCCCACCTTCAGACTACGGCGGACCTCCTTCTCAGACGCTCTCTTTCATCGGAGCAGTTCTGGACACAGTGCATTTTTGGTCCTATCCTCCCGAGCAGCGAGTCCAGGATATTCAGGTTATGATTCTGATGTTTCAGCCTCTATCCTGGATTTCGGCAAGACTGACTCTGAGGCTGTTGGGCCTCATGGCCTCCTGCATCCTGTTGGTAAAGCATGCCAGATGGCGTATGCGGGCTCTGCAGTGGGACTAGAAGTTCCAATGGGCACAGCATTGAGGAAATCTCACAGACTTGGTCCAGATCTCAGAAGGAACTGCGAGAGATCTGCAGTGGTGGTTGACGAACCGCAATTGGATGAACGGCAGACCCCTCTCCCTTCCCCAACCAGAGCTCACAGTAGTGACGGATGCGTCACTTCTGGGATCGGGCGGCCATCTGGGAGAGGTGTTAATCAGGGGACACTGCTCTCCGGCGGAGTCGGGGCTCCACATAAATTTATTGGAACTCCGAGCAATTCAATTGCCATTGAAGGCATTTCTTCCCTCTGTCAAGGGGAAGCTAGTGCATGTGATCTGAAAGAAACAATTAGTTATAGATTCCTTACCTTAGAATTACCCCCAGGCGTCAGACTGGATCCGGAGAATTTTTCATCAGCTGTACCCCTGCACATCGAAAGGTGGCGTCGGTCGGCTCCGCATTCGCCGTTGGCGTCGTGGTCGCCGGGATGATGTCACGGTAGCTACTTAGACGCCGCCCTCGCGCGCTGATGTCAGTTCTTTCTTTTTCCGCGCCAGCCAGCGCAGATCCGGAGAGAGCGGTACCTCCAGTCACTTTTTGACTGACTTTTTTGCCGACTTTTGTCGACACTGTTTTCGAGTCTTCAACTCCTGGTGCACGTCAGGGATGCCCGACTTCAAGGCTTGCGGTTCCTGTAGCCGACTGATGTCGGTGACGGATCCGCACAGTGTGTGCTTGTTCTGCCTGGAGCGTGACCATGACCCCAAGTCATGCTCCGACTGCTGGACCATGAATCTGAAGTCTTTGCGGGAGCGGTCCCAAAAGCTTCTCGAGGCCCCGCAGTCGGCTCCGCGCCGTTCGAGGTCCCGGTCACGTGGGAGGTCAAGGGAACGGTCGCGGAGTTATCATCATCATTCTTCTTCCAAGTCTTCGTTCTCGGGGTCAGGTAAGTCGAAGCACAAGAAGAAGTCAAAGAAGCATCGTCACTCTTCGACTTCTCCCCGTCCGTCGGCCGACGCGACGAGGGAAGCGGGTGGTGCCCCTCCAGCGTCTCCGCATGCGGAGCCCGAAGGGTCGACTCCGGGTTTCCCTCCCTTCCTGTGACCCGGAGCGACCCCTGCCCAGCTTCGCCAATTTTACGAAGAGATGCATGCCATCTTTGGGCAGGCCGACTCCGCCGGGGCACCTTCGGGCCCCGCGGACTCGGCTGGGGGCCCTGGGTCTTAGACGCCGGCAGCTCTGGCCCTGGCACTGCAGGGTCCCCTTGGATCCAGGCCTGGATCCGGATCGGCGCCGTTCAACCTCATTACACCTCCCCCGGCACCGATTCCACCGGCACCACGTCCGCAGCCGATGCCGGTTGTGTCCCCAGCTGGCGTCGACCCCGGCCTCCATCCCGATGTGTACACGGAGCCGGACCGGCGTCGACCGACGCCGGATCCAGCACCGGCGGGTACTTTGTGCCCTTGTTCTACCCTGGCTCTTTTAGACCAGATTGGCAGCCAGAGGAGGGTGAGGAAGACTGGGAGGGGTCCGGAGACGCTTTCTGACCAGTTGGGCTATGAACCGGACTGGAGAGAGAAACTGGGGGAAGCCAGTGGTCTGGATACCTCACCAGACCTTGGCATGTTGTCTCCTCCTACCGTGGCTACGGAGGAGGGAGCGTCTTACGCCGTGGTTTTGCGTAGGGCGGCCGAGGCTCTCAAATTCGAGCTACCTACGGTGACAGTCAGGACTAACCTCCTGACAGAGGTGCTTCAACCGGCAGCGACCTCTTCGGAGCCCCTGCTGCCGTTTATTGAAGCCCTTACCGACATCCTTTTGGGCACTTGGTCCAGGCCCAACATAGGGGTTCCTGTGGATTGGATGATTGCCCGACGCCATCACCCGGCTCCGGGCGACCCCACTTTCCTCTTGAAACACCCCACCCCTCAGAGCTTGGTGGTCCAAGCCTCCACTTCCAAAGGCGCATTCCCTAACGCACCACCTGATAGGGAATCCAAAAAGCTAGACCATCTTGGGAAGAAGATGTTTTCTTCCTCCAGCTTGGGACTGCGGTCGGTAAACACTGCATGTCTGTTGGGCCGTTGCACCCACTCCGTGTGGGATACGGTGGCGCAAGTGCTGCCCCAGTGCCTGGAGGAGGCCCGGGCCGTGCTCTCTCGTGCAGTTGCCGAAGGGAGAGACGCAGCAAAGTTTACCATCCGCTGTGGGCTGGATACTGCTGACTCACTAGGCAGGACGATTTCCACGTCGGTAGCCCTTCGACGCTACGCCTGGTTGAGGTTGACTGGTTTTTCAGGGGATGTCCAAGCCACTTTTATGGATATGCCCTTTGATGGCCGTCGCCTATTCGGCCAGGTCCTTGGGCCTCTCCACCACTCGCCCTGCGCAGTCTGCCTTTCGCCCCTTTCGTGGCTACGAAGGGGTGCCCCGCCGCGTCCCGCCCAGAGCCACAGGCCAGTGCAGCTGTTCAGCCCCTGCGCGGCTGGGATGTGGGAACCATCACCATGGTTCTGGGAGCCAGCGGGCGGGCCAGTCCACCACATCCCCTCTGCAGCAGCCTCCAAACCCTCCTAGTCCAACCTTTCAGGGCCACCAAATGCCAGTGGGCGGCAGGATTCGCCATCACCTCCCCCACTGGCGCACCATCACGTCGGACAGGTGGGTTTTGCAAATAGTCCGAAGGGGCTACTCCCTTCCCTTCGAGACTACCCCTCCATCCATGCCACCTCAGTACCATCGCATGTCGGAGGATCATCTGGCCCTTCTCCAAAAGGAAGTTTCGGCACTCTTGGCCATTGAGCGAGTTCCTGTCCCAGAAGTAGGTCTTGGTTGCTATTCCCACTACTTTCTGGTACCCAAGAAGGACAAAGGCCTGCGTCCTATCTTGGATCTCAGGAACGTCAACCGCTTCCTCCGGAAGGAGAAGTTCAAAACCGCTAGCTCAGGTCCTGACTGCCCTCGACCCTGGAGACTGGATGGTAGCGTTGGACTTGCAGGAAGCTTATTTTCACATCCCCATCCTGCCGGCCCACCGGCGTTACCTGCAGTTCACGGTAGGCCACGAGCACTTTCAGTTTACCGTGCTCCCCTTTGGCCTTACCAGAGCCCCTCGGGTGTTCACGAAAGTGATGGCGGTGGTCACAGGGGTTCCAGTCTTCCCCTATATCGACGACTGGCTGTTGAAGGCGGGCTTGCCCCAGACTGTTGTCTCCCACCTCCAGACTACGGCTGACCTCCTGCATTCGCATGGGGTTCTCCATCAACGTGCCAAAGTCACACCTGACTCCCTCTCAGAAGGTCCTCTTCATTGGAGCAGTTCTGGACATGACGCAGTTTCGGGTCTATCCTCCCGAACAGCGAGTCCGGGATATTCGGGCTATGATTCCGATCTTTCAGCCTCTATCCCGGGTTTCGGTCAGGATGACCCTCAGTGTACTGGGACTGATGGCCTCCTGCATCCTGCTGGTGCACCATGCCAGATGGCATATGCGGGCTCTGCAGTGGGACCTGAAGTTCCAGTGCGCACAACATCAGGGGAACTTGTCTGATTGCGTCCAGATCTCGGAGGGCACTGCATACCGATTGCAGTGATGGCTAAAGAACCAGGATTGGGTCGACGGCAGATCCCTCTCCCTTCCCCAACCAGAGTTCACAGTGGTGACCGATGCATCACTTCTGGGATGGGGCAACCACATGGGGGAGGCGGAGATCAGAGGCCTCTGGTCTCCGGCGGAGTCCGGGCTCCACATCAACCTTCTGGAGCTTCGGGCGATTCGTCTTGCACTCAAAGCATTCCTTCCCTCTGTCCGGGGAAGAGTAGTGCAGGTGTTCACGGACAACACCACCGCCATGTGGTACTGCAACAAACAAGGCGGGGTGGGGTCGTGGACCCTATGTCAAGAGGCCCTCCGCCTCTGGACATGGCTGGAACATCAGGGCATATCCCTGGTGGTTCAACACCTGGCAGGTTCGCTGAACGCCAGGGCGGGCGAACTCAGGTGCATGATGGATCACGAATGGCATCTCCACTTGGAGGTAGTGCAAGGTCTCTTTCGACAGTGGGGAGAGCCTTGGTTAGACCTATTCGCCACCGAAGAGAACGCGCAATGTCAGCAATTCTGCGCGTTGGAATTTCCAAGACGGCACTCGCTAGGCGACGCTTTTCATCGCGAGTGGAGTTGCGGTCTTCTATACGCCTTTCCGACTATACCACTTCTGCCCAGAGTGCTGAAGAAGATCAAGCGCGACCGGGCCGAAGTCATTCTTGTGGCCCCGGATTGGGCACGAAGAGTCTGGTATCCCGAGCTGCTACACATGGCCATCGATCCTCCGATCAGGCTGCCTCTTCAGGAGGATCTTCTGTCGCAGCAGCAGGGGACGGTCCTCCACCTGAACCTGTCCAGCCTCCACCTCCTTGCGTGGAGAGTGAGCGGCTGCAGTTGACGTCGTTTGACCTGCCTCCCGAAGTCTGTGATGTTATCTTGGCAGCCAAGCGTCCCTCGACTAAGACGGTATATGCCTGTAGATGGAACAAATTTGTGGCATGGTGCGCAGCAAAGGCTGTGGATCCCCTTTCTGCCCCCCTTTCTGAGGTTCTCTTGTTCATTCTTTCTTTGGCCCAGCAGGGCTCTGCTCTGGGCACTCTTAAGGGCTACCTCTCGGCCATTTCAGCCTTTCTTAGGCTTCCTGATCAGCCTTCTCTTTTCAAGTCCCCTGTTGTAAATCGCTTCCTAAAGGGCATTACTCATCTTTTTCCTCCTATTCCCTTCGTAATGCCTCAGTGGGACTTGAACTTGGTTCTGACTTACCTTATGTGCGCTCCCTTTGAGCCACTTCATAACTGTCCTCTTTGTCTTCTTACCTTAAAGACTGCTTTTCTGGTTGCCATCACCTCTGCTCGCAGGGTGAGTGAGCTCCAGGCTCTTTCTTCAAAACCTCCTTTCCTTGGCTGTTCATCCGGACAAGGTTGTACTAAGAACCAGACCTTCCTTTCTTCCCAAGGTGGTTACTTCTTTCCACATTGGCCAAACCATCACTTTGCCCACCTTCTTTCTGCCTCCGCATCCTTCAAAAGAAGAAGAGAGGCTCCACCGTCTGGATCCAAAACGGGCGCTTTCCTTTTATTTGGATTGCACCAAACAATTCCAGGTGGATGATCAGCTCTTTGTGAGCTACGTGGGCACTAAGAAAGGTCGGGCCGTGCACAAACGGACCATCTCTAGGTGGGTCGTTTTGTGCATTAAGGCTTGTTATTCCTTGGCAAAGAAGGAGCCTCCAGTGGGACTGGGCGCCCATTCCACCAGGGCGACGGCAGCTACTACTGCTTTGGGACGAGGAGTCCCCCTTAATGACATCTGTCAGGCAGCTACGTGGGTATCTTTGCACACGTTCACTAGACGCTACTGCCTGGACAGCCAAGTCCAGAGAGACGGCTTCTTTGGCTGTTCTGTTCTCCAGGTCCTTTCTGGTGTGAAGTTGTTTATATATACCTGAAAGAGACACGTTAGTGATAGATTCCTTACCTTAGAATATCCCCAGGCGTCAGTCTGGATCCAGAAAGTTTTCGTCAGCAGTACCCCTGCGCGTCGGAAGGTGGTGTCGTGCGGCTCCGTGTCCGTTGTGATCGCCGGGATGACGTCGCGGCAGCTACTTAGACGCCGCCCTTGTGCACTGACGTCAGTTCTTTCTTTTTCCACGCCAGCAAGCGCAGATCCGGAGAGAGCGGTACCCCCAGTCATTTTTTGACTGAGTTTATGGAGATTTTTTGTCTCGGCTTTTCAAGTCGATCGACTCCTGGTGCAGTTAGGGATGCCCGGGTTTAAGTCTTGCGAGGACTGTCATCGGATGATGTCGGTGACGGACCCGCACCGCATGTGTCTCTTTTGCCTGGGGCGCGACCACGACCCCAAGTCATGCCCCAACTGCCGGTCCATGGCACCGAAGTCTTTGCAGGAGTGGTCCCGAAAGCTGCTTGAAGCCCGGCAGTCGGCTCCGCGCCGTGAAAGGTCCCGGTCCCGAGGGAGGTCGAGGGACCAGTCGCGGAGCCACCACCATCGGAAATCGTCCAAATCAAAGTCTTCGCACTCGGGGTCAGGTAAGGCGAAGCACCAAAAAAAGTCAAAGAAACGTCATCGTTCTCCGACTTCCCATCGCCAGTCGCGTGACTCGGATGCGGGTGGTGCCGCCTACGCAGTCGCCGGCGACCTACCTGCCCTTCCCGGGTTCGTCGGCGACTCCGGCCCAGGTACAGGAATTCCTGTCCGCTATGGCTCGCCTATTTGGGCCGTCGGGCCCCTCCGGTGCGCCTTTGGGCCCTGCGGGCCCGACTGAGAGTCCTCGCCCTTTGACGCCGGTGGCTCCGGCCCCGGCGTCGCCGTCGGCTCCGGCCTCGGCGCTGCAGGACTCCCGTGGATCCCGTCGTGGATCCCGGTCGACGCCGGTTGACCTTGTGACACCTCCACTTACGTCGACCCCACCAGCACCACGTTTCACGTCGCCCAGCGTGTCGGACGACATCGGCCCCGGCTTCAGCCCCGAAGTGGAGACGGTGCCGGGAGGGTGTCGACCGACGCCGATTCCGACGCCGTTTGGGAATATGTTTCCCTATCTCCATCCTCCTCCTTTTAGACCTGTACAACAGCATGAGGAGGAAGGGGAGGACTGGGAGGGGTCTGAGGACCCTCTTGCTGCTCATTGCGAGTATGACCCGGACTGGGCAGAGGAGTTGGGGGACGCCAGTGGTCTGGACACCTCTCCAGACCTTGGCATGCTGTCTCCTCCTACCGTGGCTACGGAGGAGGGTGCTTCTTTTTCTATGGTGTTGCGTAGGGCAGCCGAGGCACTCCACCTCGAGCTACCTACTGTGGCCGTCAGGACTAACCTCCTGACAGAAGTGCTTCAGCCAGCAGTTACCTCTGCGGAACCACTGCTGCCCTTTAATAACGCACTTTCAGACGTTCTTTTGGGCTCCTGGTCCAGCCCCAACACAGGGGCTCCTGTGGACAGGAACGTGGCCCGACGCCATCGCCCGGCCCCGGGCGACCCTATTTTCCTCTCCCAACACCCCACCCCTGAGAACTTGGTTGTCCAAGCCTCCGCTTCCCCAAGCGCATTCCCTTCCGCACCCCCGGACAGGGAATCCAAGAGACTGGAACAGTTTGGGAAGTAGGTTTTTTCTTCCACCAGTCTAGGGCTGCTTTCTATGAATACCGCATGCCTCTTGGGCTGTTATTCTCACTCTCTGTGGGATATGGTGGCACAGGTGCTGCCTCAGTGTCCGGAGGAGGCCCGGACACTACTCTCCCAGGCTATTGCTGAGGGGAGAGATGCAGGAAAGTTCACGATCCGTTGTGGCCTTGACACCGCCGACTCGCTGGGCAGGGCGATTTCCACGACAGTGGCGCTCCGCCGCCACGCCTGGCTGAGGACAACTGGCTTTTCGGGGGATGTCCAAATCACTTTGATGGACATGCCCTTTGATGGCATTCGCCTCTTTGGCAACAAGGCAGACAGTGCGAAATAAAGGGCAGTGGTTTGGAGTATAGGAATAATGGCGCCACTCAGGAGAATACCATCCAGATCAGTAAGATTGTTTTGTATTTGTAACGGTGCTGAAAGGTGAGGAGCACCACCAGTCTCCCCAAGCTATCGGCCTGTGCCAATTGGTAAGACAAAGAAATGTCCCCAGCACACGTAAGGAGTAATGCAGAAATTTAAAATGCACGTTGTGAGCATAAAATATACACAAGTAAGTGGATTCTTGTAGTTTTCTTTCTTTATTCTCTATTTCTTCAGACAGCCGACACGTGTTTACGTCGCAAACAGGGTAATAATCCCGCGACTTTATCAAGGCTGTACAAAAACAAACAAGAGCAAGCAATGTACCACCTTACAGAATAACAGGTGTACAACAGCAGTATCACTCAATAGTATATACGAGTGTCGAAACAATAGATCTGTGCAAGCATGCACAAGGTGGATATTGGGTGAGACTACCCGATAGGTTCCGAATAATCAAAAGGGTATCAACGTACCCAAAGTGCCAAAAGGATGGAGGAGAAAGGTGTATTCACTATTGACTATTGAAAGGCATCTACTAAATATGTGCCGTGCAGCCAGTGTATCCAAACACAGATGAAAAATCGTGAATAGGAAATCACTAAGCTAAATAAAATTGGATGTCGATACGTCGTGAATGAAAATAAAAAGACACCACCTTGTATAGCCCAAGTGGTAGTGAGGAAGAGAGAACCACGATAAATACCTATGTTCCTGTTGTCGTCAATTCTGTGAAACAAATAACAAAAACGGCTAGAATCTACCCTCTAGTAAGTATAGCATATCCAGGTGACAGAAAACCCTTACTAAATTGAAAAACCTACTTATTTTGTGGTGATAATTCCAACCCACAAGTGGGGTTCAGTAGCTCGCAACGTCTCACTCTGTAGTTCAACCGTCGGAGGGATCCAATTACGTCCCAAACTCCAAAGTCTCAGTTTCTACAACAGATAATACCAAGACTTGATACCAAGAATGTCTCTCACAATAAGCATATGGTGAATAACATATTCGCGCTAAATTCCCTCAAGCGTTGTTAACTCTAGGTAACGTGTTCCAACAATCATTAACGCATATGTGTTCCATATGTTCATGACGTTAGCGAACCCCCTTATCTAAAAGAGTGCCTCACGCATAGACCATAACGCCAAAATTCACTCCTATATCAAACGTAAATGTTATAATATGCCGCAATCTTATCTCTAATCGGTATTCCTGTAATCTAACACGCTGTGTAACAGCAGACTTCTATTTCCTTATTACTTGTCCCAGCGGTGTAGCATAAACAATCTGCCATCCCCCTAAGGTCCACAGACAGTGGAGAGCCTGTTAACTTTCTCGCATAACTCCACCACTCCTTACCGGTTTCTTGTGTATCAGATCTCAAGACGTCGCTCAGCGTGCCATTCCGAGTACAGGACACGAGTCGAATGCCGGGTGAGGCCGTGAATATAAAGGCTACCGTCAGAACGCCTCAAACATAAACAAAGGACTCCAATTCTGTCCGCCTCCAATACGGTCATCAAAACTGAAAACAGACTCGCCCCATAACCTCTTATGTGGCGGCCATCTTGGAATTGCTAGAGTGTATCAAACACATAGGTAAAGATTCTCCTAATGGACAAAGGCCCCTCTCCTCGATATGAAAGAAAACCTAAATAATTGACAATAGTCAAAATCATAGAAACCATCGTGGTTCTGGCATGGGAAAGGGGTTAAGTATAAGCACGGTCCTCTAATGGGTTGAAAATAGAGATAAAGATATACATCTCTAACTATTATTAACAGAGGTAAATCGGAGAGAGCATGTAGAGAAATAGTGCACATATCCGTAATGTTCTCAGTGTGAATAATCTCGTGAGTATCAAATATTTGAGTGTCATTACCAGTTGACTATATTTATACTCATCCATCTCTCATGGTGAAAATTATTAATCATAAAGGTATTAGATTTTGCGGTGTAAAACGCACCCGATTATAGTTTGGCTCCGGAGAAAACACTTCATTTAAAACAGTTTATGCAAAATGCAATACACAATAGGAATGCATGTATAGTGTCATGCAAAGATCACTAGGTATGTGAAAGGTAGACATCATTTTCTGTACATCTTCATTGCGACAGCAGTAGTCGTGCACATAGTGTGGCAACTCCGCGCACTCATTTACCCAAGAAGTAATGCAGTTCATGGTCCACATTGAGCCCTAGTTCAGTACTGCGCAATCTAAGAATCCAAAGTGCTTCCCGTCTGCGAAGGGCCAGCTCTCTGTTGCCCCCTTGGATGTCTGTAGGTCTGTTCTATACCAAAAACTCAAATTGTTTGTGTGTCGTCTGGGCAGGGCATTGTGTTATATGTGCGGCAATGGGATATCTGACGTCACCTTGCTTCACTGCTCTTATATGTTCACCCATTCTTTCACGTAGTGTCCCTGATCGTGCTGCCGACATATCTTCTTTTACACCTACACTCTATTATGTAGACAACAAATTTGGTTAGGCAATTGATATTCGACTCTATCCTGTATGTCTCGTTCCCAGGGCCCTGGAATTCTGTTTTGTGGTTGCATGCCCACTTGCAGGCACTGCAGTTATTACATCCATGGAATCCCTTTGTCCGTTGTGTCAACCAAGTCTCCTTTCTCTCTAACTTCGGGTAGCTAGGGCTCAACATATTCCTTAGAGATACCCCTCGTCTGTATGTGATGGTTGGTCTGTCCGTGATGTGGTCATTGAGAGATCTGTCTGCCCTGAGCAAATGCCAGTGTCTCTTAAGGCTACGCATCAATAAGTTGTTAAATCCAGTTATCACCCGTACTCTGTCACCCTTGTTTGTGCGCGCTGTGCGTTCTCTGAGTGTGTCCTGTCTCCTGATCCTGTGTATCCTTTGTTCAGCTTTCTTAAGTATGTGACTATTGTAGCCCCTGTTCTGAAAGCGGGACATCATACTCTTTTGCATTCTTCAAATTCTGGGTCAAAACTACAATTGCGTCTTAACCTGACTAGTTCACCATAGGGAATCGACCTGATCTGGTGGAAAGGATGTGCACTAGACGCATGTAAGACCGCGTTGCAAGCTGTTTTTTTGCGAAAAAGCCTACTGTGTATTGTATTGTCTCTGATGTATAGTTCAACATCCAAAAATGCAATCCTGCTCGTGCTATGCTCAAATGTGAATTTTATGTTTAGATCATTATCATTCAGGTAATCAAAAATCCCGTCAGTTTGTGTGAGGAGCCAGTCCAGATCATCAGGCAATCGTCTATATACCTGCCCCAATACAAGATGGAATCGTTCCATTGTGACCCCATGTGACCCCAGATCCTCATCTCCTCGAACCAACCCATATAGAGGTTCGCGTACGAGGAGAAAATCTGGAGCCCATGGCCACTCCTTGCTTCTGTCTGTACCATTTCTCTTTGTGAAGGAAAACATTGTTGTCAAGTATTAGCTCAATCATTTCCATCAGCATTTCAGTATGACTCCATGCACTTGCTGATCTAGTATTCAAAGTCTTCCTGATTGCCCCCAGGCCAGAGTCTCGCCTGATGCTAGTGTAAAGGGCAGTCACATCAAGAGTCACCAAAGTCATGTTTTCATCCCAATTAAGATCTGCCATGATACCTAGGACATGTTTCGTGTCGCGTATATATGACGGCAGGTTCTTGACCATGGGTTGCAAGAAAGTGTCTACATATTCTGAGATTCTCTCAGTCGGACCCTCATTCCCAGATATTATGGGTCTGCCTGGTGGGAAAGGCAAGTCTTTGTGTATTTTCGGTAGTGTATATATACAGGGGTATCTTGGTCTATCAACTCTCATGTACGTTAATTCATTATCATCAAGTAACCCCTGCCCATGCCACTGTCTCAGATGTCTGTTGATATGGTCTATGAGCGCCCAAGTCGGATTGTTAGTGAGAGGCTCATAACATTGTTGGTCGCTAAGTTGTGATAGGATGTCATTATCATAGTTGCTACTGCGCATCACAACAATGTTACCCCCTTTGTCAGCTTCTTTAATCGTGACGTCCTTGTCACTCATAAGATCTCTCAGGGCCCTGCCTTTGATGGCATTCGCCTCTTTGGCAACAAGGCAGACAGTGCTTTGGAGAGATTTAAGGACTCGCGTGCTACGGCCAAGTCCTTGGGCCTTTCGGCCACGTGGCCTCCTCAGCCTTCTGCCTTTCGCTCCTTTCGTGCTCGCGGAAGGGGCAACCCACCACGTTCGCAACACGGCCAGAGGCTGGCGCAGTCGTGGACGTGGGAACCGCCGCGGTGGTTCAGGGGGCCAACGGCAGGGTCAGTCCACCTCCACCCCAGCCACCACTGCCTCCAAACCTTCCTAGTCCGACCTTTCAGGCCCATCAAACGCCAGTGGGTGGCAGGCTTCGCCATCACCTCCCCCACTGGCACGCCATCACTTCGGACAGGTGGGTTTTACAGATAGTCCGAAGGGGCTACTCCCTCCCCTTCGAGACTACCCATCCAGCCATGCCACCACAGTGCTACCGCATGTCGGGGGATCACTTGGCACTTCTCCAGCAGGAAGTTCTGGCCCTCTTGGCCAAGGGGACCAAAGAGCGCGTTCCAATGCCAGAAGTAGGTCGTGGTTGTTATTCCCACTACTTTCTGATTCCAAAGAAGGACAAAGGCCTGCATCCTATCTTGGACCTGCGGAACGTCAATCTCTTCCTCCGGAAGGAGAAGTTCAAGATGCTCACACATGCTCAGGTCTTGTCTGCCCTAGAACCGCAAGACTGGATGGTAGCGTTGGACTTGCAGGACGCTTACTTTCATATCCCCGTCCTGCCGGCCCACTGGCGTTACCTGCGGTTCACAGTAGGCCACAAGCACTTTCAGTTCACCGTGCTCCCTTTTGGCCTTACCAGCGCCCCTCGGGTGTTCACGAAAGTGATGGCGGTGGTCGCAGCTCATCTGCGCCGATCAGGGGTTTCAGTCTTCCCCTATCTTGACGACTGGTTGTTGAAGGCGGGCTCGCCCCAGGCAGTTGTCTCCCACCTCCAGACTATGGCCAACCTCCTGCATTTGCTGGGGTTCTCCATCAACGTGCCGAAGTCGCACCTGATTCCCTCTCAGAAGCTCCTCTTCATCGGAGCAGTTCTGGACACGGCGCAGTTTCGGGTCTATCCTCCCGAACAGCGAGTCCGGGATATTCCGGCTATGATTCCAATCTTTCAGCCCTTATCCTGGGTTTCGGTCAGGATGACCCTGAGGCTGCTACGCCTCATGGCCTCCTGCATCCTGCTGATCAATCATGCCAGATGGCATATGCGGGCTCTGCAGTGGGACCTGAAGTTCCAGTGGGCACAGCATCAGGGGAACCTGTCCGACTACGTCCAGATCTCGGAGGGCACTGCAAGATAATTACAGTGGTGGCTCACGAACCAGCATTGGGTCAGCGGCAGATCCCTCTCCCTTCCCCAACCGGAGCACACAGTAGTGACGGACGCGTCCCTCCTGGGATGGGGCGGCCACATGGGAGAGGCGGAGATCAGAGGCCTCTGGTCTCCGGCGGAGTCCAGGCTCCATATCAACCTTCTGGAGCTCCGGGCGATCCTACTTGCACTGAAAGCATTCCTTCCCTCTGTCAAGGGGAGAGTAGTGCAGGTGTTCACAGACAACACCACATCCATGTGGTACTGCAACAAGCAAGGCGGGGTGGGGTCGTGGACCCTTTGTCAGGAGGCACTGCGCCTCTGGACGTGGCTGGAACGCCAGGGCATTTGCCTGGTGGTTCAACACTTGGCAGGGTCTTTAAACGCCAGGGCGGACGAACTCAGCCGCAGGTGCATGATGGATCACGAATGGCGTCTTCACTCGGAGGTGGCGCAAGGTCTCTTTCAACAGTGGGGAGAGCCTTGTTAGATCTATTCGCCACCGAAGTTCTGCGCGTTGGAATTTCCAAGGCGGCACTCGCTCGGCGACTCTTTTCGTCGCGGGTGGAGTTGCGGTCTATTGTACGCCTTTCCGACTATACCACTTCTACCCAGAGCGCTGAAGAAGATCAGACGCGACCGGGCCCAAGTCATTCTTGTGGCTCTGGACTGGGCTCGAAGAGTTTGGTATCCCGAGCTACTCAGTATGAGCATGGATCCTCCGATCCGACTGCCTCATCGGGAGGATCTTCTGTCGCAGCAGCAGGGGACGGTCCTCCACCCGAACCTGTCCAGTCTCCACCTCCTTGCGTGGAGATTGAGCAGCGACAGTTGATTCCATTTAACTTGCCTCCTGAAGTCTGTGATGTCATTCTGGCAGCCAGGCGTCCCTCCACTAAATCAGTATACGCCTGCAGGTGGAACAAATTTGTGGCATGGTGCACAGCAAAGGCTGTGGATCCACTTTCTTCCCCTCTTTCTGAGGTCCTACTGTTCCTTCTTTCTTTAGCCCAGCAGGGCTCTGCTCTGGGCACTATCAAGGGCTACCTTTCTGCAATTTCAGCCTTTCTCAGGCTACCTGACCAGCCCTCTCTTTTCAAGTCCCCTGTTGTAAATAGATTTGTCAAAGGCATTACTCACCTTTTCCCTCCTATTCCGTTTGTGATGCCACAGTGGGACTTGAATCTAGTTCTTACTTATTTGATGTGCGCTCCCTTTGAGCCACTTCATAATTGTCCTCTTCGTTTATTAACCTTGAAGACTGCTTTCCTGGTTGCCATCACCTCCGCTAGGCGCGTGAGTGAGCTCCAGCCTCTTTCCTGTAAACCTCCTTTCCTGACTGTTCATCCGGACAAGGTTGTGCTACGCACACGTCCATCCTTTTTGCCAAAGGTTGTCACTGCCTTCCATATTGGGCAATCTATCACCTTGCCCACGTTCTTTCCGCCTCCGTACCCTTCCAGAGAGGAAGAGAGGCTCCACCATCTGGACCCAAAACGTGCGATCTCATTTTACCTCAACCGCACACAACAGTTCCGGGTGGATGACCAGCTCTTTGTTGGCTACATAGGCGCCAAGAAAGGCCGGGCTGTACACAAGAGGACTATCTCCCGCTGGGTCGTCTTGTGTATAAAAGCCTGCTATTCTCTGGCTAAGAAGGAGCCTCCAGTGGGGCTGCGCGCCGATTCTACCAGGGCAACAGCAGCTACTACTGTATTGGGACGTGGTGTCCCCCTGCAAGACATCTGTCAGGCAGCCACGTGGGCCTCGCTGCACACTTTTACTAAGCATTATTGCCTTGACAGCCAAGTCCGGAGAGAAGGCTTCTTTGGCCGTTCTGTTCTCCGTGACTTTCTGGTGTGATCTTGGTTCGCAGACCCACCACCGGGGTTGGTATTGCTGGGGTATCTATTCTAAGGTAAGGAATCTATCACTAACGTGTCTCTTTCAGATGCACAAGTTACTTACCTTCGATAACGATATATCTGTAAGAGACATTAGTTAGTGATAGATTCCTTACCGCCCCCCCCATCCTCCCCGTTCTGCGAACTGATTTCTAGGGTTAAGGTCATCCCTTTCAGGGCCCTAGTTTCAATGCACCAGTGGTCAGTATTTTGCATGGCTCTGCGTTCCTGTCGCGGAAAGTCGTGTACAGAACTGACGTCAGCGTGCGAGGGCGGCGTCTAAGTAGCTGCCCCCACGTCATCCCGGCGATCACGACGCCTACGACGGACGCGGAGCCGCACGACGCCACCTTCCAACACGCAGGGGTACTGCTGACGAAAACTTTCCGGATCCAGACTGACGCTTGCGGATATTCTAAGGTAAGGAATCTATCACTAACTAATGTCTCTTACAGATATATTGTTACTGAAGGTAAGTAACTTGTGCATATATATCTGCAGGCACGTAGCAGTTCTCTGCACGGGATACTGTTCAGGAGAGAAGCAGGATGATGACTGCATGCAGGGTACTATTACCTGCAGTTTCCTTCCTAAAAAGATTGGTAACCAATTTGTTACCTTGTACCGTGATTCGTATATCAAAAACGGTATAAGGTAACAAATTGGTTACCAATCTTCTCTCCTGAACAGTATCCTGTACGGAGAACTGTTACGTGCCCGCAGAAATTGCAGCACTGATGACGGTTACAGTAAAGAACACAACACAATGTTACAAGGATTCAAAAAGAGAGGCTATTCTGATAAAATTCTGTCCCAAGCTAGCAGCAAATTACGGGAGGTCAAACAGACATCTCTAGGAAATCAATCGACCAACATCCCAAGAATGATTACTACATACAATGTAAGATCCAATAGATTCAAATCCATCAGGAAGAGACATTGGGGTCTCATTCAAGCAGACCCCGTGATTGGCAAAAGTGTAGGTTACTCCCCTGTAGTAACCTACAAAAGACCGAGATCTCTTAAGGACAAACTAGTCCACAGTTTTCAACAATCTGAACCATCTACCAATTGGCTACAAACGAAGGAAGGGTTTTATAAATGTAATTCATGCAAGGCATGTAAACACAGTCAGAGTTGTAAAACATTGCAAACTTTTGATGGTAAGGACAGACCCATTTCCAAATTAATTACTTGTACCACAGAATATGTGATTTATGCTCTGGAATGTCAGTGTGGTCTCTGATAAGTAGGAAGCACGAAATTACAATTGAAAAAACGTATCCTAGAACATCAAAGAGCAATAACGAATCTGGATTTTAACTATCCCGTAGCCAGACACTTTTACAATACTCACAACAGCAATAACAAACTACTTAAGTTCGGTGGTATTGACAGAGTAATGAAACACATTTGAGGAGGTGACAGGGAGAAACAATTGCGCATCCTCGAATCCCGGTATATTATTGACCTAAATACCAGAATGCCTTTTGGTTTAAATAGGGAGGAAGAACTGTCGACACATATAGGAACATAGTCCCTCAGTAAGCTTCCCATGCTTTCCTTGGAATATGAAACTTGAAATTTTAAATATCTTTCCTTTCGTCACACTCCCCTTCCCCCCCCCGTCTCTCATTTCATATTAGGGTTTCCCCATCCCTAATTGTCATTTTATTGTGGGTGCACGTAGGAAACACCACGGTGAACGAAGATCCTAGATCCGGGACCTTTTATTGCCTAATCACTGTTGGGTATTATATACAACAATGAGGCACTTGCCTATGATTGGGTTCCTGCCCCAAATGGAATATCATTAATAGGATCATACCATTTTGCTCGGTTGGAGTACTTTTCACATTTATATTCATGTGAAAGGTCTAACATATATATCATATACATGTAATCGATTCATTCTTATGAAAAAGGAAACTTCACCCTGCTATGAGATCTTGCACATTCGTGGTTATGTATTACACTTTTTTCACCTATATAACAATTTTGCAACTAATTTTTGTTTCTACCATTTCCTGAGCCTTTATGTAACATTTTCCTTACATCATTGACATTTTGAGGATAGTACTGGTGTGAGGCCTGTTATAATTATATTGATTTTTGCTATCGGTACAATTACGAAAAAGAGTTGATTTAATACGAGATCCATGAATTAATTGAACCAATGGCATAGGACACAAGAAAAAAAGAGAGTCTTGAGAATTATGTTCTGAAATGAATTATTATGTTATGATCATAATGAAGGAAATACAGCAGTCAAGTCTGTTGTCGATCTTATGCTTCTAATAAGTGATGAAATTATTTGCAATACTGAGGTTTATTATTTAAAACAGACATCATTTTGGGTTTGATATTTTACAAAAGAATTGTCTCTGTGAGATTTTTTCTATGTCCATTATGAGGTATGGCCGAGATCGTGATGAAATTAGCATTGCGGCGAAGTCTTTTTTCAATCTCTTGTTTTTTCTATTTTTTGACATATTTATACATTATATATTGCACTGAAAACAATCATATATAATTGTTAAACTTATGATTGATGAAATTAATTGTGTACATGGCCTTATACTTCATGATAATTTTTTTGTGAAGGGGTAATGTCGTATCCCGAAGGATTTCTTCTGTGTTTACAATGACGTCATGTGTATTTAATGGCTCCCTTGGTTTTGGTCTGCAAACTTGACAAAGGCCGCCTCGGCTGAAACGCGTTGTTTTGCACAAATAAATTACTCATGGATAGGATTGGTGTGCCGCCTCCTTTTCATTTAGGAACGGATTTAATGGACATTTGTGGTTTCTGCCGCCACTGCTGGCACCGACACCCAAGGGCAGGCGTATGGCATTGTGGCAGTCTTGTGGAAATATATATATATATATATATATATATATATATATATATCTATATTCCCTCAGTTCTGCTACTTCAACAGACGTACTCGGACTCCACACGTATGCTTGTGAAATAATTTATTTGCAGGAAACAACGCGTTTCGGCTTCCGCCTTGATCACGTTTCAAAGTTGCAACAAACAGTGATTGAATTTAAACTGTGCCTAACATAGACATAGGACTAACACCTCATACGTGTAACGCCCACTGGAAAATGGCATCCATTTTGGAAGTTCTTGATACAATAGATATATATATACAACTTGAACTACCCTCATAGTTTGATAATTCACAGAAGAGAATTATAGCTCCCATAAGTGTTACATGTAAAAACATATACAAAATTAATTTTTTTAATATTTTTTGAAATAATATGTTTTTATATGTTTGTATTTTGTAATAATTAATTAATTAAATTAAAATTAAAAAAAAATTAATATTATTTCAAAAAATATTAAAAAAATAAAAAAAATATTTAAAAATAAATTCGCAGGGCATCGCAGTTCGTTGAAGTAAGCCGGGACTACAAACTGTAAGCTCACTGGAGAGCAAGAATTGTGCAAGATTGAGTGATTGTATGGCCGGATAACCACTGGAGGTAATGATTTGAAACCAGATAACTACAAGTCCCAGAATACTGGAAAAACCTATTCACCACTAGAGGGCGAAAACTCACCTGAGAGTATTTAAATTTGACTTATGCTGTGTTTCCTCATCCGCCCATCAAACGCTGCAAATGAGCCCGTGACCAAGGCGCAGGAGCGCTGAAACGAGTAGGGCTGATTATTGTTCAGTTTGTTAGTGTCCGGCGATCTATGAATAAAGAATGCTGTTTAAAATACAAAGTTCGTCTGCCTGCCAAGTGCGCTTTCGCTGGGGGACACCTCTCTTTTGAATAATTTTCGGCCAGTTCCGGTCGAGAAAGCTGCACTCTCGCTGAAAGAAGTGTGCTGCCTCACACAGATTGGCTGTATTCGAGTATTCGCAGGGCATCGCAGTTCGTTGAAGTAAGCCGGGACTACAAACTGTAAGCTCACTGGAGAGCAAGAATTGTGCAAGATTGAGTGATTGTATGGCCGGATAACCACTGGAGGTAATGATTTGAAACCAGATAACTACAAGTCCCAGAATACTGGAAAAACCTATTCACCACTAGAGGGCGAAAACTCACCTGAGAGTATTTAAATTTTGACTTATGCTGTGTTTCCTCATCCGCCCATCAAACGCTGCAAATGAGCCCGTGACCAAGGCGCAGGAGCGCTGAAACGCGTAGCGCTGATTATTGTTCAGTTTGTTAGTGTCCGGCGATCTATGAATAAAGATTGCTGTTTAAAATACAAAGTTCGTCTGCCTGCCAAGTGCGCTTTCGCTGGGGGACACCTCTCTTTTGAATAATTTGCGGCCAGTTCCGGTCGAGAAAGCTGCACTCTCGCTGAAAGAAGCGTGCTGCCTCACACAGATTGGCTGTGTTCGAGTATTCGCAGGGCATCGCAGTTCGTTGAAGTAAGCCGGGACTACAAACTGGAAGCTCACTGGAGAGCAAGAATTGTGCAAGATTGAGTGATTGTATGGCCGGATAACCACTGGAGGTAATGATTTGAAACCAGATAACTACAAGTCCCAGAATACTGGAAAAACCTATTCACCACTAGAGGGCGAAAACTCACCTGAGAGTATTTAAATTTTGACTTATGCTGTGTTTCCTCATCCACCCATCAAACGCTGCAAATGAGCCCGTGACCAAGGCGCAGGAGCGCTGAAACGCGTAGGGCTGATTATTGTTCAGTTTGTTAGTGTCCGGCGATCTATGAATAAAGAATGCTGTTTAAAATACAAAGTTCGTCTGCCTGCCAAGTGCGCTTTCGCTGGGGGACACCTCTCTTTTGAATAATTTTCGGCCAGTTCCGGTGGTGAAAGCTGCACTCTCGCTGAAAGAAGCGTGCTGCCTCCTACAGATTGGCTGTGTTCGAGTATTCGCAGGGCATCGCAGTTCGTTGAAGTAAGCCGGGACTACAAACTGTAAGCTCACTGGAGAGCAAGAATTGTGCAAGATTGAGTGATTGTATGACCGGATAACCACTGGAGGTAATGATTTGAAACCAGATAACTACAAGTCCCAGAATACTGGAAAAACCTATTCACCACTAGAGGGCGAAAACTCACCTGAGAGTATTTAAATTTTGACTTATGCTGTGTTTCCTCATCCGCCCATCAAACGCTGCAAATGAGCCCGTGACCAAGGCGCAGGAGCGCTGAAACGCGTAGGGCTGATTATTGTTCAGTTTGTTAGTGTCCGGCGATCTATGAATAAAGAATGCTGTTTAAAATACAAAGTTCGTCTGCCTGCCAAGTGCGCTTTCGCTGGGGGACACCTCTCTTTTGAATATATATATTCCAATGAGGGCAATGCAGGACATTTATAAGGCGTGGGTGGAGATATATCGCGGTAGCAGCAGCATCTGAGGAAGGCTATTAATGCCGAAATGCATCATGCATGCTTTGCTGTCTCCAATAAACGGCTCCTGAAGGTTTCCCCATGTGGCCTCTTTCCTTTTCCTATCGGAGGGGTGTTTTGTTTGTATTCTACTTACGCACATGCCAGAGGTGCGCAAGAGGCCCCGTTCTATTAAGCGGCAGGAGAGTTGCTGGCATCAGCTGTTTCAGCGTTTCTTTCCTTCGAGGTATCGAATTTCTCCTGCCCGCCTCGAGTGATGGTGAAGCTAGGGACTACTGCCTGGTGCAGCTCGTAACTGCACGAGGAGCCGCAATCACTATATTGTTGACTCACGGCCCAGCGGACGCCTATATTGGAGGTTGGAACGTCAAGGGGACCCAAGGGAGCCGGAGGTCTTCATTTTACCGGGACACTCCATTTGAATTGCTGCGCCTTTTCCCTGAACAGTGATCCCTTTTCCATGCAACATCCACCAGGGAGCAGTGCTTTCTGGGATATGAAGTGCTATTTTGGACTACATTGGGTGTAAAGATCATGTGACCTGGGGTCGGAACTTACCTTCCAATGAGGGTAATGCAGGACATTTATAAGGCGTGGGTGGAGATATATCGCGGTAGCAGCAGCATCTGAGGAAGGCTATTAATGCCGAAATGCATCATGCTTTGCTGTCTCCAATAAACGGCTCCTGAAGGTTTCCCCATGTGGCCTCTTTCCTTTTCCTATCGGAGGGGTGTTTTGTTTGTATTCTACTTACGCACATGCCAGAGGTGCGCAAGAGGCCCCGTTCTATTAAGCGGCAGGAGAGTTGCTGGCGTCAGCTGTTTCAGCGTTTCTTTCCTTCGAGGTATCGAATTTCTCCTGCCCGCCTCGAGTGATGGTGAAGCTAGGGACTACTGCCTGGTGCAGTTCGTAACTGCACGAGGAGCCGCAATCACTATATTGTTGACTCACGGCCCAGCGGACGCCTATATTGGAGGTTGGAACGTCAAGGGGACCCAAGGGAGCCGGAGGTCTTCATTTTACCGGGACACTCCATTTGAATTGCTGCGCCTTTTCCCTGAACAGTGATCCCTTTTCCATGCAACATTCACCAGGGAGCAGTGCTTTCTGGGATATGAAGTGCTATTTTGGACTACATTGGGTGTAAAGTTCATGTGACCTGGGGTCGGAACTTACCTTCCAATGAGGGCAATGCAGGACATTTATAAGGCGTGGGTGGAGATATATCGCGGTAGCAGCAGCATCTGAGGAAGGCTATTAATGCCGAAATGCATCATGCTTTGCTGTCTCCAATAAACGGCTCCTGAAGGTTTCCCCATGTGGCCTCTTTCCTTTTCCTATCGGAGGGGTGTTTTGTTTGTATTCTACTTACGCACATGCCAGAGGTGCGCAAGAGGCCCCGTTCTATTAAGCGGCAGGAGAGTTGCTGGCATCAGCTGTTTCAGCGTTTCTTTCCTTCGAGGTATCGAATTTCTCCTGCCCGCCTCGAGTGATGGTGAAGCTAGGGACTACTGCCTGGTGCAGCTCGTAACTGCACGAGGAGCCGCAATCACTATATTGTTGACTCACGGCCCAGCGGACGCCTATATTGGAGGTTGGAACGTCAAGGGGACCCAAGGGAGCCGGAGGTCTTCATTTTACCGGGACACTCCATTTGAATTGCTGCGCCTTTTCCCTGAACAGTGATCCCTTTTCCATGCAACATCCACCAGGGAGCAGTGCTTTCTGGGATATGAAGTGCTATTTTGGACTACATTGGGTGTAAAGATCATGTGACCTGGGGTCGGAACTTACCTTCCAATGTGGGCAATGCAGGACATTTATAAGGCGTGGGTGGAGATATATCGCGGTAGCAGCAGCATCTGAGGAAGGCTATTAATGCCGAAATGCATCATGCTTTGCTGTCTCCAATAAACGGCTCCTGAAGGTTTCCCCATGTGGCCTCTTTCCTTTTCCTATCGGAGGGGTGTTTTGTTTGTATTCTACTTACGCACATGCCAGAGGTGCGCAAGAGGCCCCGTTCTATTAAGCGGCAGGAGAGTTGCTGGCATCAGCTGTTTCAGCGTTTCTTTCCTTCGAGGTATCGAATTTCTCCTGCCCGCCTCGAGTGATGGTGAAGCTAGGGACTACTGCCTGGTGCAGCTCGTAACTGCACGAGGAGCCGCAATCACTATATTGTTGACTCACGGCCCAGCGGACGCCTATATTGGAGGTTGGAACGTCAAGGGGACCCAAGGGAGCCGGAGGTCTTCATTTTACCGGGACACTCCATTTGAATTGCTGCGCCTTTTCCCTGAACAGTGATCCCTTTTCCATGCAACATCCACCAGGGAGCAGTGCTTTCTGGGATATGAAGTGCTATTTTGGACTACATTGGGTGTAAAGATCATGTGACCTGGGGTCGGAACTTACCTTCCAATGAGGGCAATGCAGGACATTTATAAGGCGTGGGTGGAGATATATCGCGGTAGCAGCAGCATCTGAGGAAGGCTATTAATGCCGAAATGCATCATGCTTTGCTGTCTCCAATAAACGGCTCCTGAAGGTTTCCCCATGTGGCCTCTTTCCTTTTCCTATCGGAGGGGTGTTTTGTTTGTATTCTACTTACGCACATGCCAGAGGTGCGCAAGAGGCCCCGTTCTATTAAGCGGCAGGAGAGTTGCTGGCATCAGCTGTTTCAGCGTTTCTTTCCTTCGAGGTATCGAATTTCTCCTGCCCGCCTCGAGTGATGGTGAAGCTAGGGACTACTGCCTGGTGCAGCTCGTAACTGCACGAGGAGCCGCAATCACTATATTGTTGACTCACGGCCCAGCGGACGCCTATATTGGAGGTTGGAACGTCAAGGGGACCCAAGGGAGCCGGAGGTCTTCATTTTACCGGGACACTCCATTTGAATTGCTGCGCCTTTTCCCTGAACAGTGATCCCTTTTCCATGCAACATCCACCAGGGAGCAGTGCTTTCTGGGATATGAAGTGCTATTTTGGACTACATTGGGTGTAAAGATCATGTGACCTGGGGTCGGAACTTACCTTCCAATGAGGGCAATGCAGGACATTTATAAGGCGTGGGTGGAGATATATCGCGGTAGCAGCAGCATCTGAGGAAGGCTATTAATGCCGAAATGCATCATGCTTTGCTGTCTCCAATAAACGGCTCCTGAAGGTTTCCCCATGTGGCCTCTTTCCTTTTCCTATCGGAGGGGTGTTTTGTTTGTATTCTACTTACGCACATGCCAGAGGTGCGCAAGAGGCCCCGTTCTATTAAGCGGCAGGAGAGTTGCTGGCATCAGCTGTTTCAGCGTTTCTTTCCTTCGAGGTATCGAATTTCTCCTGCCCGCCTCGAGTGATGGTGAAGCTAGGGACTACTGCCTGGTGCAGCTCGTAACTGCACGAGGAGCCGCAATCACTATATTGTTGACTCACGGCCCAGCGGACGCCTATATTGGAGGTTGGAACGTCAAGGGGACCCAAGGGAGCCGGAGGTCTTCATTTTACCGGGACACTCCATTTGAATTGCTGCGCCTTTTCCCTGAACAGTGATCCCTTTTCCATGCAACATCCACCAGGGAGCAGTGCTTTCTGGGATATGAAGTGCTATTTTGGACTACATTGGGTGTAAAGATCATGTGACCTGGGGTCGGAACTTACCTTCCAATGAGGGCAATGCAGGACATTTATAAGGCGTGGGTGGAGATATATCGCGGTAGCAGCAGCATCTGAGGAAGGCTATTAATGCCGAAATGCATCATGCTTTGCTGTCTCCAATAAACGGCTCCTGAAGGTTTCCCCATGTGGCCTCTTTCCTTTTCCTATCGGAGGGGTGTTTTGTTTGTATTCTACTTACGCACATGCCAGAGGTGCGCAAGAGGCCCCGTTCTATTAAGCGGCAGGAGAGTTGCTGGCATCAGCTGTTTCAGCGTTTCTTTCCTTCGAGGTATCGAATTTCTCCTGCCCGCCTCGAGTGATGGTGAAGCTAGGGACTACTGCCTGGTGCAGCTCGTAACTGCACGAGGAGCCGCAATCACTATATTGTTGACTCACGGCCCAGCGGACGCCTATATTGGAGGTTGGAACGTCAAGGGGACCCAAGGGAGCCGGAGGTCTTCATTTTACCGGGACACTCCATTTGAATTGCTGCGCCTTTTCCCTGAACAGTGATCCCTTTTCCATGCAACATCCACCAGGGAGCAGTGCTTTCTGGGATATGAAGTGCTATTTTGGACTACATTGGGTGTAAAGATCATGTGACCTGGGGTCGGAACTTACCTTCCAATGAGGGCAATGCAGGACATTTATAAGGCGTGGGTGGAGATATATCGCGGTAGCAGCAGCATCTGAGGAAGGCTATTAATGCCGAAATGCATCATGCTTTGCTGTCTCCAATAAACGGCTCCTGAAGGTTTCCCCATGTGGCCTCTTTCCTTTTCCTATCGGAGGGGTGTTTTGTTTGTATTCTACTTACGCACATGCCAGAGGTGCGCAAGAGGCCCCGTTCTATTAAGCGGCAGGAGAGTTGCTGGCATCAGCTGTTTCAGCGTTTCTTTCCTTCGAGGTATCGAATTTCTCCTGCCCGCCTCGAGTGATGGTGAAGCTAGGGACTACTGCCTGGTGCAGCTCGTAACTGCACGAGGAGCCGCAATCACTATATTGTTGACTCACGGCCCAGCGGACGCCTATATTGGAGGTTGGAACGTCAAGGGGACCCAAGGGAGCCGGAGGTCTTCATTTTACCGGGACACTCCATTTGAATTGCTGCGCCTTTTCCCTGAACAGTGATCCCTTTTCCATGCAACATCCACCAGGGAGCAGTGCTTTCTGGGATATGAAGTGCTATTTTGGACTACATTGGGTGTAAAGATCATGTGACCTGGGGTCGGAACTTACCTTCCAATGAGGGCAATGCAGGACATTTATAAGGCGTGGGTGGAGATATATCGCGGTAGCAGCAGCATCTGAGGAAGGCTATTAATGCCGAAATGCATCATGCTTTGCTGTCTCCAATAAACGGCTCCTGAAGGTTTCCCCATGTGGCCTCTTTCCTTTTCCTATCGGAGGGGTGTTTTGTTTGTATTCTACTTACGCACATGCCAGAGGTGCGCAAGAGGCCCCGTTCTATTAAGCGGCAGGAGAGTTGCTGGCATCAGCTGTTTCAGCGTTTCTTTCCTTCGAGGTATCGAATTTCTCCTGCCCGCCTCGAGTGATGGTGAAGCTAGGGACTACTGCCTGGTGCAGCTCGTAACTGCACGAGGAGCCGCAATCACTATATTGTTGACTCACGGCCCAGCGGACGCCTATATTGGAGGTTGGAACGTCAAGGGGACCCAAGGGAGCCGGAGGTCTTCATTTTACCGGGACACTCCATTTGAATTGCTGCGCCTTTCCCTGAACAGTGATCCCTTTTCCATGCAACATCCACCAGGGAGCAGTGCTTTCTGGGATATGAAGTGCTATTTTGGACTACATTGGGTGTAAAGATCATGTGACCTGGGGTCGGAACTTACCTTCCAATGAGGGCAATGCAGGACATTTATAAGGCGTGGGTGGCGATATATCGCGGTAGCAGCAGCATCTGAGGAAGGCTATTAATGCCGAAATGCATCATGCTTTGCTGTCTCCAATAAACGGCTCCTGAAGGTTTCCCCATGTGGCCTCTTTCCTTTTCCTATCGGAGGGGTGTTTTGTATATATATATATATATATATATATATATATATATATATATATATATATATATATATATATATATATATATATATATATATATATCCATATATACATCTTTGTGCCAAAATTTCATACAACTGGCATAATTGATGAATATCTATTCGAGATTCAATTCAGTTTGGTGTCATTTTAGCTTCTTTACAGTGCATTATGTAATCTTCAAGTAGTCATTTTGTTCAAACATTTATCTTGGTATAATGGAAATGAGTTCTGAGAGTCCTTTTGGTTTTTATCAGGATTGTTTTTTTCTGCTATTTCTCTATTGTCGTGAAGAATGCAGATTGCATGGCTTTTGCCTTGCACTTGGTCCTTTTGGTCAATGAGTTAGTTCTCTTTCCCCTTGGGAGATAGATAATTTCTGATAACTGTCAGATGGTTGTTTATGGGTTTACCCCCTTTTTTCCTCAAGGCCCGACTCCTTCAGGCCTGTAGGGTTGTTTATTATTTATATGTTCTGTGACAGTGATCATGGATTCTATTAAGAGTCAAGCTCTTGTTCTGCTATTCCTACGTGTTTGTGGTCGGTTGCTAGTTATGACTGGCTGGGACTCCTTGAGAAGTTTCATAGGTTTAATTCGCAGACCCTCCTCCACGGGGTATAGCTATGGTATTTAATTCACAAGTTAAGGTATCCGTGGCTAGATGTCTCTATCAGATGTACAAGTTACTTAAATTCGGTAATGTAATGTCTGGTAGAGACACAGTCTAGCCGCAGATTCCTTAACCCCCTGCCCATCCTCCCCACTCTGAGAAGACCTGTGAGGTAAATGTTATACCCTTTTTCAGTACTGGTTAAATATATCAGTGATCACTATCTCAACTAAGGTTGGGACTCAACAAAACCACTTGGTCTGGCTATTGGGTTTTGTTTAGATGTTGCCATACCATCCACTTCCAATGGTGAGTGATCAGTAGAGTGGGGGTGTTTTCTCTTTTACAGTGGTTAAAGCCCCAGTGAGCAGTGTTGATTCATTTGGTTCTTTCTTTGAAAGTGTTTGTCTAGTATCATCATACTTTGTATTAGCACTGTCACTATGTCACATAATGGTGGGATTAAACAAACAGCTTGATGTTGTTTTTATTGTTTTTTTTTAGCTATTACCATGCCATTCATTACCATTGATAAATGGTCTGTAGAGTATGAGATTTTGAATTCCCTTGCATTCTGGTTATTCACCAGGGTGGAGGGTTTCACGTAGCCCTGTGCTTTGTTGATTCTTTTGGGGGTTTTCTTTAAAATCCATGTCCGGTATTAATATACCCATGGAGAGGTGTGGTGCAGCGGCCAGGGCAGCTGACTTCGGAGCACAGGGTTCACGGTTCGATCCCTGGCTCCGGCGGCAGCTCAGCACCATGTGACTCTGGGCAATAGCTCACTTAATTTCCACGAGGGCCCCCAGCGCCTTGAGACCCGTAAGGGTGAGTAGTTTGCGCTTTACAAATACGGATTTAGATTTTTTTTTTTTTAATATACCATTTGATGTTTTTTCTTTATTAGTGTTTCACAGGTTTTTGATCTCTTTGGCACACTCTTTCCACAACCAGTTTCTATAGTGGCTCCGCGTTCTGGCACAGAAGATTTCACAGAAGAAACTGACGTCCGCGCACCGGAGGGGACTTATATGGAACCGCTGACCTCACATCCGGAGGCGACGTCATGGCGGAGCCGTACTGCTCCGTCCCCTGGCACACAGATGTACTGCTGAAAAACTTCTGGATCCAGTCTGACACCTGGGGAGAATTCACAAGTTAAGGAATCTGAGGCTAGACTGTGTCTCTACCAGATATTACGTTACTGAAGGTAAGTAACTTGTACATCATACCTCCAACACCAGTAACAATGTTGGGATATGATTCCAACATGTTTGATACCAAACATGCCCAGGTTCGGCACAGCCACTATATAGTTAGCCATTGCGTAATGACAGATGGCCACTATATGTATCAGAATGGCTAACCGCACTTACAAAACCTGGAGAATCGACTCCGGTGTTGGTAGGGTTGTCCCGCTCATGCAGGGGCACCCACATACTTATAACCCAGCACCCTGCTTTCAGGATTGAAAGGCCTGCCTTAGGGGTGACTTATAGGTTTTAAGTGTAGTGACCTCAGATATAAGGAAACTTATATCTGTCGTAAGTGGTGCTAGCACCAGCTTACACAGGCTACAATGGCAGGCCTGTAATCACAGTTTGAGTGGTCTCTCAGGGGTGGCACAATACATGTTGCAGCCCCTGAGAGACCCCTGGTGTACCTATGCCCTGGGTACCTTAGTGCCATATACTAGGGACTTATAAGGGTACACCAGTAGCCAATTGTGATGGTACAAAAGTACTTACCATGGTCGAATTTAAGGAGGAAGCACAGTGATTGGAGTCCTGATTAGCAGGATCCCAGTCAGACTAGTCAAAAATAACATACTGACACCAGCAAAAAGTGAGGGTAACCATGAAAGCAGATCCTTCTTTCCTACAATTACCACTCATAGTGGTTAATTCAAAGATGTATCTATATTTTTGGCATACTGTTTCCATAACCAGTTTCTATGGTAGCTCTGCGTTTTGGCACGGAAATTAGTCCAGCAAGAAACGGACGTCAGCGCATCAGGAAAGGGCTTATATGGACTCCGTCAACATCACATCTGGTGGATGACGTCGCTAAGGAGTCGCACAACGCCCTTAACCGACGCGCAGCAGTTCTGCTGGGAATTTTTTTCCAGATCCAGTCTGGCACCTGGAGACAATTCTAAGGTAAAGAATCTGCGGCAACACTATGTCTTTACCAGATAAAGCGTTATTGAAGGTAAGTAACTTGCCCATCTTTTAAGTGCATTTCAGTTATTTTTATGGTTGTATGAGATGTGTTGGCATGTGCCGTATGCTACGTATGTTATGGCATATGTATTGTTGGTTCACCCGTTAGCCTCGGAAAAAATGAGTGGGAACTGACGTCAGCACACCGACGAGATCTTCTTATGGCTCCGATGATGTCATGCTGAGTCGCGTGCGGAACCGTGGTGTTGTGACGTCCTCGTTGACGTAGGAGAGCTAGAGAGAAAGGTTTTCATGGAATGCTGCACATGGGGCATATTCAAAAGGTGAGGAATCCACAGGTAGATAAGGTATCCACCAGAAAAAGCGTTACCGAAGGTTAGTAACTTGTTCATCTGGTAGAGACTATTTCTGATGGATACATCTGCCTGTGGATTCCTCACCTTTTGAATTTACCCCTGCACCAGCATTCCACGGAAACTTTTTTGTAGCTCTCCCACGTCGACGAGGACGTCACAATGGCACGGTCCGCTCGCGACTCCGTATGACGTCACCGGAGCCACAAGTAGACCTCATCGACGTGCTGATGTCAGTTCCCTTTTTTCCGCGCCATCGACGCGTAACGGTTTTCTGGGACTCTCCATTTTCTTCACAGTTACTTTGTTATCTGCTGTTTCCCTTTGTGTAGCAGTGCTATGGCGACATCGAAGAAGTCGGGTTTCAAGCCCTGCAGAGAGTGTGGGGGTCATATGTCTATCACTGACCCTCATGAGGACTGTTTGTGGTGTCTTTCTTTGGATCACGACGTCGGAGGCTGCTCCAGTTGTCGGAAGATGAATCCAAAGGCTTTGAAGGAGCATGAGGCTAAGCTTTTTATGGCAAAGGCAAGAAAGGAGAAGAGCGGCCGAAAGAGGTCTAAGTCAAAATCGAAGTCGTCGACTTCGCATACTCCGAAGTCGAGGAAACATAAAAAGAAGAGAAGGCACGGTTCCTGACGTCGATCATCGAAGGATAGAGCCTCGAGGTCGCCGTCCCTGGCTTCGCAACGTCGTTCTAAAGACTTCATCTCGCCGTCGCCTTCTCCTTCTCCTCAAGCAACTCCGGCTCACTCTCCGACACCGAGAGGTTCTCCGGCGCAGTCACCGACGCCGAGGGGTTATCCGGCGCCAAGGTTATCTCCGGCGCCGAGAGATTCTCAGTAGCCTAGAGTGTCTTCTCCAGTGCCTGCGACCTCACGTGTTTTGGGCCCCGACGCCTACTCAGCCTCAAGTGGATTCAGACTCGGCTCCTTATCCACCCTTTCCTGGACCTGGGTCGGATCCTTCGCATTTTCTTAATGCGATGTACGGCATGTTTACCAGAGCAGCTTACCCTACCGGTGCACCGTCGGGCCCCGTGGGTCCGCTTGCATTCAATTTGGGCGTTCTACAGCATTATGCCCAGGCACCCTTCGTGCCCTTTATGCGGACGGCGCCGTCTTGGCAGTTTCCGGCTCCGAGGTTCTCGACGCTGTTTTCTCAGTCTCCGGCACCATCTGATGGACCTTCTTCCCCTCGGCTTCATTCGCCGCCGATACCTTCATCGGAGGCTCTTCCATCGACGCCGGTGTCTCCGGCGCTACGCTTGGCACCGCCAACCCCGGTTCCGAAGTTGCGGTTAAGAAGAGAGGCCCAAAGGCTATTGGAAGAGGAAGAATTTCAGCGGGAGGAAGCTGAAGAAGGCAAAATTGATGAGACTGTTGATGAATTTGAGGGCCTTAAGGAGGCGAGTGGTCTAACACTTCCCCAGAGTTAAGCTTTCATCACCAAAGGCCTCTCTTTCTCATGATGTGGCACCTTATCATGCTGTGATTAGTAAGGCAGCTGTACTTTTAGACCTTCAATTGCCCACTGCTGAGTTCAGGCCAAATATTCTTACGGAAGTTCTACATTCCCCATCTTCTGTGGTTGAGCCCCTTTTGCCTTTTAATGAAGCTTTAACTGAGCCAATTCTTGAGGTGTGGCGGAAGCCCCTTTCTGCTCCTGCTGTTTCAAAGTCTGTAGCAAGGAAGTACAGGCCTGCTCCTGGTGATCCTGCTTTTCTTTCTGCTCATCCTTCACTGGAAAGTTTAGTAGTGCAGGCTTCCTGTTCTAAGCAGTCGTTGGGATATTTTCCTCAGGCTCCTGCTGACAGAGACTCTAAACAATTGGAGCAGACTGCCAAGAAGGTCTTCTCTTCCTCCAGCATGGCGTTGAAGTCCACCAATGCTAAGTGCTTGTTGGGGAGGTATATTCATGCCCTAATGGATTCGGCCAAGCAGTTGGCTCCCAAGTTACCGGATGGTGATACTGGCTCCTTTTTAGAAGTGCTGGCGGATACGCAGGCTGCAGCTCGTCAAGTTATCCAGTCTGGTCTGGATACTGCTGATTCGGTAGCCAGGGTGATGGGTTCCTCTATTGCCAACAGAAGGCATGCCTGGCTTAGGTCTTCTGGTTCTCGCCGGATGTGCAGGCTACCCTCCTCGACTTGCCGTTCGATGGGTCAAAGCTTTTTGGAGAAAAGGCCGATTCTGCGCTGCAGAGGTTTAAAGACAGTATGGCCACTGCAAAATAATCGGGTCTTCAATCTCAAACCAGGGGTTTTGGATATAAAAGATACCGTGGTTTTGGTAAGGCGGCTTCCTTTCATGGCAGACAGCAGCCTCGGCAGCAGCAGAATCCTCTGTACAGATCTTAAAGAGGAAAGGGCGGAGGTCGTCTGCAAGGTGCATCTCGTCAACTCTCCTCCTCCTCTTCTTCCTCTCCTGCCCCCACCACCGGTGCCACAGGAGAGCAGCTCTAGATCCCCCATCTTGGAGCATGCTGGTCCTGTAGGGGTCGGGTGTCCCATTTTCTACAAGATTGGAAATCTATCACTTCAGACCTTTGGGTTTTCAATCTTGTGGAAAATGGGTACGCCCTTCCCTTCCGGGAGTTTCCTCCTCCTTACCCTCCTCGCCAGGGCTGGTGTTCAGAGGACCATTTGCTGCTTCTGCAGCAGGAGGTTCTTGCCTTATTGCAGAAAGGTACGATAGAGGTGGTCCCGGAGCAGGAAAGGGGTCAGGGATGCTACTCCCGGTATTTCCTGATTCCCAAGAAGGACGGCAGATTAAGGCCTATCCTGGACCTCAGGGTCTTGAATGTTTACCTCAAACAGGAGAAATTCAAGATGTTGACCCTAGCTCAGGTTCTTCAGGCGCTGCAACAAGAGGACTGGATGGTGTTGATCGAATTGCAGGATGCATATTTTCACATCCCCATCCTTAAGTCGCACAGGAGGTATCTCCATTTTACGGTGGAGTCTCAGCACTACCAGTTTGCAGTCCTTCCGTTCGGTCTTACTTCCGCACCTCGAGTCTTCACAAAGGTGATGGTGATGGTGGCAGCTCATCTCAGGAAGTCGGGGATTCCTGTTTTCCCCTATCTGGACAACTGGCTGCTCAAAGCGAAGTTGCCAGAGATGGTGCTTCATCACCTGCACGCAACAGCATGGCTGTTGTTCGACTTGGGCTTCTCTATAAATGTGCCCAAATCTCACCTGGTGCCCTCACAGCGCAACCTGTTCATAGGGGCAGTACTGGACATGGTTGTGTGTCGAGCTTTCCCGCCTCCGCAGAGGATTCTCGACTTTCAAGAGATGATTCCTGTGTTTCACGTTGGAGCGGTTGTTCCAGTCTTGAAGGTCCTACGCCTGCTCCGTCTGTTCGCTTCCTGCATTCTGTTGGTCAACCATGCAGCTGGCACATGAGGGCACTCCAGTGGTGCCTCCGCAGGCAGTGTTATCAGCACAACGGAGATCTCAGGGAGACGGTCAGGATCTCCAGAGACTTCAGCATATCTGACTTGGTGGAGTGTGGAGGGCAATCTGTCGCAAGGAAAGCCCTTTCATCTTCCTTCACCGGTGGCCACAGTAATCACGGATGCCTCCACTCTAGGGTGGGGTGCTCATCTGGGGGATCTGGAGATCAAAGGCCTTTGGTCTCCAGAGGAAAGGTTGTTTCATATCAACCTGCTGGAATTGCGGGCGATACGTTTAGCTCTCAAGGCCTTTCTTCCCTCCTTTTGCGGTCAGTCGGTTCAGGTCCTGACGGACAACACTACCGCAATGTGGTATATAAACAAACAGGGAGGAGTAGGGTCGTATCGTCTCTGCAGAGAGGCTCTGCGACTCTGGTCCTGGGCTCAGGACCATCAGATTTCTGTTATGGCAAATCATCTGGCAGGAGTGCTAAATGTGCGTGCGGACAGTCTCAGTCGACCCTTCACGGCCTATCACAAGTTGTGACTTCATCCGGAGGTGGTCCATCTCATCTTCAGGATGTGGGGATTTACTCAGGTGGACCTCTTTGCCACTCGCGAGAACGCGCACTGCCCGTCGTTCTGCAGTCTCCAGTTTCCGATGCAGGGAGCGTTGGGGGACGTGTTTCAGTTGGAATGGGGTTCGCAGCTCCTTTACGTGTTTCCTCCCATACCCTTGATTCCTCGGGTTCTGAGGAAGATTTGCCAAGACCGGGCCCAAGTTATATTGATCGCCCCGGACTGGACATGAATGGTGGGGTACACAGATCTACTTCACCTCTCATCGCACCCTCCGCTCCGTCTCCCTCTCAGGGCAGATCTCCTCTCGCAGTCGCAGGGGCAGGTTCTATACCCCCACCTCCAGAGCATGCACCTTTAGGCCTGGAGATTGAACGGGCAACCTGAGTTCTTTCTCTTTCCCTCCGGATGTGGTGGATGTTATTTTATCTTCCAGGAGACACTCCACCAAATCTGTTTATTCCTCCAGGTGGTCCAAATTTGTGAAATGGTGTGGAGAGAGGTCTATTGATCCTTTAAAGGCCCGTTTGTCTGATGTGCTTAGTTTCTCTCTTTCCTTGGCTCAGCAGGGTTGTGCTGTGGCCTCGGTAAAGGGTTATTTGTCGCCTTGTCGGCTTTCCTTTGTTTGCCGGACCAGCCACCTTTATTTAAATCTCCAGTTGTTATGAGGTTCATTAAGGGCCTTACCAATAGGTTTCCTCCCATTCCCTTCATTATGCCTCAGTGGGATCTAAATCTTGTACTCACTTTCCTAATGGGCTCTCCGTTTGAGCCTCTTCATAGTTGTCCTTTGAAGCTTCTTTCTTTCAAAACGGTCTTTCTGATCGCTATTACCTCAGCCAGGAGGGTAAGTGAGCTTCAGGCTCTTAGTTCCAAACCTCCGTTTTTGACCATTCATGCAGAAAAGATGGTACTCAGGACCAGGGCTCCTTTCCTGCCTAAGGTGATTACTCCTTTCCATCTAGGGCAATCCATTACCTTACCTACTTTCTATCCTCCCCCTCACCCTTCCAAGGAGGAGGAGAGACTTCATCACCTGGATCCTAAGAGGGCTGTCAGTTTCTATCTGGACAGAACCAAGGATCTGAGACTGGATGATCAGCTCTTCGTGGGCTACGTTGGACAAATGAAAGGCAAGATGGTTCACAAGCGAACACTCTCCAGTTGGATCTTCTTGTGCATCAAGATCTGCTACGCCTTGGCTAAGAAGTAACCGCCTGAAGGTATTGGAGCTCATTCCACCAGAGCTAAGTCTTCTTCTTCTGCTTTGGCTAGAGGTGTTCCTGTTGTTGACATTTGTAAGGCAGCAACTTGGGCCTCCCTCCACACCTTTGCGTAGCATTACTGCTTGGATTCGGACGTTAGGAGGGATGGCCATTTTGCACGTTCTGTGCTGCAGGACTTTTTTGTGTGAGTAGGTGGACACCCTCCTCCGGGAGCAGGACTGCTGTGGGATTCAATTCAAAAGGTGAGGAATCCACAGGCAGATGAATCCATCAGAAAAACAAGTTACTTACCTTTGGTAACGCTTTTTCTGGTGGATACAGTATCTGCCTGTGGATTCCTCACTGACCCACCCGCCTCCCCGTTGTCCACCTTCATATACTAAAGGTATTATTGGTTATTTGACATGGTTGTTTCTCTATGTCTTTTGATTGCCTTGCTATTGGTGTTTAAGAAATGCTTTGTTTCTTTAGCTTTTCCTATTTTTCTTTATGCTGTGTGTATTTATTTCTGATGGATACTTCTGCCTGTGGATTCCTCACCTTATGAATACCCCCTGCGCCAGCATTCTGCAGGAAATTCTTTCCTAGCTCTCCCACGTCGACGAGGACGTCACAATAGCACGGCTCCGCTCGCGACACCGCAAGACGTCATCGGAGCCATAAGAAGACATCGTCGGCATGCTGACGACAGTTCCCTTTTTTCCGCGCCGTCGACGCTTAACGGTTTTTCTTAGGGCTCTCCATTTTCTTCGAGAAAAACTTTGTATCTTTGTTGTTTCCTGATGGCTACTTCGAGGAAGACTGGATTTAAACCCTGCAGAGAGTGTGGCGGGCACATGTCGATCACGGACCCGCATGAAGATTGCCTCTGGTGTTTATCTTCGGATCATGACGTCGAGGAGTGTCGAAGCTGCAGAAAGATGAATCCTAAAGCCATCAAGGAGCGTGAAGCTAAGTTATTCATGGCCAAAGCCAAAAAAGAAAAAAAAGGTCGTAAGAGGGCGAAGTCTTCGTCTTCTCATACATCGAAGTAGAAGAAACACAAGAAGACCAAGAGGAGGCATGGTTCTCGACACCGATCTTCGAAGTCCAGAGTCTCGAGGTCGAGGACTCCGACTCCGGCTGAACGACCTCGAAGGAAGGACTTTGTATCTCCATCTCCTTCTCCTCAGGTGTCGCCGATTCCATCTCCGGATCCGGTGTCGCCGGCTTCGAAAGGTTCTTCGCAGCATGAAGGCTCGCCGGCTCCGGCAATGTCTCCGGAGCCTAGGGAGTCGTCTCCAGGTCGGGTGACTTCTCCCGTGCGGGCACCGTCCCCGGCTCCGCAGCCTCCAGCACGACCTAGGGAAGGTACGGATCCATATCCTGCTTTTCCTGCTCCAGGATCAGACTCTTCGCATTTTTTAAATGCGATGTTTAACATGTTTGCCAGGGCCTCTGCTCCATCCGGTGCGCTTTCGGGCCCCGTTGGTCCTTTGGCCTTTAACTTGGGTGTTCCTCAATTTTATCCTCAGGCACCCTATATGCCATTCTTGCCGTCGACTCCGGCTTGGCAATTCCCGGCGCCGAGATCTTCCACTCCGGCCCCTCGATCTCCTTCAGCTGTTGACTCGGCTCCACCTCGAGTTCGATCGACGTCGAGGGTTGAAGCTGATGCGCCTCCATCGACGTCGCTGATGGCTTCACCGACGTCGCATGTGGCGCCGTCGACGCCGATTCCTAGACAACGTTCTAGAAGAGAGGCGCAGAGGCTTCTTGAAGAGGAGGAATATGCACAGATTCAGGAGGAGGGAGAGATAGTTGATTCTATGGACGAGTTGGAGGGCCTCCAAGAGGCAAGCGGCTTGGATACTTCTCCTGAATATGATCTTCCATCTTCAAAGGCTGGTGTTGTGCAGGGTATTGCTCCTTATCATGTGGTCATAAAGAAAGCGGCTGATTTACTTGGTCTTCAGCTACCCTCGGCTGAGGTGAAATCTAATATTCTTACTGAAGTGCTTAATACTTCTTCTTCCACAACTGAACCGTTGCTTCCCTTTACGGATGCTTTGACGGAGCCAATATTGGAGGTGTGGCAGAAGCCTTTGTCTGCCACTGCGGTTTCTCGCTCCATTACTAGGAGATACAGGCCTGCTCCTGGTGATCCGGTTTTTTTATCCTCTCATCCTACGCCGGAGAGTCTAGTTGTTCAGGCTTCTTGCTCGAAGCAATCGTCCGGCTCTTTCCCTACCATTCTTGGAGATAGGGACTCTAAGAAGATGGAGCAGGCCGCAAAGAAGGTGTTCTCTTCTTCAAGTATGGCCCTTAAATCCACTAATGCTACCTGTCTTCTTGGAAGGTATATCCATGCATTAATGGACTCAGTCATGCAGCTAGCTCCTAAACTGCCCGAGGAGGATCGGGCTAATTTCTTGGAAGTCCTTACTGATTCACAGGCTGCTGCACGTCAAGTAATTCAGTCGGGACTGGACACTGCTGACTCTGTGGCTCGTGTGATGGGGTCTTCAGTGG
Source organism: Calotriton arnoldi (assembly GCA_963921515.1). Classification (NCBI taxonomy): domain Eukaryota; kingdom Metazoa; phylum Chordata; class Amphibia; order Caudata; family Salamandridae; genus Calotriton; species Calotriton arnoldi. Next base: position 230,431 of record CAWUFW010008470.1, on the reverse strand, counting down.
CTGCAAGGAGACAGGCTTGGCTTCGTTCGTCTGGTTTCTCACCTGATGTTCAGGCAACTTTGCTGGATTTGCCCTTTGATGGATCAAAACTCTTTGGTTCAAAGGCGGACTCTGCATTAGAGCGCTTTAAGGACAGCAGGGCTACGGCAAGGTCTCTAGGCCTCCAGGTGCAGTCCAGAGGATATGGCTACAAGCGATATCGTGGATTTGGGAGGTCGGCTTCCTTTCGTGGCCGCCAGCAATATCAGCAGGGCCAGCAACAGCAGAATCCCTTGTACAAGTCATACAGAGGGAGGAATAAAAGAGGTCTCAGGGGTGCAGCACAGCAACAATCCTCCTCCTCCTCTTCCTCCACTTCCCCTCCAGCCACCGTTACATCAGGAAAGCAGTTCTAGATCCCCCATCTTAGAACATGTTGGTCCGGTTGGAGGTCGGGTGTCCCACTTCCTACAAGAGTGGAGACTGATCACATCAGATCGTTGGGTCTTGAATCTTGTAGAGAATGGGTACACCCTCCCCTTTTTGGAGTTTCCTCCTCCTTACCCTCCTCGCCAAGGTTGGTGCTCGGAGGACCACTTACTGCTTTTACAGCAGGAAGTTCTTACCTTGCTACAGAAAGGTGCGATAGAGGTGGTTCCGGAGCAGGAAAGGGGTCAGGGTTGCTACTCCCGGTATTTTCTGATTCCCAAGAAGGATGGTCGATTGAGGCCAATCCTGGATCTCAGGATTTTGAACCTTTATCTCAGACAGGAAAAGTTCAAAATGTTGACCTTGGCTCAGGTTCTTCTTGCGCTGCAACAGGAAGACTGGATGGTGTCCATCGATCTACAGGATGCGTATTTTCATCTTCCCATCCTGAAGTCGCATCGGAAGTATCTCCGGTTCACGGTAGGGTCGCAACATTATCAGTTTGCGGTTCTTCCGTTCGGTCTTACTTCCGCACCTCGAGTCTTTACAAAGGTGATGGCCGTGGTAGCGGCTCATCTCAGAAGGTCAGGGGTCCCTGTTTTCCCCTACCTGGACGACTGGCTGTTGAAAGCGGAGTCTCCAGAGTTGGTTTCGCGCCACTTGCAGGTGACAGCTCATCTGTTATTCAAATTGGGTTTTTTGATAAATGTACCCAAATCTCACCTGGTGCCTTCTCAGCGCAACCTGTTCATAGGGGCAATACTGGACACTTCCATGTGTCGTGCATACCCTCCTCAGCAGAGGATTCTCGACATACAGGAAATGATTCCTTTATTTCATGATGGAGCGGTTGTTCCAGTCCTGAAGGTTCTTCGCCTGCTCGGTCTGTTCGCTTCCTGCATACTGTTGGTTAACCATGCACGCTGGCACATGAGGGCACTCCAGTGGTGTCTCCGCAGGCAGTGGTATCAGCACAATGGAGATCTCGGGGAGAAGGTCAAAATCTCCAGAGAAGCTGCAGCGGAGCTGATTTGGTGGAGTGTGCAGGGCAACCTGCCTCAAGGAAAGCCCTTTCAGCCTCCTCCACCGGTGGCCACAGTGATCACGGATACCTCCACTCTAGGGTGGGGTGCTCATCTGGGGGATCTGGAGATCAAAGGACTTTGGTCTCCAGAGGAAAGGTTACTTCATATCAACCTGCTGGAATTACGAGCGATACGTTTGGCACTAAAGGCCTTCCTCCCTTCCCTTCGCGGTCAGTCGGTTCAGGTCCTGACGGACAACACTACCGCGATGTGGTGTATCAACAAACAAGGAGGTGTAGGGTTGTTTCGTCTCTGTCGAGAGGCGCTGCGGCTCTGGTCCTGGGCTCAGAACCATCGGATTTGTGTGTTCGCAAATCATCTGGCCGGTGTGCTGAATGTTCGTGCGGACAGTCTCAGTCGGCATTACTCGGCCGATCACGAGTGGCGACTTCATCCAGAGGTGGTCCATCACATCTTCCAGATGTGGGGGTCCCCTCGGTTGGACGTTTTTGCCACTCACGAGAACGCGCACTGCCCGCTATTCTGCAGTCTCCAGTATCCGATGCAGGGAGCGTTGGGGGACGCGTTTCAGTTGGATTGGAGCTCACAACTCCATTACGCGTTTCCTCCCATACCCTTGATTCCTCGGGTTCTGAGGAAGATTCGCCAAGACAGGGCCCAAGTTATATTGATCGCCCCAGATTGGCCAAGAAGGGTGTGGTACACAGATCTACTTCACCTCTCATCGCACCCTCCGCTCCGTCTCCCTCTCAGGGCAGATCTCCTCTCGCAGTCGCAGGGGCAGGTTCTACACCCCCACATCCAGAGCCTGCACCTTCATGCCTGGAGATTGAACGGGGCAACCTGAGTTCCTTCTCTCTCCCGCCGGATTTGGTGGATGTTATTTTATCGTCCAGGCGACACTCCACCAAGTCTGTTTATTCATCCAGATGGTCCAGATTTGTTAGGTGGTGTGGAGAGAGAGACATTGACCCCTTGAAGGCCCGTTTGTCTAATATTCTTGAGTTTTCACTTTCTTTGGCACAGCAAGGTTGTGCTGTAGCCACTGTTAAGGGCTATTTGTCGGCTTTTTTATGTTTGCCGGACCAGCCGTCTTTATTTAAGTCTCCCATTGTCATGAGGTTTATTAAAGGTCTTACAAATAAGTTCCCTCCCACACCTTTCATTATGCCTCAGTGGGATTTGAATCTCGTCCTTACCTTTTTAATGGGTTCTCCGTTTGAGCCTCTTCATACTTGCCCGTTGAGGCTTCTTTCTTTTAAAACGGTTTTCTTGATTGCCATTACCTCGGCTAGGAGGGTAAGTGAGCTTCAGGCTCTTAATTCGAAACCTCCTTTCTTGACCATTCATGCGGATAAGTTGGTCTTAAGGACCAGGGCTGCTTTCCTTCCCAAGGTGGTTACCCCTTTTCATTTAGGACAATCCATTACTTTACCTACCTTCTATCCTCCCCCTCCCCCTTCCAAGGAGGAAGAGATACTGCATCGTTTGGACCCAAAGAGAGCTGTCAGCTTTTACATGGATTGGACAAGGGATCTGAGGCTGGACGATCAGCTCTTTGTGGGCTATGTTGGGAAGATGAAAGGCAAGGCTGTGCACAAGAGGACTCTCTCCAGGTGGATTATCTTGTGCATCAAGATTTGCTACGCCTTGGCCAAGAAGGACCCTCCTGAAGGTATCAGGGCTCATTCTACCAGAGCTAAGTCTACTTCTTCTGCTTTGTCTAGAGGTGTTCCTATTGATTACATTTGTAAGGCAGCAACTTGGGCCTCCCTCCACACCTTTGCGAAGCATTACTGCTTGGATTCCGAGGTTAGGAGGGATGGCCATTTTGCTCGTTCTGTGCTGCAAGATTTTTGGTTTAGTCAGGTGGACACCCTCCTCCAGGAGAGGTACGGCTTTGGGAGTCTATTCATAAGGTGAGGAATCCACAGGCAGAAGTATCCATCAGAAGAACAAGTTACTTACCTTCGGTAGCGCTTTTTCTGGTGGATACAATATCTGCCTGTGGATTCCTCACTGTCCCGCCCGCCTCCCCGTTGTCCACCTGTTTCTACCAAAAGATGTTTAAATTAATATGTCTTGATCATGTTGAAATTTTGATAATGAGAAATACCTTCTCAGTTGCAATTTCGCAATGTCTTGATTATGCAATTGTGAATTTATGTATGTTTATTTATTTGGTATGCTATGTTTGCATTTGAAAATGTGTCGGTCCGCCCGTTTGCCTCAGTGGCACGGAAAAAATGGGTGGAACTGACGTCAGCAAACCGACGAGGTCTTCTTATGGCTCCGATGACGTCTTGCGGTGTCGCGAGCGGAGCCGTGCTATTGTGACGTCCTCGTCGACGTGGGAGAGCTAGGAAAGAATTTCCCACGGAATGCTGGGGCAGGGGGTATTCATAAGGTGAGGAATCCACAGGCAGATATTGTATCCACCAGAAAAAGCGCTACCGAAGGTAAGTAACTTGTTAGTTTATATTGTATACTGTGTATACTCCAATTATGTTGTCGGTCCACTCATTCGCCTCGGAGGCACAGAAAAAATAGGTGGAACTGACGACGAGGCCTACTTGTGGCTCAGGTGATGTCATACGGAGTCGCAAGCGGAGCCGTGCCAGTGTGACGTCCTCATCGACGTGGGAGAGCAAGTAAAAAGTTTCCGTGGAATGCTGGCACAGAGGTAAATTCAAAAGGTGAGGAATCCACAGGCAGATACTGTATCCACCAGAAAAGCGTTACCGAAGGTAAGTAACTTGTTCATCTAGCCGCATATTCCTTACCAACCCACTGATCCTCCCTGCTCAGCGAACTGGTTTCTAGGGACAGGGTTGATCTCTTTCAGGGCCCTAGTTTTCCATACTAGTGGTCAGTGTTCTTCATGGCTCCACGCTTACGGTGTGGAAAGTCATGAAAGGAAACTGATATCAGCTCGCCTGGGTGGCACCTATATAGGTGCTGTGGACCTCACTTCCAGCGTGGCCAATGGTGCATACGGTGCCTATTGATGCCACCTACCGGTGCGCAGGGGTACTGCTCACAAAATATCTTCCAGATCCAGTCTGACACCTGGGGAAATTCTAAGGTAAGGAATCTGCGGCTAGCTATAATCTCTACCAGATAAGGCGTTACTGAAGGTAAGTTACTTGTTCTTTGCGCAGGCGTGCATCACTTTTGTGACGCCAACCTAGCATAAACTTTTTGTTAATCTGGGCCTCAGTGATTTTTAATTTAATGAAGATAGCCTTGATTGAGAAATGGTTTTACAGGTGAATAACTTTACCTTCCAAAGGCCATTTTCATGAATAACTTTTGAGGAGTGCTTTACCATCACCAAATTCAGTACAGTGAATGTTCTTTGAGCAAAGATGCACTTTCTGGTAAAGTGCACTTACTGACAGCTCGTTTTGGTTACAGTGTGCAGTAATATTTTTCATATGCACATTGGATTAGTAGAAAGTGCAGTCTTGAACTGCTATTTTGCTGTTTGTTGATACAGAGTGCAATATTATCAATCATATGCACCTAAAAAACTGTTCATTATTATGCTGTGCTCTTACTGTGGAATGGGACTGGGGCACACTGTTCATTAGTGCATTAACCTTTCATGTGTTACTGTTCTCTAAACCTTTTGCAGATCAGAAATCTGGGGAATCAGAAAATGTAAAGCAAGAGGCACGTCAGTCCAGGTTGGCGAAAGGAGTTAATCCAGTTTTAGGTAAGGAAATCGGTAGCTCAGGAAAGTCACCAGCTTTTGCTTGGCATTTAAAGTCAAGCAAGGATGGTTCCTTTGGTCTTTGCTTGTATACCCCACTCACCCTCAAGATGGATACCAAGGGCCAGATTTACTAATATTTGTTGCAACACAATGCAGCAAGACAATTTGCTGCGCTAGTTTCGCTGCTTCAAATGAGAGGGCAGGAATGTGTCATATTTATTTTTATATGACTCATTCCTGCTCTCTCTTTGCACTGGTGCACTCGTGGCTGGCAAGTGCCCACACTGGCACCCTTGTGCCATGGTCTAAGGGTGCATGCTTTACAGGCAGGATTGTTTTTGTGCCGGAAGGGGCACCTAATTCCACAGAACAATACTCTGAGGCTTTTTCCCCTTTCTATGTGTGCTGCAAAATGCAGCACATGTAGAAAGAGGAAAAAACTAAGAGAAATAAACATATTTATCCTCGTTACGCCTTACTTGGGAAGGCGTAGCATTTTGACAGATTCCCAGGTCTACCAGTATTTGTAAAACCAAGAATGTGTCAAAAAGCATGGATGGATGCGTAAGAAACACCTATGCTCCACCCGTGGAATGCCTTCTCAGCGGCGGGTAATGCAAGGCAGCGACTTCTGCTGCCTTGCGTTACTTCAGATTTTCTATGCCATGCAGAGCCATGCAAGGTGATGCAATGGCAACGCAAGCCCTTAGTAAATTTGGGCACAATTCTCCTGAGATGTTCTAATTCTTGTAAGATAGCATTGCAGCAGCGTTGTGTCACTCCCTCGTGCTTAGCAGTATGACTAGAAAGTAAGTCTGGGCGGTGAATTCCGCTCCGCTTGTGGAGTTTTCCACACTCCGCGTTACGCGGAGCTCCGAAAAACTTTGCTTTGCGTAGCAGAGTTTTTTTCCTCACTCACGTTCGGCAACGTCAAGTTGCCGAGCGCGAGAGAGGAAAATCCACCTCCCGGCGAGATTTTTCCTTGTTCGCGATTGTCAACATCAAGTTGCCGATCGTGACGTGAAAAATCAATCTCCCGGCGAGATTTCTCAACACGGGCGGTCAGATTTCTCATTGCGAGTGGTCACGTATGCTCGCGACCGCTCGCGTTGAGAAACTGTCCGTTCGCGTTGAGAAAGCTGCAGCTCGAGTAAAAATCTACTCGAGCGGCAGAAAGGAAGCAGCGCCCGCTTGCGCTGTGCATGGTGCCGTTCGCGATGATTGCACAGTGCGGACAAGCATCTGGCACTGAAAATCATTGCGAACAGCATTTATCTAACGCACTTCGCTGCTTGCGTAGCCCGGCGGAGGTTTTTTTGCACTTCGCGGAGTTCCGCGTAGGGGGACTCCGCGAACTCCGCCTAGGCTTACTAGAAAGTAAACCACCCATGGGTTGGGAGGTTGTTGGGGATCAAACCTATAGGTTTAAGAATGCACTTTGATCATCCTCTTGCCTATGGGCAGGAGACAGAGTTGGCAACACTGTCCCGTGGGGAGGCTGCAGTGGTTCTGACATTCAGCTAGGGCAAGAGTTTTGGCAAAGGACTGTCACCCAGGAGGTAAGTTCTGAATATCATTCAAACTGCAACCTCTCATTGTTACTGACATCAAAGTGTATCATGATCACCTTGAAATGAGATCGCAGTACGGATACTCGCCTGCATGCTCAAGAATTACAGAGTCCTCATGCCCAGTAAACCGATTGATGATGCTGACTGACAAATTCGATACATCCATCTGAGGATCAGGAATGGGAACCCATGATGCTAACTTCCAACAGTCTCTCTTCGGCTTGCAGGCCTGAGGCTGCCCAGTTCTGAGCAGGTGAGCCTACTAGAAGCGACCTGCATGTCCCGTGAATCAGCACCCTCTTTGAGGATTGTCACATTTCTTTCTCCAATCTCTGGCCACATTTACAGTTGTCGACTCATATGAAGGATTTTATAAGATAGACCCAGGGTTCTACCACCATTGCAGCATTTCTAGTTGATGGCATTGTGACTGCCAGTGTTTAAGGGCCCGATTCACAAAAGTAATCTGAGAAAAATCCTAACTTTACGACTTTCGGTATTCACAGAAGGCATTTAGGAGTACTAAAGTTAGGATTCCTAACTTTACTACTCCTAAACTGAGAAAAATCCTAACTTTACTACTCCTAAACTGAGAAAAAGCCTAACTTTACGACTTTCGGTATTCACAAAAGGCATTTAGGAGTACTAAAGTTAGGATTCCTCCTCTACCTCTCCTCCTCCTCGTAGAGATTGGGTACGCCCTTCCCTTCAGGTAATTCCCTCCTCCTTACCCTCCTTGCCAGGGGTTTTGCACGGAGGATCATTTTCTTCTCCTTCAAAAGGAAGTTATTGCCCTGTTACAAAAAGGTGCGATAGAGGTGGTTCCGGAGCAGGAAAGGGGTCAGGGATGCTACTCCCGGTATTTCCTGATCCCCAAAAAGGACGGCAGGTTACGTCCGATCCTGGACCTCAGGATCTTGAATTTTTACCTGAGGCAGGAGAAATTCAAGATGCTGACCCTTGCTCATGTTCTTCTGGCGCTGTAGCAAGAGGACTGGATGGTGTCGATCGACTTGCAGGATGCGTATTTTCACATTCCCATCCTGAAGTCGCACAGGAAGTATCTCCGTTTCACGGTTGGGTCGCAGCACTACCAGTTTGCGGTCCTCCCGTTTGGTCTTACTACTGCACCTCGAGTCTTCACAAAGGTGATGGCGGTAGTGGCAGCTCATCTCAGGAGGTCGGGGATTCCTGTTTTCCCCTACCTGGACGACTGGCTACTCAAAGCGGAGTCGCCGGGGATGGTGCTTCATCATCTGCGGGTAATATCTCAACTGTTGTTCAATTTGGGTTTTTCAATCAATGTGCCCAAATCTCACCTGGTGCCCTCTCAGTGCAACCTGTTCATAGGGGCGGTACTGGACACTACTGTGTGTCGAGCATTTCCTCCTCCACAGAGAATTCTCGACATTCAGGAGATGATCCCTCTATTCCACAATGGAGCGGTTGTTCCAGTTCTGAAAGTCCTACACCTGCTCCGTCTGTTCGCCTCCTGCATTCTGTTGGTCAACCATGCACGCTGGCACATGAGGGCGCTCCAGTGGTGTCTCCGCAGGCAGTGGTATCAGCACAACGGAGATCTCAGGGAGTCAGTCAGGATCTCCAGAGAAACTGCGGCGGATCTGTCTTGGAGGAGCGTGGAGGGCAATCTGTCTCAAGGAAAGCCCTTTCATCTTCCTCCATCGGTGGCCACAGTGATAACGGATGCCTCTACCCTAGGGTGGGGTGCTCATCTGGGGGATCTGGAGATCAAGGGTCTTTGGTCTCCAGAGGAAAGGTTGTCTCATATCAATCTTCTGGAATTGCGGGCAATACGTTTGGCGCTCAAGGCCTTTCTCCCTTCCCTTCGCGGTCAGTCAGTTCAAGTCCTGACGGACAATACTGCCGCGATGTGGTATGTCAACAACCAGGGAGGAGTGGGGTCGTACCGTCTCTGCAGAGAGGCTTTGTGACTTTGGTCCTGGGCTCAGGACCATTGGATTTGCGTGATGGCAAATCATCTGGCCAGGGGTGCTAAACGTGCGTGCGGATAGTCTCAGTCGGCAGTTCTCCGCTGACCACGAGTGGAGGCTTCATCCGGAGGTAGTTCAGCACATCTTCCAGACGTGGGGGACTCCTCGGGTGGACCTCTTTGCTACTCTCAAGAACGCGCACTGCCCGTTATTCTGCAGTCTCCAGTTTCCGTTGCAGGGGGCGTTGGGGGACGCGTTTCAGTTGAGTTGGAGCTCTCAACTCCTTTATGCGTTTCCTCCCATACCCTTGATTCCTCGGGTTCTGAGGAAGATTCGCCAAGTCCGGGCCCAAGTCATATTGATCGCCCCGGATTGGCCAAGAAGGGTGTGTTACACAGACCTTCTTCACCTCTCGTCGCACCCTCCGCTCTGTCTCCCTCTCAGGGTAGACCTCCTCTCGCAGTCTTAGGGGCAGGTTCTTCACCCCCACCTCCAGAGCCTGCACCTTCATGCCTGGAGATTGAACGGGGCAACCTGAATTCATTTTCTCTCCCGCCTGACGTGGTGGATGTTATATTATCGGCCAGGCGACACTCCACCAAGTCTATCTACTCCTACAGTTGGTCAAAATTTGCTAAGTGGTGCGGCGAGAGGTCTATTGATCCCTTGAAAGCTCATCTTTCTGATGTTCTTTGTTTTTCGCTTCATTTGGCCCAGCAGGGTTCTGCTGTGGCCACTGTTAAAGGATACTTGTCGGCTTTATCGGCATTTCTCTGTCTGCCTGATCAGCCGTCTCTTTTTAAGTCTCCAATAGTTTTAAGGTTCATTAAGGGGCTTACTAACATGTTCCCGCCCACTCCTTTTATTATGCCCCAGTGGGATTTAAATTTAGTGTTAACCTTTTAATGGGTTCCACGTTTGAACCTATGCATAGCTGTCCTTTAAGACTGCTGACTTTCAAAACGGTCTTTCTTGTGGCTATCACTTCGGCTAGGAGGGTGAGTGAGCTTCAAGCTTTGAGTTCAAAGCCCCGTTTTTGACCATACATGCTGAACGGATGGTACTCAGGACCAGGGCTGCTTTTCTGCCTAAGGTTGTAACTCCCTTCCATCTAGGGCAGTCCATTACCCTTCCTACTTTCTATCCTCCCCCTCACCCTTCCAAGGGGGAGGAAATGCTGCACCGTTTGGATCCTAAGAGGGCGATTAGTTTCTATCTTGATAGAACAAAGGACTTCCGTCAGGATGATCAGCTCTTTGTGGGCTATGTTGGACGTATGAAGGGCAAGGCGGTGCACAAGCGTACTTTATCCAGGTGGATCATCTTGTGCATCAAGATCTGCTACGCTCTGGCTGGTAAGGAGCCTCCTGTAGGCATTAGAGCTCACTCTACCAGGGCTAAATCGTCTACGTCTGCTTTGTCCAGGGGTGTTCCTGTGTTGGACATCTGTAAGGCGGCAACTTGGGCCTCCCTCCACACTTTCGCGAAGCATTACTGCTTGGACTCCGAAGTGAGGAGGGATGGCCATTTTGCGCGCTCTGTTTTGCAGGACTTTTTGGTATAAAAGGGTGGACACCCTCCTCCGGGAGCGGGACTGCTGTGGGATTCTATTCAAAAGGTGAGGAATGCACAGGCAGATGTATCCATCAGAAGAACAAGTTACTTACCTTCGGTAACGCTTTTTCTGGTGGATACAGTATCTGCCTGTGGATTCCTCACTGACCCACCCGCCTCCCCGTTGTCCACCCTTTTATACCTTTAAAAGAGGTTTTTGTTAATATGTTATCTCATATTGTCATTTTGTATTGCCTCTATTTGCCTTTGTGTAGGCTTGTAGGAAATGCTTGCTTTCTTTTGCTTTCCTTTGTTCACTTTAAACTGTGTAATTTGTGTGAATACTGTGCACTATGTATGCATTGTCTCTTGGTCGGTCCGCCCGTTTGCCTCGGTGGCACGGAAAAAATGGGTGGAACTGACGTCATCACGCCGACGTGGTCCTCTTATGGCTCAGGTGACGTCATGCGGTGCCGCGTGCGGAGCCATGGCTTCGTGACGACCTTGTCGGCGTGGAGAGCTAGGAAAAATTTCCGCTGAATGTTGGCGCAGGGGGATATTCAAATGGTGAGGAATCCACAGGCAGATACTGTATCCACCAGAAAAAGCGTTACCGAAGGTAAGTAACTTGTTCATCTAGCCACCAGCATTCAGATAAAGAATAGCTGTTGTTTGTAGGAAAGTAGGATCTGCTTTTATGGTTACCCCCACTTTTTGCCTGGTGCTATGCTGATCTGATAAAGACTTCTAGCTGCAGATTCCTTACCTTTGAATTTCCCAGGCGTCAGTCTGGATCCGGAAACTTTTGCTGAGCAATACCTCTTGCGCGCGACATCGGTGGCTCCATTCGGCTCCGAGTGACGTCGTCGGCGTCGGTAGCGTCGGTTATATCGCGGTGCCTATATAGGCGCCACCCAGGCACGCGGATGTCAGTTCTTCTCTTTCCGCGCCAGTTAAGCGCCGATCCGGGAAGAGCTACCCCTCTGCCGCTTTTTGGCAGGCTTTTTCTCGACTTTTGTCGATATTTTGGGATTCGACCTCGTGTGCGAGGGATGTCTTCGAGAAAGACAGGTTTCAAACCATGTGGGACTTGTTCCCGCATGATGTTGGTCACCGATCCCCACCTTGAGTGTCTGTGATGTCTTGAATGTGATCACGATTCGAAGTCGTGTTCAGACTGTCGGGCGATGGTCCCGAAGTCCTTGAGGGAGCGAGCGATGAAGTTGCTTGCGGCCCGGCAGTGGACACCATCAAGCGAGACTCCGAGGAGGTCATGGTCCCGTTCGAAGAAGAGGAGTTCACGGGACTGCTCACGGAGCCCTAAGTCCTCTTCCTCCCATTCGAGGTCTTCTGGACACTCGGGGAAGAGGCACAAGAAGAAGAAAAAGGCCAAGCGGACTTCGTCTTCGCCTCAACTGACGTCCGTTGTTGAGAAAGGTAAGGAGCACCGACGCTCTAGGATCGGTTCTGCGGAGCCGAAGCCTGAGTCGACTTAGCGCCTTCCACCCTTTCCGGGAGCCAGAGCGACTCCCGCTCAAATGAAAGAGTTTTACAAGGCCATGCACCGCGTATTTGAGCGGAACAACCCCGTTGGTGAGCCCTCGGGCCCCACGGGGTCAGATGGGGCCCCATCGGGTTCGACGCCGTCAGCTCTGGCCATGGCACCGGTGGGGCCTCAGGGATACGATCTCGGATCCGGCTCGATGCCGGTCATGCCAACATGAACTTCCCTGGCATCAAACCCGAAGTCGGTGCCTACGACGTCACTGATGCCCGTCGGTGGCGCAAGCCCCATCTTCATCCCCAACGACACGGAGCCGGAATGGCGTCGAGCGACGCCGATTCCGACGTCGACAGAACCCAGGGGTTCTATGTGTTCGCCAGAGCACTTTTTGGACGTGCTGGGCTCAGGAGAGGAATAGGAGGAGTCTGGAGACCCTCTTGAGAACCAGGATGTCTCTGAGGAGACAATGGACTGGTATGGGGAACTTGGGGAAGCCAGTGGTCTGGATACTTCCCTGGACACTGGCATGCTCTCTCCGCCTACAGTGGCTATGGAGGAGGGGGCGTCCAATGCCATGGTGGTTAAGAGGGCAGCTGAGGTCCTAGGACTGGAGCTGCACTCAGTGCAGGTCAGGACTAATCTCCTGACCGAAGTGCTTCAGCCTGGGGCTTCCACTTCTGAACCCCTATTGCCCTTTAATGAGGTACTTACAGATGTCCTTCTAGGAACATAGTCTAAGCCTAGCACAGGGGCTCCTGTGAACAGGACGATTGCACACCGCTATCGCCCAACTCCAGCTGACCCAAAGTTCCCCAGCCAACACCCCACCCCAGAAAGTTTGGTGGTGCAGGCCTCTACGTCACCTCCGGATAGGGAATCCAAGAGACTGGATTCATTTGGGAAGATGATGTTTTCTTCCTCCAGTCTGGCATTGCGGTCGGTGAATACAGCGTGCTTATTGGGCCGTTTCTCCCACTCTCTTTGGGAGACGGTTGCGCAGGTGCTGCCACATGTCCCGGAGGAGGCCCGGGCTGTGCTCTCCCAAGCTGTCAAGGACAGGAGAGATGCGGTAAAATTCACCATACGGTGTGGATTAGATACGACCGATTCGCTGGGCAGGTCGATTTCAGCGACGGTGGCCTTGAGACGCCACGCCTGGCTTTGTACAACTGGCTTCTGGGGGGATGTCCAAGCCAATTTGATGGGCCTGCCCCTTGATGGAACCTGCCTTTTTGGGGAAAAGGCAGACTCGGCCCTGGTCAGGTTCAAGGACTCTACGGCCAGATCCTGGGGCCTCTCCTCCAATCCTCGTGGCCAGTCTTCCTTTCGCCCCTTTCGTGGCAATGGAAGGAGTTTCCAGCTGCGTCAGCCCTATCCTAGCCACCGTCCCACTCAGACTACCCAAGCCGTGCATGGACGTGGACGCAGTACATTCCGTCCTCGGAATGGAGGCCAGAAGTCATCTACCACACTGCCCCCAGCAGCCGCAGCCTCCAACCACTCCTAGGCTGATTCTACAGGACCACACTACTCCGGTGGGTGGGAGAATTCGTCATCATCTCCCCCGCTGGAGATCTATTACAACAGACAAGTGGGTCTTGCAGATCGTCCAGGAGGGCTATTCTCTTCCTTTCCTTTCTTTTCCTCCTCCTATTCCTCCAAGTCAGGAACGGCTGGCGGAGGATCATTTAAAGTTGCTCCAAGAGGAAGTTACAGCTCTTTTGGCCAAAGGAGCTATAGAAAGGGTCCCAGCTTCAGAAGTAGGCAGTGGCTGTTATTCCCGCTACTTTCTGATTCCGAAGAAGAACAAGGGGCTTTGGCCCACTTTAGATCTTCGGACCGTCAATCTATTCCTCAAAAAGGAGAAATTCAAAATGCTCCCTTTGGCTCAGGTCTTGTCTGCCCTAGACCAAGGAGACTGGCTGGTGGCGTTGGACCTGCAGGATGCGTATTTTCACATTCCCATCCTGCCGGGCCACAGGCGTTACCTGCGGTTCAAGGTAGGCCACGACCACTTTCAGTTTACCGTGCTCCCCTTCGGTCTTAACAGTGCCCCTCGGGTGTTCACCAAGGTGATGGTGGTGGTTGCAGCTCATCTGTGCGAGTTAGGGGTGCTAGTCTTCTCCTACCTAGACGACTGGCTGTTGAAGGCGTCCTCGCCCCAGGCAGTCGTCTCCCACCTTCAGACTACGGCAAACCTCCTGCATTCGCTGGGGTTCTCTATAAACCTGCTGAAGTCACACCTGACTCCTTCTCGGACGCTCCCTTTCATCGGAGCTGTTCTGGACACAGTGCAGTTTCGGGCTTATCCTCCCGAGCAGCGAGTCCAGGATATTCAGGTTATGATTCCGATGTTTTAGCCTCTATCCTGGATTTTGGTGAGGTTGACACTGAGGCTGTTGGGTCTTATGGCCTCCTGCATCCTGTTGGTAAGACACGCCAGGTGGCGTATGCGAGCTCTGCAGTGGGACTTGAAGTTCCAATGGGCACAGCATCGGGGAGATCTCACCGACGTGGTTCAGATCTCGGAAGGAACTGCGAAGGATCTGCAGTGGTGGTTAACGAACCGCGATTGGGTCAGCGGCAGACCTCTCTCCCTTCCCCAACCAGATTTCAGAGTCGGGACGGATGCGTCACTTCTGGGATGGGGCGGCCACATGGGAGAGGTAGAGATCAGGGGTCACTGGTCTCCTGTGGAGAGGGGACTCCACATAAACTTGTTGGAGCTTTAGGCGATTCAGTTGGCATTGAAAGCATTTCTTCCCTCTGTCAAGGGGAAGCTGGTGCAGGTGTTTACGGGCAACACCACTGCCATGTGGTACTGCAACAAGCAGGGCGGGGTGGGATCGTGGACCCTTTGTCGAGAGGCCCTGCGTCTCTGGACATTGCCGGAACAGCAGGGCATAACCCTGGTAGTTGAACACCTGGCAGGTTCTCAATGCCAGGGCGGACGATCTCAGCCATCGATGCCTTCAGGATCACGAATGGCGTCTCCAGTCGAAGGTGGTGCAAGGTCTCTTTCAGCAGTGGGGAGAGCCTTGGTTAGATTTGTTCGCCTCCGAAGAGAACGCGCAATGTCAGCAGTACTGGGCGCTGGAGTTTCCAAGGCGGCTATCGCTCGGTGACGCGTTTCATTGCGAGTGGAGCTCAGGCCTGTTGTATGCCTTTCCGCCCATACCACTCCTGCCCAGGGTTCTGAAGAAGATCAGGAGCGACCGGGCACAAGTCATTCTTGTGGCTCCAGACTGGGCAAGGAGAGTCTGGTATCAAGAGCTTCTGAGCATGAGTGTCGATCCTCCGATCATTCTGCCCCTTCGGAAGGATCTTCTGTCGCAGCAGCAGGGGAGGGTTCTCCACCCGAACCTGTCAACTCTGTACCTCCATGCGTGGAGATTGAGCGGTGACAGTTTATAGCTTTTGACCTTCCTCCCGAAGTCTGTAATGTTATTCTGGCTGCCAGGCGTCCCTCCACTAAGACGGTATATGCTGCTCGTTGGCAGAAATTTGTATTTTCCTGTACAGAAAGGTCCATTGACCTTCTTTCTGCTTCTCTTTCTACTGTCCTTTTATTCATTCTAACTCTTGCCCAGCAGGGTTCTGCTTTGGGTACTCTCAAAGGTTTCCTCTCTGCTCTGTCTGCTTTTTTGCGGCTGCCAGACCAACCTTCTCTCTTTAAATCTCCTATTGTAAATAGATTTCTGAAAGGGCTGGGCCATTTATTTTCACCTAAGCCCTTTGTTATGCCACAATGGGACCTTAATTTGGTCCTCACTTACCTGATGTTCGCTCCTTTCGAGCCTTTGCACAATTGTCCCCTCCGTCTGTTGACCATCAAAACAGCCTTCTTGGTGGCGATTACATCGGCACGGAGGGTGAGTGATTTGCAGGCATTATCCAGCTCGGCTCCTTATCGTGTGTCCTTTCCGGACAAGTTGGTGCTTCGCACCAGGGCATCTTTCTTACCAAAGGTGGTGACCCCATTCCATCTGGGTCAGTCTATCACTTTGCCCACCTTCTTTGCTCCCCCACATCCCTTGAAGGATGAGGAGCGTCTCCACCGACTGGACCCGAAAAGAGTGTTGTCGTTCTACCTTGACGGCACAAAAGAGTTCTGGGCGGATGACCCACTCTTTGTGGGGTATGTGGGAGCCAAGAAGGGAAGGGCAGTGCAGAAAAGGACCATCTCTCGCTGGGTCGATCTGATAGAGACATCTAGCCGCAGATTCCTTAACTTTAGAATGTTCCCAGGCGTCAATCTGGATCTGGAGAATTTTCAGCAGTACCTCTGCGCGCCGGCGGACGGCGTCGCATGGCTCCGTCCTGACGTCATCCACGGATACGACGTCTATGGCGCCATATAAGTCCCTCCCAGCGCAAGGACGTCAGTTTTTCTTCTTTTCCGCATCTCAACGCGGATCCAAGAGAAGCGGTTCCTCTGGCCTGTTTTTGTCTCAGGCGTTTCCGACGCCTTTTGGCATCTGGGAACAGTGTGCGAGATCTGCATGTGGTGCTTGGGAGAGCACCTCGACTCCGAGGAGTGCGACGCCTGCCAGCAGTTGAAACCGAAGTCCCTGCGGGAACTTCGGATGAAGTTGTTGTCTGCCCAGATGTCCCGTTCGGAGTCCTCGTGCCACCTGTCTCCATCTCGAGCGAAGGCTCCTTTCCGGGACAGGTCACGGAGTCGTTCCCGCGGACGTCGCTCACCTGGCACGGGTAAGCACAAGAAGAAGTCACGGAGGTCGTCGACCTCTCATAGACGTGACGTCGAGGCCTTCACCGGACACAGGCCCCCAGGAGTCGACCCCCACCTACCCTCCATTTCCTGGTGCTGGGGCGACTAGGACCCAGATGGAAGCCTATTCTCGGGCTTTACTGGCCATCTTTGGGTCACCCCCTCTGCCTGGCGTGCCTTCGGGCCCCACAGAAGGGGTAGGGACTCAGGTCTGGACTTCGCCGGCAGGTTCGCCCTCGGCGCCGATCGAGAACCCTGACTCCGGTTCCGGAGTCGCTGTGACGTCGGGGCATCCCAGTCTGACGTCGGGCCTTCCTGTGGTGTCTCTGCACAGCCCTGTGAGGCTCTCTGCACCGACGCCGGATGCGGCTGCTGTGCGGAGCTCGACTCCGAGTCGATGCCGTTCCTCTCCACAGTTCCCCATCTCGGTGGAGGTTGAGTCTTCGGTGGTCGGCGACGTTGAGGCGACGCCGTCTCGACATCGGTTGATGCCGGTGCCGTCCACTGCTATTCCTGAAGAGGATGAGGCCTCTGAGGGTTCCCCTCCACCAGGGTTGTTTCGATGCTCCTCAGAGTAGGTGCCCATAGGGCACTGGCAGGCCTTTGGTCGTCCTCGGGCTGTGGAGCCTCTACCTTTGGGTGGACGGGTTAGCCTACAATCGTCCCCTACAGATGGCTTATTGTCGCCACCTAGAATGGCCACAGAGGAGGGTGCGGCGTTTGCGAGGGCTGTTCGCAAGGCTGCAGATATCTTACAGATGCAGCCTCCCTCAGTCTCTCTACCTTCTGATGCCCTGTTGGATCTACTCCACCAGGACGCTGTGGAGGTGGAGCCCTTGCTGCCCTTTTGCGGGTCATTATATGACACTCTTCTTGGGGCGTGGGCGAGGCCCTCATTGGGGGACCCTGTGGATCGTGCTATTGCACATCGTCATCGCCCGGCTCCAGATGACCCGGTCTGTTTGTCCCTCCATCCTAGGGCTCAAGGGCTGGTAGTCCAGGCAGCTTCAGTCTTGCTACCCTCCTTCCCTCCTCCGCTGCTTCCTCCCTCTAGGGAGTCTCGCTGGTTGGAGTCATGTGGCCGCCATGTCTTTGCGTCCACTAGCTCGGGCCTTCGGTCCCTGAACACATCTTGCGTGTTTGCACGAGCTACTTTTGCCCTTTGGGACTCGGTTGAGCGTCTCCTTCCTTCTCTTCCAGAGGGCCCTCGAGCTGACCTGGTTCGGCTAGTTCATGATGGCCAGGAAGTGGCACAGTTTTCCATTCGTTCAGCCATAGACACTACTGACTCTGTGGGTCGGGTTATGGCCAGAGCAGTTACACTGCGTCGCCATGCATGGTTGCGCGATGGCAGTTTCCCTGAAAATGTTCAGGAGCATCTTAGGGATCTGCCCTTTGATGGGGTCAGTCTTTTTGACAGTCACGCTGACTCAACTGTTCAACGCCTCATGTCTGGGTTCCTATGACTTCCATGGTTTATAGTCCTCATTGCGGACTTTCAATTTCGTTTGCAGTATTGTCACTGTTTTTCTGCTATCCGTCTATAGGTTCAAGGCGTTATTTCCTGGACGGACTGTACTGCTAATCAGCCGTTTTTTGCGCTTATTTGGTACAGCTAGCCAGCTGTTTTTGCATTTTTTTTTTGAGTCCTCTGTCTACGAGCTTGTTTCAAGAGGTGTCCCTTACGTTTTATAGGGATGTGACATACCCTATGTGAGGTATTCGTTGGCCATTACATAGCTGCTCTACCTAGCACGGGAAGTTTCGAAGGCTCCCGCTGAGTCTTCTTAGGATGGTTGTCTTCTGTCCCTTTGGGGAATTGTCCTATGGATCATACTGTAGGCTTTTCACTTTGTTCCACTCTTCCTACGTTGTGGGACGTCCCCTCTGGTGAGACCCACCTCTCTCCTGGAGCTTGTGCGTTGTCATCTACGGTTGGTCAGTAGCACTCTCCTGCCTCTGTGGATGCAGACTTCTCCAGGGTATTGTGGGGTTTCTGCCACGCCTG
The DNA here is from genome assembly GCA_963921515.1 of Calotriton arnoldi. Taxonomy (NCBI): domain Eukaryota; kingdom Metazoa; phylum Chordata; class Amphibia; order Caudata; family Salamandridae; genus Calotriton; species Calotriton arnoldi. The sequence goes on along the minus strand of CAWUFW010008470.1, from coordinate 211,938 downwards.
GTTCACCCCGGCATGTTCTCGTCTTCATTTCTTGCCTTTGGCTGTTCTTTCGGCCTTTCACTGTACTCTTTTTGCCTACGTCGCAAGTGTCCCTTGTGGTCATGTTGTTCTGTTCCGTTCCGGGACGGTTTCTTTCCGTGTTTTGTGCGGAGACAACATGCGAGTACACACTGGGTATGTTCGCTGTCACTGGGTGCCTGCGGTATACCTTGTGCCACTGGCTTGGCTGCGTTCTATTCTGGTGGTATTGTCTACTCTTCAATCCCTGGTGTGGGGAAGTGCTTAGGTCTTCTCTCATGGCTCAGACCCTGACTGGTTTTTGCCTATGAGCAATGGAGTCTACGACAGGCGCGTCTCTGCTGCACATTGCGTGGTGCCCTATTTCTCTATGCACTTCCCAGGCAGGGGCTCAAGTCCCTCTGCTCATTGGCGCGCAAGGGCTCAGGTACTTCTGCTCCTGGCCTCTGCTGATGTTATTGGTGGAAGTATTCTTCTTCAGGATACTCATTGTCCTTATGCGGTGTCTGTATATGGTTATATATACATTCTTCGGACACTCTGTGTATGCGTATTACTAACTCATTCCTCGTTCGTGTAGTGGTCAGTATTCCCGCCTGTCACGCGGGAGACCAGGTCTCCTTTCCCGACAGGGAGGATGATGTCGCTTTTTAAGTGTCTTGACATTTTTATGTCCTGCTATGCTTCGCAACAGTGCTGTTGATACCTATTATGTGGCCTCCTATTATCTAGGGCATGCTCTTTGAGATCCCCTTGTCTTTCATTTTTCGAAATTTTTTCATATATATGTCTATATGTATATATGTCCTCTCTCTCTCTGTCTCTCTCTCTCTCTCTCTCTCTCTCTCTCTCATGGGAGTGAGCCTTATGTGTGTGCCCGGCTTTTGCAGTACGTTTGGCTGGTTGACTACCTGGTGATGCGCCCATCTCTCTCTGCCGCATATGTGCTGTTTGTTGGAAGCCGGAGTCCCCGTCACGCGTCACTGTCACAAATGCGCGACCCGGGACTCCCCACTCAACGTTAGGCCAAGTAAGGACACCGTTTGAGATAGCCCTGCTCACCCCCTTAGTAGCTTGGCACGAGCAGCCAGGCCTATCTCCAAGGCACGAGTGTACAGTGTGTGCAACTACGCCCACAGCAACCCCCTGGTGACACCACAAATGGACTCCACACGAGTTTGATAAAAACAAGTACAAACTTTATATAGAAAGATAAACGATCGGACCACACGTTACAAAAGCCAACATATAATAAAGGGTAATATTCGTTCCGGCTGGTTGGTAGGTTCAAATCCCAACACCGCTTTCCAAACGCTATGCTGGTCGTAATGCTAGAATCACACACGTTGCAATGGACAAACAATAGTGCTCTGCTTAACGATACAATCCTGTGCTGGGCACAGGAGAAATAATACAATGCGTAACGATACACTCCGGTACCTGCAATGGGAGAAATTATGCAATGCGTACCGCTACAATCATGTACTGCGCAATGAAGGAATAATGCAATGCGTCACACCCCAATCACGTACTTTGCAATGAAGAAACAATGCAATGCGCGCCGCCACAATCATGTACTTTGCAATTAAGGAATAATGCAATGCGTAGCTACAATCATGTACGTTGCAGTGACGAAATAATGCAATGCGGGCCGCTACAATCCTATACTTTGCAAGGGAGAAATAATGCAATGCGTAGCGCTACAATCGTGTACTTCGTTAGGCGGAAATAATGTCAGGCGTCATAAGACAGTCCGGCAGTTCGTTAGCAGCAGTATTGGCAATGTGTATTACGACAGTCAGCCTCTTCGATAACAGTTGCCCCCCACACGTATTCACAATGAAATACAGTACAGCTTCCCACTCGGGCCCCAGTACCACCACTCCTTGGTCAGTACGGGCCCCAATCTGAGCCGAAGCAAAGGCTCACGTCGTCAGAAGGACTGAGAGGCCAAGAGAGTGTCCCTCCGAGCCCGCACCCCGCACAGGCAGTGATCCATGTTACCTGGGGGGCACGACCCCACTCTCCTCTCCTCCTTCAATGAACAAGGCCTTTCGTGCAGAACTTCTCAATGGGCCTCAGCGGCTCGGCCTGGCAGCTCAGCTCCTCCGGGGCTGGCAGTCCGGGCCGCGACTGTTAGGAAGGTCTCAGGCGGCCGCAGGGCACACGTACCCCACGCCCCTGAGATTACGTTACCCCGGGTGCACGTTCACCACCGCACCCTCCGGGTCTCTTCTGGCACGAAGCCACACACACAACGCTGATGAGACTTTACGTCGACTCCGAGTGCACGTTCAACCAGCACTCCTTTCTGCGGTCTCAGTTGGCACCAAGACACACACACCACGCTGCAGAGACTCACTTTCTTCTGGTGCACACGATGATCAGCCGATCACCTCCACAGTCCCAGGTTGCGCCAAAGCATGCACACTGCTTCACTGAGACTTACTCCAATTCCGGTGCCCCGATATCCAGGCGCTCCTCCCCAACGCCTCCGGCCACACCTCGACACGCTCACCGTGTCCGAGCCTCGCTTCTCCTCCGGTGCACTCGATCACCAGGCGCTCTTCACCAACGCCTCGGTGCACCCCGACACGCACCCTGCACGTCCGAGACTCATTCCACTTCTGATGCACGCGTTGACCAGGCGCTCCTCGCCAATGCCTCCAGTGCACCACGACACGCTCCCAGCACGTCCGAGACTCTCTTCACCTCCGATGCACCCGCTCACCAGGCCCTCTTCACCAGCACCTGCGGTGCATCCCGACACGCACCCTGCGCGTCCGAGTCTCGCTTCACCTCCGGTGCACACTTCACCAGGCGCCCCTCACCGACGCCTCCTGTGCACCACGACACGCACCCTGCGCGTCCGAGACTCACTCCTCCGTCGATGCACACGTTCACCAGGCGCTCTTCACCAACGCCTCCTGTGCACCACGACACGCACCCAGCGAGTCCGTGTCTCGCTCCTCCTCCGTGTGTCCAAGATCACAGGGCACACCTTCCGAGGGTCTCAAGCTGCCACAACACGCGCCCACCGCGTTGCTTGAAACGTCTCCGGAAACTTTTATGTTCCTGTGTTTCCAAACAGGGAGCCAGCTCAACTCGGGCCCTTGGGGTTACAAGACACAGCACAAAGCACAGTCTTCTTCAAGCAGGGGCACCCAGCGCCTCCAAGCACAGTCCCAAAAGCCTCTCCCTTAGTTAGAACAGCAAACTGCAGACCAGCCCCAGATCACGAAGCAAGGATTGGTCTCCCCCAGCAGTCTCTTCAGTTGCTCCTTCTTTAGCAGAGGTTCCTCTTGACCACAGAATGGGTCCAAGCCTTTTCAGTCTCAATCCATTTCTGTTTCATTCCAACGTTCAGGGGTTTCAGCTCTCATATATATACCCCTAAATGTCTTTGAAGTTCGTTGTGCTCAGGGGTCCCTGACCCCTGCCTAAATCAGTTCTGGGTGTCTCCCTCCCAGTGTCACCTTTCTCCCTTTGATACTGGGGGTCTGGATCCTTAATCACTCAGCAGGAGATGGGTCAATTGTTTTATAGCCGCAACACAGGCCTCTTCACCTCCCGGGGCTTCTCCTCGCATACTCTCCAGCTGCAGGTCAGCCTGGTGCCATCTCACCCCCTCCCCTCTCAGATCCAGACAGTCAATCCACATTCAACAGAGACACACAGAAAAGCTTAAAGCACAAAACTCACCCACTTTCTATAAGAGCGGCTTCTGAACACACAGTGACAAAACCACTTTCATAGAAAGATGGGTTATGATGCTGTGAGTTCATACATACCAAACTTCACTTCTCCATTCTAAACTTATGGGAAACTAGGCTAACAAACACAATACCCAGCCTCCCCATTCTGTCCTATGGGCAGAATGGCCTTTCACCAGTGAAAAACTAAATGGAGTGTTTTTTCCTGTCAGGACATAACACACACCTCAGTATATGTCCTGCCTTTTACTTACACGCCACCCTGCCCAGGGGTTACCTGGGACCTACCACAGGGGTGCCCACGGTGCATATAAAAGGGAAAGTAAGGCCTGACAAGTAGCTGTACTTGTCAGGACACTTGTTAACTTAGCAAACTGCGTGCAGGCCCTACACTGTAGGCCTGAGTTCCCTTCTCCACGCGCCCTTGCATTACTAGCCCTGGCACACACAGTGCACATCACTAGGGACTTTACTAGTAAGGAAAACATACCAATCATGGCCAACCAATTACCATTACACTTTACACAGGGAACTACTGTACTTTGACACTGATCAGCAGTGGCAAAGTACCCAAAGCATCTAAATTGGCACTCTATGTCAGGAAAACGGTCTAGGGGGAAAGCAAAAAGTTTTTGGGAACTTTAACCAAAAAGGCCAAGTCCTACACTGTTGATGCTACATTTCATTGGGCTTTCGCATATGTGTGGTGTAGTTCTCATGGTATACACTTTCTGCTTATGTATATCCCTGTCATCCACATACATATATATCTTGGTAGTCATGGTTTTGTATATCTCTGCATGGTGACATCTGTCCCCTCACATGTCATTTTTGGCATCCACTGTGGTGCATGCTCAGTTTGTATGCTCGGACTCGGTTTTGTCCCTTCTCTGGGACTTTGTCTTTTGCAGATCCTTGGGATCCTGTCCTCGGTTTAACTTCTTTTTGCAGAAGTTTATGGATTTTCTTCCTTTATGGACTGACCAGTCTGGTTCTGTGATTTCCTTTCGTTCCTGTCTGGACGAGAGAGGTCTCGTTCCGTCCTCTGACGGATTGTGGTGCCTTTGCCTCCCCTTGTTAATGCTCCTTTACAGAGCTTAATGGGTCTGGTGTCAGCCACGTTGGCCTTGCTGTCCCCACTGTGTTTCCGTCAATGTTATTGACAGATTAGCTCACTTTGGAACTTGGTGGGTTTTTGTCGCAGACCCTCCGCCAATGGGGTATAGCTTTGGTATCTATTCTAAAGTTAAGGAATCTGCGGCTAGATGTCTATCAGATGAACGAGTTACTTACCTTTGGTAACAATGTATCTGGTAGAGGCACAGTCTAGCCGCAGATTCCTTAACGCCCACCCATCCTCCCCGCTCTGCGAGGACCTTTTCAGGTTGGGTTCTACCCACTTGCCTCCTTACAGGTGGCCTTTGTCTTCCTACGGGGTGGTCTACTTCACCTCCCTCTGGGGCAGGATGTCTCATTCTGTTTTATCTGTTGCTTCTCCACCCTTTCTCACAATTGGGTGGTGGGGTTTTATGTCCTTCCACGCTCCCCTACCCTGGTTCTTCCAGTGTGGGGGGTTATTCGTGTGCTTCTACCCTCCCTTCCACCCTCATCTATTTTTACCTGTTACTTTTGGGTCTCTCTGTCTATGGTACAGTCGATTGGTTTGGGGGTCTATTTGACTATGCTACAGTCAGTAGGTCGTTTATGGGGTGTATAGTTGCACATTTTCTGCTGCTGCAGAAATGTGCTAAAATACCATGAGTCATGTTGTTGAAGTCTTGTTGCCCTTTACAGTTACATCCTGTAGTTGCAGACTGCCTATCGTTTGTTATTACATTCATTTCCAATGTCGTTTTGCCTCTTAGGAGGACATGGCACTTCGCTTTGTCGAGACTGTTTCTAGGGTTAGGTACTCTGTTCTCTCCCTTCAGTCCCTTACAGTATAAAGTACTCTTTTTCTAACTTACATGGTGATGTTTCTCATCATTCTATGTTTCTTGTCATTGTTGTTTTAAAGATTTTTGATCTTTTTTGGCACACTGTTCCCACTCTCTCCCACCGTTTTTGTAGTGGCTCCGCGGTGTGGCGCGGAAAAGTTTCACAGTAGAAAACTGACGTCTGTGCGCCGGGAGGGACTTATATGGCTCCACTGACGTCGTATCCGTGGATGACGTCAGGCGGAGCCATGCGACGCCGTCCCCCGGCGCGCAGAGGTACTGCTGAAAATTCTCCGGATCCAGACGCCTGGGAACATTCTAAAGTTAAGGAATCTGCGGCTAGACTGTGTCTCTACCAGATACATCGTTACTGAAGGTAAGTAACTCGTTCTTCTCTGCATTAAAATCTGTCACGCCTTGGTGGAGAAGCAGCCCCCTGAGGGATTAAGGGCCCATTCCACCAGGGGAAAGGCTGCGACTACGGCCTTGGCTCGGGGTGTCCCAGTCCAAGACATCTGTCAGGCAGCAACGTGGGCATCATTGCACACGTTTGCAAAACATTATTGTCTTGATGGTCAAGTGCGCAGGGACGGGCACTTTGCCCGTTCAGTCCTGCAAGACTTCTTAGTCTAGGTGATGAGTCCGCAACCCACTGCCGGGATGGTATGGCTCAGGAATCTGATTCAAAGGTAAGGAATCTGCAGCTAGAAGTCTCTATCAGATGAACAAGTTACTTACCTTCGGTAGCGCATTGTCTGGTAGAGACTCTATCTAGCTGCAGATCCCTTACAGCCCCACCCATGCTTCCCCGCTTTGTGGACTGATGTAGTAGGACTAGGGTTGTTTCCCCTTTCAGGGCCCTAGTTTTTCCACACGACTACGTCAGTTACTTCGTGGCTCTGTGCTTCTGGCGTGAAAAATACAAAAAGTACTGACGTCCGCGCGCCTGGGTGGTGCCTATATAGGCACCGCAACATCATAACCGACGCTACCGATGCCGACGACGTCACGAGGAGCCGAATGGAGCTACCCGACGTTGGACGCAAGGGGTATTGCTCAGCAAAAGTTTCCGGACCCAGCCTGACACCTGGGAAATTCAAAGGTAAGGAATCTGCAGCTAGATAGAGTCTCTACCAGATAATGCGTTACCGAAGGTAAGTAACTTGTTCTTTTTGACTAGTCTGACTGGGATCCTGCTAACCAGGACCCCAGTCTCTGTGCTTCTCCCATAAATTTGTATGGTAAGTTCTTAGGTACATCCCAGATTGAACACTGGTGTACCCTTATCAGTCCCTAGTATATGGTACTGAGGTATCCAGGGCATAGGTACACCAGGGATCCCCCATGGGCTGAAGCATGCATTATGCCACCCATGAGGGACCACTTAAACTGTAACTACAGGCCTGCCATTGCAGCCTGTGTAAGCTGGTGCTAGCACCACTTAAGAAAGATGCAGGTTTCCCTATATCTAAAGTCACTGCACTTAAAACCTATAAGACACCCCTAAAGCAGGCCTTTCAATCCTGAAGGCAGGGTGGTCTGTTCTAAGTGTGAGGGTGCCCCTCCTTGAGCAGGACACACCTACAACCTTCGGAGTCCATTCTCCCAGTTTGTAAGTGCATCAGTCATTATGATACATAGAGTGGCCATGCGTCATTACGTGATGACCATTTCTAAACTGGCTGTAACGAACCCTGTCATGTTTGTTATCAAACACCATAACCGGTGTGGGAGGTATGATTCCATGCACTGTAAAACTCCTCCGGGAGGCCCTCAGTGCTCCCAGAACCAGTCTTCTAGACCCGGACAGCACACCATGGCTGCTGACGACCAGATACACGATTCTGCCCTCCTGCTGCTGAGCCAAGCTCGAGCAGGGGAAGACAGAACATTAGGTATCCTGTCACAGGGAGGTGTGACCACCTCCCAGAGAGGGTTTAGTGTATTGGGGCCGGGTGGGAGCGCTTGCCAGCGCCACTCAGTCTGCTTGAAGGGCACACTTGGTGCCCTCCTTGCATAGTCCAGTTGCTGGCTCCCACTCTGGCGCGAAACTGGACAAAGGACATGGGAGTATCCTCCCCACTGTCCGACCCCTCTCCTGGGAGGGAACTTTGAATCGTCCCAACCCTTTCCTTAGGGTACTTAAGGGCTTACCTGAGGGTGGGTCCCTAGATTCGTCGTGAGACAAGATTCATTTCAAGACCCAACTCTTCTTTGACCGTCTGGGTACTCTGGACTTCGCTCTGGGCATCAAGGCTGCAACTGGGAAGACTCCTGCTGCCCCTGATCTCATTGCCCTGCTAGTCTGCTGCAACGTCCGTGCCTGTGCTCCATACAGGAACCTTCCAAGGCCTGTGGGCATCCAAGACACCTGAAGGAATCTCCTTTGAAGTGAAGGAGTCACTTTCCTGCATCTGCAGGCACCGCAACTAAGCTGACCGGTCTGCTGATCCTGGGCTTCCACGGACTCCGAAAGGCTCAGCAACACATGTGGGGATTCTTCACATCCCTCAAGGCCTGCCCTTTCCTCTCACCAAGTTTGAGGCCAGTGTCCCTCGTTGGAGCCGCAGGAACCGAACCCCTGTGCTCTGCGTCGACTTGCAGTTGAAAAGCCTCGTTGGCTTCCTTCCACCAAGATCTTCGGGATCCAAGTATCACCAACCTCAAGCATCTCCTGTGACCAAGATTTTTGTCCTCACTGCATCACTTGCACCGTGGACTTGCATCTTTGGTGAGCTGCTCGAGGTCCTCGTGCGACTTCAGTGCCTTCTGTCTGTGGGTCCTCCTGAGGGTCTCCTTTGATTTCTGTGGGCCCGCCCTGCTTGCTCGGGACCTGCCCTGACTCCCCTGCTTGTGGGGAGTCACGTGGACATTTCTGGTCCCGACACTGTACCTTCTTCACTGTCCACGTGGGTTGCAGTTGCCAAGGGTTATTGGTGCTTCCGACATACACCGACCCCTCAACTCTCGACATCCGACGTGGGACAGCTCGTTCTCGGCTCCTGGTCTTCCACAGCGTCGCCTGGTCCACACAGCTGCAGTTTCAAGGCCATTGTCAGCTCTCCTGCAATACTCGACTTTGGTGGGCATTCGTCTTCTGGGCCGCCTGGTTACTTCCAAGTGGCATAGACTCTGTCCCCTCTGCTTGCAGGTACTTCTCATTTTGAATCCACCTTTGGGTTCCACCGGACACTTTCACCTTCTCCAGCAGCGGCATCTTCCTGAAGTCCTCCATTGAGTTCGACAGCGGTTTCCGACGCCACTTCACACCTATGCACCCGGCTTCCCTGGTGTAGGTATCCTGATTCCTAGGGTATCCACTGGTGGGGTAGCTCTCCAACCTTTTGTCTTCCACAGGATTTCTTCAGGGTCCACTGGGAAGGGTCCTTCTTCTTTAAAATTGCAACCGCGACTTACCCATTTACTTGTATTGAGCCTGCGGTTGTGTTCCCACTCTGCACACGACCTCCGTGGGGGTCCTAGTTACTTACCTTGGGTGGTTCTTTGGGTCCCCGGCACTTCTACGTCTTCTGGGTATAGTCCTAACTCGTATATGGTTTGGTCTCCCCCTGGTGACCACTGTATATTTCGTGCTACTTACCTGTTTCTATTGAAAAATATTGTGTGCATTGTGTATATCTCCAGCTAGGAAATATCTGTATGTGTTAGTGAGTGTCTTATAATAAATACATATTTTTATAAATACACTGTCTGGTTCTTTTTCACTTAATCTATACCAACAAGATTATGCTCTGGTAAAACAAGTTGTTTTACACTCTTCTGGACTAAGCCTGAAGGATGCTCTCCACAGCTACCACTTAGAGAGCTTTCTAAGGATGTCTAAGACCACTAAAATCACCATAAGGGTTGTCTGGATTGGTGCCCACTTACATAAGTGTACACCATATACCAAGCCAGCTTCACACATTGCTGTTTAATTTAATAGATAGGTCTCCTTCCTGAACTGCTAGCTGAAAAAGAGCTTTATATGGATTTGGCACAATATTCAATTAAGGGGCAGATTTACAGGAAACGGACGCATCTGTACAAATGCGTCAGTTTCCCTGCACCTCAATGCGAAACCCTTGCACCACCATAGATGCACCGTATTTACAATACGGCGCACCATGGTGCAAGGATTGACAGATGCGTCAGAAATTCTGACGCATCTGTTGGCGCACAAGTCACCCATTGCTGGCGTCGTGTCGCAAGCACGACGCAACTCCAGCAATGCACGGGGAGGCCTATTCCCAATACACTGCGTCACTCCTTACACCTGCTTCAAGCAGGCTTGGGGTTTTGACGCAGTGGTGTCCTAGAAGTGACGCAATGAAATCTTGTAGATTTCACTGCGTCACTTCTACGAGGCTTTCCTGCGTGGGAACGCCCACCCTGCATACATTATACCTGACCCAGGTATAATGTGATGCAGGGCTTTACAAGGTGACGCATCTCTGTAGATGCGTCACATTGTAAATTGGCCGCATTGTTTACGCCGCCGCTGCGTCACAAAAGTGACGTAACGGCGGAGCAAAAGTGTCGCAAGGGGCTTGTAAATCTGCCCCATAGTGTGTAGCCATTCGCTATTCCTATCATTACACCTAAAAGAATTTGGCACCACCTCGGGATAACATTTATGCAGTTTCTCTGGAGTATGATAAATGTACCCAAATCTCACCTGGTGCCCTCTCAGCGCAGCCTGTTCATTGGGGCAGTACTAGACACTACTGTATGTCGCGCTTTCCCGTCGTTGCAGAGGATTCTCGACATTCAGGAGATGATTCCTTTGTTTTACGATGGAGCGTTTGTTCCAGTCCTGAAGGTCCTACGCCTGCTCGGTCTGTTCGCTTCCTGCATACTGTTGGTCAACCATGCATGCTGGCACATGAGGGCACTCCAGTGGTGCCTCCGCAGGCAGTGGTATCAGCACAATGGAGATCTCTGGGAGAAGGTCAGAATCTCCAGAGACACTGCAGCGGAGCTGTCTTGGTGGAGTGTGCCGGTCAACCTGTCTCAAGGAAAGCCTTTTCAACCTCCTCCACCAGTGGCGACAGTATTCACGGATGCCTCCACTCTAGGGTAGGGTGCTCATCTGGGGGATCTGGAGATCAAGGGTCTTTGGTCTCCGGAGGAAAGGTTGCTTCACATCAACCTTCTGGAGTTGCGGGCAATACGTGTGGCTCTCAAGGCCTTTCTTCCCTCCCTTCGCGGTTAGTCGATTCAAGTCCTGACGGAGAACACTACCTCGATGTGGTACATAAACAAACAGGGAGGGGTAGGGTCGTATCGTCTCTGCAGAGAGGTTCTGCGACTCTGGTCATGGGCTCAGGGCCATCAGATTTGTGTGTTTGCAAATCATCTGGCCGGGGTGCTAAATGTGCGTGCCGAGAGTCTCAGTTGGCAATACTCGGCCGATCATGAGTAGCGGCTTCATCCGGAGGTGGTTCATCACATCTTCCGGATGTGGGGGGTTCCTCGGGTGGACCTTTTTGCCACTCAGGAGAATGTGCACTGCCCGTCATTCTGCAGTCTTCAGTATCCGATGCAGGGAGCGTTGGGGGACGCGTTTCAATTAGATTGGAGCTTGCAACTCCTTTACGCGTTTCCTCCCATACCCTTGAGTCCTTGAGTTCTGAGGAAGATTCGCCAAGACCGGGCCCAAGTCATATTGATCACTCCGGATTGGCCAAGAAGGGTGTGGTACACAGATCTTCTTCACCTCTCTTTACACCCTCCACTCCGTCTCCCTCTCAGGGCAGACCTCCTCTCGCAGTCACAGGGGCAGGTTCTACACCCACACCTCCAGAGCTTGCACCTTCATGCCTGGAGATTGCACGGGGCAACCTGAGTTCTTTCTTTCTCCTGCCGGATGTGGTGGATGTTATTTTATCATCCAGGAGACACTCCACCAAATCTATTTATTCCTCTAGGTGGTCCAAGTTTGTGAAATGGTGTGGAGAGAGGTCCATTGATCCTTTGTAGTCCCATTTATCTGATGTACTTGGCTTTTCACGTTCCTTGGCTCAGCAAGGTTGTGCTGTGGCTACGGTAAAGGGTTACTTGTCGGCCTTGTCAGCTTTCCACTGTTTGCCGGACCAGCCATCTTTATTTAAGTCCCCAATTGTTATGAGGTTCAATAAGAGCCTCACCAATAGGTTTCCTCCCACTCCCTTCATTATGCCTCAGTGGGATTTGAATTTAGTACTTACTTTCCAGATGGGTTCTCCTTTGAGCCTCTTCATAGTTACCCATTGAGGCTTCTTACTTTCAAGACGGTTTTTCTGATCGCTATTACCTCAGCCAGGAGGGTAAGTGAGCTTCTGATGGATACATCTGCCTGTGGATTCCTCACCTTATGAATATCCCCTGCGCCAGCATTCCGCAGAAATTTTTCCTAGCTCTCCACGCCGACGAGGTCGTCACGAAGCCATGGCTTCGCACGAGGCACTGCATGACATCACCGGAGCCATAAGAGGACCACGTCGGCGTGATGACGTCAGTTCCCTTTTTTCCGCGCTGTCGACGCTAACGGTTTTTTCTGGGACTCTCCATACTTTCGATTGGATATTTTGTATTTTGTATTGTATCTTTCTCTCTTTTGACATGTCTGCCCCGAGGAAGTCTGGCTTTAAGCCCTGTAAGGAATGCGGAGGACATATGTCTATTACGGACCCGCATGAAGACTGTCTTTGGTGTTTGTCGTCGGACCATGACGTTGAGGGCTGTTCTTCCTGCAGGAAGATGAACCCGAAGGCTCTGAAGGAGCGGGAGGCCAAGCTGTATATGGCCAAGGCAAGAAAAGAAAAAAGGGGTCGGAAAAGGTCGAAGTCCAAGTCTTCGACTTCGCATGACTCCAAGAGAAGGCATAAGAAGAAGAAGAGACATGCTTCTCCGACACCTCGACGTCGAGTTAAGGACTTTATCTCTCCTTCTCCATCGGCGTCTCCTCAGGCGACTCCGGTTCATTCCCCGTCATACCGAGGGACTCCGGAGCGTTCTCCGGCGCCGAGATTCTCTCCGGCTTCAGAGGAGGTGTCGAATCTGGCTGATACTGAGGCGCCTTCGGCTCCTGTGGCTCTGCCTGCGGCTCCAGCGGCTCCGTTTCCAGAGGTGCCTCGTATGGATCTCGAGCCGGACCAACTTCCTCAGTTCCCGGCCCCGGGTTCAGATCCTTCGCGTTTTCTTAACGCTATGTATGGCGTTTTCGCCAGGGCCTCATACCCCTCTGGTGCACCTTCGGGTCCCATGGGTCCTATGGCATTTAATTTGAGTGTGCCTCAACAGTATCCACAGGCCCCCTTTGTGCCCTTCATGCCAGTGACGTCGTCCTGGCATTTACCGGCTCCGAGGATGTCGACGCCGTATGGGGAATCCCCGGCTCCATCTCGGGAAGCTTCACGGATTCGATCGGCGCCGGTTACGGCGATGGATCCTCCTTCGACACCGCTCCCGGAGTCATCGACGCCGCGTGTGGCGCCATCGACGCTGCAGCCGAAGATGCGCTCGAGGAGAGAGGCTCAGAGGTTATTGGAAGAGGAGCGGTACCAGTTGGAAGAAAGGGAGGAAGGAGAACTGTATGACACAGAGGATGTGTTTGAGGACTTGTGTGAGGCAAGTGGACTTGATGTTTCTCCTGAGTGGGACTTTGTTTCTCAGAAGGCTTCCCCCTCGAAGGAGGTTGTTCCGTTCCATTCGGTGATCCGGAAAGCTGCGGAACTTTTAGATTTGCAGCTACCTATGGCTGAGTATAAGCCTAATCTTCTTACGGAGGTACTCCACTCTCCATCCTCGGTGGTAGAACCACTCTTACCCTTTAATGATGCTCTGACTGAGCCAATACTTGATGTTTGGCGCAACCCTCTTTCTGCACCTGCAGTTTCAAGACCAGTGTCCAGAAGGTACAGGCCTGCTCTTGGAGATCCGGCTTTTCTTTCCTCTCACCCCTCTCCTGAGAGCTTGGTGGTACAGGCTTCGTGCTCGAAGCAGTCTACAGGGGCTTTTCCGCAAGCTCCCACCGACAGGGATTCCAAGAAAATGGAACAATCTGCGAAGAAGATTTTTTCTTCAGCAAGCATGGCACTGAAATCTACCAACGCAAATTGTCTCTTAGGTAGATATGTTCATGCCTTAATGGACTCTGCCAAACAGCTTCTTCCTAAGTTGTCAGAGGAAGATAGGGAAAATCTGAGTGAGGTGTTGGCGGACTCTCAGGCTGCGGCTCGACAGGTCATCCAGTCTGGCTTGGACACGGCGGACTCAGTTGCCAGAGTGATGGGTTCGTCCATTGCAACAAGAAGACATACGTTGTTGAAGTCTTCTGGGTTCTCTCCCGATGTGCAGGCTGCCCTTCTCGATCTGCCTTTTGATGGGTCTAGACTTTTCGGAGAAAAGGCTGATTCCGCCTTGCAAAGATTTAAGGACAGTAAGGCCACGGCTAAATCTTTGGGTCTGCAAGCGCAATCGAGAGGTTATGGTTATAAGAGATACAGAGGCTTCGGGAGGTCTTCCTTTCGGAGCTACAGACAGCCTCAGCAGCAGCAACAACAAAACCCCTTGTATAGGTCCTATAGGGGTAAGGGCAGAGGTCGCCAACGTGGAGCTGGTCACCATCTCTCCTCCTCCTCCTCCTCCTCTACCTCCCCAGCCCCTCCTGGGAATGCAGGGAAGCAGCCCTAGATCCGCCATCCCTGATCATGTAGGTCCTGTGGGAGGCCGGCTTACCCTTTCCTACGAGATTGGAAATTGATCACTTCGGACCTTTGGGTTCTAGATCTCGTAGAGAATGGGTACGCCCTTCCCTTCAGGGAATTCCCTCCTCCTTACCCTCCTTGCCAGGGGTTTTGCACGGAGGATCATTTTCTTCTCCTTCAAAAGGAAGTTATTGCCCTGTTACAAAAAGGTGCGATAGAGGTGGTTCCGGAGCAGGAAAGGGGTCAGGGATGCTACTCCCGGTATTTCCTGATCCCCAAAAAGGACGGCAGGTTACGTCCGATCCTGGACCTCAGGATCTTGAATTTTTACCTAAGGCAGGAGAAATTCAAGATGCTGACCCTTGCTCAGGTTCTTCTAGCGCTGCAGCAAGAGGACTGGATGGTGTCGATCGACTTGCAGGTTGCGTATTTTCATATCCCCATTCTGAAGTCGCACAGGAAGTATCTCCGTTTCACGGTTGGGTCGCAGCACTACCAGTTTGCGGTCCTCCCGTTTGGTCTTACTACTGCACCTCGAGTCTTCACAAAGGTGATGGCGGTGGTGGCAGCTCATCTCAGGAGGTCGGGGATTCCTGTTTTCCCCTACCTGGATGACTGGCTGCTCAAAGCGGAGTCGCCGGAGATGGTGCTTCATCATCTGCAGGTAACATCTCAACTGTTGTTCGACTTGGGTTTTTCAATCAATGTGCCCAAATCTCACCTGGTGCCCTCTCAGCGCAACCTGTTCATAGGGGCGGTACTGGACACTACTGTGTGTCGAGCATTTCCTCCTCCACAAAGAATTCTCGACATTCAGGAGATGATCCCTTTATTTAAAAATGGAGCGGTTGTTCCAGTTCTGAAGGTCCTACGCCTGCTCGGTCTGTTCGCCTCCTGAATTCTGTTGGTCAACCATGCACACTGGCACATGAGGGCACTCCAGTGGTGTCTCCGCAGGCAGTGGTATCAGCACAACGGAGATCTCAGGGAGTCAGTCAGAATCTCCAGAGAAGCTGCGGCGGATCTGTCTTGGTGGAGCGTGGAGGGCAATCTGTCTCAAGGGAAGCCCTTTCATCTTCCTCCATCTGTGGCCACAGTGATAACGGATGCCTCTACCCTAGGGTGGGGTGCTCATCTGGGGGATCTGGAGATCAAAGGTCTTTGGTCTCCAGAGGAAAGATTGTCTCATATCAATCTTCTGGAATTGCGGGCGATACGTTTAGCGCTCAAGGCCTTTCTCCCTTCCCTTTGCGGTCAGTCGGTTTAAGTCCTGACAGACAACACTGTCGCGATGTGGTATGTCAACAAGCAGGGAGGAGTGGGGTCGTACTGTCTCTGCAGAGAGGCGTTGCGGCTTTGGTCCTGGGCTCAGGACCATCGGATTTGCGTTATGGCAAATCATCTGGCCGGGGTGCTAAACGTGCGTGCGGACAGTCTCAGTCGGCAGTTCTCCGCCGACCATGAGTGGAGGCTTCATCCGGAGGTAGTTCGACACATCTTCCGGACGTGGGGGACTCCTCGGGTGGACCTGTTTGCTACTCTCGAGAAAGCGCACTGCCCGTCATTCTGCAGTCTCCAGTTTCCGTTGCAGGGGGCGTTAGGGCACGCGTTTCAGTTGAGTTGGAGCTCACAACTCCTTTATGCGTTTCCTCCCATACCCTTGATTCCTCGGGTTCTGAGGAAGATTCGCCAAGACCGGACCCAAGTCATATTGATCGCCCCGGATTGGCCAAGAAGGGTGTGGTACACAGACCTTCTTCACCTCTCGTCGCACCCTCCGCTCCGTCTCCCTCTCAGGGTAGACCTCCTCTCGCAGTCGGAGGGGCAGGTTCTTCACCCCCACCTCCAGAGCCTGCACCTTCATGCCTGGAGATTGAACGGAGCAACCTGAATTCTTTTTCTCTCCCGCCTGATGTAGTGGATGTTATATTATCGGCCAGGCGACACTCCACTAAGTCTATCTACTCCTACAGGTGGTCAAAATTTGTTAAGTGGTGCGGAGAGAAGTCTATTGATCCCTTGAAAGCTCATCTTTCTGATGTTCTTTGTTTTTCGCTTCATTTGGCCCAGCAGGGTTCTGCTGTAGCCACTGTTAAAGGATACTTGTCGGCTTTATCGGCATTTCTCTGTCTGTCTGATCAGCCGTCTCTGTTTAAGTCTCCAATAGTTTTAAGGTTCATTAAGGGGCTTACTAACATGTTCCCGCCTACTCCTTTTATTATGCCCCAGTGGGATTTAAATTTAGTGTTAACTTTTTTAATGGGTTCCACGTTTGAACTTATGCATAGCTGTCCTTTAAGACTGCTGACTTTCAAAACGGTCTTTCTTGTGGCTATCACTTCGGCTAGGAGGGTAAGTGAGCTTCAAGCTTTGAGTTCAAAGCCCCCGTTTTTGACCATACATGCTGAACGGATGGTACTCAGGACCAGGGCTGCTTTTCTGCCTAAGGTTGTAACTCCCTTCCATCTAGGGCAGTCCATTACCCTTCCTACTTTCTATCCTCCCCCTCACCCTTCTAAGGAGGAGGAAAGGCTGCACCGTTTGGACCCTAAGAGGGCGATTAGTTTCTATCTTGATAGGACAAAGGACTTCCGTCAGGATGATCAGCTCTTTGTGGGCTATGTTGGACGTATGAAGGGCAAGGCGGTGCACAAGCACACTTTATCCAGGTGGATCATCTTGTGCATCAAGATCTGCTACGCTCTGGCTGGTAAGGAGCCTCCTGTAGGCATTAGAGCTCACTCTACCAGGGCTAAATCATCTATGTCTGTTTTGTCCAGGGGTGTTCCTGTGTTGGACATCTGTAAGGCGGCAACTTGGGCCTCCCTCCACACTTTCGCGAAGCATTACTGCTTGGACTCCGAAGTGAGGAGGGATGGCCATTTTGCGCACTCTGTTTTGCAAGACTTTTTGGTATAGAAGGGTGGACACCCTCCTCCAAGAGAGGAACTGCTGTGGGATTCTATTCATAAGGTGAGGAATCCACAGGCAGATGTATCCATCAGAAGAACAAGTTACTTACCTTCGGTAACGCTTTTTCTGGTGGATACAGTATCTGCCTGTGGATTCCTCACTGATCCTCCCGCCTCCCGTTGTCCACCCTTTTATACCTTAAAAGAGGTATTGGTTAATATGGTTGTTTCATATTGTCATTTTGTATTGCCTCTATTTGCCTTTGTGTAGGCTTATAGGAAATGCTTGCTTTCCTTTTTTCACTTTACACTGTATTTATTTGTGTGAATTCTGTGTACTATGTATGGATTGTCTCTTGGTCGGTCCGCCCGTTTGCCTCGGTGGCACGGAATAAATGGGTGGAACTGACGTCATCACGCCGACGTGGTCCTCTTATGGCTCCGGTGACGTCATGCGGTGCCTCGTGCGGAGCCATGGCTTCGTGACGACCTCGTCGGCGTGGAGAGCTAGGAAAAATTTCCGCGGAATGCTGGCGCAGGGATATTCATAAGGTGAGGAATCCACAGGCAGATACTGTATCCACCAGAAAAAGCGTTACCGAAGGTAAGTAACTTGTTCTTCAGGCTCTTAGTTCTAAACCTCCGTTTTTAACCATTCATGCAGAAAAGATGGTTCTCAGGACCAGGGCTGCTTTCCTGCCTAAGTTGGTCACTCCTTTCCATCTAGGGCAGTCTATTACCTTACCTACCTTCTATCCTCCCCCTTCCAAGGAGGAGGAGAGACTTCACCCCCTGGGCCTTAGGAGGGTTGTCAGCTTCTACCTGGACAGAACCAGGGACCTAAGACTGGATGACCAGCTGTTTGTGGGCTATGTTGGAAGGATGAAGGGCAAAGCTGTCCACACTTTCCAGGTGGATCATCTTGTGCATCAAGATCTGCTACGCCTTGGCCAAGAAGGAGCCGCTTGAAGGTATTAGAGCTCATTCCACCAGAGCTAAGTCATCCTCTTCTGCTTTGGCTAGAGGTGTTCCTGTTGTAGACATCTGCAAGGCGGCAACTTGGACCTCCCGCCACACCTTTGCGAAGCATTACTGCTTGGATTCGGAGGTTAGGAGGGACGGCCATTTTGCACGCTCTGTGCTGCAAGATTTTTTGGTATAGGCCGGTGGACACCCTCCTCCGAGAGAGGAACAGCTTGGGGATTCAATTCAAAAGGTGAGGAATCCACAGGCAGGTGTATCCATCAGAAGAACAAGTTACTTACCTTCAGTAACGCTTTTTCTGGTGGATACAGTATCTGCCTGTGGATTCCTCACTGACCCACCCGCCTCCCCGTTGTCCACCTGCTATACCGAAAAAACTTCTGACTGTTTGACATTGTCATTTTTCATATGTCGAAATGCTTTCGTTTTTGGATTTTCCTTTTTACGTATATATATATATATATACTCTATGTATCTGTGTATATATTTTGTATACTGTGTATACTTGTATTATTTTGTCGGTCCGCCCGTTCGCCTTGAGGGCACGGAAAAAATGGCTGGAACTGACGTCAGCATGCTGACGAGGTCTTCTTATGGCTCCGGTGACATCATACGTAGTCCCAAGCGGAGCCGTGCTATTGTGAAGTCCTCGTCGACTTGGGAGAGCTAAGAAAATAATTTCCAATGAATGCTGGCGCAGGGGTAATTCTAAAGGTGAGGAATCCACAGGCAGATGCTGTATCCACCAGAAAAAGCGTTACCGAAGGTAAGTAACTTGTTCGTCTGCAGCTAAACTGGGGGGACGATGGGGCCGAGTGCATTCCTGGGCAGGTGCGGGTCCGGAGCGAAATAGATAGGTTCCCCGATTCTACCTAGATGGGCAGATCTTCGGGCCGGATGGAGAGAGTTGAGAGGTAACGTGTAGTCGCCATTGGGCTTCTTAGAATCCCGGGAATCAAAATCTTATGAAACCAGACATGAAGTGCCTTATATTACACACACCCAAATAAAAATTCCTGGAGCCGGGCATGTAAAGAATGAGTGTATGTGAATAATACAAAGCCCCAATACAACACAGGGTTAGATATGACCTGATTCCAAACACAAAGATGTTAATGGCGGGCAGTTTCGTTGTTGCTGTATCTTATCTATTAGAAGAGGGTGCGATACAAGTGCGTGTTGTCGGCCCTGCATTGCGTTGTGTAAAAATGTTCGGACACAGAAAGGGAGTTGAGATGGCCGCGCCTCATAATCACCTTGTAATAACTTTCCTGCTCCTAACATGGCTGCCCCTCGACTCAAATTTTGAGTTGAGCGTGGCGCGCTCCAGTGTCTGGTGTTCTTTGACAGGGTCTGTAAAAGAGTCTGCCTATTGGTTGTCCTATGTCTATTTTGGTGGCGTGCTGCTGCCGAGTGTTTCTATCTGCGCCAGGGCAGGCATGTGGGGGGAAGTGCGCTGGAGGAGTGTGCAGTGGACCTGGACGCACCGAGGCCATGTCCTCCTCTCGGACCCATCCACAGAAGTTCCGGGTGAGTGCGCAGCCTGCGGTCTGACATAAGGCCCTTCACGTGGTGTGGGCTACTTATGTCTACTACCGGCGCCGCTACTAGCACACTTTGGAGTGGTAAGGCAATACAGCAAGGAAATAGCCTACTGTAGCCGAGGTACCTGTACCCTGAGGCGCTTTGCTACCCAGCAGCGCTCATTGCTTTACATGTTGCTAGTAGTTCCATTATTTTTGGGCAGAGGTTGTAACGTCAAAATGATAAGTCTAAAATGTAATGCGTCAGTAAGGCAAATTTAAAGGCAGTGGACCAATTGGACAGTCCGCAAATCTGACAAAATGTTGTGACGAGGGGGTCTCTGACTGACATGCAGTTGCCATATATTGAAATGAATGTCCTTTTTAGGTCGAGCCTGAGTTTGAATAATGTATCGGCTTATTGTTCTTGGTTGCAACACGCGCTCTATTTAAACACGATGCACACGCACCAATCAGCTCAAACCCCAGATTCTAAGCAAGAGGAACCCTGCTCCACAATGGTAAGTAAACTAAACGTACGCAATTATTGTTCTAGGGAATCACGTATGGAAGGACTGGGACCCATATGGATGAGTGTGCGCTGGTATCGAAGATGAAGGATCCCGTATTTCTGATGGATACTTCTGCCTGTGGATTCCTCACCTTTTGAATACCCCTTGCACCAGCAATTCCGCGGAAAATCTTTCCCAGCTCTCCCACGACGACGAGGACGTCACAATAGCACGGCTCCGCTCGCGACTCCGTAAGACGTCATCGGAGCCATAAGAAGACCTCGTCGGCGTGCTGACGTCAGTTCCCCTTTTTCCGCGCCGTCGACGCGTAACGGTTTTCCAGGGACTCTCCATTTTACTACTTTGTTTCATCTTATTGTTGGAAATGGCTACTTCTAGGAAGTCCGGGTTTAAGCCTTGCGGGGAGTGCGGAGGACATATGTCGATTACGGATCCGCATGAGGACTGTCTATGGTGTCTTTCTTCTGACCATGACGTCGAAGAGTGTCGTTCCTGCAGGAAAATGAACCCTAAGGCCCTTAAAGAGCGTGAGGCTAAACTTTTTATGGCCAGAGCCAAGAAGGAGAAGAGAGGTCGTAGCGGGGAAGTCTTCTTCGTCACACACTTCAAGATCTAAGAAGCATAGAAGTCGAAGAAATCCCGGCGCCATTCGTCGAAGTCTAGGGCTTCGAGGCCGACTTCACCTCCTGAGCGACTTCGGAGGAAGGACTTTGTCTCCCCGTCTCCTTCGCCGAGAGCGGAGTCGGAACATTCCCGGCTCCGATGTCGCCGGCGTCGAAGGGCTCTTCGGCGTCGGGAGGTTCGCCGGCGCCTCAGGAGGTGTCTCCGATTCCTGTGGGGTCGCCTGAGCGGGCGCCGTCTCCACCGGCTCCGCTGGATCCAGCTCGACCTCAAGAGGTCCCCGGGCGAGAAGGTACGGATCATTATCCTGCTTTTCCCTTTCCTGGTGCTGACCCTTCGCAGTTCTTGAACGCGATGTATGGGATGTTTTCAAGGTCCAGTATCCCGTTGGGTGTACCTTCAGGTCCTTTGGCCTACAATTTCGGTGTTCCACACCAGTATGCTCAGGCACCCTTTGTACCCTTTATGCCATCGGCTCCGGCGTGGCATTTCCCGACGCCGAGGTCGTCGACTCCGGCACCTCGAGCTCCGTCGGATGTGGGGTCGGCGTCGTCTCGGATTCGTGCGACGCCGAAGGATATTCCGGAGGGGCCTTCTGTTCCGTTGCCATTGTCACCGGCGCCGCGCATGGCGCCGCGTACGGCGCCGTCGACTCCGTTTCAGGCTCCACTGACGCCGGCACTGAAGACAAAGCTGCGCTCCAGGAGGGATGCACAGAGGCTGCTGGAGGAGGAGGAGTATATGCAAGAGCAAGAGCAAGAGGAAGGAGAGATTTTGGACTCTCTTGATGACTTTGAGGGCCTGCAGGAGGCCAGTGGGTTAGATACATCTCCAGAATACGATCTTTCATCACCAAAGGCTAGCCTTCCTCTAGAAAATTTGCCTTATCATGTGGTCGTGAGGAAGGCGGCTGATTTGCTGGGTCTTCAGTTACCATCATCTGAGTTGAAAGCCAACATTTTAACTGAGGTCCTCAATACCTCTTCAGTGTTCTCAGAGCCACTGTTACCCTTCATTGATGCCTTGGCTGAGCCAATTTTGGAGGTGTGGCAGAAGCCTTTGTCCGCTCCTGCTGTCTCTAGAACAATTGCACGGAGATATAGGCCAGCTCCTGGGGATCCTGCCTTTCTGTCTACTCATCCGACTCCCGAGAGTTTGGTGGTACAGGCTTCTTGTTCGAAGCAATCTTCGAGTGCTTTCCCTACTACTCCGGGTGATAGAGACTCGAAAAAGATGGAGCAAGCAGCCAAAAGGTATTTTCGTCTGCAAGCATGGCGCTGAAGTCGACTAATGCTACGTGTCTTCTGGGAAGATACGTCCATGCTGATGGATTCTGTGAAACAGCTGGCTCCTAAGCTCCCGGAGGATGATAGGGCAAGCTTTATGGAGGTGCTCTCTGACTCGCAAGCAGCTGCTCGCCAGGTGATCCAGTCTGGGATGGACACGGCTGATTCTGTTGCGCGGGTGATGGGCTCTTCTGTGGCAACAAGAAGGCAGGCCTGGTTGAGGTCTTCTGGTTTTCCCCGGATGTCCAGGCGACTCTGTTGGACTTACCTTTTGATGGCACAAGACTGTTTGGATCAAAGGCTGACTCTGCTTTACAGCGGTTTAAAGACAGTAGGGCCACTGCTAGATCTCTGGGCCTTCAAACACAGCCCAGGGTTTTGGTTACAAACACCTTCGTGGATTTGGAAGGGGTTCTTCCTTTCGTGGCCATCAACAGTATCAACAGGGTCAGCAGCAGCAGCAACAGCAGAACCCTTTATACAAGTCCTACAGGGGTAGGAACAGAAGCCGTTCAGGGAGCCTCACGGCAGCAGTCCTCTTCCTCCTCCTCCTCTCCTCCCCTCACCGTTGGGAAGCAGCTCTAGATCCCACATCTTAGAGCATGTTGGTCCTGTTGGGGGTCGGGTGTCCCAATTTCTACAGGATTGGAAACTGATTACAACGGATCGTTGGGTTTTGAATCTTGTGGAAAATGGGTACGCCCTTCCTTTCCTAGAGTATCCACCTCCTTACCCTCCTCGCCAAGGTGGTTGTTCAGAAGTCCACATGTTGCTTTTGCAACAGGAGGTTCTTGTCTTGTTACAGAAAGGTGCGATAGAGGTGGTTCCAGAGCAGGAAAGGGGTCAGGGGTGCTACTCCCGGTATTTCCTGATTCCCAAAAGGACGGACGTTTGAGGCCGATTCTGGACCTCAGGATTTTGAATTTTTACCTCAGGCAGGAGAAATTCAAAATGTTGACTCTAGCTCAGGTTCTTCTTGCGCTGCAACAGGAAGACTGGATGGTGTCCATCGATCTCCAGGATGCGTACTTTCATCTTCCCATCCTGAAGTCGCATCGGAAGTATCTGCGTTTCACGGTAGGGTCGCAACATTACCAGTTTGCGGTTCTACCGTTTGGTCTGACTTCCGCACCGCGAGTCTTTACAAAGGTGATGGCGGTGGTAGCGGCTCATCTCAGAAGATCAGGGGTTCCTGTCTACCCCTACCTGGATGATTGGTTGTTGAAAGCCAAATCTCCGGAGATGGTGTTGCGTCACTTGCAGGTGACAACACGACTGTTGTTCAACTTGGGTTTTTCGATCAACGTGCCCAATCTCACCTGGTGCCTTCTCAGCGCAGCCTGTTCATAGGGGCAATACTGGACACTACTGTTTGTCGAGCATTCCCGCCTCCACAGAGGATTCTCGACATTCAGGAAATGATTCCTTTGTTTTACAACGGGCGGTTGTTCCGGTCCTGAAGGTCCTACGCCTGCTCGGTCTGTTTGCTTCCTGCATACTGTTGGTCAGTCATGCACGCTGGCACATGAGGGCACTCCAGTGGTGCCTCCGCAAGCAGTGGTTTCAGCACAACGGGGATCTCGGGGAGAAGGTCAGAATCTCCAGAGACGCTGCGGCGGAGCTGTCTTGGTGGGGTGTGCAGGGCAACCTGTCTCAAGGGAAGCCCTTTCAACTTCCTCCACCGATGGCCACACTAATCACGGACGCCTCCACTCTAGGGTGGGGTGCTCATCTGGGGGATCTGGAGATCAAAGGTCTTTGGTCTCCAGAGGAAAGGTTGTTTCACATCAACCTTCTAGAATTGCGGAGCGATACGTTTGGCACTAAAGGCTTTCCTTCCTTCCCTTCGCGGTCGGTCAGTTCAGGTCCTGACGGACAACACGACCGCGATGTGGTATATCAACAAACAGGGAGGTGTAGGGTCGTTTCGTCTCTGTCGAGAGGCTCTGCGACTCTGGTCCTGGGCTCAGGGCCAGCAGATTTGTGTGTTTGCAAATCATCTAGCCGGAGTGCTAAATGTTCGTGCGGACAGTCTCAGTCGGCATTACTCGGCCGATCACGAGTGGCGGTTTCATCCAGAGGTGGTCCATCACGTCTTCCAGATGTGGGGGTCTCCTCGGTTGGACCTATTTGCCACTCACGAGACGCACACTGCCCGTTGTTCTGCAGTCTCCAGTTTCCGATGCAAGGAGCGTTGGGGACGCGTTTCAGTTGAGTTGGAGCTCTCAGCTCCTTTATGCGTTTCCTCCCATACCCTTGATTCCTCGGGTTCTGAGGAAGATTTGCCAAGACCGGGCCCAAGTCATCTTGATCGCTCCGGATTGGCCGAGAAGGGTGTGGTACACGGATCTTCTTCACCTCTCTTCGCACCCTCCGCTCCGTCTCCCTCTCAGGGCAGACCTCCTCTCGCAGTCGCAGGGGCAGGTTCTTCACCCCCACCTCCAGAGCTTGCACCTTCATGCCTGGAGATTGAGCGAGGGCAACCTGAGTTCGTTCTCTCTCCCACCTGATGTGGTGGATGTTATTTTATCGTCCAGGCGACACTCCACCAAGTCCATTTACTCTTCCCGTTGGTCTAAGTTTGTTAAATGGTGTGGAGAGAGATCTATTGACCCTTTGAAGGCTCGTTTATCTCATGTTTTGAATTTTTCACTTTCCTTAGCGCAGCAGGGTTTTGCTGTAGCTACTGTAAAGGTTACTTATCGGCTTTATCGGCCTTTATTTGTTTGCTGGATCAGCCGTCTTTGTTCAAATCTCCGGTTGTGATGAGATTTATTAAAGGACTTACAAACATGTTTCCTCCCACTCCTTTCATCATGCCTCAGTGGGATTTGAATCTGGTACTCACTTTTCTTATGGGTTCTCCATTTGAGCCCCTTCATAGTTGCCCTTTGAGGCTTCTTACTTTTAAAACGGTTTTCTTAATTGCCATTACCTCGGCTAGGAGGGTAAGTGAGCTTCAGGCTCTTAGCTCTAAGCCTCCTTTTCTGACCATTCATGTAGATAAGTTGGTTCTGAGGACCAGGGCTGCTTTCCTTCCCAAAGTGGTTACCCCTTTTCATTTGGGGCAGTCCATTACCCTTCCTGCCTTTTATCCTCCCCCTCACCCTTCCAAGGAGGAGGAGAGACTTCACCGCTTGGACCCAAAGAGAGCGGTCAGTTTTTATCTGGACAGGACCAGAGAATTGAGACTTGATGACCAACTCTTCATGGGTTATGTTGGTCGGATGAAGGGTAAAGCTGTGCTCAAGCGGACTCTGTCAAGATGGATTATCCTCTGCATAAAGAGCTGCTACGCCCTGGCCAACAAGGAAGCACCTGAAGGTATCAGAGCTCATTCTACTAGAGGCAAAGTCTACTACATCTGCTTTGGCTAGAGGTGTACCAGTGCATGAAATTTGTAAGGCAGCAACTTGGGCCTCCTCCATACCTTTGCAAAGCATTATTGCCTAGACTCTGAGGTTAGGAGGGATGGCCATTTTGCTTGTTCTGTTTTGCAAGATTTTTGGTTTAGTCAGGTGGACACCCTCCTAATGGAGAGGTACGGCTTGGGGATTCTATTCAAAAGGTGAGGAATCCACAGGCAGAAGTATCCATCAGAAGAACAAGTTACTTACCTTCGGTAACGCTTTTCTGGTGGATACAATATCTGCCTGTGGATTCCTCACTGACTCACCCGCCTCCCGTTGTCCACCTGTTTCTACCAAAATATGTTGAATTTAATAAGTCTTGATCATGTTGAAGTTTTGATAGTGAGAAATGCTATTTCACTATGTCTTTATTGATTATGTAATGGTGAATTTATATATGTATATATTCTTGGAATGCCATGTTTGCATTTGAAAATGTGTCGGTCCGCCCGTTTGCCTCGGTGGCACGGAAAAAATGGGTGGAACTGACGTCAGCACGCCGACGAGGTCTTCTTATGGCTCCGATGACGTCTTACGGAGTCGCGAGCGGAGCCGTGCTATTGTGACGTCCTCGTCGTCGTGGGAGAGCTGGGAAAGATTTTCCGCGGAATTGCTGGCGCAAGGGGTATTCAAAAGGTGAGGAATCCACAGGCAGATATTGTATCCACCAGAAAAAGCGTTACCGAAGGTAAGTAACTTGTTCTTCTTGTACTTCCATTGTATTTCCTATTACGGGAGGGGCTGCGATCTCGTTTCTGTAGCATGCAGTGCACAGGCATCGGCCCATTTCTGGAATGGTACAAACTCATTAACATGTTGGCAGGCGCCATGCAGACGAGAGGCCGCGGTGAGTTGAGAAGCTCATATCTCCTGATGCCGTAGCAAGCTAGTTGCTACTGAACTTCAGTGAGTATTTGTGACTTGCCCTACCTGTGGCCAGGGTTGGACTGGGATAGAAAAAATGCCCAGGCACCAGAATAATAGTGGCCCATTAGTGGATTACATGTTTGCAAACTTGGACAGTTGTCAACTTGTAATGACACACGAAAGTGTTTTGAAAATGTATGGTAGAAAATATCGATTTGAGCTTTCTGCAGGCAATGTTGGTTTTTCATATCAGGGAAATCAACAGTAAAAATTGGCCCAGCAGGCAATAAAACAGGACCACAAACAGACAAAAAACCTGTCAGGCCAGCTCATCCGGGGCACTGACTCATTGCGCCTATAGGGAAGTCCGATCCTGTCGGTGGCGATGCTACTTCACGGGCAGTAAAACTGGTAGCAGATTACTAAGCGGCATTTACCATTTTCCCACTGGGAATGCAGAAGATTTGGGGTAATAGGGCGCAAGATAAACACGAGACTAGGGGGCACATGCATCAAAATCAGAATTAGCGATTCCTAATTAGCGACTAATAAGGAATCGCTATTTAGGAATCGCTATCTGCAATGCATGACCCCCCTGGCGAATATTTACCGAATCAGTAAAATTCGCAATCGCAAATAGCGATCTCACAATAAAGACGCGCAAACACTGATAAAGCTGTTTTGCCATTTCGCTAATAGCGATTTCGCTAATAGCGAAATCGTTATTAGCGAAATCGCAAATAGCGCGTAGCTTTGGAAGCATGCTGATGACGTCACAACCAGGAAGTCATCAAGCCCATGCTTCATTCAGTGCCCAGAGAAAGTGAGAGGAGGAAGCTGAGTGCTGGAGCAGAGCAGAACTACCATCCAACTTGGCTCGCAGACACTCCCAGTGCACAAAAATGGATCCACCTACATCAGGGGAGAGTGCAGTGCCCAGGAAGCGCAAGTTGAAATTTAGTGAGCGGGAACTTGAAAACCTCATAGAGGAGGTGGCCAAGAGCCATGACAAGCTCTTTGGCAAACTCTCACTCAAAGTGCCAGAGGCAGAAAAAAGAAAAATATG
This sequence comes from Calotriton arnoldi, assembly GCA_963921515.1. Taxonomy (NCBI): domain Eukaryota; kingdom Metazoa; phylum Chordata; class Amphibia; order Caudata; family Salamandridae; genus Calotriton; species Calotriton arnoldi. The sequence continues at coordinate 184,378 of CAWUFW010008470.1, read as the reverse complement.
GCTCCGGATCAAGAGCAAGGTAAATGCAGTGGGGGTCACACACCGCAGTATAGATGACCTCAAGAAGCGATGGTATGACCTGCGCAGCCGTGCCAAGGAGCGAATAGCAGACAGGCTGAAGGAGGCCAAGCGTACTGGAGGGGGCCCATCAACAGTTCCTGACAATACAGCCCTGGAGGACCTGGTTGAGTCCACAATCCAGCCAGAAGCAGTGGTGGGAGTCACACAGCTGGATACATCCGGAGCGGCCAGTGCATCACAAGGTAAGATGCATGCAACTATACATATCAAAGTACCAATCAATTGTGCACATCCCCTCAGTCCAACCCCAGTGTACAGATACAAACTCCAGTCCACCTTTTCCCTCAAAACCCAAATGCACCATGGGAGTTGTAGGCAGGTCAGGCAAGTGGGTAGTCAAACACAACAATGTCAAGTAAAACACGTCAACACTGCATGGCAGTCAGTGAATACAGTCAGTGATTTAATGAGAGCCAAGTATGATTAATGTCACACAACATTAGCCTTACCACAAATTAACATTGCACTGTTTCACATCACAGATGCAGCAGAAGGAGACACTGACGACAGTAAATGTGTAGACATCACGGAGGCTCCTGCAGAGGCTGACGTGGAGACACCTGTGGCCCCACCAAGCATAGCCCCCGCACCCACAAAACGCAGGGCCCCAGTTACATCACTGCAGCCCATGGAATCTGAGCTGGATCCGGAACCCGCTCCTGAGACTAGCCAGCCTCGTGTGAGCCCCACAACTACACCCCAGGCACAGGTCCGACAAAGACGGAGGCGCAGGTCAAGGGCCCGCATCGCAGCACAGGATGACCAAACTCCAAATGTGTGGGGTGGCGTGGAGTCCCAGATGTTGAGGGTGCAGTGCCTGCAAGCAAGACATATGGGGTCAATACAGCTGCAAATCACCAAATTGGCTAGGAACATCACAGTCATGACTGATTGTGTGCGAGAACTAACTACAGCGGTGGTGGAAGGAAACAGGCAGACCAACGCAACCATGCAGGAGCTGACTCGGGTGATGCAGGAGGGCCACGACACACAGAGGAGAAGTCATCAGCAGTTCATGATGCACTTGGCTGGCTATACCAGGTCAAACAATAACCTTTGCAACACCACTGCACTGCTGCCACGTCGGTCCGTGGCCATGCAAATTGACATGGGCCATTGTTGTGGGGATGTGGCCAGGGCCCTTGGCCAAGTAACCACTGCCGTGGAACAGATCCAGGCTGCTACCGTTGGGGGCAGCAATGTTACGGGGGAAGAGGGGAGTGAGGAGGCATCCAGCCTTAGCAGCCTGTCAGTGCCAGTCCCCACTGGCAGGAGGCGCAGTACCCGCAGCACAAGACCTTCCGGTGCACCCATGAGGGATGTCGCAGATGCAGGCGAAAGGCGTTTGGGGGTGCATGGCAGGAAGCGCTAGACTGACTTGTCCATCTTTATTTGCCCATGGTGACGTCACCATGAACAAAACCATTATAGTGACTGAGTTCCAGGTCCTGAAATAAGTTAATTTGCTCCTTTGTGCATGCAATCACTGTGCTACTTAGCACCTTCTATGTGTGGCTAAACACTACTACATGGTCTCATGGTAGTAAATACTTTTCTGTTCAAACATGAAGTGTCGTGTCTCATCATTACATACCTCAGAAATAATGTTGTGTGATGTCTGCACGTCTCCTTTGCCCTTCTGCTGAGCTTGCCCCATGCGCTTGTCGTAGTTGTGCCGGTGGCTAGTTGTCCCCCTCAGACTCACTGTCGGACACATCTGAAAGAGACACGTTAGTGACAGATTCCTTACCTTAGAATATCCCCAGGCGTCAGGCTGGATCCGGAAAGTTTTTGCGTAGCAGTACCCTTGCGCGTCGGTAGGCGGCGTCGTGCGGCTCCGCATCCGTCGTCGTGATCGCTGGGATGACGTCGCGGGCAGTACTTAGACGCCGCCCCTGCACGCTGACGTCAGTTCTTCTTTTTCCGCGCCAGTAAGCGCAGATCCGGGAAGAGCAGTGCCCTAGTCAATTTTTGACTAACTTTTTTGTGAATTTTTTCACTGTTTCTTTATCGAGTCTTCACGACTCCTAGGTGGCGTAGGGATGCCCGGCTTCAAGCCATGCGACGCCTGTGGTCGAATGATGTCGATCACAGACCCGCATCTGGAGTGTCTCTTCTGTCTCGGCCGAGACCACGACACAAAGTCGTGCCCTGACTGCCGGAAACTTCACCCGAAGGCTTTGCGAGAGCGGTCTCGAAAGCTACTCGAGGTCCGGCAGTCGGCTCCGCGCCGCACCAAGCCCCGGTCCCGGGAGAGGTCGAGGGGCCGGTCGCGGAGTCCCCGCCGGTCGTCGGAGTCCAAGTCTTCGCACTCCTCGGGTAAGTCGAAGCACAAAAAGTCTTAGAAGCGTCATCGCTCTAAGACTTCGCCTCGCCGGTCTCGCGACTCGGCTGAGGCCCCAGTCGGCATCGTCCCCGCCCCGCGGCCCCGGACATGCCTATGGAGCCGCCCCCGCATTACCCGTCCTTTCCGGGTTCGGGGCGACTCCGGCTCGAGCTCTAGGAATTCCTGTCGGCCATGGCCCGCCTCTTCGGACCTCAAGGTCCCTCCGGTGCGCCTTGGGCCCCGCGGGCCCTGATGGGGTTGCTCCGGCGTTGCCGTCCGACTCCGGTCCCGGCGCCGTCTGTCCCACCAGCCTTCATCCCGGCCTCGGCTCCGGCCCCGGCCTCGATCCCGGCTCCGGTGGTGCCGCAACCCCCATCGACGCCGGTTGACCTAACCACGCCTCCGCCGGCTCTCTCCGGCTCCGGACATGGAGCCGGACCGACGTCGCTCGACGCCGGCTCCGGCGCCGATGAGACCTTGGATCCCAAATGTCCCTCCTCCTCCATCTTTTGAACCTGAGGAGGACCAAGAGAGCTGGGAGGGGTCTGAAGACCCTCTCACACAACAGTGTGAGTATGATCAGGACTGGGCTGAGGAACTTGGGGATGCCAGTGGTCTAGACACCTCCCCTGACACTGGCATGCTGTCTCCTCCCGTGGCTACGGAGGAGGGAGCTAATTTTGCAACGGTGTTGCGTAGAGCAGCTGGAGCCTTACATCTCCAATTGCCTACTGTGGCTGTCAGGACTAATCTCCTGACGGAAGTGCTTCAGCCGGCAGCTTCCTCCTCAGAGACTGTGCTGCCGTTTAACGATGCACTCACTGGCGTTCTTTTGGGTGCCTGGTCCAAGCCCACCACAGGGGCTCCTGTGGATAGGAACGTGGCCCGACGCCATCGCCCTGCTCCGGGCGACCCCTTGTTTCTCTCCCAACATCCCACCCCGAGAGCTTGGTTGTCCAAGCCTCTGCCTCCCAAACCGCCTTCCCTACCGCCCCTCCGGATAGGGAATCCAAACGCCTGGACCAATTTGGGAAGAAGGCTTTTTCTTCCTCCAGTGCTGGCTTGCGGTCCGTCAACACCGCTTGCCTTTTGGGCCGATATACCCACTCCCTGTGGGATTCGGTGGCGGCTGTTTTGCCGCAGTGTTCTGAGGAGGTCCAGACACTGCTTACCGGCGCCATTGCGGAAGGGCGAGATGCGGCTAAATACACCATACGTTGTGGCCTTGATACCGCCGACTCGCTGGGCAGATCGCTTGCGACGACGGTGGCCGCTACGTCGCCACGCCTGGCTGAGAACAACTGGTTTCTCGGGTGATGTCCAGAATACACTCATGGACATGCCCTTTGATGGAGTCGGTCTTTTGGTTCAAAGGCAGACCATGCGCTGGAGCGTTTTAAGGACTCACGGGCTACTGCCAAGTCCCTGGGCCTTTCTGTTGTACGCCCTCCGCTAACCTCTGCTTTCGCCCCTTTCGTGGCCACGGAAGGGGCGCCCAATCACGTCAGCTGCCCAGCCACCGGCCCGCGCAGCAAGCGTCTTCGCGTGGCCGAGGACGTGGATACCGCCGTGGCGGTTCGGGCAACCAGCGTGCGGGTCAGGCCACCACCTCCAACCCGTCCGTGGCCTCCAAGCCCTCCTAGTCCCTCCTTTCAGGTGCACAGCACGCCAGTAGAGGGCAGGGTCCGCCATCACCTTCACCACTGGCGTCCCATCACCTCGGACAGGTGGGTCTTGGACATTGTCTGAAGGGGCTACTCCTCCTTCGAGACCACCCCCAGCCATGCCACCTCAATTCTACCGCATGTCAGGGGATCACTTGGTGCTTCTGCAGAAGGAAGTCACGGCCCTCTTGGCCAAGAGGGCCATCGAGCATGTTCCCGACCCCAGAAGTAGGACGTGGTTGCTACTCCCACTACTTTCTGGTGCCCGACAAGGAGGACATGCGTCCTATCTTGGACCTCCGGAACGTCAATCGCTTCCTCCGGAAGGAGAAGTTCAAGATGCTCACCCTAGCTCAGGTCTTGACTGCCCTCGACCCTGGAGACTGGTTGGTAGCGTTGGACTTGCAGGACGCTTATTTCCACATCCCCGTCCTGCCGGCCCACCGGCGTTACCTACGGTTCACGGTAGGCCTCGAGCATTTTCAGTTCACCGTGCTCCCCTTTGGCCTTACAAGTGCCCCTCTGGTGTTCACGAAAGTGATGGCGGTGGTCGCAGCTCATCTGCGCCGGGCAGGGGTTCCAGTCTTCCCCTACCTCGGCGACTGGCTGCTGAAGGCGGGCTCGTCCCAGGCAGTCGTCTCCCACCTCCAGACTACGGCCGAACTCCTGCACTCGCTGGGGTTCTCCATCAATGTGCCGAAGTCGCATCTGATTCCTTCTCCACAGCTCCTTTTCATCGGAGCAGTTCTGGACACGACGCAGTTTCGGGCCTATCCTCCCCGAACGGCGAGTCCGGGATATTCAGGCTATGATTCAAAATCTTTCAGCCTTTATCCTGGGTTTCGGTACGGATGACCCTGAGGCTGCTGGGCCTCATGGCCTCCTGCATCCTGCTGGTCAATCATGCCAGATGGCATATGCGGGCTCTGCAGTGGGACCTGAAGTTCCAGTGGGCGCAGCACCAGGGCAACCTGTCCGATCACGTCCAGATCTCGGAGGGGGCAGCAAAACAGTTGCAGTGGTGGCTCTCGAACCCGCAATGGGTCATGGGCAGATCCTCTCCCTTCCCCAGCCAGAGCACACAGTTGTGACGGACGCGTCCCTTCTGGGATGGGGCGGTCACATGGGAGAGGCGGAGATCAGAGGCCTCTGGTCTCCGGCGGAGTCCCGGCTCCATATCAACCTTCTGGAGCTCCGGGCGATCCGACTTGCACTCAAGGCATTCCTTCCCTCTGTCAAAGGGAAGGTAGTGCAGGTGTTCACAGACAACACCACCGCCATGTGGTACTGCAACAAACAAGGCGGGGTGGGGTCGTGGACCCTCTGTCAGGAGGCTCTGCGTCTCTGGACATGGCTGGAACATCAGGGCATGTTCCTGATGGTTCAACACCTGGCAGGTTCCCTGAACGCCAGGGCGGACGAACTCAGCCGCAGGTGCATGATGGATCACGAATGGCGTCTTCACTCGGAAGTGGCGCAAGGTCTCTTTCTGCAGTGGGGAGAGCCTTGGTTAGATCTATTCGCCACCGAAGAGAACGCGCAATGTCATCAGTTCTGCGCGTTGGAATTTCCAAGGCGGCACTCGCTCGGCGACGCTTTTCGTCGCGAGTGGAGTTGCGCGGTCTGTTGTACGCCTTTCCGCCTATACCACTTCTACCCAGAGTGTTGAAGAAGATTTGGCGCGACCGGGCCCAAGTCATCCTTGTGGCTCCGGACTGGGCTCGAAGAGTTTGGTATCCCGAGCTACTCAGTATGAGCGTCGATCCCCCGATCCGTCTGCCTCTTCGGGAGGATCTTCCGTCGCAGCAGCAGGGGACGGTCCTCCACCCGAACCTGTCCAGCCTCCACCTGCTTGCGTGGAGATTGAGCGGCGGCAGTTGATTCCTTTCGACTTGCCTCCCAAAGTTTGTGATGTGATTCTGGCAGCCAGGCGTCCCTCCACTAAGGTGGTATACGCCTGCAGGTGGAACAAGTTTGTGGCATGGTGCACAGCAAAGGCTGTGTATCCCCTCTCTGCCCCTCTTTCTGAGGTTCTTCTGTTCCTTCTTTCACTGGCCCAACAGGGTTCTGCCCTGGGTACCATCAAGGGCTATCTTTGTGCCATTTCGGCCTTCCTCAGGCTTCCTGACCAGCCCTCCTTTTCAAGTCCCCTGTTGTTAACAGATTCCTTAAAGGCATTACACACCTCTTCCCTCCTGTTCCGTTTGTGATGCCTCAGTGGGACTTGAACTTGGTTCTTACCTTTCTTATGTGCGCTCCCTTTGAGCCTCTACATAACTGTCCTCTTCGTCTTCTGACTCTGAAGACAGCCTTTCTGGTGGCCATCACCTCCGCTCGGCGGGTGAGTGAGCTCCAGGCTCTATCATGCAAACCTCCCTTTCTGTCTGTCCATCCAGACAAGGTTGTTCTTAGAACGCGTCCGTCCTTCTTGCCAAAGGTGGTTACTGCCTTCCACATTGGGCAGACCATCACTTTGCCCACCTTCTTTCCGCCTCTGCATCCTTCCAGAGAGGAAGAGAGGCTCCACCGACTGGACCCAAAACGTGCGCTTTCCTTTTATATCAACCGCACACAACACTTCCGGGTGGATGACCAGCTCTTTGTTGGCTACGTGGGCGCCAAAAAGGTCGGGCGGTGCACAAGAGAACCATCTCCCGCTGGGTAACCTTGTGTATCAAAGCCTGCTATTCTTTGGCTAAGAAGGAGCCTCCTGTTGGGCTGCGTGCCCATTCCACCAGGGCAACGGCTGCTACCACGGCTTTGGGCCGCGGTGTTCCGCTGCAGGATATCTGTCAGGCAGCTACGTGGGCCTCGCTGCACACGTTTACAAAGCATTACTGCCTTGACAGTCAGGTCCGGAGGGACGGCTTCTTTGGCCGTTCTGTCCTCCGGGACTTCCTTGTCTGATCTTTGTTCGCAGACCCACCACCGGGGTTGGTATTGCTGGGGTATCTATTCTAAGGTAAGGAATCTGTCACTAACGTGTCTCTTTCAGATGCACAAGTTACTAACTTGTGTAACGATATATCTGTAAGAGACAGTAGTTAGTGACAGATTCCTACCGCCCACCCATCCTCCCTGTTCTGCGAACTGATTTCTAGGGTTGACATCCCTTTCAGGGCCCTAGTATTTTTCAGACACCTATGTCAGCTTCTTGCATGGCTCTGCGTTCCTGGCGCGGAAAGTCGTGTACAGAACTGACGTCAGCGCGCAGGGGCGGCGTCTAAGTACTGCCCGCGACGTCATCCCGGCGATCACGACGCCGACGACGGACGCGGAGCCGCACGACGACGCCTACCGACGCGCAAGGGTACTGCTACGCAAAAACTTTCCGGATCCAGCCTGACGCCTGGGGATATTCTAAGGTAAGGAATCTGTCACTAACTACTGTCTCTTACAGATATATCGTTACACAAGTTAGTAACTTGTGCTTCAATGGGTATGCCTCTCCTGGTTGCAATATTGTGCAACATGGCACATGCAGCCACAAGCCTGCAGCAGGTCTCTGGCCGGTACTGCAACGCTCCTCCAGTTTTGTGGAGGACGCGAAAGCGACTTTTCAGCAGTCCAAATGTCCGTTCAATTACATTCCGTGTGCTGATGTGTGCTGCATTGTACTTCTGCTCATGTGGGGTGGCTGGGTTGAGGTATGGTGTCAATATGTAGTTCAGCACGGCGTATGCGCTGTCACCTACAGGGTAGTAGGCAAAGGGTTAGCGACAGTTATGCATTGCCATTTTGTGTGGGGAATAAGTATATGTGTTTACCAAGCAGATGTCCTTCGCCAAATTCACCCCTGAGCAGACGGGTGTGAATGCCACTGTGTCGAAATATATAGGAGTCATGTGTGCTTCCAGGGTAATGCGCCACAATGTCTGTTATGATATAGTTTGCATTGCACACTACTTGTACATTGATGGAATGACAGGATTTCCTGTTCCTGAAAATGTATTCATTATCTGCTGGGGGACAAATGGCAACATGCGTACAATCTATGCAACCGATCACATGAGGGAACTGTGCTACCTGTTAGAAGTCCAGTTTGGTCTTGTTCAATTCCTGTTGGGTTGTGGGGAAGGTGATGTGGGTGTGGATCCTTGTCATCATGGCGTCCAGGAAGGACTTGAAGAAACGTGAAAGGGAGCTTTGTGATACCCCTCCAGCTACAGCTACTACCCCCTGGAAACTGCCTGACGCAAGTAGGTGCAGGCAACATAGGACCTGGACATGAGTGGGGATGGCATGGGTCCTACGGGTCTGGCGCCGCATTAGGGGTTCCAATTCTGCTATTAGGGCAAGGATCATTGCACCGTTCAGCCTGTACTTGTCGTAGATTTAATCTGCTGTTTGTCCCAACAATGTGATGCACACTCTGAAAATCCGCTCATGTATTCTCCTTCTGCGCTGGGCTGCTGCATGGATCCTCATCCTCCTCGCCATCACGTAGAGCGCTGCCATAGTGAAAAGGTTCAGAGGCCTCCTGGGTCAGTTTAAATAGGTTTCTGAGGGGTTGCACCTGTGTGATTTTTTTTACACCTGTTACCACCTGATTGTGATTCCCCTTAATCTGCACTTGCTAATTTGCGATTTTCGTGCGAATCGCTATTTGCGAATTTACATGCATTGGTTTGCGATTATTTGTTCTGATGGATACATCTGCCTGTGGATTCCTCACCTTTTGAATATCCCCCTGCTCTAGCATTCCACGGAATTTTTTCGTAGCTCCTTCGCGCCGACGAGGTCGTCACGAAGCCATGGCTCCGCGCGGGGCTCCGCATGACGTCACTGGAGCCATAAGAAGACCACGTCGGCGTGATGACGTCAGTTCCCTTTTTTCCGCGCTGTCGACGCTAACGGATTTTCTGGGACTCTCCTGTCTTGTTACTTTGTTTCTTGGATTTGTTTGTATCCTTTTCGAGATGTCTGTTCAAAGGAAGTCGGGTTTCAAGCCCTGCAAGGAATGCGGAGGTCATATGTCGATCACGGACCCGCATGAGGACTGCCTTTGGTGCCTTTCGAGCGACCACGATGTCGAAGGCTGTTCGTCGTGTAGAAAGATGAACCCGAAGGCTTTGAGGGAAAGGGAGGCTAAGCTCTACTTGTCGAAGGTGAGAAAGGAGAAAAGGGGTCGGAAAAGATCGAAGTCGGAGTCGTCGACTTCGCATGGGTCGAGAGAAGGCATAAGAAGAAGAAGAGGCATGGATCTCGACGTCGGTCGTCGAAGCCTCGAACCTCGAAGTCGCCTTCTCCGGCTCCTCGACGTCGTGCCAAGGACTTTGTCTCTCCTTCTCCTTCCGTCTCTCCACAAGGTCTCCGGCCCGGTCTCATTATGTGGGTTCACCGGCGCAGTCTCCGGCGTCGGTGGGTTCTCCGGCTCCGATGGATGATGCGGCTCCTGCTGTTCCTGTGGCGTCGCCTGTGGTTCCTGTGACCCCGGCTCAGGAGGTTCCGCTCTCGGAAGTCGAACCGGCGCAGTTTCCTTCTTTCCCGGCGCCAGGCTCGGATCCATCGCAGTTTTTGAACGCGATGTATGGGGTCTTTGCCAGAGCCACTTGCCCCTCTGGAGCACCTTCGGGTCCCATGGGCCCATTGGCATTTAATTTGGGTGTGCCGCAACATTACCCCCAGCACCCTTTATGCCTTATATGCCTGTGGCGCCGTCTTGGCACTTTCCGGCGCCGAAGATGTTGACGCCGTATGATCAGTCTCCGGCTCCATCTGGCGTCCCTTCTTCTCGGGTCCGTGCGGCGCGGGTTGCTGTCGCGGATCCGTCTTCGACGCCGCTGCCGGAGCCATCGACGTCGCTGATGGCGCCGTCGGCGCCGCAGCCAAGGATGCGTTCCAGAAGGGAGGCGCAACGGCTTATTGAAGAGGAGCAATATCAAGCTGGTGAGATGGAAGAGGGTGAGATTAATGAGTCTGAGGACTTGTTTGAAGACTTGTGTGAAGCAAGTGGATTGGATTTCTCACCTGAGCCAGTTTTTGACTCGCAGAAAGTTTCTCCTTCAAGGGAGTTGGCTCCTTACCATGTAGTCATCAGGAAGGCGGCTGAACTGTTAGGCCTGCAGCTTCCCTCAGCGGAGTACAAGCCGAATCTTCTGACGGAGGTTCTTCATTCTCCTACCTTGGTGGTGGAGCCTCTCTTGCCCTTCAATGATGCCCTGATGGAACCAATTCTGGAGGTTTGGAGTAACCCTCTTTCAGCTCCTGCAGTCTCTAGATCAGTCTCTAGGCGATATAGACCAGCACCTGGGGACCCTGAGTTTCTTTCCTCTCATCCATCGCCTCAGAGTTTGGTGGTCCAGGCATCGTGCTCAAAGCAGTCTGTGGGTTCTTTTCCTCAGGCCCCGTCGGACCGAGATTCTAAAAGCTTGAGCAGTCTGCGAAGAAAGTCTTTTCTTCAGCCAGCATGGCTTTAAAGTCCACCAACGCCACCTGTTTGTTGGGCAGATACATTCATGCCCTTATGGACTCTGCCAAGAAGATTCTCCCGAAGTTGTCTGACACGGACAGGGACAATTTAAGTGAGGTTTTGGCGGACTCTCAGGCGGCTGCTCGCCAGGTAATCCAGTCGGGTCTGGACACGGCAGATTCGGTGGCAAGGGTAATGGGCTCCTCTGTTGCCACTAGAAGGCACGCATGGTTGAGGTCTTCAGGGTTTTCACCGGATGTTCAAGCTGCGCTGCTGGATCTCCCTTTGATGGCTCTAAGCTTTTTGGAGAAAAAGCGGACTCTGCGTTGCAGAGATTTAAGGACAACAAGGCCACAGCAAAGTCCTTGGGCCTTCAAGCACAGTCAAGAGGCTCTGGATTCAAGAGGTACCGTGGGTTTGGGAAATCTTCCTTTCGTTCCCGTCAGCCTCAGCAGCAACAGCAGCAGCAAAACCCTCTGTATAGGGCCTACAGAGGTAAAAGCAGAGGTCGCTTTCGTGGATCTGGACGACATCCCTCTTCCTCTTCCTCCTCTACCTCCCGACCCCTCCTGGTAATGCAGCAAGGCAGCCCTAGATCCGCCATCCTGGATCATGTAGGTCCTGTGGGAGGCCGTCTTACCCATTTTCTACAAGATTGGAAATTAATAACTTCGGACCTTTGGGTTCTAGATCTTGTAGAAAATGGGTACGCTCTTCCCTTCAAGGAATTTCCCCACCTTACCCTCCTTGTCAGGGGTTTTGCACGGAAGATCATTTACTTCTCCTTCAGAAGGAGGTTCTTGCTCTGTTACAAAAGGGTGCAATAGAGGTGGTTCCGGAGCAGGAGAGGGGTCGGGGATGCTACTCCCGGTATTTCCTGATTCCCAAAAAGGATGGCAGGTTACGTCCCATCCTGGACCTCAGAATCTTGAATCTGTTTCTCAGGCAGGAGAGGTTCAAGATGCTAACTCTAGCGCAGGTTCTTCAGGCGCTGCAACAAGAGGACTGGATGGTGTCCATCGACTTACAGGATGCGTATTTCCACATTCCCATCCTGAAGTCGCACAGGAAGTATCTCCGTTTCACGGTTGGGTCGCAACACTACCACTTTGCGGTCCTTCCGTTTGGTCTTACTACCGCACCTCGAGTCTTCACCAAGGTGATGGCGGTGGTGGCAGCTCATCTCAGGAGGTCGGGGATTCCAGTTTTCCCCTACCTGGACGACTGGCTGTTGAAGGCAGAGTCTCCGGAGATGGTGAGTCACCATTTGCAGGTTACAGCCCAGCTGTTGTACAAATTGGGTTTTTCAATAAATGTACCCAAGTCTCACCTGGTGCCCTCTCAGCGCAACCTGTTTATAGGGGCAGTACTGGACACCACTGTGTGTCGAGCTTTTCCACCACCACAGAGGATTCTCGACATTCAGGAATTGATCCCTTTGTTTCACAATGGAGCGGTCGTTCCAGTTCTGAAGGTCCTTCGCCTGCTTGGTCTGTTCGCTTCCTGCATCCTGCTGGTCACAAATGCACGCTGGCACATGAGGGCACTCCAGTGGTGTCTCCGCAGGCAGTTGTATCAACACAATGGAGATCTCAGGGAGTCTGTGAGGATCTCCAGAGAAGCTGCAGCGGGTCTGTCTTGGTGGAGTGTGGAGGGCAATCTGTCTCAAGGAAAGCCCTTTCATCTTCCTCCATCTGTGGCCACAGTGGTAACGGATGCCTCTACCCTAGGGTGGGGTGCACATCTGGGGGATCTGGAGATCAAGGGTCTTTGGTCTCCGGAGGAAAGGTTGTTTCACATCAACCTTCTGGAATTGCGGGCGATACGTTTGGCGCTCAAGGCATTTCTCCCTTCCCTTCGCGGTCGGTCAGTTCAGGTCCTGACGGACAACACGGCCGCGATGTGGTATGTCAACAAGCAGGGAGGAGTAGGGTCGTACCGTCTCTGCAGAGAGGCCTTACGGCTCTGGTCCTGGGCACAGGATCATCAGATTTGCTTAATGGCGAATCATCTGGCCGGGGTGCTGAACGTTCGTGCGGACAGTCTCAGTCGGCAGTTTTCCGCCGACCACGAGTGGAGGCTTCATCCAGAGGAAGTTCGACACCTCTTCCAGGCGTGGGGACTCCTCGGGTGGACCTGTTTGCCACTCTAGAGAACGCGCATTGCCCGTCATTCTGCAGTCTCCAGTTTCCGAGGCAGGGAGCGTTGGGGACGCGTTTCAGTTGAGTTGGAGCTCGCAACTCCTTTATGCGTTTCCTCCCATACCCTTGATTCCTCGGGTCCTGAGGAAGATTCGCCAAGACCGGGCCCAAGTCATTTTGATCGCCCCGGATTGGCCAAGAAGGGTGTGGTACACAGACCTTCTTCACCTCTCGTCGCACCCTCCGCTCCGTCTCCCTCTCAGGGTAGACCTCCTCTCGCAGTCGGAGGGGCAGGTTCTTCACCCCCACCTCCAGAGCCTGCACCTTCATGCCTGGAGATTGAGCAGGGCAACCTGAATTCTTTTTCTCTCCCGCCTAACGTGGTGGATGTTATACTATCGGCCAGGCGACACTCCACCAAATCTGTCTATTCTTATAGGTGGTCAAAATTTGTCAAGTGGTGCGGAGAGAAATCTATTGATCCCTTAAAAGCCCGTCTTTCTGATGTGCTTTGTTTTCCCTTCATTTGGCCCGGCAGGGTTGTGCTGTGGCCACTGTTAAGGGATATTTGTCGGCTTTGTCGGCATTTTTGTGTTTGCCTGATCAGCCTTCTTTATTTAAGTCTCCTATAGTCTTAAGGTTTATTAAGGGGCTGACAAACATGTTTCCTCCCACTCCTTTTATTATGCCCCAGTGGGATTTGAATCTGGTTCTTTCTTTTTTAATGGGTTCAACTTTCGAACCTATGCATAGTTGTCCGTTGAGGCTTCTATCTTTTAAAACGATCTTCCTGGTGGCTATCACTTCGGCTAGGAGGGTGAGTGAGCTTCAGGCTCTTTCCTGTAAACCTCCTTTTCTGACCATACATGCTGAAAGGTTGGTACTTAGGACCAGGGCTGCTTTTCTGCCTAAGGTGGTGACTCCTTTCCACCTTGGTCAGTCTGTTACCCTTCCTACTTTCTATCCTCCCCTCACCCATCCAAGGAGGAGGAGAGGCTTCATCGTTTGGATCCAAAGAGGGCGATTAGCTTTTATTTGGACAGAACGAAGGACTTTCGCCAAGATGACCAGCTCTTTGTTGGATATGCTGGTCGCATGAAGGGCAAGGCGGTGCACAAGCGCACTTTATCCAGATGGATCATCTTGTGCATCAAGATTTGCTACTCACTCGCTGGTAAGGAGCCTCCTGTTGGTATTAGAGCTCATTCTACCAGGGCTAAGTCCTCTACTTCTGCCTTGTCTAGAGGTGTTCCTGTACTGGATATATGTAAGGCGGCAACTTGGGCCTCCCTCCACACTTTCGCGAAGCACTACTGCCTAGATTCCGATGTGAGGAGGGATGGCCATTTTGCTCGCTCTGTTTTGCAGGACTTTTGGTATAGAAGGGTGGACACCCTCCTCCGGGTGAGGTACTGCTGTGGGATTCTATTCAAAGGTGAGGAATCCACAGGCAGATGTATCCATCAGAAGAACAAGTTACTTACCTTCGGTAACGCTTTTCTGGTGGATACAGTATCTGCCTGTGGATTCCTCACTGACCCACCCGCCTCCCGTTGTCCACCCTTTTATACCATAAAAGCTGAGGTATTAACTGTTGATGTATTTATATGTACTCAAGATTTGGTTGCCTCATTTGTTTCATTGTTACCTTGTTTGAAATTCAAACTTTCTTATTTTATTATACACTGTGTGTATCTGTATGAAACCTATATACTTGATATGTATTGTCTATGTGGTCGGTTCGCCCGTTTTGCCTCGGTGGCACGGAAAAAATGGGTGGAACTGACGTCATCATGCCGACGTGGTCTTCTTATGGCTCCAGTGACGTCATGCGGAGCCCCGCGCGGAGCCATGGCTTCGTGACGACCTCGTCGGCGCGAAGGAGCTACGAAAAAATTCCGTGGAATGCTAGCGCAGGGGGATATTCAAAAGGTGAGGAATCCACAGGCAGATACTGTATCCACCAGAAAAAGCGTTACCGAAGGTAAGTAACTTGTTCTTTGCGAATCGCTATTTGCTATCGCTGTTAAGGTACTCGCAGATAAGGATTCGCTAATTTGGCATTCACATTTTGGGCCATTCCTTATCTTTGCGAATTTGTCTATTTTTCGGTATTTGGGTTCCTGCATTGGAAAGGGCTAAATTGCGCTCGCAAACAGCCTTTTTTTGCGATTCGCTATTTTTGCGAGCCCAATTTAGCTTGATGCATGTGCCTGTAGATTCCCAGAATACACAGTAGGCACGTTACGTATGCACACATTTGAAACCTAAGAATATTGTCTTTTGAGGGTGCAAACCATGTTTTCATGCTTTGAGACAGAACGAATGAACAGGCGTGGTAACCCACTGACCAATCACAAGTGTACCTCTGTTCTTGTGGGTTGGCATTGTAACCATATCCTGATATGACCTGGAATACATACAGCCACCTCAGACAGGCTGCATATGACAACCCGGTTATCAAAAAGGCATGCAGTGCCAACAGAAAGGAAACCGAGCTAATAAGTAACAGAGCTTAACGTTTGGATGTCCACACTCAGGCCTTATTGACTGTGGGCGGCACCGTGCACGAAGATGTAAAGAAAGCTGTATGCCTGTTACAAAGGTGCAGCTACAACCTTTGTGTTAAATAATACGATGAGTGGGCAGGACATGTTCTACCGAGAGGAACTACTTGAAATTCTGCTCTCAAGAGTTTAAGCTATTAGTATTGTAAATGACAATGCCTTTTATTTATGTTTTAAAATCCAAAATATAAATAAAAGGCATTGTCATTTACAATGCCAATTGCTCAAACTTGCGTGAATGCGAGACCTATTGCATTGCTTGTTTCATTATATTAGAGATGTAGGAAAGTAAGATCTGCTTCTTATGGTTACCTCCACTTTTTGCTTGATGTGATACTGTTTTTGACTAGTCTGACTGGGACCTGCTAATCAGGACCCCAGTCTATCTGCATTCTCCTAAAACTGTTGTGTATGTACTTGGGTACACCCCAGATTGGATACTGGGGTACCCTTGTCATTCCCTAGTATATGGTACCCATGTACCCAGGCCATAGGTACCCCAGAGGTCTCCCATTTGCTGCAGCATGTATTATGCCACCCATGAGAGACCATTCAAAATGGAACTACAGGCCTGCCATTGCAGCCTGTGTAAGTTGGTGCATGCACCACTTACGAAAGATATAGGTTTACTATATCTAAGGTTCTGATGGATACATCTGCCTGTGGATTCCTCACCTTTTGAATTTACCCCTGCGCGAGCATTCCACGGAAACTTTTTTCTAGCGCTCCCACGTCGACGAGGAAGTCATAATGGTACTGCTCCGCTCACGACTCCTTATGACGTCACCGGAGCCACAAGAAGGCCTCGTCGGCGTGCTGACGTCAGTTCCCTTTTTTCCGCGCCCTCAACGCGTAACGGTTTTCTGGGACTCTCCATTTTCTTCGCAGGTTACTTTTTCTGATGGATACTTCTGCCTGTGGATTCCTCACCTTATGAATACCCCTTGCGCCAGCAATCTCGCGGAAAATCTTTTCCTAGCTCTCCCACGTCGACGAGGACGTCACAATAGCACTGCTCCGCTCGCGACTCCGTATGACGTCATCGGAGCCATAAGAAGACCTCGTCGGCGTGCTGACGTCAGTTCCCTTTTTTCCGTGCCGTCGACGCGTAACGGTTTTCCAAGGACTCTCCATCTTCAACTTTGTTTCCTTGCTGCGAAGATATGGCTACTTCTAGGAAATCCGGGTTTAAGCCTTGCAGAGAGTGCGGAGGCCATATGTCGATCACGGATCCTCACGAAGACTGTCTGTGGTGCCTTTCATCCAACCACGACGTCGAGGAGTGCCGTTCGTGCAGGAAGATGAACCCGAAGGCGCTTAAAGAGCGTGAAGCAAAACTCTTTATGGCCAAAGCTAAGAAAGAAAAAAGAGGGAGAAAGCGGTCTTCTTCGTCTCACACGTCGAAGAAACATAAGAAATCCAAGAAGTCCCGGCGTCATTCATCGAAGTCGAGGGCTTCGAGGTCGACTCCTCCACCTGAGCGACTCCGGAGAAAGGACTTTGTCTCTCCTTCGCCTTCTCCGGGTGCGGAGTCGCTGCATTCTCCAGCTCGGATGTCACCGGCGTCGAAGGGCTCTTCGGCGTCGAGAGGATCACCGGCACCCTGTAAAACTCCGACGCCGGAGGAGATGTCTCCTATTCCTTTGGCTTCTCCAGTGCGGGCGCCGTCTCCACCGGCTCCGCAGGATTCGAATCCTCCGCAGGAAGTCCCCGGGCAAGGAGGTATGGGTTCTTATCCTCCCTTTCCCTTGCCTGGTGCGGACCCATCGCAGTTCCTCAATGCGATGTATGGGATGTTCTCAAGGGCTAGTTTCCCATTGGGTGTGCCTTCAGGTCCCTTGGCCTTCAATTTGGGTGTTCCACACCAGTATGCCCAGGCCCCCTTTATGCCCTTTATGCCATCCGCTCCAGCTTGGCATTTCCCGACGCCGAGGTCGTCCACTCCTGCACCTCGAGCTCCGTCGGATGGGGAGTCGGCGTCGTCTCGGTTCGGGCGGCGTCGAACGTTGTTCCAGAGGGCCTTCCTCTTGCTCCGTTACCTCCTTCTTCGGAGCCGCGTTCGGCGCCGTCGACTCCGTTTTTGGCTCCGCCGACGCCGGTTCCGACGTCTGTGCCTAAGCAGCATTCCCGGAGGGAGATTCAAAGGCTGCTAGAAGAGGAGGAGTATAGGCACGAGCAAGAACAGGAGGAAGGTGAAATAGTGGAGTCGCTAGATGACTTTGAGGGTCTGCAAGAAGCCAGTGGCTTGGACACTTCACCAGAATATGACCTTTCATCACCAAAGGCTGGTCTACCATTAGAAAATTTGCCCTACCATGTGGTTGTGAGGAAGGCAGCTGATCTGTTGGGTCTGCAGCTTCCAACATCTGAAATAAAGGCTAACATCTTGACAGAGGTCCTTAATACGTCGTCAGTGGTCTCAGAGCCTCTTTTGCCATTCATAGACGCATTAACTGAGCCAATTTTGGAAGTGTGGCAGAAGCCCTTGTCTGCGCCTGCTGTCTCCAGGTCGATTGCAAGAAGATATAGGCCGGCCCCTGGAGATCCTGCCTTTCTGTCTTCTCATCCAACACCGGAGAGCTTGGTAGTACAAGCTTCATGTTCGAAGCAGTCTTCAGGTGCTTTCCCGACTACTCCTGGGGATAGGGACTCCAAAAAGATGGAGCAAGCTGCAAAAAAAGTGTTTTCGTCGGCAAGCATGGCGTTAAAGTCAACAAATGCTACTTGCCTTCTGGGAAGGTACATCTATGCTTTGGTGGATACTGTGAAACAGTTAGCTCCTAAGCTCCCAGAAGATGATAGGGCTAACTTCATGGAGGTTCTTGCTGATTCTCAAGCAGCTGCTCGTCAGGTGATCCAGTCTGGCATGGACACGGCTGATTCTGTTGCATGGGTAATGGGCTCTTCCGTAGCAACCAGAAGGCAGGCCTGGTTAAGGTCTTCTGGGTTTTCCCCTGATGTCCAGGCGACTCTCTTGGACTTACCTTTTGATGGCACAAGGCTGTTTGGTTCCAAGGCGTACTCTGCTCTACAACGTTTTAAAGACAGCAGAGCCACAGCTAGATCTTTGGGTCTTCAATCTCAACCCAGGGGTTACGGTTACAAACGCCTTCGTGGGTTTGGAAGAGGTTCTTCCTTTCGTGGCCGTCAACAATTTCAACAGGGTCAGCAGCAACAACAGCAGAACCCTTTATACAAGTCCTACAGGGGCAAGAACAGAGGCCGTTCTAGGGGAGCCTCACGGCAGCAATCCTCTTCCTCCTCCTCCTCCTCTCCTCCCCTCACCGTTGGGAAGCAGCTCTAGATTCCCCATCTTAGAGCATGTTGGTCCTGTTGGGGGTCGGGTGTCCCATTTTCTACAAGATCGGAAACTGATTACAACAGATCGTTGGGTTTTAAATCTTGTAGAGAATGGGTACGCCCTTCCTTTTCTAGAGTACCCACCTCCTTACCCTCCTCGCCAAGGTGGTTGTTCAGAAGACCATTTGTTGCTTTTGCAGCAAGAGGTTCTTGTCTTGTTACAAAAGGTGCGATAGAGGTGGTTCCAGAGCAGGAAAGGGGTCAGGGTGCTACTCCCGGTATTTGCTGATTCCCAAAAGGACGGACATTTGAGACCGATCCTGGACCTCAGGGTTTTGAATTTTTACCTCAGGCAGGAGAAATTCAAAATATTGACTCTAGCTCAGGTTCTTCTTGCGCTGCATGGACTGGATGGTGTCCATCGACCTGCAGGATGCGTACTTTCATCTTCCCATCCTGAAGTCGCATCGGAAGTATCTGCGTTTCACGGTAGGGTCGCAACATTACCAGTTTGCAGTGCTACCGTTTGGTCTGACTTCCGCACCGCGAGTCTTTACAAAGGTGATGGCAGTGGTAGCAGCACATCTCAGAAGATCAGGGGTTCCTGTCTTCCCCTATCTGGACGACTGGCTGTTGAAAGCGGAGTCTCCAGAGTTGTAAAGGGCATAAAGGGGGCCTGGGCATACTGGTGTGGAACACCCAAATTGTAGGCCAAGGGACCTGAAGGCACACCCAATGGGAAACTAGCCCTGGAGAACATCCCGTACATTGCATTGAGGAACTGCGATGGGTCCGCACCAGGCAAGGGAAAGGGAGGATAAGAACCCGTACCTCCTTGCCCGGGGACCTCCTGCGGTGGATTCGGATCCTGCGGAGCCGGTGGAGACGGCGCCCGCACTGGTGAAGCCAAAGGAATAGGAGACATCTCCTCCGGCGTCGGAGTTTTACAGGGCGCCGGTGATCCTCTCGACGCCGAAGAGCCCTTCGACGCCGGTGACATCCGAGCTGGAGAATGCTGCGACTCCGCACCCGGAGAAGGTGAAGGAGAGACAAAGTCCTTTCTCCGGAGTCGCTCAGGTGGAGGAGTCGACCTCGAAGCCCTCGACTTCGATGAATGACGCCGGGACTTCTTAGATTTCTTATGCTTCTTCGACGTGTATGACGAAGAAGACCGCTTTCTCCCTCTTTTTTCTTTCTTGGCTTTGGCCATAAAGAGCTTTGCTTCACGCTCTTTAAGCGCCTTCGGGTTCATTTTCCTGCATGAACGGCACTCCTCGACGTTGTGGTCGGATGAAATGCACCACAGACAGTCTTCGTGAGGATCCGTGATCGACATATGGCCTCCTCACTCTCTGCAAGGCTTAAACCCGGATTTCCTAGAAGTAGCCATATCTTCACAGCAAGGAAACAAAGTTGAAGATGGAGAGTCCTTGGAAAACCGTTACGCGTCGACGGCGCGGAAAAAAGGGAACTGACGTCAGCACGCCGACGAGGTCTTCTTATGGCTCCGATGACGTCATAGGGAGTCGCGAGCGGAGCCGTGCTATTGTGACGTCCTCGTCGACGTGGGAGAGCTAGGAAAAGATTTTCCGCGAGATTGCTGGCGCAAGTGGTATTCATAAGGTGAGGAATCCACAGGCAGATATTGTATCCACCAGAAAAAGCGTTACCAAAGGTAAGTAACTTGTTCGTTTCTGCTGTTTCCCTTGGTGTAGCAGTGCTATGGCGACATCGAAGAAGTCGGGTTTCAAGCCTTGCAGAGAGTGTGGGGGTCATATGTCTATCACTGACCCCCATGAAGACTGTTTGTGGTGTCTTTCTTTGGACCACGACATCGGAGGCTGCTCCAGTTGTCGGAAGATGAATCCGAAGGCTTTGAAGGAGCGTGAGGTGAAGCTTTTTATGGCAAAGGCAAGAAAGGAGAAGAGGGGCCGAAAAAGATCAAAATCGAAGTTGTCGACCTCGCATACTTCAAAGTTGAGGAAGCACAAGAAGAAGAGAAGGCACGGTTCCCAACGTCATTCATTGAAGGGTAGAGCTTCGAGGTCGCCGTCTCCGGCTTCGCGACGTCGCTCTAAAGATTTCATCTCGCCGTCGCCTTCCCCTTCTCCTCAAGCGACTCCGGCTCACGCTCCGACGCCGAGGGGTTCTCCGGCGCAGTCACCGACGCCAAAGGGTTCTCCAGCGCCAAGGTTATCTCCTGCACCGAGAGATTCTCAGGAGCCTAGGATGTCTTCTCCTGTGCCTGCGGCCTCTCCTGTTTTGGGTCCGACGTCCCCGACGCCTACTTGGCCTCGAGTGGATTCAGACTCGGCTCCTTATCCACCCTTTCCTGGACCTGGGTCGGATCCTTCACATTTTCTTAATGCGATGTACGGCATGTTTGCCAGAGCAGCTTACCCTACCGGTGCGCCGTCGGGCCCTTTGGGTCCGCTTGCATTCAATTTGGGCGTTCCTCAGCAATATGCCCAGGCACCCTTCGTGCTCTTTAGCCGACGGCGCCGTCCTGGCAGTTTCCGGCTCCGAGGTTTTCGACGCCGTTATCACAGTCTCCGGCGCCATCTGGTGGTCCTTCTTCCTCTCGACTTCGATCGGCGCCGTTACCCACATCAGAGGCTCTTCCTTCGACACCGGTGTCTGCGGCGCAGCGCTTGGCGCCGCCGGTCCCGAAGTTGCGGTCAAGAAGAGAAGCCCAAAGACTGTTGGAAGAGGAGGAACTTCAGCGGGAGGAGGCTAAATAAGGTGAAATTGAAGAGACTGTTGATGAGTTTGAGGGCCTTCAAGAGGCGAGTGGTCTAGACACTTCCCCAGAGTGGGAGCTTTCATCACCAAAGGCCTTGCCCTCTCAAGATGTGGCACCATACCATGCTGTTATTAGGAAGGTTGCTGAACTTTTAGACCTTCAGTTACCCACTGCTGAGTTCAGACCAAATATTCTTACGGAAGTATTAGTATTACATTCCCCATCTTCTGTGGTTGAACCTCTTTTGCCTTTTAATGAGGCTTTGACTGAGCCACTAGAGGTGTGGCGGAAGCCCCTTTCTGCTCCTGCTGTTTCAAGGTCTGTGGCAAGGAGGTACAGGCCTGCTCCTGGTGATCCTGCTTTTCTTTCTGCACATCCTTCACCGGAAAGTTTAGTGGTGCAGGCTTCCTGTTCTAAACAGTCTGCGGGATCTTTTCCTCAGGCTCCTGGAGACAGAGACTCTAAGAAATTGGAGCAGTCTGTCAAGAAGGTCTTCTCTTCCTCAAGTATGGCGTTGAAGTCCACCAATGCTACGTGCTTGTTGGGGGGGGTATTTTCACGCCTTAATGGATTCGGCCAAGCAGTTGGCTCCCAAGTTACCGGACAATGATCTGGGCTCCTTTTTGGAAGTTCTGGCGGATACGCAGGCTACAGCTCGTCAAGTTATCCAGTCTGGTCTGGATACTGCTGATTCGGTGGCCAGGGTGATGGGTTCCTCTATTGCCACCAGGAGGCATGCCTGGCTCAGGTCTTCGGGGTTTTCTCCAAATGCGCAGGCTACTCTCTTTGACCTACCGTTCGATGGATCCAAGCTTTTTGGTGAAAAGGCTGATTCTGCACTGCAGAGATTTAAAGGCAGTAGAGCCACTGCAAAATCATTGGATCTTCAGTCCCAAACCAGAGGTGTTGGATATAGAAGGTACTGTGGTTTTGGTAAGGCGGCTTCCTTTCATGGCCATCAGAAGCCTCGGCTGCAGCAGCAGCAGAATCTTCTGTACAGATCTTACAGAGGAAAGGGCGGAGGTCGTCTGCTAGGTGCATCCCATCAACTCTCCTCCTGCTCTTCTTCCTCTCCTGCCCCCACCACTGGTACCACAGGAAGGCAGCTCTAGATCCCCTATCTTCGGAGCACACTGGTCCTGTAGGGGGTCGGGTGTCCCATTTTCTTCAAGATTGGAAATCTATCACTTCAGACCTTTGGGTTTTGAATCTTGTGGAAAATGGGTACGCCCTTCCCTTCCGGGAGTTTCCTCCTCCTTACCCTCCGCGCCAGGGCTGGTGTTCAGAGGATCATTTGCTGCTTCTGCAGCAGGAGGTTCTTGCCTTACTACAGAAAGGTGCGATAGAAGTGGTCCCGGAGCAGGAAAGGGGTCAGGGATGCTACTCCCGGTATTACCTGATTCCCAAGAAGGACGGCAGATTAAGGCCTTGACCTCAGGGTCTTGAATTTTTACCACAAACAGGAGAAATTCAAGATGTTGACCCTAGCTCAGGTTCTTCAGGCGCTGCAACAAGAGGACTGGATGGTGTCGATCGTCTTGCAGGATGCATATTTTCACATTCCCATCCTGAAGTCGCACAGGAAGTATCTCCATTTTACGGTAGGGTCTCAGCACTACCAGTTTGCAGTCCTTCCGTTCAGTCTTACTTCCGTGCCTCGGGTCTTCACAAAGGTGATGGCAGTGGTGGCAGCCCATCTCAGGAAGTCGGGGATTCCTGTTTTCCCCTATCTGGACGACTGGCTGCTCAAAGCAAAGTTTTCAGAGATGGTGCTTCATCATCTGCAAGTGACAGCACGGCTGTTGTTCGACTTGGGCTTCTCAATAAATGTGCCCAAATCTCACCTGGTGCCCTCACAGCGCAACCTGTTCATAGGGGCAGTACTGGATACGGTTGTGTGTCGAGCTTTCCCGCCTCCGCAGAGGATTCTCGAAATTCAAGAGATGATTCCTTTGTTTCACGATGGGGCGGTTGTTCCAGTCCTGAAGGTCCTACGCCTTCTCGGTCTGTCGCTTCCTGCATTCTGTTGGTCAACCATGCACGCTGGCATATTAGGGCACTCCAGTGGTGCCTCCGCAGGCAGTGGTATCAGCACAACGGAGATCTCAGGGAGATGGTCAGGATCTCCAGAGACACTGCAGCGGATCTGTCTTGGTGGAGTGTGGAGGGTAATCTGTCGCAAGGAAAGCCCTTTCATCTTCCTCCACCGGTGGCCACAGTAATCAAGGATGCCTCCACTCTAGGGTGGGGTGCTCATCTGGGGGATCTGGAGATCAAAGGCTGTGAAAAAGTGCCCTCTTTCTGTATGGTTGCCCCCACTTTTTTGCTGAATTGCTGATGTGCTTTGACTGAGTGTGCACTGGGCTCCTGCTAATCGGGTACCCAGGGCCTATGTTCTTTCCCTAAAACTGCATTGAAGCCTAAACCCAATTGGCATCTCTGGCCACAGGTAAGCCCCTGGTAAATGGTACCACAGGTACCCAGGGCACTGTGACCAGAGAAGGCCTCTAAGGGCTGCAGCACTTATTGTGCCACCCTTAGAGGTCCTGTACCCTTACACACACAGACTGCCTTTGCAGGCTGCGTGTATTGGTGCAGAGCAAAGTGAAGAGTCGACATGGCACACATCTCTGTGTGCCATGCCTACAACCCACTGCCCTGGCATAGATCAGTCACCCCTCTAGCTGGGTGCACTATACCAGTGGTGAGGGTACAGGTGCATGAGCCCTGTACCCCTACAGTGTCTAAGTCCATTCTTAGACATTGTAAGTGCAGTGCTGCCATTAAGAGTATATGGTGCTGGGAGTTTGTCATTACGAACTCCACAGCACCATAATGGCTACACTGAAAACTGAGAAGTTTGGTATCAAACTTCTCAGCACATTAAACCCACACTGATGCCAGTGTGGGATTTAATGAAAAATGCACACAGAGGGCATCTTAGGGGCCTGAAACAATGCACATCCTGGGACGAGGTGCCAAGCCTCCTCCCCAGGATGGGCAGGGTTCACGAAGGGGAAGCTTCAAAGGCTTGCCGCCTTTGTGAGCTTCCCCAGGCCACTTGCTGCTCTCAGCAACTGGTCCCCACTCGTTCTGACCCCCACTTTGGGTGGGAGAACTGGCGGGAAAAACAAGTGAGGAAGAGAGGTGTGCCCACCTCTGCCAACTCCACCCCTCAGGTGGGGGAGGCGAGGTGAAGCACAACTCTCAGTCCACGCCATCTTGAAGATGGGGGGACTCAGCCAACCAGTGACAGGCTCATGCCCCCCTCCCACTGAAGGGTGGCATAATAGGGGGTTTACCCACCCCAGGGAAGGGACCCATTGGTCTCTGCCTTTTACCTACCTGTAACGCACCTAAATCTAGTATTTAGGGGCACCCCTGAACCTTGCTTCCTCAGGCAAGAACCTGCAAGAAGAAGAAGAAGAAGGACCGAACAGCCGTGCAGCAGCTAACAAGAGGAAGACCCCCACTGACTTGGCCCCAGCCCTACCGCCCTGTCTCCACCTCGAACCTGCTCCTGCGAAATCCCGGTGTGTCCCGCAGCCAACAACCTCGAGAACCCCGGAGGACCTGCCTGCCTTCAAGCACAAAGACTTTGTCTCCTGTGAACACCGGATTTGTTCACCTGCAACCTCTGGCTCCGGCCGGACACCGCGAATCCGCCCCGCTCTGCACCCGCCGTCCACGGCCCGAGCTCGAGTGGGCAAACACCACGAGGAGGACTCCCCGGCGATCCTGACCCGAGATCTGGCGACCCCTGACCTGCCTCAAGCCTCCAGCCAACGCCTGCAGCCTAAATCCAGAAGGCCCCCCTAACCGCGACCAGGAGCTGGTAAGAAGATCCGACCCCAAAAGGCACCCCTGCACCCGACGCCCCACGGCCTTGTGTGCCCAAACCGACGGTGCCTAACCAACCCCTAACTTCCCAACTTACCTCTCGAAGTGGTGGTCGCACCCAGAAGACCTTCGTCCCCAAGCATGCAGTGTCTTTCCAAACCGGAGGTTCTCCATTGAAAACAACAGGGCGTCCGACGTCGAAACAGCACTCTGCACCCGGCCGCCCTAGTACCGCTGAGGGTGTACCTTTGGTGCTACTTTGTTTCCCCATTTGCCCGGAGCTAAAGTCCAGGAGCTTTGCTCCCACAACCTAGTGGCCTACTTGCCAGCAGCCACCAACCGAAGGTCCCCTATCCCCCATTGGATAACATTGGGCCTCAGCACTCTGCACCCGGCCACCCTAGTGCCGCTGAGGGTGTAACAAAAGTGCATCCTTGACCCTGGGGGACCCCTGAGTCTACCCCCAGAACCTCAACTCCCACTACCAAATACTTACCTCAAAACCGATAACACTATTTTCCTCCATAGAATAACATTGACTGTTTTTCTGTGAAAAGTTTTTAAGTGTGGAGTTTGAGAAACTAAAGAAATTGTTTAAAATTGCATATTCTAACAAAAACGATTTTACTTACCTGTTTTCAGGAAATGTCCAAGAGTAGTATCTAGGTATACTACTCTGTGTAAGCCTAGTAATCTCAAAAGTTACTTACCTGCTATTTTACTAAAAAGCCTATTCAAGTCTATGTACTGCATTTACTAAGTATTGCATTTCTCTGCATCCATACTGTAAATCAAATCAAAGTGCATACACAATTATCGTTCAAACTGTTTTTCAATTGCATTACTACTGTAAAGTACTTATTGCTTACCTGTGCCAGGCTTGCTTGGTTATAGAAAATAAAATAACTAAAAGAATATTTTTATACAAAAACAATTGGTCTGAAGTTCAGTCTTTGAGTGTGTGAATTCATTTGCTGACTGAGTGTGTACAACAAATGCTTAACACTGTCCTCTGATATTGCCTTACTGCTCGACCACACTACCACAAATAGAGAGTGAGGTGCTATCTAACTTTACCTCTGCCTACCTTTGGGGATCCACTGGACTCTGTGCACACTATACCTCACTTTGGTATAGTATATACAGAGCCAGCTTCCTACATTGGTGGATCAGCGGTGGGATATACAACTTTGCATTTGTTGGACTACTTGGTTACCACCTGATCACACAACAGAACTCTTAAATTGTCTTTAAAATTCTGATTTTTTCAAATTGGCATTTTTGCAAAATTACTAAAAGTCTTGTTAGGGCCTTAGTTAAGTCCCTTTAGAATTTTAGAAAAATAAAAAGTCACTTTAGCTAGGGTTAGAGGGGTTAGACGTTTTTTTTAACAATGTCTCAAAACAAGAACCCAGCTGTTAGTGAAAATAACCACAATGACATAGAGAACTTGGTTGAGGAGCTCTACCTCACCCCTTACCTTCACTTGTCTTTCAAGGAAGTAAGGTCCCTATGTAAAACTTAAAAATATAGCCATGGGTCCCCATCCCACCAAACAAAAGCTCCAGGAGCTGTTGGCTGGGTATGCTAAGGACCACCCATCTGAAAATGGTGATGACCAGTCAGATGGAGAAGGAGTGGACGAGGATGACCAGGTAGATCAACCCCTCCACTGCTTAGGGAGAAAAGGGCCCCAGTGGCCCTGACTCCAGAATCAACCTCTCAGTACCTAGATCCACACAGGTGGGTCAGGCACTACTGAGGACATTGAGGACAGCCTCAATGAGGAGGATAGCCTTTTAGTAAGGCTGACCAAAAGATTGGATCTAGAGACCAGGTTGCTGGCTCTAGAAAGAGAGAGAGCAGAGATGGGCCTAGCGCCCATCAATGGTGGCAGCAATTTACTTAATAAGGATAAAGAGCAATCTTATGATCCTAAAATCCCCAAAGGGATTGTCCCTAAATATGAGGAGAGTGATGATATCACAAAATGGTTCACAGCCTTTGAGAGGGCTTGTGAAATGAGAAAAGTGAAGAAGTCACACTGGGGGCACTCCTTTGGGAACTGTTCTCTGGTAACTGCAGAGACAGACTCCTGACCCTTACAGGGGCAGATGCTGGGTCTTATGACCTCATGAAGAGAACTCTGATTGAGGGATTTGGACTCACAACTGAGGAATACTAGAATTAGATTCAGGGGGCTCACAAGACCCAAAACCAATCCTGGATTGACTTTGTAGACTACTCAGTTAAAACACTAGATGGTTGGTTAACTGGACACAAAGTGCATGATTTCAATGGACTTTACAATCTGTTTATGAAAGAACATATTTTAAGTAATTGCACTAATGAAAAGTTACATCAGCATTTGGTAGACCTAGGTCTAATTTCTCCCCAAGAATTGGGAAAGAAGGCAGACCACTGGGTCAAAACAAGGGTGACTAAAACAACCACTGGGTGTGACCAAAAGAAAGGGGTTACAAAACCTCCCCAGGGGAAAGGTGGTGAGAATCCCCAAGATAAAAAGCCTGAGTCTTCTAAAGGGCCCCAAAAACCTGCACAGGGGGTGGGTCCCAAAACTCTTCCCAGTCCATTAATAGGTACAGGGAAAGAACTTTGATCCTTTAGAGGCCTAGTGTAACAACTGTAAGAAGTTGCGGACACTTAACTGGAGATGCTGCTTGCCCAACCAAGAAGGCCCCTAGTCCTACTACAGCTACTCCTGGTGTAGCAAGTCTCCAGATGGGATCAACAGTGTGCCAAGAGCAAATCGGGTTGCACACTGAAGCAGTTCTAGTTTCAGAAGGGGAAGTTGAGTTTGCCACTGTAGCTGTGTGGCCACCCAACTTAAAAAGTACTTACAGTACCCTTGGATTAATGGAACTAGGATAGAAGCTCTGAGGGATACAGGTGCCAGTGTCACTATGGTGAGAGACACACTGGTTTCCCCTGAGCAATACTTGATTGGGAGAACTTACCCAGTCACCAATGCTGACAGTGTTACCACTAACCATGCAATGGCTATGGTGACATTAGACTGGGGGGGGGTTACTGGCCTGAAACAGGTAGTGGTCTCTCCAAAGCTACCAGCTGCATGTCTGCTTGGCAATGACCTGGAAACCTCAGCATGGGCTGAGGTTGAACTGAAACCCCATGCAGCAATGCTGGATATCCCTGAATTGGTGTGTGTAAAAACAAGAGCATAGAGCAAGAGACAGGGTGATAAAGAAGTGTTGGAGCCTGAAAGTATGGCCCAACCTTCCAAGAGAAAAGGTAAGAAGACTGGGGAACCAGCTTCTGTACAGCAAAATGATCAGGACCCCTCTCCTCAGGGAGAGGACTTGGACACCCTAGAGGGAACTGAGCCCATGGAGCTTGACCCTTACCAGGTTGAACTCTTAGGCCCAGGGGGACCCTCTAGGGAAGAGCTGTGCCTTGGACAGCAGGTCTGTCCAACTCTTGAAAGCCTGAGGCAGCAAGCTGCTACCCAGGAAAAAGGAGATGTCAGTGGAACCCACAGAGTTTCTTGGGAAGAGGGACTACTGTACACTGAGGCCAGAGACCCCAAACCTGGAGCCACTAGGAGAGTGGTAGTGCCTCAGAAGTACAGGGAGTTTCTCTTAACTTTAGCTCATGAAATTCCCTTAGCTGGACATCTGGGCCAAACCATGTCTTGGGAAAGGCTAGTTAGCCACTTTTACTGGCCCCAGATGCACCAAAACGTAAAGGAGTTTGTCAGCTCCTGTGTCACCTGTCAGGCCAGTGGCAAGACAGGTGGCCCCTCAAAGGCACCCCTGATACTACTCCCTGTGGTGGGGGTTCCCTTTGAAAGGGTAGGCGTGGACATAGTGGGTCCACTTGAACCTCCCACAGCATCAGGGAATAAATTCATTCTAGTGGTAGTGGATCATGCCACTAGGTACCCTGAGGCAATTCCCCTTAGGACTACTACAGCTCCTGCAGTAGCCAAGGCCCTCATTGGTGTCTTCACCAGAGTAGGGTTTCCTAAGGAGGTGGTTTCAGACAGAGGTTCCAACTTCATGTCTGCTTACCTAAAACACATGTGGAAAGAGTGTGGAGTGCAGTACAAGTTTACTACACCCTATCACCCACAAACCAATGGCCTTGTTGAGAGATTCAACAAGACATTGAAAGGCATGATTATGGGGCTCCCTGAAAAACTCAAAAGGAGATGGGATGTCCTCTTACCATGTCTGCTTTTCGCTTACAGAGAGGTGCCACAGAAGGGAGTAGGGTTTTCCCCTTTGAACTTCTGTTTGGCCATCCTGTGAGGGGACCACTCTGTCTTGTAAAAGAGGGTTGGGAGAAGACTCTCCAAGAACCCAAACAAGATATTGTGGACTATGTGCTTGGCCTAAGGTCCAGAATGGCTGAGTACATGGAAAAGGCATCCAAAAATCTTGAGGCCAGCCAGGAACTTCAGAAGCACTGGTATGACCAAAAAGCTGCACTGGTTGAATTTCAACCTGGGTAAAAGGTGTGGGTTTTGAAGCCAGTGGCACCAAGGGCACTCCAGGATAGATGGAGTGGCCCTTACCCTATCCTATAAAAAAAGAGTGAGGTCACCTACTTGGTTGACCTGGGCACAAGCAGGACACCCAAAAGGGTTATCCATGTGAACCGCCTGAAGCTCTACCATGATAGGGCTGACATAACCATGCTGATGGTGACTGATGAGGATCAGGAGACAGAGAGTGAACCTCTCCCTGACCTCCTCTCTTACAGCCCAAAAGATGGGTCAGTGGATGGAGTTGTCTGTTCAGACACCCTCTCTGCCCAACAGCAGACTGATTGCAAGCAAGTCTTGCAGCAGTATGCAAAGCTCCTTTCCTTGACCCCTGGTCAGACAAACTGGTGTACCCATGATGTGGACACTGGTGACAGTGCAACTGTCAAAAACAAAATCTATCGACAGTCTGACCAAGTCAAGGAAAGCATCAGAGCTGAAGTCAGCAAGATGCTGGAGTTAGGGGTTATAGAACCCTCTAAGAGCCCCTGGGCCAGCCCAGTGGTTCTAGTCCCCAAACCTCATCCACAGGGTGGAAAGAGAGAAATTAGGTTCTGTGTGGACTATAGAGGGCTCAACTCTGTCACCAAGACAGATGCTCACCCTATCCCAAGAGCAGATGAGTTGATAGACAAATTGGGTGCAGCCAAATGTTTACCTTTGACTTAACTGCAGGGTACTGGCAAATTGGCATGGCCCCAGGAGCAAAAGAAAATACAGCATTCTCCACACCTGATGGGCATTATCAGTTTACTGTTATGCCCTTTGGTTTAAAGAATGCCCCTGCCACCTTCCAGAGGTTGGTGAACCAAGTCCTTGCTGCATTGGAGTCCTTTAGTGCAGCTAATCTAGATGATATTGCTGTCTTTAGCTCTACCTGGCAGGATCACCTGATCCACCTTGGGAAGGTTTTAAATTCCCTGCAAACTGCAGACCTAACTATCAAGGTATCCAAATGCCAGATAGGGCAGGGAACTGTGGTGTACTTGGGCCACCTTGTTGGTGGAGGCCAGGTACAACCCTTACAGCCCAAGATCCAGGCGATCCTGGACTGGGCAGCTCCAACAACCCAAACCCAAGTCAGGGCATTCCTTGGCTTGACTGGGTACTACAGGAGGTTTGTGAAGGGATATGGGTCCATTGTGGCTCCCCTCACAGAACTCAATACCAAGAAGATGCCCAAGAAGGTAAACTGGACAGTTAGTTGTCAAAAGGCTTCTGACACCCTGAAAGAGGCTGTGTGCTTAGCACCAATTCTCAAAGCTCCAGACTATGCCAAGCAGTTCATTGTGCAGACTGATGCCTCTGAGCTAGGGATAGGAGCGGTCCTATCCCAGACCAATGATGAAGGCCAAGACCAACCTGTTGCTTTTATAAGCAGAAGGCTTCTCCCCAGGGAGCAGCGTTGGAGTGCCATTGAGAGGGAGGCCTTTGCTGTGGTTTGGTCCCTGAAGAAGCTGAGACCATACTTGTTTGGTACTCACTTCCTAGTTCAAACTGATCACAGACCTCTCAGATGGCTAATGCAAATGAAAGGTGAAAATCCTAAACTGTTGAGGTGGTCCATCTCCCTACAGGGAATGGACTTTGTAGTGGAACACAGACCTGGGACTGCCCATGCCAATGCAGATGGACTTTCCAGGTTCTTCCACTTAGAAAATGAAGACTCTCTAGGGAAAGGTTAGTCTCATCCTCTTTCGTTTGGGGGGGTTGTGTGAGAAAGTGCCCTCTTTCTGCATGGTTGCCCCCACTTTTTGCTGAATTGCTGATGTGCTTTGACTGAGTGTGCCCTGGGCTCCTGCTAATCAGGTACCCAGGGCCTATGTTCTTTCCCTAAAACTGCATTGATGCCTAAACCCAATTGGCATCTCTGGCCACAGGTCAGCCCCTGGTAAATGGTGCCACAGGTACCCAGGGCACTGTGACCAGAGAAGGCCTCTAAGGGCTGCAGCACTTATTGTGCCACCCTTAGAGGTCCTGCACCCTTACACACACAGACTGCCTTTGCAGGCTGCGTGTTTTGGTGCAGAGCAAAGTGAAGAGTCGACATGGCACACATCTCTGTGTGCCATGCCTACAACCCACGGCCCTGGCATAGATCAGTCACCCCTCTAGCTGGTACAGGTGCATGAGCCCTGTACCCCTACAGTGTCTAAGTCCATTCTTAGACATTGTAAGTGCAGTGCTGCCATTAAGAGTATATGGTGCTGGGAGTTTGTCATTACGAACTCCACAGCACCATAATGGCTACACTGAAAACTGAGAAGTTTGGTATCAAACTTCTCAGCACATTCAACCCACACTGATGCCAGCGTGGGATTTAATGAAAAATGCACACAGAGGGCATCTTAGAGATGCCCCCTGAAAGCTAACCCACCTCTAGTGTCCAGGCTGATTGGCTGCTTTCAGCTGCCACCACCAGACATGTTTCTGGACCCCTGGGTCGAGAGCCTGCTGCTCTCTGGGGCCTGAAACAATGCACATCCTGGGACGAGGTGCCAAGCCTCCTCCCCAGGATGGGCAGGGTTCACGAAGGGGAAGCTTCAAAGGCTTGCCGCCTTTGTGAGCTTCCCCAGGCCACTTGCTGCTCTCAGCAACTGGTCCCCACTGGTTCTGACCCCCACTTTGGGTGGGAGAACCAGCGGGAAAAACAAGTGAGGAAGAGAGGTGTGCCCACCTCTGCCAACTCCACCCCTCAGGTGGGGGAGGCGAGGTGAAGCACAACTCTCAGTCCACGCCATCTTGAAGATGGGGGACTCAGCCAACCAGGGACAGGCTCATGCCCCCTCCCACTGGAGGGTGGCATAATAGGGGTGTACCCACCCCAGGGAAGGGACCCATTGGTCCCTGCCTTTTACCTACCTGTAACGCCCCTAAATCTAGTATTTAGGAGCACCCTTGAACCTTGCTTCCTCAGACAAGAACCTGCAACAACAACAAGAAAGACCAAACAGCCGTGCAGCAGCTAACAAGAGGAAGACGCCCACTGACTTGGCCCCAGCCCTACCGGCCTGTCTCCACCTCGAACCTGCTCTTGCGAAATCCCGGTGTGTCTTGCAGCCAGCAACCTCGAAAACCCGGGAGGACCTGCCTGCCTTCAAGCACAAAGACTTTGTCTCCCGTGAACACCGGATTTGTTCACCTGCAACCTATGGCTCCGGCCGGACACCGCAAATCCACCCCACTCTGCATCCGCCGTCCACGGCCCGAGCTCGAGTGGGCAAACACCACGAGGAGGTCACCCTGGCGATCCTGACCCGAGATCCGGCGATCCCTGACCTGCCTCAAGCCTCCAGCTGACGCCTGCAGCCTAAATCCAGAAGGCCCCCCTAACATCGACCAGGAGCTGGTAAGAAGATCCGACCCCAAAAGGCACCCCTGCACCCGACGCCCCATGGCCTTGTATGCCCAAACCGACGGTGCCTAACTAACCCCTAACTTCCCAACTTACCTCTCAAATTGGTGGTCGCAACCAGAAGTCCTTCGTCCCCAAGCCTGCAGTGTCTTTCCAAACCGGAGGTTCTCCATTGAAAACAACAGGGCGTCCGACGTTGAAACAGCACTCTGCACCCAGCCGCCCTAGTGCCGCTGAGGGTGCACCTTTGGTGCTACTTTGTTTCCCCATTTGCCCTGAGCTAAAGTCCAGGAGCTTTGCTCCAACAACCTAGTGGCCTGCTTGCCAGCAGCCAACAACCGGAGGCCCCCTATCCCCCATTGGATAACATTGGGCCTCAGCACTCTGCACCCGGCGGCCCTAGTGCCGCTGAGGGTGTAACAAGAGTGCATCCTTGACCCTGGGGGACCCCTGAGTCTACCCCTAGAACCTCAACTCCCACTACCAAATACTTACCTCAAAACCGATAACACTATTTTCCTCCATAGGATAACATTGAATGTTTTTCTGTGAAAAGTTTTTAAGTGTGGAGTTTGAGAAACTAAAGAAATTGTTTAAAATTGCATAATCTAACAAAAACGATTTTACTTACCTGTTTTCAGGAAATGTCCCAGAGTAGTTTCTAGGTATACTACTCTGTTTAAGCCTAGTAATCTCAAAAGTTACTTACCTGCTATTTTACTAAAAAGCCTATTCAAGTCTATGTACTGCATTTACTAAGTATTGCATTTCTCTGCATCCATACTGTAAATCAAATCAAAGTGCATAAACAATTATCATTCAAACTGTATTTCAATTGCATTACTACTGTAAAGTCAATCATTTCAATCTTTATTTCGATTTTAAAAAAACCATAAAAGATTACATAAAAACTTCATACAACAATACTTCAAAGGGTAACCCGCCCGATAATACACAATTTAAGAAACAATTTAAAAAACAATTTAAAAGCAGTTATAACAATGCTTTAAAACCCAAATACAAGGCTCCACGGTGACCAACTAAAATCAAACATCTGGTTATAAATTGATTAACACTCACATGTTCATTAAAAATGCCTAGAATTTCAGTCCCATTCTCTTTCTTGTTAGGTCGACACTAAAAAGATATCTGCTTACACTAAATACAATTGCTTGTGTTGTGTCTGTTCGCAATAATCTTCCTGCCTCATTACATGATCTAATACCCAAAAGTTGACAGATGGGTTTGATCCACTTCCTCCTAGCATTAGTGTAGGCTGGACAGAAGAATAGCACATGCAGTTCATTTTCTTTTGCACCTGTGTGGCAGATATCACAGCAACCATTGTTTACACCACCTGCGCTACGTACCCATTTCATAGTGTTTGCATTAATCTGCAAAATGCCGTAGCGAAATTTAAGGTAAAGAGTTTTGGCAAGTTGTGGTTGAATTTCATCTAGAAAGGACTCGAATTTACCGTTTGGTTTTATTGTGAGAAACCTTGTGGATAAAATACCTAGGGGCATATTAGCAAGACCCACGTTAAAATTATCGCCGTTTTAGCGGCAGGAAACTGCCGCTAAAACGGCGATAATGGGCTTGCTAATATGCGTTATAGAATTCCAATAGAAGCCCAGGTTAGATGTGCAGGACATCTAACCTGGGCTTCTATTGGAATTCTATAACGCATATTAGCAAGCCCATTATCGCCGTTTTAGCGGCAGTTTCCTGCCGCTAAAACGGCGATAATTTTATCGCCGGTCTTGCTAATATGCCCCCTAGTTTTGGACAATGTGACAAAGTATCTTGTGTAAATGCCCAGAAAGTCTGTTTCAACAGCTTTTTTGATCCCAAAGACAACCCCTGAGGTTCCTCCCAAAACTGTTTTAGTCCTAGTTTATAAAACCAATCCTGAATATGATTCAACCATGGTAACCTTGTAATATTTTTAATTCTAAAAATTTCCTCCAAACCTTCTCTATAATGAACAAGTTCATCTGTAGACCACAAACGTACCCAAAATAATAGTGGCCGCAAAGCCGCATGCTGGTCAGTGCGGCGAATGTTTAAATCTATTACTACTGGTGTTAAAGGTGTGCGTGTTGGCAAACACAACAGTTTCCTAAAAATGTATTCTCGTACACCATAAAACTATTCTTTGTCACATGTCCCCATAATTCAGCCCCATATAGGCAAGCAGGTTGTACCCTATATTTATATAACTCCAACGCAGGAGAGACAGCTTTAGATAAGCTGCTCTCATGCTTCCTTACTATTGGGACTGAATTTTGAATTAATATTGTTTTGCTTTTATCCAGCTGTGGTTTCCAGTTCATTTTAGAATCTAGAGTAATACCTAAATAATTAAAATTTAGCACATATTCTATCCTCTCATTTTTTACAGTTAAGTTTTTTTAAAGGATTTGTGCGGATTGACTGCCATGTATTTTGTTTTAGTAGAGTTGATTTCCAAGCCCTTTATTTCACAGTAGGTTTCGAAAGTATTAAGTAAGTTTTGCAGACCTTTGGGGGTTTGTGATATTAAAATTGTATCGTCGGCAAATAAAAGTGCCGGTACTGGCACCCCCCAACTTGGGAGAGTCATGCTCGCAGCCCAAGAGATATTCAGGGATATCATTAACATACAACGAAAATAAGGTAGGGGCCAGCACACAACCTTGCCTTACCCCCTATTTACTTGTATACGATCAGTAAGCTCGCCATTTGGCCCCCATCTAACCCTTGCAAAATTATCCTCGTGTAACCTAATAATCTGCACGAGGATTTCCCCTGGGACACCCTGGTCTCTTAATGATTTCCACAGGAGATTTCTGGGTATGAGGTCAAAGGCTGCCCTAAGGTCTACAAAAGCTATATACAGATGGGCTTTCTTAACTGTAATGTACTTCCAAATTATACAAAGAAATCTAAAAACCTGGTCAATAGTGCTAGTTTTTGCTCTAAAACCCGCTTGGTACTTGGATAAAATATTATACTCCCCAATCCAATCGCTCAGTTTATTTAAAATTTGACGTGCATATATCTTTTGTAAAACGTCAATTAGACTAATCGGCCGATAATGCGACGGATCGTGGCGGTTACCCTTTTTAAAAATGGTTGTGATCTCTGCGCCCCTCCACGTTTCAGGAATCGGTGCACCCGATGCAACTGTATTACACAAAAGATTAACATAGGGAGCCCAAACCTCCTTCTCATGCCTCCATAGGTCACCTGGTATCTTATCTGGCCCAGGGGCCTTCCCTTGTTTTATTGCATTTATTGCTACTATTGTTTCCGCTAAACTAAAATGTAGAGGGGTCTCACTTGAGTGAATAACAAGTTCTTCAAAATTAAAATTAATATCATTTTTAGTGGTTGAATATAATTGTGAAAAATGAGTTACCCAGGTATTTGCATCAAGGAAAAGATCCTTGTTACATTTTCCTTTTTGTTACCCTTGGATAATAAACGCCAAAAGGTAGCTTGGTCATTTGATTTACATGCTTTTATCAGCTCAGACCAAATATTATCCTCCCAACTTTTCTTTGCCTTGATTAATACCCCCTTATAGTGAGTCCTTTTTTCCCTTAGAGTTACTATCTCCTTGTCCTTTGTTGCCTGAATCAGATCCTTTTTTGCATTGCGGCATTCTTTATTATACCATGGGTTTTCTAGCAAGGCTGAATTAGATATTCCCTTTTTAATTGTTTTGGGGCCTTACTTAATATTGGTTCAAGTCCCTCTACCAACCTATCATGCATTTCCATGATTGGTATCTCTGTTAATGGCAAGTTTATATATGGAGAGACTATTTCTATGTAAGTTTCGTAAATTTTTTTAATGATCTTGTCATTCCCCAGAACCAAGGGCCATCTAAGTGCTCTTCGATTATTCGATAGTAGAGGCTCAATTAAACTGTGACAAGGGTCACATCTCCTTAAATAACTTGGCTGAAATAGGGAAGCTGAGAGCGTCAAACATAAAGGACGATGATCACTCTCTATTCTATCTTCAACAACTAGATCTTGCATCATAGGCCATAGAGGGATAGAAACCAATATATAATCTATATAACTTTTAGAATTACCCCGGATAAATGTTGGTAAGTTTGGGCTGTCAGAAGATAATCGCCCGTTACAGGCGCGTAAACCATGGGCTGAAACCAGCCTCAGTAACTGCGCTACAGCACATGTACACGAAACTACTGGGCTACTATTCAGTGCTGGAATATTATTGGCCAAGTCCTCAACTTCAAAAATATTTTCAAATCCAGCCACTGGTTCAAATTTACGATTAAAATCACCCCCAATGATTATCAGAGCACTCTTGTTTATTATAGTTAACATTTGATCCAGCTGCTCGATAACTTGAACATCTCTACTTGCTACGCTTGGTCTACTATATATATTAAAAATGTAGACTTCCCTTTTGTCTGGTGCTAAAAACTTTATTCCCAATATATCTTGACAAGGGGAGTCAATTTGCGTAAAGTCAGCACCCAAAGTGATTTTTAACCAAATGGCAAGGCCTCCCGAGGGCCTTCCTCTCACTGAGGGAATTGCAGCAGTACTAAAAGTTTTAAACCCTATCTTATGGGGGTTTCTATTGCCCAGGTTTCTTGAAGGAGGACTATTTCACTCTGACCTATGTAATCCTGCCATATTGCATCCCTTTGGTTTTCTTAATCCCTGCAATATTCCAAGAAGTCAACTTTATCTCTGTTTTACGTTTTTCACTAATTTGGTCACCATTTATCTTCTTGCGTCCATTTTCCAAACTTAATGTTTCCTCACTGTTATCACCAAAATTATCATTAACAAAATTACCATTTAATGTAAGTTCCTCTCCCTGGAAAACTAATGGATCTTTCACGATGTTCACTATGCTTACATCTACTATGTCATTTAAAGGTCCTCCAAAGCTCCTACATGCATTTACATTCTGGATGCTATTTAAGTTAACTATCTGGTTCCCTTCACGAGTACCAGTATGCGCCTCGGAGGCCATATTATCATTATCTATAATTCCCGTCTCCATAGGGGTGGTTAAAACATCAATAGATATCAACACAGCAACACCATCATTTACTACTGTAAAGTACTTATTGCTTACCTGTGCCAGGCTTGCTTGGTTCTAAAAAATAAAATAACTAAAAGAATATTTTTATACAAAAACAATTGGCCTGAAGTTCAGTCTTTGAGTGTGTGAATTCATTTGCTGACTGAGTGTGTACAACAAATGCTTAACACTGTCCTCTGATACTGCCATACTGCTTGACCACACTACCACAAATAGAGAGTGAGGTGCTATCTAACTTTACCTCTGCCTACCTTTGGGGATCCACTAGACTCTGTGCACACTATACCTCACTTTGGTATAGTATAAACAGAGCCAGCTTCCAGCAAAGGCCTTTGGTCTCCGGAGGAAAGGTTGTTTCATATCAACCTGCTGGAATTGCGGGCAATACGTTTAGCTCTCAAGGCCTTTCTTCCCTCCTTTCGCGGTCAGTCGGTTCAGGTCCTGACGGACAACCCTACCGCGATGTGGTACATAAACAAACAGAGAGGAGTAGTGTTGTATCGTCTCTGCAGAGAGGCTCTGCGACTCTGTTCCTGGGCTCAGGACCATCAGATTTGTGTGATGGCAAATCATCTGGCAGGAGTGCTAAATGTGCGTGCGGACAGTCTCAGTCGGCGTTTCTCGGCCGATCACGAGTGGCGGCTTCATTCGGAGGTGGTCCATCACATCTTCAGGATGTGGGGGTTTCCTCGGTTGGACCTATGTGCCACTCACGAGAACGCGCACTGCCCGTCCTTCTGCAGTCTCTAGTTTCCGATGCAGGGAGCATTGGGGGGCGCGTTTCAGTTGGAATGGGGTTCGCAGCTCCATTATGCGTTTCCTCCCATACCCTTGATTCCTCGAGTTCTGAGGAAGATTCGCCAAGACCAGGCCCAAGTCATATTGATCGCCCCGGATTGGCCATGAAGGGTGTGGTACACAGATCTACTTCACCTCTCATCGCAACCTCCTCTCCGTCTCCCTCTAAGGGCAGATCTCCTCTCGCAGTCGCAGGGGCAGGTTCTACACCCCCACCTCCAGAGCCTGCACCTTCATGCCTGGAGATTGAACGGGGCAACCCAAGTTCTTTCTCTCTCCCACCGGATGTGGTGGATGTTATTTTATCATCCAGGAGACACTCCACCAAATCTATTTGTTCCTCTAGGTGGTCCAAGTTTGTGAAATGGTGTGGAGAGAGGTCCATTGATCCTTTGAAGGCCCGTTTGTCTGATGTGCTCGGTTTCTCTCTTTCGTGGGTTCAGCAGGGTTGTGCTGTGGCCACGGTAAAGGGTTATTTGTCGGCCTTGTCGGCTTTCCTCTGTTTGCCGGACCAGCCGTCTTTATTTAAGTCTCCCATTGTTATGAGGTTCATTAAGGGCCTCACCAATAGGTTTCCTCCCATTCCCTTCATTATGCCTCAGTGGGATTTAAATCTTGTACTCACTTTCCTAATGGGTTCTCCATTTGAGCCTCTTCATAGTTGCCCGTTGGGGCTTCTTTCTTTCAAAATGGTCTTTCTGATAGCTATTACCTCGGCCAGGAGGGTAAGTGAGCTTCAGGCTCTTAGTTCTAAACCTCAGTTTTTAACATTCATGCAGAAAAGATGGTTCTCAGGACCAGGGTTGCTTTCCTGCCTAAGGTGGTTACTCCTTTCCATCTAGGGCAGTCTATTTCTTTACCTACCTTCTATCCTCCCCCTTCCAATGAGGAGGAGAGACTTCACCGCCTGGACCCTAAGAGGGCTGTCAGCTTCTACCTGGACAGAACCAGGGACCTAAGGCTGGACAATCAGCTTTTCTTGGGCTACATTGGACAAATGAAAGGCAAAGCTGTTCACAAATGAACACTCTCAAGGTGGATCATCTTGTGCATCAAGATCTGCTACGCCTTGGCCAAGAAGGAACCGCCTGAAGGTATTAGAGCTCATTCCACCAGAGCTAAGTCTTCTTCTTCTGCTTTTACTAGAGGTGTTCCTGTTGTTGACATTTGTAAGGCAGCAACTTGGGCCTCCCTCCACACCTTTGCAAAGCATTACTGCTTGGATTCGGAGGTTAGGAGGGATGGCCATTTTGCACATTCTATGCTGCAGGATTTTTTGGTATGAGTAAGTGGACACCCTCCTCCGGGAGCGGGACTGCTGTGGGATTCAATTCAAAAGGTGAGGAATCCACAGGCAGATGTATCCATCAGAAGAACAAGTTACTTACCTTCGGTAGCACTTTTTCTGGTGGACACAGTATCTGCCTGTGGATTCCTAACTGTCCTACCCTCCTCCCCGTTGTCCACCTTGTATACCAAAAGAGTTTTTAGTTATTTGACATGGTTATTTCTCTATGTCTTTTGGTTGCCTTGCTATTGGTGTTTAGGAAATGCTTTGTTTCTTTAGCTTTTCCTATTTTTCTTTACGCTGTGTGTATTTATGTATATATTGTATACTGTGTATACTCCAATTATGTTGTCGGTCCACCCGTTCGCCTCGAAGGCACAGACAAAATGGGTGGAACTGACGTCAGCACGCCGACGAGGCCTTCTTGTGGCTCCGGTGACGTCATACGGAGTGGCGAGCCGAGCCGTACCATTATGACAACCTCGTCGACGTGGGAGAGCTAGAAAAAAGTTTCCGTGGAATGCTGGTGCAGGGGTAAATTCAAAAGGTGAGGAATACACAGGTAGATACTGTATCCACCAGAAAAAGCGTTACCGAAGGTAAGTAACTTGTTCGTCACTGCACTTAAAACCTGTAAGTCACCCCCATAGCAGGCCTTTACAATCCTGAGGGCAGGGTGCTTGGTTCTAAGTGAGAGGGTGCCCCTGCATGAGCAGGACACCCCTGCAGCCTATGGAGTCCATTCTCCCGGGTTGTCAGTGAAGCAGCCATATACTAATATAGAGGGGCATTACGTGACCGCGCAATGACCATCTTGAAAACAGCTGCAACAAACCCTATTGCGTTTGGTGTCACACATGTTGGAATCATACCCCCACACCGTTACCGGTGTAGGAGGTATGATTCAACCCACCGGGAGAGCCCTCCGTTAGGCTCTCAGTGTTCCCGGTACTAGCCTTCTAGTCCCAGACAGCACAAAATGGTTGCTGCCGACCAGAGACACATTCCTGCCCTCCTGCTGCTGAGCCAAGCTCGAGCAGGGGAAGGCAGTACAACAGGCATCCTGTCACAGGGAGGTGTGACCACCTCCCAGGCAAGATTTAGTCTATTAGGGCTGGGTGGGTGCGCTTGCCAGCACCTGAAAGTCCGCATGGGGGGCACATTTGGTTTCCCTGTGTATAGTCCAGTTCAAACCAGTCCTGGGAGTCGTTCGCTCCCGCTCTGGTGAGAAACTGGACAAAGTACATGGGAGTAACCTCCCGCCTGTCCAGACCCTCCCCTGGGAGGGTCCTCTGAATCTTCCCAACCCTCTCCTTAGGGTACTTAAGGGCTTACCTGGGTGTAGGTCCCTAGATTCGTCGTGGACAAGAGTCAGAACTGAAACCACTGCACTTCTGCCGTCTGGACACTCTGGACTTTGCTGGACTTCGTTTGGGCCTGACTTCGTCTCCCTTTCAGTCTGCAGCCTCGTCTGTGCCTGTGCACCGTACAGGATCCGTGCAGGACCTGTGGACCATCCAAGACACTTGAAGATAATCTCCCTTGAAGTGAAGGAGTCACTTCCCTGCATTCGCAGGCACCTCAACACTGCTGACCGGTCTGCTGATCCCGAGCTCCTGCGGACTCCGAAGGGTTCAACAACACAGTTATTTATGTCTCCCGAGGCCCAAGCTGCCCTCTCACCAAGTCTGAGGTCAGAATCCCTCGTGGGGGCTGCTTTAACTGAACCCCTGTGCACCGCATACTTTTGCAAGTGCATATGCTTGTTGGCAACTCTGCGACAAGTGCATTGGGCTCCAAGTAGCCCCAACCTCCGGCAACATCTTGCACCAAGATCTTCAACCTCACCGCCTTGTGGGCTCCTTGGCCTGCTACTTTTGGTGAGCTGCTTGAGGTGCTCTCGCGATCCCTGTGCCTCCGGCCTGTGGATCCAATTGAGTGTCATATTTGTTTTCCTTGGGCTCCCCTGATTGCTCGGGGCCTGCCCTGACTCCCCTGCTTGTGGTGAGTCTCCTGGACTTTGCTGGTCCCAACCGTGCACCTTCTTGATTTCCTGCGTGGGTTGCATTTGCCAAGGCTTGTCTGTGCTTCCGCCGAACACCGACCCCTCAGCACTCGACATCCTTCGTGGGACAGCTCGCATCGGAGTCCTGGTCGTCCTCAGCATCGCCTGGTCCTCGCAGCTGCAGAGTCAAGGCCACCCTCATCCTTCCTGAAGCACCAGACATCGGAGGGCATTTGTCTTCCAAGTCTCCTGGTCACTCCCGAGTGACATAGACTCTGTCCCCTCTGCTTTCAGGTACTCCTCTTCCAGAATCCACATTTGGATTCCTCCGGACACTTTCTCCTCTTCCAGCAGCTGCACTTTCCTGAAGTCCTCCATTGGGTTCGACGGCGGTTTCCGACGCCACTTCACACCTATGCACCCGGCTTCCCTGGGATAGGTAACTTAGGTACCACGGTATCCACGGGTGGGGTTACTCTCCAACCTTCTGTCTTCCACGGGGTTTCTTCAGGGTCCACTAAGAATGGTCCCTAATCTTTAAAA
Source organism: Calotriton arnoldi (assembly GCA_963921515.1). Taxonomy (NCBI): domain Eukaryota; kingdom Metazoa; phylum Chordata; class Amphibia; order Caudata; family Salamandridae; genus Calotriton; species Calotriton arnoldi. Next base: position 141,708 of record CAWUFW010008470.1, on the reverse strand, counting down.
TTCCAACCACGACTTGCACATAGACTTGTACGGAGTACGTGGTCGTGTTCTCACACTGCACACGCTCTCCGTGGGGTCCCTATCTACTCACCTTGGGTGGTTCCTTGGGGTCCCAGCAATTCTACGTCCTCTCGACATTGTCCTGACTCGAGTTGTAGTTCTTATACCACGTTTTTAGTATATGGTTTGGTCCCCCCCTGGGGCCCACTGTGTATTAGTGCTATTTACTGTGATTTCTTTGCTTAAGTATTGTGTGCTTTGTGTCTATCTCCGTGTAGGAGATACTGAAACGTAGTAGAGAGTGTTATATACAAAATACATATTTTTATACATACTTTGTGTGGTTCCTTTCCATTTAATCTATACTATAAGATTGCATTCTGGTAAAAACAAGCTGCTTTACACTTCTTCAAGACTAAGCCTGAAGGCTGCTCTCCACAGCTACCACTTGGATAGCTTTCTAAGGTTGTCTGAGACCTCTTAAATCACCATAAGGGTTGTTTGGACTGGTGCAAGGTGCCCACTTAAATTAGTGGACATGAAATACCAGGCCAGCTTCTCACAAGAGAGATTCGTTTTCTCCACCTTTAAATACAGCACCATATCATCCGTGAATAGTTTTAACTTCGAGGCCTCTGGAACAGTAGCCCTAATATTAGGATCCTGATGTATGGCGCATGCGAGAGGGTCAATAAACAGCACCAAGAGGATTGGCGACATGGCGCATCCCTGACGAGTCCCGCACTTATAATGATTCTTACTGTTGTTTTTCCATTAATAATTATGTTGGCCTTTGCTCCTGTATATAAATTACTTACGACTGAAATGAATGCGACTGGGATCACAAATCTTTCCAGAATTATAAACAGGACATTCCACTGGACGCTGTGGAATGCTTTCTCCGCGTCCAGCATTATCACTGCAGCATCAATGTCCTGTGAGGAGTAATAATCTATTACCTGAATTGGATAGTGTGTATTGTGTGCCATCTGCTTGTCCAAGATAAAATCATTTTGGTCCCCATGGATAACTAACAATGCAATTGAAGCCAAACGATTAGCAAGAATCTTAGTAAATAATTTACAGTCATGGTTCGTTTGTTGTCGTCACGTGATCTCCCGCCATGCTCCGTGGCCAGATCCAGGGAGTGAGGCTTCTGGATGGTCGCTCATCCAGGACTCGCTCAGTTTTGCGGTGTGTGTGGCGCTGTGTGTGGTGCAATTAAATTATACAGTTTTTGTTTCGGATAACGAGGGGGGAGAAAGAAGGAAAACAAGCATTTGCAATGCAATAGGTCTTGCATTAGTAAAACTTTGAGCTATTGGCGTTGCAAATGCTAATGCTTGTATTTTTTTGTTTTTTTGTTTAAAATTTCCCAGTAGTAGCATAAGTAATAGCAAATGAAATACCACGAATGAAGGAAAGCGTGCAGTACTAGAGGCTGTTACTAGGTTTCCCTGTGGAGTTGTAAAGGGACCTCTATTAGCCACATAAGGTACTGCACCTTTAATGGAATTATAAAGAAAGATTGCTGCCGAGCATACATTTTCATTTTTTTTTTATTGGAAGCGAGATTTTTGTTAGCTTGCGTTTTAAAAGGCACCATTGTGACTTATTTATTTTTGTTTGTGAAATAAAGCTAAATCAACAAAATGTGTGCATTTTTAAAATTCAAGCTAATAAAAATTAAACTTCCAATAAAAGCAAATGGAAACGTATGCTGTACTGTAATTTATCTGTTTATATTTTCATTAAGGATGCAGTACTTTACAACTCCACAGGGACACCAAGTAACAGCCTGTGGTACTGCACCCTTTCCTTGAGACATAATATTGGAATAGAATTATGCAGTGGTGTAAGGCACAAGAGCAAGCATTTTTTGGGTGGGATTTTGTAGCATTTGCAGGACGCTGGTCTTTAACTTCATATGTTTGAAGTTGCCGCAAATGCTATTAAAGGAAATCAATAGAAATGGCTGCTGCAGGCGCCACATTCAAAGTGAATAAAATAACAGGGAGCATTAACGAGTATGAGCATTTATTTTTAGTCTTTTGCAGCCTTTGCGTTATGCCGCGCTTTAACTTTATATGTTTAAAGCTAAAACATGCTGTGTTGTCAGTGCTAGAAAAGTAAATAAATAGAAAGTAAAGGGGAGCAGCCGCCATGTTGAAAGGGAAAGCTGAGAATGATGTAAAGGCGCCCGCCTTTTTAAAAAATGTATTTTTTTTTATAACAATTGCAGCACAACGCGCTTTAGCTTTAAACATGTGAAGCCTAATGCGCAGTATTCGGCGATTGCTACAAAATTACATAAATAGAAAAAGCAGCCGCCGCACTCAGAATAACATCAATCCATATTTTTAACATAAATGATTTAAATTACATACACACACCCTTCTTTTGCGCGCACACACACACACCATTATCTAACTTCACACTAGCACACACACCATAACATACAATTACAGCATCAAACACACCACACACATACACCTGCTCACCAACACAAGCACATACAATCACTAATATCATACTAACACTTACCCAACCTCCACCTCACAACAATACACACTGGGGCATATTCTCAAGGACTTATCGCCGTTTTATCGGCACTTTAGCGCCGCAAAAGTGGCGATAGATTTATCGCCCAATTCTCAAGCTGGTGCAAACTGCCTATATCGCCAGTTTTCCAGCGATAGCTTCCCCAAAAAACATCGCCACGGATGAGAGCGACAACTAACACTAATGATATGCAGAGTAGGCGTTCCCGTGCAAAAACACACGAAAACACCACTTCGCGATATTCTCAACAACCAGCCAGATCTGTGATGCGATCCAAAAACAGGCGATAAGGCGCGTTAGCAGCAGGGATTTAACACCTGCCTTTTACTGGTGTTAAGCATGACGACAACCTGCAGTATGAAAGGGAGCCCAGCCCAGAGCCACATCTGAAGACCAACACATGTCATGGAGCTACTGACCATGCAGCTCGGAGACCCAAGAGGTCCACAACACCCACCACCACCACCCCCAGGCCCCCCCCCCCGGACTACCACCAAGCCAGCGCAGAACAAGACAGCTGATCTTCCGAAAACCGCATGGCCCCTCAGCCACACAATTGCAGAATGTGGGGAGAGTTGGGAACCAAGTATGTGTGAAGGAGGCAAGTCACCCATGAATAAGAATGTACACAATGCCAATTGTGGCGGTGATGTGCTGGACAGACTTCAGTATGCAGAGCACAGACATGTCCATCTGGACATATACTGCTGGTGTATGTAGTGTTGGGGACAGTGGACGCAACCATGTCACCTCAGGCAGTGGGGAAGACCTCGGTCATGTAGCTGTGTCGTCCGCCCCTGTACTTGAAGTTGAGTTTATTGTACAGTTAATTAAAACCTTTACAATCATACATTACATTTTTTTTTAAACATTATTAGTGACTTAAAATAGATCGTTGTTAAAACACAATAAAATTTCGATAAAATGTAACCCAAGAGTAATTTTGAGCAGCAAAGAACGGAATATCGGGCAGGCTAGGAATATAGATTGAAGTGCGGTATGCAAGGAAGCAGTTGTTATTTCTACAGGATTCTTGTAAAAAATCATTAGTGTTCTACTTGTCTTGCGACAGATTGAGATACTGATTACAGCGTCTGCTTGCTCAGGTTTTACTATGTAGTAAAGCGGTATACGCATAGAGCCGTGGGGAGGTAGAGAGAGCTGGGCAGCTGTGACTATAGACTTGCTATGGAGTAAAACAAGGGAGCAGTGCGTACCTTGAGAGGCAGCGTATGGTGCACAGCTGCGTTGGTCTGGTGCCTAGCAGCGAGTTTGACTAGAGGGGCAGAGCTGGAAAGGATGCGTCATGCAGATAAAGGTGCAAGGTGCTAAACAGCGAATGTTGCATCTACAAGATATTAGTGAGGGGCAACGGTATTCGACCTAACTTGCTACAGGGTAAAGTCCTATGTGCTAAAAGTGCTGTTTTACGAGAATCTTACTGTAGGGTAGGAAACAGTGCCTTCGTTGGAGATTGTTAGATGCTGAGGGCAATGGTATATGTAGAGACTTGCAATAGAAGTATGCATTATGGGACTTTGGGTATTTAGAAAGCATTGTTTGGTCAGTGTGAAAAGGGGGCATTCCGCCTAGTGCAAGACCTTAAAAGTGCATGATGTGCCAATCTTCGACATTACTAAGGTTCCCATTTGCGGCAGCAGAACATGCCTTTAAAGTGCATGATGTACCAGTCTTAACATTACTGAAGTTCCCATTTACGTCAGCAGCACAGGCAGTGTCTTATGAGAATTGGAACAAGGTACCATAGCGAGTTCAGCTGTGGTGCGGTCTGCAGACTGGTTGGCCTGCCTTTTTATCATCGTTTCTGCGGTGGATAAGTATTTTACCAGACAACAGCTTAGTTGGGCATCCTCGCCAGAGAAGGATGCTAACACTGCTTGTCTGCAAGTTCGAATGGATTTCTTATTGAAGAGAGGTCTTAGCAAGATCCGTCGTTCCTGTGTTAGGGCCTTGCATATAGTCAATAGGTGCACTATATCCTCCTCCCCCTCCCCGCAGAGTCGGCAGATTGCTGGCTTCGGGACGTAGCCAGGGCGGCATGTGGTATGCAGATGGTAGTATGCCTAGGCGGTGTTTCAGGAATTTCTCTTTTGTTGCTCTGGAGAAGCTGGTGAGAAGATAGGCTTGTGGTGATGCCTTGCTGTAGGTCTGCAAGGTAAACCAGCCGTGAGCGCGCTCTGTCAGGGAGGCTTTGTCCTGTATGAGTGATTCCTTTTGATGACGTTATTTACTATTTTTTTAAAGCTGGCAATGGTCGCTGGTGCCTCCCAGAGTTCCTGCAGTCCCAGTTGGTTAAGTGAGCTGTCCAAATAACGTTGGGCCGGGCATGCCCCCTTAGTGTTAAGTTCTTTCCACAGATGCATGTTTAGTGAGTCAGGCGGACCCCTTTTGATTTTAAACCAGCTTTTGATAAATGCCCCTTTGCGGGCGAGCTCTTGCCTTTGTAGCCCAAACTCCAGCCTTAGTTGTGCGGGAGATGTATATCCCGGTAGCCCAAAATCATTCGAATTGCTCTTGTTATTGTACGATCCAGAGTTTCTGCATCTCTCCCTCTCATAGCTTCACATCCGTAGCTGATTGATGGTATAAGTTTCGCCTGGATCACTCTGATTAAGGGAAGAAAATTTGGGCCAGAGATGTTATTCTTGAGGTTTCTTAGTGCCACAGCGGTTGATAATCCCCTTTTTTATGGCCTCCAGTTGAGCTGTGTACTTCCCTTTGTCATCAATTATGATTCCCAGGTACTTGTATTTTTGTACAGCTTCCAGTTTGCGTGACGCCAAGTGCCAGTGAGGTTGTATCTTTTTTTTGCGCCAGTTCACACAGAGAGTTTTATTTTTTTCTTTATTGATGCTGAGTTTGTTCTCCTTCGAATACCGAGATGTAGTATCAAGCAGACGCTGTAGACCCACTGGTGTTTGGCTTATGAGCACCAAATCGTCCGCGTAAAATAGGTTGGACAGTTGAAGGCCGCCTATTTTGGGAGCGTGCGAGTTGTTACCATTGAGGAAGTTGAAAGCTCTGCCATGAAAAGATTAAAAAGCAGCGGAGCGAGCACGCAGCCTTGCTTTAATCCGGTGGTGGTAGGGATCTTTTTTGTTAGGTGGTCTCCTGTGCCCAGTTTTACTTGCACCCAGGTGTTACTGTGCAAGAGGACTAGCTGTTTTTAGTAGTAGCGATGGAATATTCAGCTTTTTTAGTTTTTGCCACAATAAGTTCCTATTTATATGATCGAACGCTGAGCTGTAGTCGATGAAACATAGATACAAGGGCTGTTTTTTGGCAAGAGCGGCGTCTATCATTAACGAGAGGGTCATGATGTTGGTGGTGGTCCCCATGTTCTTGCAGAAGCCTGTTTGGTTTATCGGGATTGCAGAGATTTCCGTCGCCCAAGATGTTAATTCTTGTAAGAGCAGTCCTGCGTAATATTTGGCTTCGTTATAAAGTAGTTTTTGGGTTGTCCCTATTGCCTTTTTTGTAAATGGGGGAGATGATCGAGCCCCTCCATGAGGATGGTATCGTCGATGTACGCAGGATTGATTCAAAGGTCGGTATCTGAAAGAGACACGTTAGTGACAGATTCCTTACCTTAGAATATCCCCAGGCGTCAGACTGGATCCGGAAAGTTTTTGCGTAGCAGTACCCCTGCGCGTCGGTAGGCGGCGTCGTGCGGCTCCGAGTCCATCGTCGGCGTCGTGATCGCCGGGATGACATCGTGGGCAATACTCAGACGCCGCCCATGCGCGCTGGCGTCAGTTCTTTCTTTTTCCGCGCCAGTAAGCGCAGATCCGGATTGAGCAGTGCCCCAGTCATTTTTTGACTGAATCTTTTGAGACTTTTGTCCCAGTTTTCGAGGTTGTTTCGACTCCAACGGTGTCAGTAGGGATGCCCGGCTTCAAGCCATGCGAGGTCTGTAATCGCATGATGTCGATTACGGATCCGCACCGAGAGTGTCTCTTCTGCCTGGGGCGCGGCCACGACCCCACGTCGTGCCCCGAGTGTCGGTCCCTCGCCCCGAAGGCTTTGCGAGAGCGGTTTCGAAAACTTCTCGAGGCCCGGCACTCGGCTCCGCGCCGCTCGAGGTCCCGGGCCCGGGAGAGGTCGAGGGGCCGGTCGCGGAGCCGTCGTCATTCGTCGGGGTCAAAGTCTTCGTCCTCAGGTAAGGCGAAGCACAAGAGGTCGAAGAAGCGTCGCTCCAAGACCTCCCCTCGCCGGTCTCTCGACTCGGCCGAGGGTCCTGTTGGTACCGCCCCCGCGGCTCCGGGGGTACCCGAGCAGCCGACGCCGGACTACCCGCCTGTTCCGGGTCCGACGTCGACTCCGGCCGACATCCAAAATTTCTTGTCGCCCATGGCTCGCATCTTCGGGCCTAAGGGTTACCCCGGTGCGCCTTCGGGCCCCGCGGGCCCCAGTGGGGATCCTCCCTCGGCACCACCGGCGGCTCCGGCCCCGGCGCCGCAGGACCCCCTCGGATCCAGGCCTGGATCCCGGTCGACGCCGGTTGACCTAACCACATCTCCACCGGCGCCGACCACTCCGGTACCATTCTCGGCGCCGTCCGACGTCCCGGACGACGCCGTTCCCATGATCTCCCCGGAACCGGACACGGCGCCGGATCGGCGTCGGCCAACGCCGATTCCGACGCCGATGGGGCCTTTCTTCCCTCATGTCCGCCCTCCATACTTTTCACCTGTTTTGGAGGACGAGGAGGACTGGGAGGGGTCGGAGGACCCTCTCACAGCTCAGTGTGAGCCTTATCAGGACTGGGCAGAGGAACTGGGTGATGCCAGTGGCCTGGACACCTCTCCAGACCTTGGCATGCTGTCTCCTCCTTCCGTGGCTACGGAGGAGGGAGCAAGTTATGCAACGGTGTTGCGTAGGGCGGCCGCGGCCTTGCGCCTCGGGCTCCCTACAGTGGCTGTCAGGACTAACCTCCTGACGGAAGTGCTTCAGCCGGCGGCTACCTCTTCGGAGCCACTGCTGCCGTTCAACAACGCACTTTCTGACGTTCTTTTGGGCACCTGGTCCAGGCCCACCACAGGGGCTCCTGTGGACAGGAACGTAGCCCGACGCCATCGCCCGGCCCCGGGCGACCCTTTGTTCCTCTCCCAACACCCCACCCCCGAGAGCTTGGTTGTCCAAGCCTCTACCTCCCAGAGCGCCTTCCCTACGGCTCCGCCGGGACAGGGAATCCAAAAAGCTGGAGCAATTTGGGAAGAAGATGTTTGCTTCCTCCAGTGCTGGCTTGCGGTCCGTGAACACCGCTTGCCTTTTGGGCCGTTATTCCCACTCTCTGTGGGATTCGGTGGCGCAAGTGCTGCCTAAGTGTCCTGAGGAGGTCCAGACACTACTCACCCGTGTTATTGCAGACGGGAGAGACGCGGCAAAGTTCACAATCAGATGTGGCCTTGACACCGCTGACTCGCTGGGCAGATCGCTTGCAACGACAGTGGCGCTGCGTCGTCACGCCTGGCTGAGGACCACTGGTTTCTCGGGCGATGTCCAAAACACCCTTATGGACATGCCCTTTGATGGCATCCGCCTTTTTGGCAATAAGGCAGACAGCGCGCTGGAGCGCTTTAAGGACTTGCGGGCTACGGCCAAGTCCTTGGGCCTCTCCACCTCGCGCCCTCCGCAGCAGTCTGCTTTTCGCTCTTTTTGTGGCCACGGAAGGGGCGCCCAGTCACGTCCATTGCCCAGCCACCGGCCCGCGCAGCAAGTGCCTTCGCGTGGCCAAGGATATGGCTCCCGCCGAGGCGGGTCGGGTAACCAGCGTGCGGGTCAGGCCACCACCTCCGCCCCGTCCGCGGCCTCCAAGCCCTCCTAGTCCATCCTTTCAGGTCCACAGCACGCCAGTGGGGGGCAGGGTCCGCCATCACCTTCCCCACTGGCGTACCATCACATCGGACAGGTGGGTCTTGGACATTGTCCGAAGGGGCTACTCCCTCCCCTTCGAGACTTCCCCCCCAGCCATGCTACCTCAATACCACCGCATGTCGGGGGATCACTTGGTGCTTCTTCAGCAGGAAGTTGCAGCCCTCTTGGCCAAGGGGGCCATCGAGCGCGTTCAGACCCCAGAAGTAGGACATGGTTGTTATCCCACTACTTTCTGGTGCCCAAAAAGGACAAGGAGGACATGCGTCCTATCTTGGACCTCTGGAACGTCAATCGCTTCCTCCGGAAGGAGAAGTTCAAGATGCTCACCCTAGCTCAGGTCTTGCCTGCCCTCGACCCTGGAGACTGGATGGTAGCGTTGGACTTGCAGGACGCATATTTTCACATCCCCGTCCTGCCGGCCCACCGGCGTGACCTGCGGTTCACGGTAGGCCACGAGCATTTTCAGTTCATCGTGCTCCCCTTTGGCCTTAGCAGCGCCCCTCGGGTGTTCACGAAAGTGATGGCGGTGGTCGCAGCTCATCTGCGCCGGGCAGGGGTTCCCGTCTTCCCCTACCTCGACGACTGGTTGCTGAAGGCGGGCTCGTCCCAGGCAGTCGTCTCCCACCTCCGGACTACGGCCGGACTCCTGAACTCGCTGGGGTTCTCCATCAACGTGCCGAAGTCGCACCTGATTCCTTCTCCACAGCTCCTTTTCATCAGAACAGTTCTGGACACAACGCAGTTTCGGGCCTATCCTCCCGAACGGCGAGGTCCAGGATATTCAGGCTATGATTCCGATCTTTCAGCCTTTATCCTGGGTTTCGGTACGGATGACCCTGAGGCTGCTGGGCCTCATGGCCTCCTGCATCCTGCTGGTCGATCATGCCAGATGGCATATGCGGGCTCTGCAGTGGGACCTGAAGTTCCAGTGGGCGCAGCATCAGGGGAACCTGTCCGATTACGTTCAGATCTCGGAGGGGACTGCACGGCAGTTGCAGTGGTGGCTTTCGAACTGGCAATGGGTCACGGGCAGATCCCTCTCACTTCCCCAGCCAGAGCACACAGTTGTGACGGACGCGTCCCTTCTGGGATGGGGCAGTCACATGGGAGAGGCGGAGATCAGAGGCCTCTGGTCTCCGGCGGAGTCCCGGCTCCATATCAACCTTCTGGAGCTCCGGGCGATCCGACTTGCACTGAAGGCATTCTTTCCCTCTGTCAAGGGGAAGGTGGTGCAGGTGTTCACCAACAACACCACCGCCATGTGGTACTGCAACAAACAGGGCGGGGTGGGGTCGTGGACCCTATGTCAGGAGGCTCTGCATCTCTGGACATGGCTGGAACATCAGGGCATGTCCCTGGTGGTTCAACACCTGGCAGGTTCTCTGAACGCCAGGGCGGACGAACTCAGCTGCAGGTGCATGATGGATCACGAATGGCGTCTTCACTCGGAGGTGGCGCAAGGACTCTTTCTACAGTGGGGAGAGCCTTGGTTAGATCTATTCGCCACCGAAGAGAACACGCAATGTCATCAGTTCTGCGCGTTGGAATTTCCAAGGCTGCACTCGCTCGCGCCGCTTTTCGACGCGAGTGGAGTTACGGTCTGTTGTACGCCTTTCCGCCTATACCACTTCTACCCAGAGTGTTGCAGAAGATTCGGCGCGACCGGGCCCAAGTCATTCTTGTGGCTCCGGACTGGGCTCGAATCCCCCGATCCGTCTGCCTCTTCGGGAGGATCTTCTGTCACAGCAGCAGGGGACGGTCCTCCACCCGAACCTGTCCAGTCTCCACCTCCTTGCATGGATATTGAGCGGCGGCAGTTGATTCCTTTCGACTTGCCTCCCGAAGTTTGTGATGTGATTCTGGCAGCCAGGCGTCCCTCCACTAAGGTGGTATACGCCTGCCGGTGGAACAAGTTTGTGGCATGGTGCACAGCAAAGGCTGTGGATCCCCTTTCTGCCCCTCATTCTGAGGTTCTTCTGTTCCTTCTCTCTCTGGCCCAACAGGGTTCTGCCCTGGGTACCATCAAGGGCTATCTTTGTGCCATTTCGGCCTTCCTCAGGCTTCCTGATCAGCCCTCCCTTTTCAAGTCCCCTGTTGTTAACAGGTTCCTAAAAGGCATTACACACCTCTTCCCTCCTGTTCCGTTTGTGATGCCTCAGTGGGACTTGAACTTGGTTCTTACCTTTTAATGTGTGCTCCCTTTGAGCCTCTACATAACTGTCCTCTTCGTCTTCTCACTCTGAAGACTGCCTTTCTGGTGGCTATCACCTCCGCTCGGCGGGTGAGTGAGCTCCAGGCTCTTTCTTGCAAGCCCCCTTTCTGTCTGTCCATCCAGACAAGGTTGTTCTTAGGACGCGTCCGTCCTTCTTGCCAAAGGTGGTTACTGCTTTTCACATTGGGCAGACCATCACTTTGCCCACCTTCTTTCCGCCTCCGCATCCTTCTAGAGAGGAAGAGAGGCTCCACCGTCTGGACCCAAAACGTGCGATTTCTTTTTATCTGAACCGCACACAACAGTTCCGGGTGGACGACCAGCTCTTTGTTGGCTACGTGGGCGCCAAAAGGTCGGGCGGTACACAAGCGGACCATCTCCCGCTGGGTCGTCTTGTGTATCAAGGCCTGTTATTCTTTGGCTAAGAAGGAGCCCCCTGTTGGGCTGCGTGCCCATTCCACCAGGGCGACAGCCGCCACCACGGCTTTAGGACGTGGTGTCCCATTGCAGGACATTTGTCAGGCAGCTACGTGGGCCTCGCTGCACACGTTTACCAAGCATTACTGCCTTGACAGCCAAGTCCGGAGAGATGGCTTTTTTGGCCGTTCTGTTCTCCGAGACTTCCTTGTCTGATCTTTGTTCGCAGACCCACCACCGGGGTTAGTATTGCTGGGGTATCTATTCTAAGGTAAGGAATCTGTCACTAACGTGTCTCTTTCAGATGCACAAGTTACTAACTTGTGTAACGATATATCTGTAAGAGACAGTAGTTAGTGACAGATTCCTTACCGCCCCACCCATCCGCCCCATTCTGCAAACTGATTTCTAGGGTTAAGGACATCCCTTTCAGGGCCCTAGTTTTCAGACACCAGTGTCAGTTTCTTGCATGGCTCTGCGTTTCTGGCGCGGAAAGTCGTGTACAGAAACGACAACAGCGCGCATGGGCGGCATCTAAGTATTGCCCGCGACGTCATCCCGGCGATCACGACGCCAACGACGTTCGCTGAGCCGCACGACGCCACCTACCGACGCGCAGGGGTACTGCTACGCAAAAACTTTCCGGATCCAGCCTGACGCCTGGGGATATTCTAAGGTAAGGAATCTGTCACTAACTACTGTCTCTTACAGATATATCATTACACAAGTTAGTAACTTGTGCTTTAATACAGATGCCCAGTATTCCGGGTATGGGCGGGATTCCGTTTGGTCCTGGAGCTCCCTCGCGCCTACCCATTGAAATTCTTTTGTAGATTTGTTTACTCGTGATTATAAGAGGCTGTTCTAGAGTTATGTTAGATAGCAATTGAGATGTTGCAACATTGCTTTCGGGCGAAGGAATGTCAGTATGAGGTTGAGTTTCAGGATCTTTATTGAAGTGAGTTTGTAGAAAGGTTGTCCAAGCCTCTTCTGTTACGTGTGAGTTGATGCCTGGATTTGACGGATTGGCAAGAGTGTTGACCTTTAGCCAGAATTGCGCACTGTTATTGTTTATGATATTGTGCAGAAGTTTAGCCCAAAATGCTTCCTCAGCGTCTTTTTTGAGGCACCAGATTAATTTCCTGCGCTTGTCTTTCAGTTCCCTCAGTTCTTGTAAGGTCGTAGAATCGGAGACGCCTTTCTTCAATCTCCGGAGTGCGCGGTTTATCAGCGTTTTAAGCTTTTTCAGTTGCACATTGTTTCCAATAAGGAGACAGGGGCGTTTGAGTCGAGTAGGTCCTGAATTCCTGTTTAGGTGATTTCCCTTTTTTACACCATATTTGTTTCCTAGGTTACTTGTGAACATCTCCCAGCTTCTCAGGCCATCAGAGTTTTCAGATCGTGCTTCTTCCACAAGTTGTTTTGCAAGGATGAGGAAGCCTTCCGGGTCGTCCATTTTGCATTTTATTCTCTTTTCGTTAGATGTAAATTCTGAGTCATGGATGTTTGCTGGTAGAATCTGAAAGAGACACGTTAGTGATAGATTCCTTACCTTAGAATATCCCCAGGCGTCAGACTGGATGCAGAAAGTTTTTCATTAGCAGTACCCCTGCGCGACAGTAGGTGGCGTTGTGCGGCTCCGCGTCCGTCGCTGGTGTCGTAAGCACCGAGATGACGTCACGGAGACTACTTAGGCGCCACCCATGCGAGCTGACGTCAGTTCTTTCTTTTTCCGCGCTAGTAAGCGCAGATCCGGTTAGAGCACGTACCTTAGTCACTTTTTGACTACCCTTTTTGAGACTTTGTCTCCTGTAAGCTTGGTTTCCTTGGTGCACATAGGGATGCCTGGATTTAAGTCTTGTGGGCTCTGCCGTCGCAATATGTCAGTGGCGGACCCCCACGATGTCTGCCTCTACTGCCTCGAGACCGACCACGACTCCCGGTCCTGTCTGGACTGTCAGGCCATGGCCCCGAAGGCCTTGAGGGAGCGGCACCGGAAGCTGCTGGAGGTCCGGCACTCGTCCCAGTGCCGTTCCCGGTCCAGGGGCCGTTTCAGGGAACGCTCGTGGGGCCACAGTCATCGCTCCTCGGGCTCCAAGTCTTCACCCTCAGATTCGGGTAAGAGACGACACAAAAAGAAGTCGAAGAAGCGTGTTCGCTCTCCGACGTCCCCCCGTCGGTCCTCGGATGCGGACGAGGGGGACAGGGGCTCCTTCGGAGCTCGAGAGTCCTGCGGCCTACCCACCTTACCCGGGTCCGTCGGCGACTCCTGCACAGGTGCAAGAGTTTCTTGCTACCATGGACCGCCTTTTTAGGCCTCGGGCTCCCGCCGGCGTGCCCTCGGGCCCCGCGGTCCCGTGTCAGGATCCTGTTGGACCGTCGGCGCCGCCGGATCCAGCTTCGGCGCCACAGGATCCTGCGCCGTCGGCTCCGGCCACGGCGCCACAAGGTCCATCGCTGCCGGCTCCGGCCCCAGCGCCACCGTCGGCTCCGCCTCTGGCGCCGCAGTGGGTGCCATTTGTCCCACCCTTGCCCAGGTTCCAGGACCATTTTGCTCCTACCTGTAATCCGCATTGGGACACGACGCCGTTCTCGGCGCCGTTCCCGATGCCGTTTGTTCCTTCTCCGGCTCCTGCCCTGCCGCCGCGGTCTGTGCCACATGCGGCGGAGGTGGAGGACGACTGGGAGGGGTCCGAGGACCCTCTTGCTCGTCAGTGTGACTCTGAGCGGGACTGGGCGGACGATTTGGAGGATGCCGGCGACCTCATCGTCTCCTCTGACCCGGGGTTTGCCTCTCCCCCGCCTACCTTGGAGGAGGGCGCCTCCTACACGATGGTGCTCCGTCGGGCAACTGAGGTTCTCAACCTTGATCTCCCTACTGTGGCCCTCAAAACTAACCTCCTCACTGAGGTGCTCCAGACGGCGTCCACTTCGTCGGAGCCCCTGCTGCCATTTAATGATGCCCTCACTGACGTCTTGCTGGGCACTTGGTCGCGGCCAGCCACAGGGGTCCCTGTGGATAAGAACGTCGCCAGGCGTCATTGCCCGGCGCCCGGTGACCCTGCCTTTCTGACCACTCATCCTACGCCTGAGAGCCTGGTCATCCAAGCCTCGACGTCCCAGAGTGCCTTCCCCACGGCTCCGCCGGCTAAGGACTCCAAGAAGCTGGAGCAGTTCGGCAAGCGGTTGTTCTCTTCGGCCAGCTTGGGGCTGCGGTCGGTGAACACCGCTTGCCTATTGGGCCGCTATTCCCACGCGGTGTGGGATACAGTTGCACAGGTGTTGCCCCAGTGTCCTGAAGAGACCCAAGCTGTGCTGTCCCAAGCTGTTGCTGAGGGTAAAGATGCGGCTAAGTTCGCCATTCGGTTTGGACACCGCGGACTCACTAGGTACAGCGATTTCTACGACTGTGGCGCTTCGTCGCCACGCCTGGTTGAGATCTACCGGGTTCTCACCAGATGTCCAAAGCTCGCTCATGGACATGCCCTTTGTTGGCACTCGTCTGTTTGGCGATAAGGCCGACAGTGCGCTGGAGCGTTTTAAGGACTCGCGGGCCACGACCAAGTCCTTAGGTCTTTCCACGAAAAGCCCAGCCACTCCTGGTTTTCGTTCCTTTCATGGCCACGGAAAGGGCGTCCAGGCACGTTCCTTCAGCAAGCCTGTGCAGAACCAGCCTCAGCGCGGACGCGGTTTCTGCAGGGGCGGGTCTGGGAATCAGCGTGGGGGTCAGTCCACCTACGCCCCCGCTGCTTCTGCCTCCAAACCTTCCTAATCCGAGCTTTGGGGGGCACCCCACGCCAGTGGGTGGCAGGATCCGCCATCATCTCCCCCACTGGCACGCTATCACATCGGACAAGTGGGTGTTGCAGATCATCCACAAGGGTTACGCCCTTCCTTTTCAATCCACCCCTCCAGCCATACCACCTCAGTTCTCCATCAACGTGCCGAAGTCGCACCTGAGTACCTCTCAGAAGCTCCCCTTCATCGGAGCGGTTCTGGATTCGACGCTGTTTCGGGTTTATCCTCCCGAGCAGCGAGTCTGGGATATTCAGGCTATGATTCCGACCTTTCAGCCTCTATCCCGGGTTTCAGTCAGGATGACCCTCCGGCTCCTGGGCCTGATGGCCTCCTGCATCCTGCTGGTGCAACATGCCAGATGGCATATGCGGGCTCTGCAGTGGGACCTGAAGTTCCAGTAGGCACAGCATCAGGGCAACCTGTCCGGTCATGTCCAGATCTCGGAGGGCACTGCACGACAATTGCAGTGGTGGCTCACGAATCGCGATTGGGTCAATGGCAGATCCCTCTCCTTCCCCAACCGGAGCACACAGTGGTGATGGATGCGTCCCTCCTGGGATGGGGTGGCCACTTGGGAGAGGCGGAGATCAGAGGCCTCTGGTCTCCGGCGGAGTCCCGGCTCCATATCAATCTTTGGAGCTTCGGGCGTTCCGGCTTGCACTGAAGGCATTCCTTCCCTCTGTCCGGGGAAGTGTAGTGCAGGTGTTCACGGACAACACCACCGCCATGTGGTATTGCAAAAACAGGGCGGGGTGGGGTCGTGGACCCTATGTCAGGAGGCTCTGCACCTCTGGACATGGCTGGAACATCAAGGCATTACCTTGGTGGTTCAACACCTGGCAGGTTCCCTGAACGCCAGGGCTGACGAACTCAGCCGCCGGTGCTTGATGGATCACGAATGGCGTCTGAACTTGGACGTGGCACAAGGTCTCTTTCTGCAGTGGGGAGAGCCTTGGTTAGATCTATTCACCACCGAAGAGAACGCGCAATGTCATCAGTTCTGCGTGTTGGAATTTCCAAGGCGGCACTCGCTCGGCGACGCTTTTCGTCGCGAGTGGAGCTGCGGTCTGTTGTACGCCTTTCCGCCTATACCACTTCTGCCCAGAGTGCTGAAGAAGATTCGGCGCGACCGGGCCCAAGTCATCCTTGTGGCTCCGGATTGGGCACGAAGATACTGGTATCCCGAGCTACTCAACATGGCGATCGATCCCCCGATCCGACTGCCTCTTCGGGAGGATCTTTTGTCGCAGCAGCAGGGGACGGTCCTCCACCCGAACCTGTCCAGCCTCCACCTCCATGCGTGGAGATTGAGCGGCGACAGTTGACAGCTTTCGATCTTCCTCCCGAAGTCTGTGATTTCATTTTGGCAGCCAGGCGTCCCTCCACTAAGACAGTATACGCCTGCAGGTGGAACAGGTTTGTGGCATGGTGCACAGCTAAGTCTGTGGATCCCCTTTCTGCCCCTCTTTCTGAGGTCCTTCTGTTCCTACTATCCTTGGCCCAGCAGGGCTCTGCTCTGGGCACTGTCAAAGGTTATCTTTCGGCCATCTCCGCCTTCTCTCTTTAAGTCCCCGGTTGTTAACCGTTTCCTGAAAGGCATTACACACACGTTTCCTCCCGTGCCTTTCATAATGCCTCAATGGGACTTAAATCTTGTCTTGACCTATCTGATGTGCGCTCCCTTCGAGCCCCTTCATAACTGTCCTTTACATTTTCTTACTCTTAAGATGGCTTTCCTGGTAGCTATCACCTCTGCCAGAAGAGTGAGTGAGCTCCAGGCTCTTTCTTCTAAACCTCCTTTCCTTTCTGTTCATCCGGACAAGGTGGTTTTAAGGACCCGTCCTTCTTTCTTGCCAAAGGCTGTCACGCCCTTCCACATCGGGCAGACCATCACTTTTCCCACTTTCTTCCGCCTCCGCATCCTTCAAAAGAGGAAGAGAGGCTCCATCGTCTGGACCCAAAACGTGCGCTCTCGTTCTATCTAAAGCGCACACAACAGTTCCGGGTGGATGACCAGCTCTTTGTTGGCTACGTGGGCGCCAAAAAAGGTCGGGCCGTGCACAAACGCACCACCTCTCGGTGGGTCGTTTTGTGCATCAAAGCGTGTTACTCGTTGGCTAAAAAGGAGCCTCCTGTGGGGCTGCATGCCCATTCTACCAGGGCAACAGCAGCCACTACTGCCTTGGGACGCGGCGTTCCCTTGCAGGATATTCATCAGGCAGCCACGTGGGCCTCGCTGCACACATTTACCAAGCATTACTGCCTTGACAGTCAAGTCCGGAGAGACGGCTTCTTTGGCCGTTCTGTTCTCTGTGACTTTCTGGTGTAATCTATTCGCAGACCCACCACCGGGGTTGGTATTGCTGGGGTATCTATTCTAAGGTAAGGAATCTATCACTAACGTGTCTCTTTCAGATGCACAAGTTACTACTTGTGTAACGATATATCTGTAAGAGACATTAGTTAGTGATAGATTCCCTACCGCCCCACCATCCTCCCCGTTCTGCGAACTGATTCTAGGGTTAAGGTCATCCCTTTCAGGGCCCTAGTTTCATGGCACCAATGGTCAGTTTCTTGCATGGCTCTGCGTTCCTGGCGCGGAAAGTCGTGTACAGAACTGACGTCAGCGCGCATGGGTGGCGCCTAAGTAGTCTCCGTGACGTCATCTCGGCGCTTACAACGCCAGCGACGGACACGGAGCCGCACGACGCCACCTACTGTCGCGCAGGGGTACTGCTAACAAAAAACTTTCCGGATCCAGTCTGACGCCTGGGGATATTCTAAGGTAAGGAATCTATCACTAACTAATGTCTCTTACAGATATATCTTTACACAAGTAGTAACTTGTGCGTTTGTGGTATGATGATTGAACCTATTGTAATTTCCTGTGGTAAATGATCGCTGTATTCGGAGGTTCCGATGTGATAGTCCGTTACTTTTGGGAACATGCAGCGAGAAACAAATGTGTAGTCTATTGTGGTACTTGCTACTGTGTTGTGGAATGTTGCAGTCTGTGGGCGGTCTCCTGGGAATCTTCCATTTAATGCTCGAAAGCCAAGCTGCTCCAGGATTGCTTAAAGCCTCTGTGCAGTTTTCGTGTGTCTCCCGCCTGCATTGTTATCTTGTGTTGCTGTGATCCATGA
Organism: Calotriton arnoldi; assembly: GCA_963921515.1. Classification (NCBI taxonomy): domain Eukaryota; kingdom Metazoa; phylum Chordata; class Amphibia; order Caudata; family Salamandridae; genus Calotriton; species Calotriton arnoldi. The sequence continues at coordinate 123,678 of CAWUFW010008470.1, read as the reverse complement.
AAAAGGGTCCTCCTCCGTGTCGGTTTCTTCAGATGTTCTCCTGAACATGTTTGCATTGAAGTCCCCAGTGATGATCAGGCTGTTGGTCTGCTCTTCCGTTAGAATTTCCTCTAACTTCTCCTTGAACTGCAGGATGCCTTTAGTTCTATCGCGAGGGTGTAGGTAGAGATTTATGAGAATTACCAGCTCATTTTTTACCTCCCCTGCAAGGTTAGTCTAAGCGCTTGCATAGCGTTTGGGGGTGCTAAGCTGTGCGTCATTGACTCCATAGCGTAGATGCTCTTTATGGAGCTGTATGTAACAAGACCTCCCTTGCTGTGACCAAATTTGGCGCTCTTTGTGGCAGGTAGGGAGAGCAGATTGAATCCGTCCAGAGCTGGCGGCGATTCATACCAAGTTTCCTGGAGTGATATTATGTCGAAGCCTTGTAGGTAGAGTTGCAGTTCCAGATCCAGGGTCTTATCTCCCACCCCGTTGATGTTCCACGAGCAACGTTTGAGGGAGTTTATGGTGTCGGTATTGGGTTCGCGGAACTTGGGGTGTCACAGGTTTCGATTTTTTGTGTTTATGGTCCTGGATAGCCAGCTCCACTCTTGTGGTGCATTGGACCTATGGAGCCGCTGATCTCTAATTTCTTTGCCCTCTGAGCTTTCGCTGCGGGCTCCGCGTAGCACTGAGTACGAGTGTGTACTCAGTTGAGTTCCCCCGGACTCTTTTTGATTTTCCGAAGTGATGATTAACGGTTCCGGATATCTTGGTTTGGCGAAGGGTCGTAGCTTAATGCCCCAGGTGTTAAATTTGGTATATTCTTTTAGAACTTTGTCTGCTATCCCAGACCCGGATGTTCCGGAGACTCCACAAATTCTATCGACTCAAGATCATTAGATCTTATGTTCTTCAGGCTGTTGGTGGAATTTATTAAACGTAGAATGTTTCCTCTATTTAGTATGTCGATCCGTCCCTTTGACTTGTATTCGGGATGGAACATGATTGTTGTGGAGTTCAGAATGCGCTGTTTGGTCTATGGGTGATTCCTGATTGACTATGGGTGTGTCCGCTGCCTCGGGGGATTCACTTGATGTAGTTATTCCCACACCGTCAGTTGTCCCCTCATGAGTGCGTCCTCTGTTCTTGCAGGGTTCGCTCTTTGGGGCTTCTCCACCGCTTGTGTTTGTTTTGGGGGCGTTGCTTCTTTTTGCTTCTATCGCCTCTTCCTGGGGCGAGTGTTTTGAAGGTTCCTGTTTGCAATCTGTCCTGTCGCCCACCTGGGTTTGTAGTGTCAGGGGGATCCCCATTGAGGTCTTTCCCCCGTTCCTGGCTCATGGCCCTGCAACGAGATGTTATTTGAGTTAACTTTTGGTTTCTCCCCTTTCTCTTCAGCTTTCTTCGTTGTTTGGATGTAAGCGAGCTGGTTGGTGAAAGGTTCATTCCGGGGAGTCTACTGTTGGGAGGCGTGTTACGCCTTGAGGACATTGACGAGGTATTCAGTAATCCTTGCCTTGATTGGTTTTTTTCCTCTGATCTTGTTGAGACCGAGCCCTCATCGGGCATGCTGGTCTCTGGTTTCAGGTCCATGATGTCCTCAGTTATCAGTTATATTGGTTGTTGCTCGGCCATTCTCATTGTGCCTAGTTCTTTTGGTGTTGATTTCTGTGACACAGCGTCTCTTATATCGGATAGGAGGTTGTCCATTACCGTTGGGAGAGTTGCCAGCTTATCGACTATGGTTACGCAGGTGCAGCTAGCCTGTACCATTTGTATCTCCGCTTGTGCTCTTCTGATCAGATTATTGAGATCTGCCAGTTTGTCGTCGATATTTGCGACAAAGATTGAGAGAGAGTTGAGAACTGACAATTGGATGTCCATCTTGTCGGACTGATATTGCCTGGCGTTTACCGACATTTGCATTGTGTGTAGCAAAGTGGTCCAAATGTCTTCTTTTTCCTGCGATTTGGAGTGTTTGGTGTTAATCCTTGGCGAGCTGTTTCTTCGTTGGGGTTCAACTTGGGGCGCGAGAGAGTATGAGGCAACCAATTCCTCCCATTCCTCTGGTGTGAGGTAGGATGATTCAGGTTCCATTTCCTGCGTTGTTGAGGTGTGCTGCCATTGTGTTTTATTAGTTCATCTTGCGCAATGCCTGCATGCAATTGACCGTGGCTGCCACGTGGCTGTTCCTGGGTTGGTAGGGTCTGCCTTCCCAGTGATATCTGAGCGGTGGGCTCAGTTTCTCCCGCCACCGTTTGGATTGACGTGTGCATGGGGTCATTGTTCCCCGTTGTTGCCATCGTTGGCTTTGGCCCTGAAGGAAGTAAGGGGGAGATTTGCTTTGCCTTATTAAGGTAATTTCTTCGGTTTTCCATTTCCGTTGCCTTTTCCTTTCGTTGTTGGTGGAGTTCGGGAGTGCCTGGTTCTTCCCTTAGAGTGGTGTTTTTATTGTTGCTGGTGTTATTGTTAGCAAGGTTTCCTTGTTCTTGTCGTTCATGCTGTTTCGGCCCCTCTTTTACCGAGTTGTGGGGTGCCCAATTGGTCGAGGTTCCTTCCTTGTTACCACTGAAGGGGTTGTGTTTGTTGGTGTTTTGGTTCGCTTCCTCTTCCATGGCCTCTATGATGCTGTTAGTCTGGACTTGGCCATCTATCTCCCTTGCGTTGATTTTGTTGATGTTTTTGTTGGTGGCGTTTTTGTTGGTGGTGTTGTCTTTCGATATCAGCTCCGTTTGGGCCTGTTTGTCCTTGTTTGTTCCTTCATGTGCCTTGTCCCCCTGCTCCTTGTCCCCTTTGTGCTTCTCATCTTCTGTGCTTGCTTCGCGGAGTCCTGTTACGCGTAGCATATCCCTGCCGGCCGGAAGCCCCTCGTGGTCTGCATTTGGCTGTTGTCGCGCAGTATGAAGTATTTTGATAGGCTGAAGAGGGGTTGGAAGATTGCTTTCTTTGTTGCTGGTTAGGCATAAGACCGGCCCAGCATCTTTTAAAAAGGAGAATTTGGAGTATATTTTCGGTTGATATCCTTTGGTCTTGATGGCCCCGATGGTTGCGTTACTTGTATTGACAATCGGCTGTGCCAACGGGCTGCTAAGAAGTGGGGAGATCAAAGGGGTCTCCTCTTCCATTGTCGTCAGTTCTTCTGTGCTTTCTAAGCTTTTTATGCCGGAAGCCTGCTTTGTTGTCCTGCGCGTTTTCCTGCTAGGGTTCGGCGCCGGCTGCTGACTTGCCTTCCCTGATCTCACTGTAGCGGTCGGTGTAAGTGTTGTAGGTGCCCTTCCCGGTTTCTTCCCCTCTTTTTCCTTGGCTTGGTCCTTCCCCCTTAGCAGAAATTCCGATGGCCTGGTGATTATTGCCTTGCCTTTCCTCCTTCCCCCTTTGAGAAGCTCAGTAATCTAGGTTGTAAGGTGGAGCTGGAACTGGAACTGAGCTGGGACTGAGCTGGAGCTGAAGTTGGGGGGGGATGGAATGGTGGGCGGATGGACGGTAGATGGTGGATGAGTTTGCTGCAGTGCGGAGTATCATGCTGTGCGTGCTGCGCGTCCGGCGTCTTGAGGTTCCTTGAGATGCTGTTGTCGTTGTACTGGGCTGGAGCTCCGCTGCCCCCTCTGCACTTTGGCTCACAACAGTGCGCTAAGCCCCGCGCGCCGTCTCTCCCCCCCCCTGCGATTCTGCTCCTTCACGTTCCCCAAGCCCCTCTGAGCTCCTCTGAGCTCCGCCGTGGCGCCACTAGATGTTTCAGGGCAGCGCAACGGCAAGGAGCAAGGCGCAGGTGTAGAGGCCAGATAAGCTGACTGGCAGAAGCGCAGTTGCAGGAGTACAGGTAGGGCTGAGAGGCCAGGGGAGACCAAAAGAGCGGCGCTGGCAAGTGAAGACGAGAAAAGTGCACTGAGGAGGGGGCAAGCCTGTTTACCACACACCGCTTTTGCCCGCTTTAGCCCACCTGCCCCCTCTCCCCCTCCGCTGCAGGCGACCAACCACCGCCAACCAAGCCACAGGCAGCAAGCCACAGCAACCACAACCCGCGAGCGCCCCCCCGGAGCGTGTTAACTAGCTTACCGGGCCGTTTCTCGCTGTTCCCGCGTTGTGGGCATTGATGGGAAAGAAGCGGCAGTGGCGGCAACAGCGGAGGGGTGGCAGTGGCAGCAGGCGGCAGGTAAGCTGCGGAGCGGTGTGGTGACACGGCGTGAGGCCGGTTTGCTAGGCCACCAGGATGCCGGAGTTCAGCGCGGCCGGGTCTCAGCACGGCCGCAGGATCCCAAATGCTCAGCGCGGTCGGAGCTCAGCGCGGCTGCAGGGTCCCAAATGCAGCTGACCGGAAGCGTCTGAAATCGGAAACAGAGCTAGCGTCCCCCCCTGTAAGCGTAAGCAGAGTTGGCTTGTCCGGGAACGCCAGTCCAGCGTAGGAGTGTGAATAAATAGGCCGGGGCTCTGGGCGTGGTTCACTTCCCGGATGGCCAACGCGTCTGCCAGGGCGGCGCCCCTCACCCTGCCATGAGTCCGCCGCCGTGACCGCCAGCCTCCTCAGCCGATCGCTGGCTTCCGCGACACAGGCCCCCAGCGCACCCAGTGGCACAGCACCGCGGAGTCATGTGTGTGCTGACTACTGCCTTCGGCCTACACTGCGGTCAGCAGGTCCTCCAATTTAAATCAAGTCTTGATTTATTTATGGCGCAGTCCAGTAGGCAACAGACATTGCTTTCAGTGGGCCCGCCCGGACGACGCATCATCGCTGGCTGCACACCCGCTGAGCGCCTCAGGCCTACACTGCGGTCAGCAGGGCTCACACATATCAAATCCAATCCTGACCTGCAAGGACATGCCATCGTCGCTGACCGCTGCCTCCGGCCTACACTGCGGTCAGCAGGGCTCACACATATCAAATCCAATCCTGACCTGCAAGCACACGCCATCATCGCTGGCTGCACACCCGCTGAGCGCTTCAGGTGCCACTAACTCAGTGCACCACAAGTCATCCCCACGTGGCTGTGGGCCCTTGCTGACCGCTGCCTCCAGCCTACACTGCGGTCAGCAGGGCTCACACATTTCAAATCCAATCCTGACCTGCAAGGACACGCCATCATCGCTGGCTGCACACCCGCTGAGCGCTTCAGGTGCCACTAACTCAGTGCACCACAAGTCATCGCCACGTGGCTGTGGGCCCTTGCTGACCGCTGCCTCCAGCCAACACTGCGGTCAGCAGGTCCCCCAATTCAAATTGAGTCTTGATTTATTTATGGCGCAGTCCAGTAGGCAACAGACATTGCTTCCAGTGCGGCCCGCCCGGACGACGCATCATCGCTGGATGCACATCCGCTGAGCGCCTCAGGTGCCACTAACTCAGTGCACCACAAGTCATCGCCACATGGCTGTGGGCCCTTGCTGACCGCTACCTCCGGCCTACACTGCGGTCAGCAGGGCTCACACATATCAAATCCAATCCTGACCTGCAAGGACACGCCATCATCGATGGCTGCACACCCGCTGAGCGCTTCAGGTGCCACTAACTCAGTGCACCACAAGTCATCGCCACGTGGCTGTGGGCCCTTGCTGACCGCTGCCTCTGGCCTACACTGCGGTCAGCAGGGCTCACACATATCAAATCCAATCCTGACCTGCAAGGACATGCCATCATCGCTGGCTGCACACCCGCTGAGTGCCTCAGGTGCCACTAACTCAGTGCACCACAAGTCATCGCCACGTGGCTGTGGGCCCTTGCTGACCGCTGCCTCCGGCCTACACTGTGGTCAGCAGGGCTCACACATATCAAATCCAATCCTGACCTGCAAGGACACGCCATCATCGCTGGCTGCACACCCGCTGAGCGCTTCAGGTGCCACTAACTCAGTGCACCACAAGTCATTGCCACGTGGCTGTGGGCCCATGCTGACCGCTGCCTCCGACCTACACTGCGGTCAGCAGGGCTCACACATATCAAATCCAATCCTGACCTGCAAGGACACGCCATCATCGCTGGCTGCACACCCACTGAGCGCTTCAGGTGCCACTAACTCAGTGCACCACAAGTCATCGCCACGTGGCTGTGGGCCCTTGCTGACCACTGCCTCCGGCCTACACTGCGGTCAGCAGGGCTCACACATATCAAATCCAATCCTGACCTGCAAGGACACGCCATCATTGCTGGCTGCACACCCACTGAGCGCTTCAGGTGCCACTAACTCAGTGCACCACAAGTCATCGCCACGTGGCTGTGGGCCCTTGCTGACCACTGCCTCCGGCCTACACTGCGGTCAGCAGGTCCCCCAATTCAAATTGAGTCTTGATTTATTTATGGTGCAGTCCAGTAGGCAACAGACATTGCTTCCAGTGCGGCCCGCCCGGACGACACATCATCGCTGGCTGCACACCCGCTGAGCGCCTCAGGTGCCACTAACTCAGTGCACCACAAGTCATCGCCACGTGGCTGTGGGCCCTTGCTGACCGCTGCTTCCGGCCTACACTGCGGTCAGCAGGGCTCACACATATCAAATCCAATCCTGACCTGCAAGGACACGCCATCATCGCTGGCTGCATACCCGCTGAGCGCTTCAGGTGCCACTAACTCAGTGCACCACAAGTCATCGCCACGTGGCTGTGGGCCCTTGCTGACCGCTGCCTCCGGCCTACACTGCGGTCAGCAGGTCCCCCAATTCAAATTGAGTCTTGATTTATTTATGGTGCAGTCCAGTAGGCAACAGACATTGCTTCCAGTGCGGCCCGCCCGGACGACGCATCATCGCTGGCTGCACACCCGCTGAGCGCTTCAGGTGCCACTAACTCAGTGCACCACAAGTCATGGACCCTTTATGATTAAATCTGTGTGTGTGATCCGATTATCACCGTTGTTAGAAATGGGGGTCTCTGGTTGGCAGTGGATGGCCACTGTCCAAGCAGGGACCCTTCTTTCTAAGTCAGAGTGAAGGGCTGCACCCCTTTGACAACCCCTGCTCCACCCTGTGGTAACGTAGCACGAGCAGTTAGGCTAATCTCAGAGGCAGTGTGTTAAGCATTTATGACCATACACAGTAATACAGTGAGGAGCACTACAAAGGGACACAACACAGGTAGTTATCAAAAATAGTTATCTTTATATATAGGTTTATCACAAGACCAAATAACGAAAAGCCACAATACTGTACAAAAATAATACTCTCTTGATGCTGCAAAAATAGTTCAATTGGGGAATGCAAAGTTCAGGGCAGTGGTCTCTGCGACCCTTTACTCACAGTTCCTGGGTGTGGGTGTCAATAATCCACAAAATGCCGCTAAGGCGTGATAGCGATGTGTTTCCTCACGCTCCTGGTCGCGGCGGCTCGCAAACGGGCGATAGCGATGGTTCCAAGGTCCGCAAACGTGCGGGGTAATGACTTTGGGCAGCGAGCACTCAGCGGCAGCGGCGCAATGGATTTCCGAGCGCTCTTCGGCTGCGGCAGCTCGCTAACGGGCGTTAGCGACACAATGGCGATCTGTAAGCGTGCGGTGCGATGATTTGGTCAGCGAGCACTCAGCGGCAGCCGTGCGACGGATTTCTTGACGCTCCTCGGCTGCGGCGGCTCGCTAACAGGCTTTAGCGACGAAATGAAGTCTACTGGGCCTTAGACTTCAGTCAGGAGGCTAGTTCTCTCTCTAGCCCTTGGGTGATTGCAGGTTCAAGATTAAAAGTTCTCTTACAGCTCCTTTTCCCTCTTCTTTCCAGTCCAATGACAACTACTGCAGGCCAATCCAGGGAACAGCACACAACACAAGGACAGTCCTCTCCTGCAGCTTCCTTCAGTTCCACGGACAGAGGTTGGTCTTGAGATCCAGGGGCAATACAAATTGTAGGGGTTTGGGCACAACTATTTATACCCCAAAAGTCTTTGTTCTTCCAAGCTACCAGGCACTGAACCCAGCCAGAACCAGTTCTGCATCTTCTCTTTCAGAAAAGGGGGCCTGCTATCAGACACACAGCAGGAGGTGGAGCCAGCATTCACCTTGCCAGGCACAGCCCTATTCAGGTCAAGCAGCTGCCCCTCCCCTCACTCAGGAAGGAGACCTCTCTATTCAACCCAGGTCTGACTCAGCCCGCCCTGCCCCTCCAAAACCAGACAGTCAATACACAAGACAGCAGAGCACACTGGAAGGCTTAGGCAAGAAAATACTCACTTTCTAAAAGTAGTATTTTCAAACACAGAATATAAAAATCAACTCCACTAAAAGATGCATTTTAATATTCTGAGCTCAGGCATACTAAATTCGTCTTTCTACCATGTTCCTGGGCTCAGTTAGGACTATAGGGTGTAATAGTCAAACCGCCCATTCTGGCCTATGGGGAACATGTAGCCTTACAGTAGTGAAAAACGAAATTGGGTGTAATTCACTACCAGGACATGCTACATACACCAGGGCATGTCCTACCTTACACATACAATGCACCCTACCATAAGGGGGACTTACATGATGCCAAGGGAAGGTTCAGGGGCTGGGAAGTGGGTGCACTTCACAGCCAAGATGGCAGTTCTGGACTGCACACAGACTCTGCAGTGGCAGGTCTGAGACACAATTTACAAGCTGCTTCTGTGGGTGGCACAACCCAGTGCTGCAGGCCCACCAGCAGCATTTTGGTTTACTAGCCCTGGGCACACACAGGCCACATTACTAGGGACTAACAGGTAGACCAAATAAGCCAATCAGGGATACATCAATTCATATGTTATCTTTACACAGGGAGCATCCGCGCTGCGGCACTGAATGGCAGTGGTGCAGCGCCCAGAGCATCTATCACCAGAAAAAACAGAGGAGGCACAGCGAAAAAATGGAAGGGAGACTCACACCAATGGTGCCAGGTCTAACACGTGTCCCCCCCCCAGCTGAAATGTGGGGAGAACTACCCATCCTCTGGGAAGTTCTCATCACTAAGGCTGAAAAATCTGGACAGACCGTCAGCATTGGCGTGCTCTGTACCAGGGCGGTGTTCCACCGTAAAGTCCATCCCCTGTAGGGAAATGGACCACCTCAACAACTTGGGATTCTCACCCCTCATTTGCATAAACCATCTGAGGGGCCTGTGGTCTGTCTGAACCCGGAAGTGAGTCCCAAACAGGTATGGTCTCAGTTTCTTCAGCGCCCAGACCACAGCAAATGCTTCCCGCTCAATTGTACTCCACCTCTGTTCCCGTGGCAGTAACCTCCTACTGATGAAGGCTACAGGTTGGTCTAGTCCCTCCTCATTGATCTGTGACAGAACAGCCCCCACCCCATGCTCTGAAGCGTCTGTCTGGACAATAAATTCTTTAGCAAAGTTGGGTGCCTGGAGTACGGGCGCTGTACACATGGCAGTCTTGAGGGCATCAAAAGCTTTTTGACAGGTGTCAGTCCAGTTCACAAACTTTGGCTGCTTCTTGGAAGTCAGCTCAGTCAAGGGTGCAACAATGTTGCCATACCCCTTGACAAACCTCCTGTAGTACCCCGTGAGTCCTAAGAAGGCCCTCACCTGCGTCTGGGTCCTTGGGGGCTCCCAAGCCAGGATGGTCTCAATCTTGGGCTGCAGGGGTGCCACCTGGCCACTCCCCACTTGGTGTCCTAGGTACACCACAGAACCCTGCCCAATCTGGCACTTACTGGCCTTGATTGTGAGGCCTGCTCTGCGCAACGCCATCAACACTTCCCAGAGGTGGCGCAAGTGGTCCTCCCAGGAGGAACTGAACACTGCAATGTCGTCCAGGTAGGCGGCACTGAAATCCTCCAGCCCAGCCAACACCTGGTTGACCAACCTCTGAAAGGTGGCAGGGGCATTCTTCATCCCAAAGGGCATCACACGGAACTGGTAGTGCCCATCTGGTGTGGAGAATGCGGACCTCTCCTTTGCCCCATCAGTCAAGGCGATCTGCCAGTACCCAGATGTCAGATCAAACGTGCTGAGGTACCTGGCAGCCCCTAGCCGATCAATGAGCTCATCTGCTCTGGGGATGGGGTGCGCGTCGGTCCTTGTGACCGAATTGAGACCTCGGTAGTCCACACAGAACCTTAGTTCAGGGGCCTCACCAGGCACAGCAGCTTTCAGTACCAAGACCACTGGGCTGGACCAAGGGCTTCTAGAGGACTCAATCACCCCTAGGGCAAACATTTTGGAGACTTCCTCCTTAATGTAGGCCCGGACCCTGTCAGTCACCCGGTAAGCCTTATGCTTGACAGGGGGCTGTCCCCGGTGTCTACCTCATGGACGCACCAGTCAGTGACACCAGGCACTAGGGAAAACAAATCTGAGAATTGTCCCAACAGCTGGTGACAATCTCTCTGCTGCTCAGGGGTCATTGTGGTGGAGAGGACCACACCCTCAACTGACCCATCCTTCTCTTCTGCGCACAGGAGGTCAGGAAGAGGCTCACTCTCCTCCTCCATTCCAGTATCTGTGGCAAGCAACATGCCCACTTCAGACCTCGCAAAGTGGGGCTTCAGGCGGTTCACATGCAGGACCCGCAGGGGGTTCCTGGGCAACTTAAAGTCCACCAAGTAGGTAACTTGACTTTTGCGCTCCACCACCTCAAAGGGACCGGTCCACTTATCTTGGAGCGCGCAGGGCTCCACTGGGGCCAGTACCCAAACCTTCTGACCAGGTTGAAACTCGACCAGGGTGTCATTCTGGTCGTGCCAACGTTTCATCTCCTCCTGGCTGGATTCCAGATTTGCCTCAGCAATCTTTCTGAAACGCCGAGTCTGGTTCCTGAAGGCCAAGATGTAGCTAAATACGTCTTGGGGAGGTTTCCTGGGAGATTGCTCCCAGCCTTCCCTGACCAGACTCAGAGGCCCTCTGACCGGGTGACCATAGAGTAGTTCAAAGGGGCTGAACCCTAAGGACTTCTGGGGCACCTCACGGTAGGCGAACAACAGGCATGGCAAGAGGACGTCCCACTTACGCCTCAGGGGCTCCTCTAGGCCCATAATCATACCTTTCAAGGTCCGGTTGAACCTTTCAACCAGGCCATTTCCTTGGGGGTGGTAAGGAGTGGTGAACTTATAAGTTACCCCACACTCCTCCCACAGAGACTTCATGTACTGGGAGATGAAGTTGGTCCCCCTGTCAGACACCACCTCTCTGGGGAACCCCACACGGGAGAAGATCCCCATCAGTGCACGTCCCACCACGGGGGCCGTCACTGTCCTGAGCGGGATGGCTTCAGGGTACCGGGTGGCATGGTCCACCAAGACCAGGATGTACCTGTTGCCCATGGCTGTCTTGGGGTCTAGAGGCCCCACAATGTCAATTCCCACTCGCTCGAATGGGGTACTCACAACTGGAAAGGGCTGGAGTGGGGCCTTGATCTTCCCCCCACTCTTCCCACTTGCCTGGCAAGTCTCACAGGTCCTGCAATAAGTATCTGTACTTTTGCGCATCTGGGGCCAATAGAAGTGGGTGACCAGTCTCTCAAAGGTCTTGGTCTGCCCCAGATGTCCTGCCAACGGAATGTCATGAGCCAACCCCAGTAGGAAGGCTCTGAAGCACTCGGGTACCACCAGCACACGGGCCGACCCCGGCTCAGCAGCCTTAGGCTCACTATACAGGAGACTGTTCTCCCAATAGACCAGATGCGAAACAGACATATCACCTGCTGCCTGGGCTGCAGCCTGACGCCGCATACCCTCAAGAGAAGGGCAAATTTTCTGCTGTTCACAAAAGTCCTCCCTGGGTGCCCCCCTCCTGCTGCCAATGGGTCAGCTCAGGCAGGTCCCCCAGGTCGGTGCTTTGCTCCCCGATAGGCTCCAGGGCATCCCCCTTAAGGTCTGCTCCTTCCTGGGCCGTGGGAACTAAGGGGGCTGGTTTCCCGCACCCCCTGCTCCTTCTCTCTAAGGCAGGGATCTGGGCCATACTTTCAGGCTCCAGACTTTTCTCAACACCCTTTTGGCTGCCATGGACCGAGTGGTGGCACACGCCCATTCAGGCAGACCCAGCATTTCCAAGTGAGAACTCCTCTCCACCGTAGCCCACGGGGAGTTCTCCAAATCGTTGCCCAACAGACAGTCTACAGGCATGGCGGGCCTCACAGCTACCTGAAGAGTTCCTGAGACCCCCCCCACTCAAAGGGAACCTGAGCCACCTCACATTGGCTCTCTGAGTTGTCGGCTGACACTACTGGGCAGAATGCATGGGGAATAATCTGCTCTTGGGACACCAACCGGGAGCTGACAGCAGTTATACTGGCTCCTGTGTCCCTGAGAGCCTCCACCTTATGGCCATTGATGGTCACCCACTGCCTGTATTTCTTAGTGTTGTCAGGCAGTGCAGGTTTAGGGACCATCTCGCAGTCTCCTAGGGAGACAAGGGTTAACTGTACAGGGTCCCACCCCTCTTGGGCATCCATCTCTTCTCCTTCCAAGGCTACACTAGCCATCTGGCGGGGTGGCGCACGGGGGTGCGGCAGTAGCCCTCTGAGGACACTGGGGATCAAAGGACCGGTGGCCCACTTGGCCACAATGATAACAAGTAGGGGGCCCCCTGTGAACAGGCCTAACTGTCGGGGGCATTGGCTTCCTGTCTTGGGGAGGCTGGGACACCACTGCTTGGTTCCCTTGGGCATTACTTTGGGGCCCTCTGCGGAACCCCCTTGGTTGACCCCTGTCCCCCCCACTTCTCTGCTGGGGACCCTGCCCACCTCTGGCGAAGTCTCCCATTGGACCCTGGCGAACCCTGGTGCTGACCCAGCGGTCCGCCTCCTCAGCAAGCTTCCTAGGGTTAGTCAGCCTGCAATCAATGAGGTGCTGGCGTAGCTCAGGAAAACAGTTATCAGATAGATGCTCCCATGCAATCAAATCATATAGTTGCTCAAAAGTTTCTACTTTGCTACCTTTTACCCAGCGTTCCATTGCTCTGCAAAAAAAGACACATATTCAACCCACGTGGTACCTTCCAACTTCTTACAGGACCTAAACCTTTGTCTGTACATCTCAGGGGTCAACCCATAGCGGGTCATCAGCGCTTCTTTCATGTGTTCATAAACCATTCTCCTTTCTGGGGGCAGATCCAACAAGGTGTCTCTCCCCTCACTCACAAACCGTCCCCACAACCCCGCTCCCCAATCCTTCTCAGGGACCCGGTGGGACACCATGGCCATTTCATAAGCGGCAAACCATTGCCCAATATCCTCACTCTTGTGGAAATCTTTAATAACTTCTTTAGGAATGTATACTCTGCTCTCCGTCTGTACTACTGGTATGCTGCCACCAGAGGGACTGGAGGTCTCTCCACTCTTTGCCTTAATCTCCAGCTCCCTCAATGCTCTCTCATGCTCAAGCTTCATTTTCATCATTTCAAACTCTAGCTTCTTGTTCTCAGTTTCTAGCTTCCTGTTCTCGAGGTCTCTCTCCCTTTGATCTTCTAGTTGCATCTTAGCCATCTCCATATTATGGCGTCTCTCTCTTTCCCTGTCCTCCATCTCCTCTGGGGACAGACCCTCGCCGACACACTCGTGCCCGGGCTGGAAAGCACTTTATTACCTACTACATCAATCACTTCATCCACATTCTCTCCCTCCACCACAGGCTCTCCCATATCCCTAGGGGCATCCCTGGCTGCTAGCCAGGCCTTCAGTGCCTTGCAAAACTCTTCTTTCCTGGTGAAACCTGTGGTAGGGACTGTAAATTTCTCGCAAAAAATTTGAGCTCCTTGGAAGTGTAGGTATCTATCTTCTCCTCTTCCCAGGAGTACTCTTCTGGGTCAACGGCTCTGGGCTTGGCCATTGTATCAATAACTGGCACTCTTAATCAACAATAGACTAAAAAAAAAATCCTCAAAGGTATGTGGTACGTTATGGTCTGCACTCACTAGTAGTGTACACTATAATTACTGTATGCGGTCACAAACGCAAGTCAAGATCCCCACCGCTGACCACCAATGTTAGAAATGGGGGTCTCTGGTTGGCAGTGGATGGCCACTGTCCAAGCAGGGACCCTTCTTTCTAAGTCAGAGTGAAGGGCTGCACCCCTTTGACAACCCCTGCTCCACCCTGTGGTAACGTAGCACGAGCAGTTAGGCTAATCTCAGAGGCAGTGTGTTAAGCATTTATGACCATACACAGTAATACAGTGAGGAACACTACAAAGGGACACAACACAGGTAGTTATCAAAAATAGTTATCTTTATATATAGGTTTATCACAAGACCAAATAACGAAAAAGCCACAATACTGTACAAAAATAATACTCTCTTGATGCTGCAAAAATAGTTCAATTGGGGAATGCAAAGTTCAGGGCAGTGGTCTCTGCGACCCTTTTACTCACAGTTCCTGGGTGTGGGTGTCAATAATCCACAAAATGCCGCTAAGGCGTGATAGCGATGTGTTTCCTCACGCTCCTGGTCGCGGCGGCTCGCAAACGGGCGATAGCGATGGTTCCAAGGTCCGCAAACGTGCGGGGTAATGACTTTGGGCAGCGAGCACTCAGCGGCAGCGGCGCAATGGATTTCCGAGCGCTCTTCGGCTGCGGCAGCTCGCTAACGGGCGTTAGCGACAAAATGGCGATCTGTAAGCGTGCGGTGCGATGATTTGGTCAGCGAGCACTCAGCGGCAGCCGTGCGACGGATTTCTTGACGCTCCTCGGCTGCGGCGGCTCGCTAACAGGCTTTAGCGACGAAATGAAGTCTACTGGGCCTTAGACTTCAGTCAGGAGGCTAGTTCTCTCTCTAGCCCTTGGGTGATTGCAGGTTCAAGATTAAAAAGTTCTCTTACAGCTCCTTTTCCCTCTTCTTTCCAGTCCAATGACAACTACTGCAGGCCAATCCAGGGAACAGCACACAACACAAGGACAGTCCTCTCCTGCAGCTTCCTTCAGTTCCACGGACAGAGGTTGGTCGTGAGATCCAGGGGCAATACAAATTGTAGGGGTTTGGGCACAACTATTTATACCCCAAAAGTCTTTGTTCTTCCAAGCTACCAGGCACTGAACCCAGCCAGAACCAGTTCTGCATCTTCTCTTTCAGAAAAGGGGGCCTGCTATCAGACACACAGCAGGAGGTGGAGCCAGCATTCACCTTGCCAGGCACAGCCCTATTCAGGTCAAGCAGCTGCCCCTCCCCTCACTCAGGAAGGAGACCTCTCTATTCAACCCAGGTCTGACTCAGCCCGCCCTGCCCCTCCAAAACCAGACAGTCAATACACAAGACAGCAGAGCACACTGGAAGGCTTAGGCAAGAAAATACTCACTTTCTAAAAGTAGTATTTTCAAACACAGAATATAAAAATCAACTCCACTAAAAGATGTATTTTAATATCTGAAAGAGACACGTTAGTGACAGATTCCTTACCTTAGAATATCCCCAGGCGTCAGGCTGGATCCGGAAAGTTTTTTGCGTAGCAGTACCCTTGCGCGTCGGTAGGCGGCGTCGTGCGGCTCCGCGTCCGTCGTCGGCGTCGTGATCGCCGGGATGACGTCGCGGGCAGTACTTAGGCGCCGCCCCTGCGCGCTGACGTCAGTTCTTCTTTTTCCGCGCCAGTAAGCGCAGATCCGGGAAGAGCAGTGCCCTAGTCACTTTTTGACTATCTTTTGTGAAATTTTTCACTGTTCTCTTCAACGAGTCTTCACGACTCCTAAGGTGTCGTAGGGATGCCCGGCTTTAAGCCCTGCGAGGTATGTGGTCGTATGATGTCCATCACGGACCCCCACCTCGGGTGTCTCTTCTGCCTCGGCCGAGGCCACGACACGAAGTCGTGCCCTGACTGCCGGAAACTTCATCCGAAGGCTTTGCGAGAGCGGTCTCGAAAGCTCCTTGAAGTCCGGCAGTCGGCTCCCGCGCCGCAGCAAGCCCCGGTCCCGGGAGAGGTCGAGGGGCCGGACGCGGAGTCCCCGCCGTTCGTCGGAATCCAAGTCTTCGCGCTCCTCCGGTAAGTCGAAGCACAAGAAGTCTAAGCGGCGTCATCGCTCTAAGACTTCGCCTCGCCGGTCGCGCGACTCGGCTGAGGTCCCTGTCGGCACCGTCCCCACCCCCGCGGCCCCGGACGTGCCTGTCGAGTTGCCCCCGCATTACCCGTCCTTCCCGGGTTCGGGGGCGACTCCGGCCGAAGCACAGAAATTCCTGTCGGCCATGGCCCGCCTCTTCGGGCCTCAAGGTCCCTCCCGGTGCGCCTTCGGGCCCCGCGGGCCCAGATGGGGTTGCTCCGGCGTCGCCCGTCGACTCCGGTCCCGGCGTCGCCTGTCCCACCAGCCTTCGTCCCGGCCTCGGCTCCGGCCCCGGCCTCGACCCCGGTTCCGGTGGTGCCGCAACCTCCATCGACGCCGGTTGACCCTAACCACGCCTCCGCCGACGCCGATGTCCCCGGTGCCGTTTCCGACGCCGTCCGGGGCTCCGGGCGGCGTCGTTCCTCGGTTCTCCCGGGTCCGGACATGGAGCCGGACCGGCGCCGCCCGACGCCGGTTCCGGCGCCCGATGAGGCCTTGGGTCCCTTATGTCCCTCCTCCTCCATCTTTTCAACCTGAGGAGGACCAGGAGAGCTGGGAGGGGTCTGACGACCCTCTCACACCACAGTGCGAGTTTGACCCGGACTGGGTTGAGGAACTTGGGGATGCCAGTGGGCTGGATACCTCCCCGACTCTGGCATGCTGTCTCCTCCCGTGGCAACGGAGGAGGGGGCTAATTTTGCAACGGTGTTGCGTAGAGCTGCTGGAGCCTTAAATCTCCAGTTGCCTACAGTGGCCGTCAGGACTAACCTCCTGACTGAAGTGCTTCAGCCGGCGGCCTCCTCTTCGGAGCCTGTGCTGCCGTTCAACGATGCACTCACTGACGTTCTTTTGGGTGCCTGGTCCAAACCCACCACAGGGGCTCCTGTGGATAGGAACGTGGCCCGACGCCATCGCCCGGCTCCGGGCGACCCCTGTTTCTCTCCCAACACCCCACCCCTGAGAGCTTGGTTGTCCAAGCCTCTGCCTCCCAAACAGCCTTCCCTACCGCCCCTCCGGATAGGGAATCCAAGCGCCTGGATCACTTTGGGAAGAAGGCTTTCTCTTCCTCCAGTGCTGGCTTGCGGTCTGTTAATACCGCTTGCCTCTTGGGCCGATACACCCACTCCTGTGGGATTCGGTGGCTGATGTTTTGCCGCAGTGTTCTGAGGAGGTCCAGACACTGCTTACCCGCGCTATTGCGGAAGGGCGTGATGCGGCTAAGTATACCATCCGCTGTGGCCTTGATACCGCCGACTCGCTGGGCAGATCGCTTACAACGACGGTGGCGCTGCGTCGCCACGCCTGGCTGAGAACCACTGGTTTTTCAGGGGATGTCCAGAATACTCTCATGGACATGCCCTTTGATGGAGTCGGTCTCTTTGGTTCAAAGGCGGACCATGCGCTGGAGCGTTTCAAGGATTCACGGGCTACTGCTAAGTCCCTGGGCCTTGCTGTTGTGCGCCCTCCGCAAACGTCTGCTTTTCGCCCCTTTCGTGGCCACGGAAGGGGCGCCCAGTCACGTCCACAGCCCGGCCAACGGCCCGCGCAGCAAGCGCCTCGCGTGGCCGAGGACGTGGATACCGCCGTGGCGGTTCGGGCAACCAGCGTGCGGGTCAGGCCACCACCTCCAACCCGTCCGCGGCCTCCAAGCCCTCCTAGTCCCTCCTTTCAGGTGCACAGCACGCCAGTCGAGGGCAGGGTCCGCCATCACCTTCACCACTGGCGTCCCATCACCTCGGACAAGTGGGTCTTGGACATTGTCCGAAGGGGCTACTCCCTCCCCTTCGAGACCACCCCCAGCCATGCCACCTCAATTCCACCGCATGTCAGGGGATCACTTGGTGCTTCTACAGAAGGAAGTCACGGCCCTCTTGGCCAAGAGGGCCATCGAGCATGTTCCGACCCCAGAAGTAGGGCGTGGTTGCTACTCCCACTACTTTCTGGTGCCCAAAAAGGACAAGGAGGACATGCGTCCTATCTTGGACCTCCGGAACGTCAATCGCTTCCTCCGGAAGGAGAAGTTCAAGATGCTCACCCTAGCTCAGGTCTTGACTGCCCTCGACCCCGGAGACTGGTTGGTAGCGTTGGACTTGCAGGACGCCTATTTCCACATCCTCGTCCTGCCGGCCCACCGGCGTTACCTTCGGTTCACGGTAGGCCTCGAGCATTTTCAGTTCACCGTGCTCCCTTTGGCCTTACCAGTGCCCCTCGGGTGTTCACGAAAGTGATGGCGGTGGTCGCAGCTCATCTGCGCCGGGCAGGGGTTTCAGTCTTCCCCTACCTCGACGACTGGCTGCTGAAGGCGGGCTCGTCCCAGGCAGTTGTCTCCCACCTCCAGACTACGGCCGAACTCCTGCACTCGCTGGGGTTCTCCATCAATGTGCCAAAGTCGCATCTGATTCCTTCTCCACAGCTCCTTTTCATCGGAGCAGTTCTGGACACGACGCAGTTTCGGGCCTATCCTCCCGAACGGCGAGTCCGGGATATTCAGGCTATGATTCCGATCTTTCAGCCCTTATCCTGGGTTTCGGCACGGATGACCCTGAGGCTGCTGGGCCTCATGGCCTCCTGCATCCTGCTGGTCACTCATGCCAGATGGCATATGCGGGCTCTGCAGTGGGACCTGAAGTTCCAGTGGGCGCAGCACCAGGGCGACCTGTCCGATCACGTCCAGATCTCGGAGGGGACTGCAAAACAGTTGCAGTGGTGGCTCTCGAACCGGCAATGGGTCATGGGCAGATCCCTCTCCCTTCCCCAGCCAGAGCACACAGTTGTGACGGACGCGTCCCTTCTGGGATGGGGCGGTCACATGGGAGAGGCGGAGATCAGAGGCCTCTGGTCTCCGGCGGAGTCCCGGCTCCATATCAACCTTCTGGAGCTCCGGGCGATCCGACTTGCACTCAAGGCATTCCTTCCCTCTGTCAAAGGGAAGGTAGTGCAGGTGTTCACAGACAACACCACCGCCATGTGGTACTGCAACAAACAAGGCGGGGTGGGGTCGTGGACCCTTTGTCAGGAGGCTCTGCGCCTCTGGACATGGCTGGAACACCAGGGCATGTTCCTGGTGGTTCAACACCTGGCAGGTTCCCTGAACGCCAGGGCGCGGACGAACTCAGCCGCAGGTGCATGATGGATCACGAATGGCGTCTTCACTCGGAAGTGGCGCAAGGACTCTTTCTACAGTGGGGAGAGCCTTGGTTAGATCTATTCGCCACCGAAGAGAACGCGCAATGTCATCAGTTCTGCGCGTTGGAATTTCCAAGGCGGCACTCGCTCGGCGACGCTTTCCGTCACGAGTGGAGTTGCGGTCTATTGTACGCCTTTCCGCCTATACCACTTCTACCCAGAGTGTTGAAGAAGATTCGGCGCGACCGGGCCCAAGTCATTCTTGTGGCTCCGGACTGGGCTCGACGAGTTTGGTATCCCGAGCTACTCAATATGAGCGTAGATCCCCCGATCCGTCTGCCTCTTCGGGAGGATCTTCTGTCGCAGCAGCAGGGGACGGTCCTCCACCCGAACCTGTCCAGTCTACACCTGCTTGCGTGGAGATTGAGCGGCGGCAGTTGATTCCTTTCGACTTGCCTCCCGAACTTTGTGATGTGATTCTGGCAGCCAGGCGTCCCTCCACTAAGGTGGTATACGCCTGCAGGTGGAACAAATTTGTGGCATGGTGCACAGCAAAGGCTGTGGATCCCCTTTCTGCCCCTCTTTCTGAGGTCCTTCTGTTCCTTCTCTCTCTGGCCCAACAGGGTTCTGCCCTGGGTACCATCAAGGGTTATCTTTGTGCTATCTCGGCCTTCCTCAGGCTCCCTGATCAGCCCTCCTTTTCAAGTCCCCTGTTGTTAACAGGTTCTTAAAAGGCGTTACTCACCTCTTCCCTCCTGTTCCGTTTGTGATGCCTCAGTGGGACTTAAACTTGGTTCTTACCTTTTTAATGTGCGCTCCTTTGAGCCTCTCACATAACTGTCCTCTTCGTCTTCTGACTCTGAAGACAGCCTTTCTGGTGGCCATCACCTCCGCTCGGCGGGTGAGTGAGCTCCAGGCTCTATCTTGCAAACCTCCCTTTCTGTCTGTTCATCCAGACAAGGTTGTTCTTCGGACGCGTCCGTCCTTCTTGCCAAAGGTGGTTACTGCTTTCCACATTGGGCAGACCATCACTTTGCCCACCTTCTTTCCGCCTCCGCATCCTTCCAGAGAGGAAGAGAGGCTCCACCGTCTGGACCCAAAACGTGCGCTCTCCTTCTATATTGACCGCACAAAACACTTCCGGGTGGATGACCAGCTCTTTATTGGCTACGTGGGCGCCAAAAAGGTCGGGCGGTGCACAAGAGGACCATCTCCCGCTGGGTTACCTTGTGCATCAAGACCTGCTATTCTTTGGCTAAAAGGAGCCTCCTGTTGGGCTGCGTGCCCATTCCACCAGGGCAACGGCTGCTACCACGGCCTTGGGCCGCGGTGTTCCGCTGCCGGTTATCTGTCAGGCAGCTACGTGGGCCTCGCTGCACACGTTTACAAAGCATTACTGCCTTGACAGTCAGGTCCGGAGGGACGGCTTCTTTGGCCGTTCTGTCCTCCAGGACTTCCTTGTCTGATCTTTGTTCGCAGACCCACCACCGGGGTTGGTATTGCTGGGGTATCTATTCTAAGGTAAGGAATCTGTCACTAACGTGTCTCTTTCAGATGCACAAGTTACTAACTTGTGTAACGATATATCTGTAAGAGACAGTAGTTAGTGACAGATTCCTTACCGCCCCACCCATCCTCCCCGTTCTGCGAACTGATTTCTAGGGTTAAGGACATCCCTTTCAGGGCCCTAGTATTTTTCAGACACCTATGTCAGCTTCTTGCATGGCTCTGCGTTCCTGGCGCGGAAAGTCGTGTACAGAACTGACGTCAGCGCGCAGGGGCGGCGCCTAAGTACTGCCCGCGACGTCATCCCGGCGATCACGACGCCGACGACGGACGCGGAGCCGCACGACGCCGCCTACCGACGCGCAAGAGGTACTGCTACGCAAAAACTTTCCGGATCCAGCCTGACGCCTGGGGATATTCTAAGGTAAGGAATCTGTCACTAACTACTGTCTCTTACAGATATATCGTTACACAAGTTAGTAACTTGTGCATTCTGAGCTCAGGCATACTAAATTCGTCTTTCTACCATGTTCCTGGGCTCAGTTAGGACTATAGGGTGTAATAGTCAAACCGCCCATTCTGGCCTATGGGGAACATGTAGCCTTACAGTAGTGAAAAACGAAATTGGGTGTAATTCACTACCAGGACATGCTACATACACCAGGGCATGTCCTACCTTACACATACAATGCACCCTACCATAAGGGGGACTTACATGATGCCAAGGGAAGGTTCAGGGGCTGGGAAGTGGGTGCACTTCACAGCCAAGATGGCAGTTCTGGACTGCACACAGACTCTGCAGTGGCAGGTCTGAGACACAATTTACAAGCTGCTTCTGTGGGTGGCACAACCCAGTGCTGCAGGCCCACCAGCAGCATTTTGGTTTACTAGCCCTGGGCACACACAGGCCACATTACTAGGGACTAACAGGTAGACCAAATAAGCCAATCAGGGATACATCAATTCATATGTTATCTTTACACAGGGAGCATCCGCGCTGCGGCACTGAATGGCAGTGGTGCAGCGCCCAGAGCATCTATCACCAGAAAAAACAGAGGAGGCACAGCGAAAAAATGGAAGGGAGACTCACACCAATGGTGCCAGGTCTAACACGTGTCCCCCCAGCTGAAATGTGGGGAGAACTACCCATCCTCTGGGAAGTTCTCATCACTAAGGCTGAAAAATCTGGACAGACCGTCAGCATTGGCGTGCTCTGTACCAGGGCGGTGTTCCACCGTAAAGTCCATCCCCTGTAGGGAAATGGACCACCTCAACAACTTGGGATTCTCACCCCTCATTTGCATAAACCATCTGAGGGGCCTGTGGTCTGTCTGAACCCGGAAGTGAGTCCCAAACAGGTATGGTCTCAGTTTCTTCAGCGCCCAGACCACAGCAAATGCTTCCCGCTCAATTGTACTCCACCTCTGTTCCCGTGGCAGTAACCTCCTACTGATGAAGGCTACAGGTTGGTCTAGTCCCTCCTCATTGATCTGTGACAGAACAGCCCCCACCCCATGCTCTGAAGCGTCTGTCTGGACAATAAATTCTTTAGCAAAGTTGGGTGCCTGGAGTACGGGCGCTGTACACATGGCAGTCTTGAGGGCATCAAAAGCTTTTTGACAGGTGTCAGTCCAGTTCACAAACTTTGGCTGCTTCTTGGAAGTCAGCTCAGTCAAGGGTGCAACAATGTTGCCATACCCCTTGACAAACCTCCTGTAGTACCCCGTGAGTCCTAAGAAGGCCCTCACCTGCGTCTGGGTCCTTGGGGGCTCCCAAGCCAGGATGGTCTCAATCTTGGGCTGCAGGGGTGCCACCTGGCCACTCCCCACTTGGTGTCCTAGGTACACCACAGAACCCTGCCCAATCTGGCACTTACTGGCCTTGATTGTGAGGCCTGCTCTGCGCAGCGCC
The DNA here is from genome assembly GCA_963921515.1 of Calotriton arnoldi. Taxonomy (NCBI): domain Eukaryota; kingdom Metazoa; phylum Chordata; class Amphibia; order Caudata; family Salamandridae; genus Calotriton; species Calotriton arnoldi. The sequence goes on along the minus strand of CAWUFW010008470.1, from coordinate 101,250 downwards.
ATCAACACTTCCCAGAGGTGGCGCAAGTGGTCCTCCCAGGAGGAACTGAACACTGCAATGTCGTCCAGGTAGGCGGCACTGAAATCCTCCAGCCCAGCCAACACCTGGTTGACCAACCTCTGAAAGGTGGCAGGGGCATTCTTCATCCCAAAGGGCATCACACGGAACTGGTAGTGCCCATCTGGTGTGGAGAATGCGGACCTCTCCTTTGCCCCATCAGTCAAGGCGATCTGCCAGTACCCAGATGTCAGATCAAACGTGCTGAGGTACCTGGCAGCCCCTAGCCGATCAATGAGCTCATCTGCTCTGGGGATGGGGTGCGCGTCGGTCCTTGTGACCGAATTGAGACCTCGGTAGTCCACACAGAACCTTAGTTCAGGGGCCTCACCAGGCACAGCAGCTTTCAGTACCAAGACCACTGGGCTGGACCAAGGGCTTCTAGAGGACTCAATCACCCCTAGGGCAAACATTTTGGAGACTTCCTCCTTAATGTAGGCCCGGACCCTGTCAGTCACCCGGTAAGCCTTATGCTTGACAGGGGGCTGTCCCCGGTGTCTACCTCATGGACGCACCAGTCAGTGACACCAGGCACTAGGGAAAACAAATCTGAGAATTGTCCCAACAGCTGGTGACAATCTCTCTGCTGCTCAGGGGTCATTGTGGTGGAGAGGACCACACCCTCAACTGACCCATCCTTCTCTTCTGCGCACAGGAGGTCAGGAAGAGGCTCACTCTCCTCCTCCATTCCAGTATCTGTGGCAAGCAACATGCCCACTTCAGACCTCGCAAAGTGGGGCTTCAGGCGGTTCACATGCAGGACCCGCAGGGGGTTCCTGGGCAACTTAAAGTCCACCAAGTAGGTAACTTGACTTTTGCGCTCCACCACCTCAAAGGGACCGGTCCACTTATCTTGGAGCGCGCAGGGCTCCACTGGGGCCAGTACCCAAACCTTCTGACCAGGTTGAAACTCGACCAGGGTGTCATTCTGGTCGTGCCAACGTTTCATCTCCTCCTGGCTGGATTCCAGATTTGCCTCAGCAATCTTTCTGAAACGCCGAGTCTGGTTCCTGAAGGCCAAGATGTAGCTAAATACGTCTTGGGGAGGTTTCCTGGGAGATTGCTCCCAGCCTTCCCTGACCAGACTCAGAGGCCCTCTGACCGGGTGACCATAGAGTAGTTCAAAGGGGCTGAACCCTAAGGACTTCTGGGGCACCTCACGGTAGGCGAACAACAGGCATGGCAAGAGGACGTCCCACTTACGCCTCAGGGGCTCCTCTAGGCCCATAATCATACCTTTCAAGGTCCGGTTGAACCTTTCAACCAGGCCATTTCCTTGGGGGTGGTAAGGAGTGGTGAACTTATAAGTTACCCCACACTCCTCCCACAGAGACTTCATGTACTGGGAGATGAAGTTGGTCCCCCTGTCAGACACCACCTCTCTGGGGAACCCCACACGGGAGAAGATCCCCATCAGTGCACGTCCCACCACGGGGGCCGTCACTGTCCTGAGCGGGATGGCTTCAGGGTACCGGGTGGCATGGTCCACCAAGACCAGGATGTACCTGTTGCCCATGGCTGTCTTGGGGTCTAGAGGCCCCACAATGTCAATTCCCACTCGCTCGAATGGGGTACTCACAACTGGAAAGGGCTGGAGTGGGGCCTTGATCTTCCCCCACTCTTCCCACTTGCCTGGCAAGTCTCACAGGTCCTGCAATAAGTATCTGTACTTTTGCGCATCTGGGAGCCAATAGAAGTGGGTGACCAGTCTCTCAAAGGTCTTGGTCTGCCCCAGATGTCCTGCCAACGGAATGTCATGAGCCAACCCCAGTAGGAAGGCTCTGAAGCACTCGGGTACCACCAGCACACGGGCCGACCCCGGCTCAGCAGCCTTAGGCTCACTATACAGGAGACTGTTCTCCCAATAGACCAGATGCGAAACAGACATATCACCTGCTGCCTGGGCTGCAGCCTGACGCCGCATACCCTCAAGAGAAGGGCAAATTTTCTGCTGTTCACAAAGTCCTCCCTGGGTGCCCCCCTCCTGCTGCCAATGGGTCAGCTCAGGCAGGTCCCCCAGGTCGGTGCTTTGCTCCCCGATAGGCTCCAGGGCATCCCCCTTAAGGTCTGCTCCTTCCTGGGCCGTGGGAACTAAGGGGGCTGGTTTCCCGCACCCCCTGCTCCTTCTCTCTAAGGCAGGGATCTGGGCCATACTTTCAGGCTCCAGACTTTTCTCAACACCCTTTTTGGCTGCCATGGACCGAGTGGTGGCACACGCCCATTCAGGCAGACCCAGCATTTCCAAGTGAGAACTCCTCTCCACCGTAGCCCACGGGGAGTTCTCCAAATCGTTGCCCAACAGACAGTCTACAGGCATGGCGGGCCTCACAGCTACCTGAAGAGTTCCTGAGACCCCCCACTCAAAGGGAACCTGAGCCACCTCACATTGGCTCTCTGAGTTGTCGGCTGACACTACTGGGCAGAATGCATGGGGAATAATCTGCTCTTGGGACACCAACCGGGAGCTGACAGCAGTTATACTGGCTCCTGTGTCCCTGAGAGCCTCCACCTTATGGCCATTGATGGTCACCCACTGCCTGTATTTCTTAGTGTTGTCAGGCAGTGCAGGTTTAGGGACCATCTCGCAGTCTCCTAGGGAGACAAGGGTTAACTGTACAGGGTCCCACCCCTCTTGGGCATCCATCTCTTCTCCTTCCAAGGCTACACTAGCCATCTGGCGGGGTGGCGCACGGGGGGTGCGGCAGTAGCCCTCTGAGGACACTGGGGATCAAAGGACCGGTGGCCCACTTGGCCACAATGATAACAAGTAGGGGGCCCCCTGTGAACAGGCCTAACTGTCGGGGGCATTGGCTTCCTGTCTTGGGGAGGCTGGGACACCACTGCTTGGTTCCCTTGGGCATTACTTTGGGGCCCTCTGCGGAACCCCCTTGGTTGACCCCTGTCCCCCCACTTCTCTGCTGGGGACCCTGCCCACCTCTGGCGAAGTCTCCCATTGGACCCTGGCGAACCCTGGTGCTGACCCAGCGGTCCGCCTCCTCAACAAGCTTCCTAGGGTTAGTCAGCCTGCAATCAATGAGGTGCTGGCGTAGCTCAGGAAAACAGTTATCAGATAGATGCTCCCATGCAATCAAATCATATAGTTGCTCAAAAGTTTCTACTTTGCTACCTTTTACCCAGCGTTCCATTGCTCTGCAAAAAAAAGACACATATTCAACCCACGTGGTACCTTCCAACTTCTTACAGGACCTAAACCTTTGTCTGTACATCTCAGGGGTCAACCCATAGCGGGTCATCAGCGCTTCTTTCATGTGTTCATAAACCATTCTCCTTTCTGGGGGCAGATCCAACAAGGTGTCTCTCCCTCACTCACAAACCGTCCCCACAACCCCGCTCCCCAATCCTTCTCAGGGACCCGGTGGGACACCATGGCCATTTCATAAGCGGCAAACCATTGCCCAATATCCTCACTCTTGTGGAAATCTTTAATAACTTCTTTAGGAATGTATACTCTGCTCTCCGTCTGTACCACTGGTATGCTGCCACCAGAGGGACTGGAGGTCTCTCCACTCTTAGCCTTAAACTCCAGCTCCCTCAATGCTCTCTCATGCTCAAGCTTCATTTTCATCATTTCAAACTCTAGCTTCTTGTTCTCAGTTTCTAGCTTCCTGTTCTCGAGGTCTCTCTCCCTTTGATCTTCTAGTTGCATCTTAGCCATCTCCATATTATGGCGTCTCTCTCTTTCCCTGTCCTCCATCTCCTCTGGGGACAGACCCCTCGCCGACACACTCGTGCCCGGGCTGGAAAGCACTTTATTACCTACTACATCAATCACTTCATCCACATTCTCTCCCTCCACCACAGGCTCTCCCATATCCCTAGGGGCATCCCTGGCTGCTAGCCAGGCCTTCAGTGCCTTGCAAAACTCTTCTTTCCTGGTGAAACCTGTGGTAGGGACTGTAAATTTCTCGCAAAAAATTTGAGCTCCTTGGAAGTGTAGGTATCTATCTTCTCCTCTTCCCAGGAGTACTCTTCTGGGTCAACGGCTCTGGGCTTGGCCATTGTATCAATAACTGGCACTCTTAATCAACAATAGACTAAAAAAAAAATCCTCAAAGGTATGTGGTACGTTATGGTCTGCACTCACTAGTAGTGTACACTATAATTACTGTATGCGGTCACAAACGCAAGTCAAGATCCCCACCGCTGACCACCAATGTTAGAAATGGGGGTCTCTGGTTGGCAGTGGATGGCCACTGTCCAAGCAGGGACCCTTCTTTCTAAGTCAGAGTGAAGGGCTGCACCCCTTTGACAACCCCTGCTCCACCCTGTGGTAACGTAGCACGAGCAGTTAGGCTAATCTCAGAGGCAGTGTGTTAAGCATTTATGACCATACACAGTAATACAGTGAGGAACACTACAAAGGGACACAACACAGGTAGTTATCAAAAATAGTTATCTTTATATATAGGTTTATCACAAGACCAAATAACGAAAAAGCCACAATACTGTACAAAAATAATACTCTCTTGATGCTGCAAAAATAGTTCAATTGGGGAATGCAAAGTTCAGGGCAGTGGTCTCTGCGACCCTTTTACTCACAGTTCCTGGGTGTGGGTGTCAATAATCCACAAAATGCCGCTAAGGCGTGATAGCGATGTGTTTCCTCACGCTCCTGGTCGCGGCGGCTCGCAAACGGGCGATAGCGATGGTTCCAAGGTCCGCAAACGTGCGGGGTAATGACTTTGGGCAGCGAGCACTCAGCGGCAGCGGCGCAATGGATTTCCGAGCGCTCTTCGGCTGCGGCAGCTCGCTAACGGGCGTTAGCGACAAAATGGCGATCTGTAAGCGTGCGGTGCGATGATTTGGTCAGCGAGCACTCAGCGGCAGCCGTGCGACGGATTTCTTGACGCTCCTCGGCTGCGGCGGCTCGCTAACAGGCTTTAGCGACGAAATGAAGTCTACTGGGCCTTAGACTTCAGTCAGGAGGCTAGTTCTCTCTCTAGCCCTTGGGTGATTGCAGGTTCAAGATTAAAAAGTTCTCTTACAGCTCCTTTTCCCTCTTCTTTCCAGTCCAATGACAACTACTGCAGGCCAATCCAGGGAACAGCACACAACACAAGGACAGTCCTCTCCTGCAGCTTCCTTCAGTTCCACGGACAGAGGTTGGTCGTGAGATCCAGGGGCAATACAAATTGTAGGGGTTTGGGCACAACTATTTATACCCCAAAAGTCTTTGTTCTTCCAAGCTACCAGGCACTGAACCCAGCCAGAACCAGTTCTGCATCTTCTCTTTCAGAAAAGGGGGCCTGCTATCAGACACACAGCAGGAGGTGGAGCCAGCATTCACCTTGCCAGGCACAGCCCTATTCAGGTCAAGCAGCTGCCCCTCCCCTCACTCAGGAAGGAGACCTCTCTATTCAACCCAGGTCTGACTCAGCCCGCCCTGCCCCTCCAAAACCAGACAGTCAATACACAAGACAGCAGAGCACACTGGAAGGCTTAGGCAAGAAAATACTCACTTTCTAAAAGTAGTATTTTCAAACACAGAATATAAAAATCAACTCCACTAAAAGATGTATTTTAATATTCTGAGCTCAGGCATACTAAATTCGTCTTTCTACCATGTTCCTGGGCTCAGTTAGGACTATAGGGTGTAATAGTCAAACCGCCCATTCTGGCCTATGGGGAACATGTAGCCTTACAGTAGTGAAAACGAAATTGGGTGTAATTCACTACCAGGACATGCTACATACACCAGGGCATGTCCTACCTTACACATACAATGCACCCTACCATAAGGGGGACTTACATGATGCCAAGGGAAGGTTCAGGGGCTGGGAAGTGGGTGCACTTCACAGCCAAGATGGCAGTTCTGGACTGCACACAGACTCTGCAGTGGCAGGTCTGAGACACAATTTACAAGCTGCTTCTGTGGGTGGCACAACCCAGTGCTGCAGGCCCACCAGCAGCATTTTGGTTTACTAGCCCTGGGCACACACAGGCCACATTACTAGGGACTAACAGGTAGACAAAATAAGCCAATCAGGGATACATCAATTCATATGTTATCTTTACACAGGGAGCATCCGCGCTGCGGCACTGAATGGCAGTGGCGCAGCGCCCAGAGCATCTATCACCAGAAAAAACAGAGGAGGCACAGCGAAAAAATGGAAGGGAGACTCACGCCAATGGTGCCAGGTCTAACAACCGTTCTAGTTGTTGCCAGCACCAACCACTCCCTGAGGGCTGGCTTACACCCACCCCACACCCATCCAGCACAGGCGTCACTGGACATGTGACCCTGGTAATAAAAAGGGGCCGGGCGCACGTGCCCGTAGCCAGTTCCACTATCTAAGTGTGTCTGTGTGGTCATTATGTATGCATGATTGCCCCGGGCCCTACCACATTACATTGTGATGTGGACAGCGGACGCAACCATGTCACCTCAGGCAGTGGGTAAGACCTTGGACACGTAGCTTTGTCGTCGTCCCCTGTAAGCGTAAGCGGAGTGGGCTGGGCCGGCGTACGCCAGTCCAGCGTAGGGGTGTGAAGAATGTGCCCGGGGCTCTGGGCGTGGTTCAGTTCTGGCCTGGACAAGGAAGTAACTAATGCGTGTGTCACTGTTGTAGTGTTGGCACCACCCAGCCTGCAATCAACAATGTTGCAATGTAGCATGCACCCGGAGGGCGGGCTCGCACGAACGGAGAAATGAAGGAGCGCAAGACCGCTGGGTGTCTTGGCTCATACATGCCAAGTGTTGTGTGTATCTGTATTGCCGCAGCATGAGCCAAATGCCTAACCTTAATCGCAGTGCGAGTTCAGCCAGGCATGAACTCTACATCTGTGTCCGCCCTATCCTTACCATAGGCCTACACTCACGTGGCCGCCCACCTTCAACGGCCAACATCACAGTGTCGTTGTCAGGCTTGTGGACATGCGCAGACAGGCATGACAATGGTGTGCCGTAGGAGTGCAAGTGATGCAACCCCGCAGCGCACACAAGTAAATAGGCTCGGGGGGAGGGAGGAGCAGCTGTGAGGCAATGTAACACACAGTGTTGCCGCTCATTTGCCACATGCAAGACATGTCAAACATGAATCCCAAAGTCGCACACATCCCACCCCACCCCCAACAAGCCACATCACATTTCCTGAATGCAAGCAGATGACAAACTAACATTAGGGATGAAAGCTCCTTTGTCTGAACTATCAGGCGGAAGTACATCTGCACCTCCGACCTCGGAATTGCATGTGCCCGGCACCCCCTGACAGATACTATAGCAGCTGATGATGACTCCCACACTACGCACAGCCCGACGAAAGACCAACGTATACACACCCCACACACAGAAGTCCTTGCTCAAAGTTATCTTGCATGGAATGGCCTTCACACTTACTCCCACACCATCCCAGGCGTACAACCGTTGCACACTAAAACAACTCATTGATCCGAGCTGTGGCATTTCATCCACAGAACTGGCGCAGGTCAGAACAGTGCCTCTTCAACCAGAGCCACTAACGCAATGGCAGAACATCCCGGACACATGCACAACCCCTGTCAGGTGGAACTGTCCCGTGCACGTATGCTGCGTTTACTGGGGGCACTGCCATTGGCAGTGCTGCGGATCAGTTATCGGCTAAGCTTCCGCCTTGCCAACGTCACCTGCGTTCAGCCTGTGTTGCATTGTCGATCGTGCATATTCGAGTGGTCCATGGATGTCTGCCTATCCAACAGGACGGTAGCTGAACTGGATTTTGACATGTCTGCGCCCCCTGTTGGCCCACGACCAGGAGTGTCACCGTGATACCCGTTTATGGGATGCCTTGATACTTGGCATACATGCTGGCAGCTGGACCTGGGAGATTGCACAACTCCTCGTGTGCAGTGACCACATTGAACCGCTCCCCTATTGGGCAGTAGTGCTAATTGGTGAAAGGGGGTGGACGCAGCACATCTGTCCGGACCTGCTAATGGATTGCCTCGCCGTCCTGTTTGATGAAGTCGACAACGACCTCATCTTGGAAATGATAGCCTACGAAGATGTAATCGCTTTCATGGACGAGTAACTACGTACCTGCAGCCACAACAGATTGGAACCCATTGCACATGTCCCACCACCTTGTTGCATCTTGAAGATCTGGTCACATGTCCCACGACAACAGTGGACATGGCTGCATTCGCCTGGACTCCGAATACATGAGCGGACAACAACGCGGGTTAACACACACCTGTGAAAGGTGAGGCACTCCCCTGGAGTGGACAGCGGCGCTTGGCAACGTTCCTCATCCTGACATACTGCTGCATTGGTCTGCATGTTGTGGCACTTATCTTGCCCGTACTGACACGCATATGCTAATAAAGTCTACGCACCTTCACTTGTATTCAACTGTGATGAGTGTTGATTTGAATGACAATGTGTATCTCACTGCCTATCTGGGTCACGGCCATACATGCGCATTGATAGCATTACCCAGGGAGTACCTTTTTGTGGAATCACTGTCCCTACATTCATCCATACTTTCATACTTGATTGCTCATAGCCACGACACATCTGTGTGAATTAGAATGTTTTATTCGCATTCAGTGGAGTGTTGAAGCTGGAGCAGGACAGGGCCATGTAAACCCCACTTTACATTGTTGCCCCGTGGAGGGCCAGCCAGAGTCCTTTAGGGATTGACAAGTTCATCAGAAGAGGGAGACTTCAGTCCGCAGTGTGATTGCTGTGTCATTGGTAACCAATCAAAATATGGCAGTCCATGTCGAGGTCCAAGGTGAGTGTCGCTGAGTGTATCTGGGGACAGTGGAAGGTGTTATTCCAGAGCATGATGCAGAGGGCAGAACCAAGCTGAAACAGGCCATATGGCGGAGATGAATGGTACCACTTCATTTTTATCACAAAGATAGATTCATCATCATATTCGTCCTCTGATGTGTCAGGTGCCTCACATGTGGGTGGTGGTGTTTAGTCTGCATCACTGTGTGGCACAGACACATCAGGGGCCGGAGGTGGAATGTCTGCCGCACTGTGTGGCACTGACACTTCAGGGGACGGAGATGTGGATGGAGTAGTAGCAGCAGCATTCATCCGCGCCAGGCCTTGTGGCGGCAATGCCATGACGAGGATCTGCAGGGCATGGAAGATCACAGCTACATCTCGCTGGTGTGCAGCTATGGCAAACATTCTTTCCGCCTGCATCCGCTCCATGTTCTCCATGATCCTCTGCATGTGCCCCAACTCCCGGCTGACTTCGCTGGAGCCACTCTGACTAGACAGTTGTTCTTGGCTCAGTCATGACTCCAGCGATGTCAGCCATGGATTGTTGGAAAGCATGGAGCGGACAGTGGGTGTCCGTTAGGGACTGTAAGTGGTCCCTGATGGGACTTAGACACCCACGTATGGCATCTAGTTTGGCTGCCTTGAGGTCGAACCCCACCCGCAGCTGATCAGCCATCTTCTCCTGGCACCCTGACACATGGCGTTGGAATGCCATGTGTTGGTCGTGGGGGTCCTGGGAGACAGCCGTGGTGGTGGGTGCTTCCTGCTGTGTGGTCTGTGCAGGGGGTGGGGTCTCCTCGATGCAGCTGGGCTGCCCTGCTCCTGGAGGTGGGGTGCCGAAGCTGTCCATGAGCTGTTGGAGGGCGTCGGTGTCGATGTTGGGGAGGTCCTCTTCATCATCAGTGCTGAGTTGTTGGGTCTGCTCTGCAGGAGGTGTTGATTCTCCCTCTGCAATGTGAAGGGGAGATGCAGATTGACATTGTGTTCACATGTATGTTCACGCATTGTACAAGTTTACTAACAGACTGCATGACAATGTACATTGTGACTGTTTGTGAGGAGATGCCTCTTTCTCATTTTTTAGAAGATAATCACCTGCTAGATGAGGTTCAATACGGGTTCCGTCCTGGGCATGGAACAGAAACGGCTCTAGTGACAGTCCTTGACGATCTAAGAATGCGAGCTGACACTGGCCATTCGGCCATATTAGTGCTATTGGATATGTCAGCCGCATTTGATACAGTGAATCACAGTATCCTGCTAAAAAGACTCACGGATATTGGAGTTAAGGGTCTGGCATTAAAATGACTTCAGTCATATCTGTCGGATAGACAGCAGGCAGTGACCATTCCACCCTTCGTATCCACGAAGAGCTCCGTCCAACATGGGGTTCCTCAGGGATCGGCAATTATTCCGATTTTATTTAATATATACCTGCGTCCACTCATCCCCATTATTAAATCCTTTGGAATAGAATTAGTCAATTACGCAGATGACAAGCAACTTATGTTCTCGATGGAAGGGAATCAAGCAGTTTCCTTGGACAGGTTCCATGAGTGCATGCAAAGTACTGCAAACTGGCTTAGGAATAACTATTTACAATTCAATGGAGATAAAACAGAAATTGTATATTGCACTACGAATAAAATATCCCGTCCACTTCCTATCGACTTCCGGCTCACCCCTGCAGATAAACCGCTAATTCCGGCTAAAACAGTGCGTAATCTGGGGGTGATGTTGGATAACAACCAGCAGTTGGACTCACAAGTTAACAAAACAGTTGGCACCTGCTACTCCCTGATCAGAGCTTTACGGAAGGTTCTTCCGGTATTGCCGACCTCCGCTAGGACACAAGTGATGAGGAGTGTTATTCTGAGCAGGTTGGATTATTGTAATTTCCTGCTTCTTGGAGCACCAAATTCTCTGATACTGAAACTGCAGAGAATCCAAACATTAGCGGCAAAGTTAGCTCTAAATAGGCAGTGTAGGTCTTCTTCATCTTTAGCTCTGAGGGATCTCCATTGGTTGCCGATCCGACAGAGAATACAATTCAAATCACTCTGCATTGTCTTTAAAGCAGTACACGGATTGGGACCTAAACCACTGCAGAGTAAATTCACCTGGTATATTCCCTCGAGAAATCTTCGCTCATCAACAGCAAATCTGGTGAGCACTGCCAGATTTAGAAAAACCAGGACTGGAGGCAGAGCTTTCAGCTCTGCAGCTTCACGGCTGTGGAATGAACTCCCGATTGATCTAAGGCAATCTGAGAATTTACTGCAATTTAGGAAAAAGCTGAAAACTTGGCTTTTCCAGAGGGAGGAGTAAAATACAGCTATCGCTATTATTGACCCGCTCTGACACCCCCCCCCCCTTTCCTTTGGTATGGTCGTATCTGTGCACAATGACTATATGGTAATCTCCAGCGCCAGGATACCCGTTGGGTGACAGTGCGCTATACAAGTCCAGCTTACATTACATTTGATGCGGGACAGTTGACATTTCTACACCATCAGGGATGTGAGGTTGTACTTGTACATTCTCATGTCACAGTTTCCTGCTATGCCAAATGCGAATTGCCATTTTCTACACACAAGCGGCAGCAGTTGTGTCCTCTGTTCTGTTGTGAAAGTGTTGCAGTTTGTACCACATTGTTGTCAATGTTGAGGTGCTCTGATTCTTATGTGTGTGCTCTGCATTGTGGGTGTGTTGCCCCTTCAGCTCTGATTTGGCTGGCCCTTCTCCCTTTCAGGCGGTGTGCCTTTCACTTCTGTGCTTATACAGTGCTGAGATGTTGCAGACTTGGGTAAATTGGGCTCTTGGTCGGAGTTGTGACTCTTGGGCATGGTTTGTCCGCAGTTGTGCTATACTTAATTGTGCATGTGTGCCATTGTGCCCATCTCCCCCCAGTCCCTGGTCGTTACTCACCCTGTTGTTGTTGGCTCAGGTCATGTTGTGCAGTGTCCGGTCCCCCAACTCCTGCCACCGTCTCCCCAATGATGACTCGGGTCACCATTTCCTCCATCTCATCCAGCTCCTGGTTTGTCGCTGGACTCCCACCTCCAGTCTGCATTGCTGCTTTCAGGTTGGCTGCGAGTTTCAGCTTGGTTTTGCGCTTCACATCAGTCCAGCGCTTCTTGCAGTCATCCACTTCCCTTCTCTTCACTCCGAATGCATTCACCTTGGCCAAGATGGACTGCCATATTGTATTTTTAGTTGCCAATGACGCAGTGGAGGTGATGAACAGTTGGTGATGGTGTTCTATCACCTCCGTAATGAGGATCTGGTTTTCCTGTGTACTGAAAGGCGGGTTCCTCGTCTTCTTCTCCTTGCCCTTCCCTGACCCCGAGGTCCCAGGCTGGTCCTCCGTGGGGCTTGTGGGGTTCTGGTTGTCCTCTGTACTCGCTCCGGCTACCTCCATGGTGCTTCCCAGTTGTTTGTGTTTTGTTTGTGTTTTTTGTTGCCGCTTTTATAGTGGTTTTTCCCGCCTGACTTGTGGGACTTGCAGGCCTGGCGCTGCTTATCGCTGTATTTTTTATCGTAGTTGGGCCCATCGCAACTTTTTTCACGTTAGGCTTTAGATTTTTATCGCCGTCCCGGTAATTTTATCGCGGACATTTGACGCGTTATCGGGACACTATCGTATGTTACCGCCGTGTTGAGAATAAGACGTTAACACAGAGTTATTTTCCCGCGATGGACGGCGATATGAAAAATTGCGTTATCCTATTTTGGCGATGATTATCTCACGTTCTTGAGAATATCCCCCACTGACTCTTACACATGGAAGCTTGCTCAGTTGCTGCACATGTTCTGTGCGGGCTTTCATGTGTGGAAGGATGCTCAGCTGCTGTCTCTGTTATTCCTCTATGTCTATGAGCGAATCTAAGCCGTACTTGTTGAATGTGCGAGGAAGCACATACTGCGGCTACTTGTACATATGTGCTTGTGTATTAGTGAGATCTGTACTGCAGATGTTACAATCTGTCTGTACCTTTTGTGTTAGGAAAGCTGACACTGCTGCTGCTCGTGGTATACTTATAGTATGAGTTAGTGTGGCTTGGGATACATCTTTTCACTATACAAAGGCTAAAAAAGATGGGATTGTCAAAGCTTAAGGATGTTTTGACTGGTGAAACTTCATTGTGCATATCTAAACCGCTGTTCTCTAAGACATTGCATTGGCAAAGTCAGCTGACTGGTTCTCTTTGTGACCCACTCACACACATTAGCCAATGTGGCTTTGCACACATTCCACACATCAGACTCACTTGCAAAGTTAATAAAACATTGCTCTCATAGGGGTGATTCTCATAACAGAAAAAAGGCAACAGTTTAAGTTTAACAGTGTAAGGTTTTCTTACGAAGTGCTCTATGGGTCCAAGAATAGCCCTGGGAAGTGAGCCTAAATTTAAGGCACTCTGGACAAACCATAATAGATTTCTGTGCACCATTTGGCTCAAAGAGGAGATCAGAGTGGGACCTCAACATGGTTCTAGCTCAGCTGAGAAACCACCAGACTAATTAGATGTTGCTATTATGCTCTGGATAGCACCATAAGCTGTTGGGGAAGAAATTGGACTGTGATCCTCCTGGATCAGGGCAAAACATGCATGGTGAAGCTGCCTTTGGAATCCTAGTTGTATTAACGATGAACACCTTTTTTAGAGACTCAGCACAAAAATTACACTGTTCAGTGTTTGTTAGGGAGGTGATTTATTTAATTTGAGCCTGTGTTTGCGAGTGGGGGCCACTGGTACTCATTTTGGCAGCCAACACTTATTTTTCTGCATCAGACATTTACCAAGAGCAAGCGAGGGAAACTAAACAAAATGGATAGACGGAGGAAGAGAAAGAAGGAAAAAGGTCATAAAAGGAGAAAGCCTGAACCTGCAGGACTGAGATAAAGGGGCAGGGATTGTCTGGTAGTGGATTAAGGACGATGGAGGTGGATTCAAAATTACTCTTTCTTGATATTAGGTGTGCAAACATTCAAGTGCATTGGCTTCAGGCTTCTGAGCAGAACCTTGGGCACTGGCACGTGTTCTTTTACAAATTAAGCACTGCATGCATGAGGCAAAAGGTCCAGCAGCCGCCCTGGAGCAGTTTAAGGCATAATCCATTGAGGCAGGGTGGTTGCTTTAAAATTAGTCATTTTATGCCCATATCTTCTTCAGAGCAATCCATTTGATTTCTTTCTAGAACTTAATTGCTTTCCACCTTGGTGGGGTGAAGGGTGCAGTGTACTAGCTAGGTGGACCACAAGGGTGATCCTATGTTAGGTGGTAAAAGAGTATTTCAGACACCGGAAAGCAAACAGGACTTGGACAGGGACAACGTATCACTGACTGATCTCATGCATTAATGCTTTAAGATTTTTCCAACAATGTGATCACTTGAAATGTACAGGTACAGAAGAAATATAAATTTAAAAACTCAAATTGAAAAAAAGAAAGTTCTTTTGATGTAAATACAGTAACATTTGTTCAGCTTAAAGTCATTTTAATTAAAAAACAGTTCTCCAGGGATGCGACAGAAAGGCGCCATATAGGGCTCTCAATCAGAGGTTACTCCTAGCGAACTTGGGGGCATATCTACAAGGCCCCGCGATAAAATTATCGCCGCTTTAGCGTCCGTTTTCGGACGAAAAGCGGCGATAATTTTAACGCCCTATTAGCAAGGACACGCTAACGCGTGAATCCATGCTTCTTCGCCCTTTCTCCCATCGCCCAGCTTTGCATCTCTAATGAGATGCAAAGTGGGCGTTCCTCCCCAGAATAACGGGAGAAATGTCGCTTAATATCAAGCCTCACGCTATGAAGCATAGCGACAAGCAAAGTAGCGATAACCTCTGTTATCGCTACTTTCCTTACGCCTGCTTCAAGACTGACTTAGCCATGATATCCTATGTAAGGTGGATATCATGGCTAAGTATGTCTTGCCCTATCAGCAAGCTATCGCCAAACCTTGTGCGATTATCGCTGTATTTCCAGCGATAATCCCACAATTGGCAGCTTGCGCTCTGAATTTTATCGCTTTGGAGATAAGCGTTGCTGATAGCACGCTATCTCCGCGATAAAATTCCGTTTCGGCCGGCGATATTTATCCTCGCGCTAAGAGCGCTGAGCGATAATTATCGCATGGCCTTGTAGATATGCCCCTTAGTTTTAAGTAAGAAGACTGGGTGCAAACTTTAGTGAACAATATCTTTTCTTGCAGTTTTAAAAAGCGCAAACTCGACCCGAAGGTATTGGAGCGCTTTACATGAGCACCTGTTACATTACACCAGGACACATTCATTGTTTGTAGGTGGGGGGGATTAAGAGATTTGCCCAGAATCACAGGGTGTTGAGCCAATGCCGAGACTCGAACCTGGTGCCAAAGTTGGCAGCTCTCGCTATAACCCACACCCTTGCCACTAAGACTGGAAGCCACAGTGTCCAGTAGTGCATTCCTGCTGAAACGAAATTAAACAACACGTCATTTAAGCGTTTATTTTTACCTTTGAGTTCTATTGCACTTTAATACTAAAAGAAAATGTTCCCGTTCCAAACTTCACCAGAAACGTGTGATCTCTTTAATTTTGAAACTTGTAAAGTCACAATTAAAAGTGTGACAACCCTGCTAAAAACGAGAGTCATGTGAGCTACCCAGAGTACCCTGCGACTAGGTGGGACAGTAGCACAATTTGCTGTTCGTCCCTTGGGCATATGTGCCAGCACGATGACAAGAGAGACTTCGAACTCACCCACGCACTGTTGCAAGCTTCATCATTGTGTTCATTTTCAAGTTACCACCATGAACAAGCAAGGGATGACTGCCTCCTTAATCACAAATCACAGAAAGTGAAGTTCAGAAGAACTCTATGAATCCTACTTGTGTGGCAGGGAAGGAGTTAAAATGTTCTATTGGTAGATGGATGGAACTAAGGGGCGATTAGGGCCCCTGTCACTGTCATTTATTGTGTCAACATGTTTCTGCCACGGTTAGAAACCTATTCAGGTCACTGGCATTAATCAAAACTTAAAGAGCCTTAAGTCATCAAGGCTAAAAATACCGAAAGTATTAGTGAAATGTAAGGACACAACTTAGGGATCCCTTAGAGCTGTCATCCTGATAGCAGAACTGTGAGTAGGTAAAAAAAAAACTATAAACTTCAAAACCAAGAAATAGCTCACTCCGACTGTCCTACATGCCAAGAATCACAACTTAGCTGCGATTTGTGACGAAGCAGTCAGAGACACCATGCCTGTGCCCACTGGGGCAACTGCTGCCATTGGTAAAGATGTTCTCACCTCATGGTGGTTGCACTCTCAAGTCAGCAGCGAGAGTCTGACCTGCATTAACTCATGTGCTCTGTAGATCGCAGTGTGATGCTCGAGACATCTGGGAATGTCTAAACTGCACCCGACTGAGAAGACAGATGCTGACATTCAGTGCAAGTGATCAAGGTTGGTGATACAAACCAGAGAGCAGTACATAAGAGGTTCATCGATCAGTTTTCAGAGTCTGTCTTCCGGTACAATCGGACAACAGCTTGCACATCTTATAGTCCAGAAGCCACTAAACAAAAACAACATCTCTGTAAATGCTAGGTCCTGAGCCAAAATCTGCAAGAAATTCTACCTACACCATGGAGAAAAGGAAGGTGGGTTTCACTTTTGGACAGGAGGGTGTATTTATTCATATTTTCCTATCTACATTTGAGCACTTACATGCTGATTGCAAAGTGAACCTGTTCCACTATAGGTAAGTGAATGCAAAGTTTGCACATTCTAGCCAAACCAGGCACAAATTCGGCTAAAAAAAGGAAATATACTCTTTCAAGTGTCCTTACATGTTATTCCTTTTTTGGTTTGCACATTTCTGTAGTTATTTATCAGGCCATTTTAAAGTAAGAATATTCTCAATGGCTCTTCTCTCGCTATCGTATTGGTGCCAGCCAATTCGTGCATCTTTAGGATGGCAGAAGAGAGAGACGAGGCAGAAGAGAGAGATGAGGCAGAAGAGAGAGATGAGGCAGAAGAGGGGGCGAGAGCAACAGCAGCAAATGTCAGCAGAAGAGAGAGACAAGTCAGAAGAGAGAGGCGAGGCAGAAAAGAGAGGCGAGGCAGAAAAGAGAGGCGAGGCAGAAAAGAGAGGCGAGGCAGAAAAGAGAGGCGAGGCAGAAAAGAGAGGCGAGGCAGAAGAGGGGGCGAGAGCAACAGCAGCAAATGTCAGCAGAAGAGATAGATGAGGCAGAAGAGAGAGAGATGAGGCAGAAGAGAGAGATGAGGCAGAAGAGAGAGATGAGGCAGAAGAGAGAGGCGAGGCAGAAGAGAGAGGCGAGGCAGAAGAGAGAGGCGAGGCAGAAGAGGGGGCGAGAGCAACAGCAGCAAATGTCAGCAGAAGAGAGAGATGAGGCAGAAGAGAGAGACGAGGCAGAAGGGGGGGGCGAGAGCAACAGCAGCAAATGTCAGCAGAGGAGGGAAGAGAAAGCCGGGCCTGGACCTCCTGTCGCCTGTGAGCTGTCATTCCATATGGATCACTTGATGGAGATAGTGTGCTGTCGCGTCCCCCGGACCCACAGATACACAGGATACCGGTAGGGTTAGGTTTCTTTATTGGTTTCCTTGGCAGCCGGCTGTGCACATCCGTCCCTGTTCCCCGTTCCTTCGATACTGACCTCCCCACACCCCTGACCGGATGTGGTGTCCGGTTCCCCCTTGACCCCTCTGTCTCTGGCAGGGTCCTAGTGCCCTTCCCAGGTCACTACATCTCCCCTTTGGTCACAAAGAAATGACGAGCACGTCAACCCGTGGATCGGGTGATGGTCATGGATACAAGCCTGTCAGCTGACGTGCCGGTGTGCTTTCGCCCGTTACATTTCCTCAATTAGTCTCTTGGGCCTCCTGCATGCTCTTCTTGAGCCGGTCTCCATTTGTTGCTCTTCCACTGGTCCTTGCTCCTGTCCGTTGCTTTCTGACCCGTTGTGTTCTGCTATTTCCTCATCTTGGTCCTCTTCATGTTTCTCCTTCAGCCCTTTGAAGTGTGAGATATTCCGTGTGATCCTCTGGTGTTCTGATTCCGCCGTGATCATTGGGCCCTTCACTTTTGTTACTGTCAGCGGGTCTTTAGAGAACATGCTGTCAGATTTCCTCTGCTGATGTTGACGCACTATCACTGTGTCCCCTTCCTTCAGGTGTGACGGGATGGCGTGTCGCCTGGCATCTGCGTAGTCTTTCATCTTCCCTTTCGCCTCTCTGTCCTTAGCTGCAATGCTGCTGTTTTCTGGTGCCATGATTGCTTCTACTTGCGGTAGTCTCGTCCTGCATGTCCTTCCCAGTACTAGCTCCGCCGGGCATCTTCCTGTGGTGCTATGTGGCGTGTTTCTGTAGTCTCATAGCATCTGACACAGAGCTTGGCCGAGCGATATCTGCACCAGCTTCGCTCTTTGAACTACCTTTTTGATGCTCCCCATGAACCTCTCTACCATTCCATTCGCCTGCGGCCACAGCGGAGTTATCTTTCTGTGGTTTACTCCTAGGTAGACCATGAATCGGTGGAACTCATCTCCTGAGAACGGAGGACCATTGTCTGTTTTCAGTGTCTCTGGTGAGCCCCAGGCTGCAAAAATGTCATCCAATATTGGTAGGGTTGCTGTTGCTGATGTTGATGACACCTGTCGCACTATAGGAAATCGAGAGTACTCATCCATGACTACCAACAGATAATGGCCTGTGTCCAGCGGCCCAAAGAAATCACTACATGTGCCAGCCTGAATACTTGCAGAATGCAGTGACCATCGTTAGCCCGAAGGCTGCAGCGGCGAGACTTGTGCTGCAGGGCTTTCACACTGCAATGTCAGGCCTTTCTGATGGCTTCTTTCTAAACCTGCGAGCCCTGTGAGTGATTGGAAGGGAGGGGGTAGGAGGATGGAGAGCAGAGAGAAGGGGGAGGGGGAGGGGAGGAGCGGGTTGAAAATACACGCCAGGGAAAGCAGCTGATCAACAGAGCTCGTAATAAGAGCTCCTACCTGCAGTTCTCCTCGGAGACCAGAGCAAGGCCACAGCCGGGTCAGCTGCGAGGAGCTGGCGAAGACTAGTGCTCCGTGCTCTGAGGCAGGCTGCAGCATAACCCGCCTTCTCCATCCCCCTGGCTCCGCTGCTCTGCTGGAGCCCCATGACTGATTGGGAGGGGGAGGGAGGAGCTTGGAAATAGACCACAAAGAAAGTGAAACCAGCCACGGCATCGCTGCTGGTTGATGTTTGGGAGGTGGGAGGGGTGTTCTTTGCAGGAAGGCATTACGGCGCTCTAGTAAATAAATAACAAGCATTTGCAATGCAATAGGTCTCGCAACTGCGAGTTTTGGAGCTATTGGCATTGTATGCCAATGCCTTTAAAAAAATGTAAAAGCATTGTTATTTACAATACCAAAAACAACACCTATTGCATTGCAATGCACAAGGGGCCATTTCGTACGCAAAAGTACACTGAATCGTCACATAAGTGATTAGTTATCTCAAAGATCATTGGTATATAGAGAGCAGTATGTTTTGTTTTTACTGCAACAGGCCTTTAGAATATTATAGGCAGCACTCAAAATACAAGGCAGATTTGCTTTGCCAATGGTAGTTTCCATTTTTTAACCTGAGTGTCATTGGTGAACACAGTAAAATGGTGCAGTTGTTGTTGCATATTTATATAGCGCGAACTCGACCCGAAGGTATTGGAGCGCTTTACATGAGCACCGTATTTACATTACACATTCAGGCACGGGGAGATTAAGTGATTTGCCCAGAATCACAGGATGTGGACGCGACCCCGAGGCTCGAACCCTGGTTTCCAGTACCAAAGTCAGCAGTCTAGCCGACGGACCACATCCTCTCCCCCACTTGTTTTCTTTTTTTAAACAAACTTTATTAAGCCTTGACATTCGGATTATCATTATAGTAATTATGACATAGAAGGCATTTTACTCAGTGAGGGGATTGCTTAATCCTGTGGTGGGAGAGGCTGCGCGACAGGAGCAGTGATTAAAACCGGTTTGGTTTAGATACAGTGCTCTGAAGTGCTCGCAGTGGAAGAGTGTACTGCGAAGGGAGAGCCCCTGAAAGTCAGGGGACAGTCACTCTTATTTTTTAATGCGATTCCCGAAATCCCTAGGTGTCATTCTTGACAAAAGACTCAACCTAATCGCCCACATCAACTCTATTGCTAAGAATGCACGGTACCAGCTGCGCCTTCTGTGGGGGATCCGTCGGTTCTTCCCGGAGAAAGACTTAAAAACCTTGGTACAATCTCTGGTTCTCTCAAGACTGGATTACTGCAATTCTCTTCTGACTGGCCTACCCAAATCCCACCTCTCCCCTCTCAAATCCATCCTCCATTCAGCAGCTCGCTTCATTTCAGGGTCTAAACGAAGCGACCACATCACTCCTATCCTGTCCTCTCTGCGATGGCTTCCGATCGAGGCAAGATCTATTTACAAAACTGCCTGCATCACACACAAAGCCTTACACACGTCCTCCCCTCATTACCTGGCGAATAAATTTAAATTGTCCGGTGGCTCTCGCCCTTCTCGCAATGCGGAAAAGCTTCTGCTTGAGCCCCCCGTCTTGAAAAGGGAAAGATCGATGGCTCAATCCTTCTCGGGCAATGCGGTGAGAATCTGGAACTCGCTTCCCCACTGCTCCGTGCCACCTCCTCTACCCGGATCTTCAAAGCTGACCTCAAGTCTCTTCTATTCCAAAGACACTTCCAGAACTAATACGTTCGGTCTTAGACCCCTCTAGGAAGTTCGCTCGTCAGTATAAAGTTGTACTTTTGTCTGTTCATTCCTTATTTTATGTGTTGTGTTGGTTTTTATGTGCGTGTTCCCCTCATTATAAGTCCCCTGTGAAGTCACGCCCTCTCTACTACCTCAAGGAAGCTCTTCCACGATAGGAATTCTGTATTCCAAGCCTATAGAAGGGCCTTCTCAGTGTGCTTTGAGTTACTGCCACTTATTACAGTATTATGCCTTTAGTGGTATTTTGTACCCCATGTATCATATATTTTGTACCCCATGTACCCCCTGCTGAATTCACGCCCTCTCTACTACCTCAAGGAAGTTCTTCCACTATAGGAAATTCTGTACTCCAAGCCTATAGAAGTGCCTTCCCAGTGTGTCATGTGTGACTGCCACTTATTGCAGTATTATACCTCCATTTGTATTTGGTACCCCATGTTTCATGCACATCTGTCACTTTTTCCTATTGGAACTTATTCCTCTTTTTGTATTTGGTTTGTTTGTTTTTGCACAATTGTCACTTTTTCCTCATGCAATGTAACGCTTGCCTTTGCATTATGTTCATTTGTATCCTCCTCCTTATGTAATGTTGCTGATCCTGTTGTGAAGCGCTCTGACACCCTCGGGTAAAGTCCGCGCTATATAAAAACGCATAAATAAAATAAAATAAAATAAAATAATAAATAAAATAAATAAATAAATTCAGTCCTCGGGATCAGGTGACCTCCCCGTGCTAGCCACGGAGCGCCCTGCTGTGTGTCCCTCCCCTCCCCCCAGCCGTGTGTTTATTTAGGGGGGGGGGGGCTTGTAGCGTCGTAGACATGTTACCTTATGGCCACATCAGAGCAGTTAGCGGTGGCAGGTGCCTGGAAGCGCACAGGTGTTCACACAGCAGATGCACACCGAGGGCAAGCACAGCACAGGCCCAGCGTGTGTGTTGGCAAATTGTTTTACTATTTTTTTATGTGCTCTTGGATTTTCATTTTTAAATTATGTATTGTGTAGTTTATTTTTTTTTTAAAGTCTGGATCAGTGGCACACACATCAATGCAGGCCGCACCACTTTCAGAGAGGTCGAGAGATCACCACATAGCTACGAGGCCATAAACTTGCCTTTTATGGCCAAGCAATGGGAAAGGAGGCAGGGAGCAGGACATGGTGAGTCACGCGGGGGACGTGGGGTGGTGGAGTGGTGTCAAAAGCATTGGTTAGTTCAAAACAGCAACTACAGAAAGGGTGGGGGGTTAGTAAAGACGGCTGCAGATGCACTGGTTGCTATGTGTCCCTGTGTAATGTAAGTGGTGCTCATGCAAAGCACTTCAGGCCCTTCGTGTCAAGTTTTGTTGTTGTTTTTTTTGCAGATTAATATAGCGGGGACTCGACCCGAACGTATTGGAGCGCTTTACATGAGCACCAGTTATGTTACACAAGGACACATTCATTTGTTGTTAAGTACGGGGAGATTTAGAAATTTGCCCAGAATCACAGGAAGTTGAGCCAAGCCAACGTTGAGGCTGGAATCTGGTTCCCCAGCTCCAAAGTAGGCAGCTGTGGCCCTAAGGCCACAACCTCTCCCCAGTTAGTGCTACGTGAATGCGCGATAAATGAAAATAATAAAGGACAGTGCGAAGCTGGATCCTTGTGCAGATTTCAGTACTTTCTAACTACCCTCCGTGCTGTGGCTGCAGAGTGAGTCCTTGCGCAGTGTGACCTGCGGCGCATGGCACCAGCCAGTGAAGTCCCCGCCCTCCCTGTCACCCCCGGTACATGTTACCGGAAGGCCCGGGAGTCCTGATCATGATGGAATGGTGGGGGGGGGGGGCATTACAGGGTGCAGATTTCAGTACTTTCTAATCACCTTCCGTGCTCTGGCTGCAGAGTGAGTCCTTGCGCAGTGTGACCTTCGGCGCACGGCACCAGCCAGTGAAGTCCCCGCCCCCCTCCTTGTCACCCCGGTACTGGTCACCTTAAGGCCCGGGAGCCCTAATTATGATTGTATTGGGGGGGGGGGGGTTAGGGCGAAGTACTTTGTAATTACCTTCCGTGCTCTGGCTGCAGATAGGGTGACCAACTAGCATGGGTGCAAATTCAGGACGGTGAGTGTAAAAATTCAGGACAGAGGGTCAAAATTCAGGACAAAAATTCAGGACAGAAGGTCAAAATTCAGGACAAAACTTCGGAACAAAAGGTAAGTTTTAAAGACATATCAGAGGAAGTGGCGTAATAGTATAAAAGTAAGTAAATAGACAACCACTTAAGTGCAAGTCAAAATAAGTTTTATATTAGGTTGAGACAATCGTGCACTTCATGGTTTTTTGGTGTGCGTGCAACTTTGAGCAACTGTACAGGTCTTTTTGTGGTATTTCATATGATAATCTATTTATATGGTTACTGCACTGGGTTGTCCAGTCTGATATTTTGTTTACAATGAGTTCATGGTCCTGAGCAGGCATGTCTGGTGAGAGAAGTGGTCAGGATAGACTGCTCGGATAGACTTTACTAGCATCTCATATCTGAGTGCCATTGTGAGATGTAAAGCGGCAAGCATAGGTGAATTAAAGGGATGATTGCTGTGATGAACCCACTATAGGGAACGCATTATGGGTGTTTCATCAAGTGGAACTTAAAATATTGAATCTGACTTTCCTTAAGGGGGTTTGCAGAGAGTTGCACAAGCTGACGGAAGTCACAAAGGTGCTTTTCCCAGCAGCTTTCTTAAAGAATGTACTGTCGATACACTATTACATAGTTTATTTTTGTCGCCTTACCTATTGCTACAAACACAATATACATCTCAAGCACAGCTCATGGCACTATGAGGCTCTCCCTAAAGCCTTACACCTAAAACAAAACATGCACAAATTTACAATTACTAGTGTAACATTCAAGTAGCAGTTGGGGGTCACTCAAAATGTCATATGCATGATGTATAGATCCCACACATAAGCACACAGCAAATACAGAATAGTAGCCCATATGCAAGGGAGTAGCCAGAAAATTTAAATACCTCCCACTTTGAACTAAAGCTCTTATGGCACCAAGAAAGCAAAGTAAGTCTTCACAACCCTCCCCAGAAGAGCTCTCTTGTCCAAGGATCTAGCCATTCATCCTTTCATCAAACTCCTGATATCCACCATTTCAAATTTACATTCTGTCATCTATTAATTCTTTCATCAATCATTCAGTCTTTCACCATTCATTCTGTCCTTCCATCTGTGTGCCCATCCATATCCAAACCTATTCAACAATTTGCAAACCTATCCATCATCTATCCTTCCATCCACCACTTCACTCATCCATCCCTCCATCCACCCTTTCACTCATCCATCCAACCATTTATCATTTCACCCAAGCCATCCTTACACTCATCCATCCACTCTTCCACCCATCCATTCACTCATCCATCCATTTACCCTTTCACCCATCCAGCCATCCTTTCACTTACTCATCCATCCCCTCAGTAACTCATCCGTCCACCCATTCACCCTTTTACTCATCCATCCTTTCTTCCAGCTCTCCACCCTCCTTTTCAGTCATGTATGCATTCTTTCACTCATCCATCTTTAGATTCTTCCTTTCACTCATCCATGCACCCATTCGCCCATCCATTCTGTCAATCATTCATCCATGCTTTCACACATCCATCCATCCATCCTCCCTTTCTCTCTCCATTTCCCTTTCACTTAGCCACCCATCCTTCCATCCACCCTTCACCCATCCAGTTGCAGACAGAAGAGGCCCATCAAGAACTTCACCCTCGCTGTAGTTCCTAAAGCAATGGGTCGGGTGGGTTCACTATGCCCCTGCACATAGGCAATCTGAAAACTTGGAAGTCATGAGTCATGCCTGATGCACAGTGCCAGGACGTGAGGTGACTGTGACATGTTGTTGTTTCCAGGGCTTTAAGTGGGATGAAAAAACTGGGGGTCTCTCCAAGGGGCGTGTCTGATGTAATTAAGGGCATGGCTTAAAACACCTCAGCTAAAAATATGTGCTGAGCATAATGTGCCGCCCGACTGGTATTTTGCTGTTTCTATCATTGCATCTAGTAACATTAGACCTACAACAAGCCATGACTATTGGCTTTGTCAATGGATGCTAGTTGCATAAAATAAATAAATAAGCAGTAACTATGACTTCGTTTTATATAATAATAAAAATGCTTCAGCTCTGAAATGAGGAGACTGTAAGAACTATAACCTCTTCTTTTTAACTTTGTACACTTGTTTTGTACATTTCTTCCCTCTAACCCTAACAGAATGCCCTGCCCTAGACCGTGGCAGGACAGCGGCGGCTCCCCCGTTATGGCAGACCCACACATTCATAAAATGGTAAAAAATTCCATTTTATTATGTGTGGCAGGATCGCGCTGCTACAGCGTGAGGGCGGGCTGATTTCGTCAGCCCCCTGCCAGTGCACATTCAAGATTGTCCGGCAGTCTACAGCCGACCAATCTGACCTGCGCACTTCAAAGCCTGCAAACCCAGGGCTGAGAAACAGCTGAGGGATTGCAGGCGCCCAGCCTCAAAATGAGCGCTGGGTTAGTCTGCTCCTCAGGATTGGTTGGCTTCACGTGGCACAAGGGAGGAAGTTCTTCCTTTCCGCCCAAGTCTGAGAGCGCCAGAAGAAGAGAGAGTCGCCGACCGGACCCTGTGGCCAGCAACATACTTCTGGTGAGTTTTTCGGGCATCGCGCTCCACCAGAGTCCGTGCTGTAATGCACTGTAAGACAATAAGAAATGTACATTTGTCAGGTTTCAAGCTCTGTGAAATGTGCATAATGGGTGTGCGTGTGAACTTGGACGACCCCAGTCCATCATTCACTGTAAAAAAACATAAACGACATAAAGTGCACTTGTAAAGCGCACATTCATTCCGAAATGTTAGTTGGCACTGTATAACCGATCTGTATTGTTAGACTCCTTACACAAATTAATTATCATAATTTTATCGATCTAGTGAAGATGGAAGGCTGATACAGCAACATGAGATTAGGGCACCTAACACTTTTACACGCGTTCACTGAAAAACGATTGCATCCTGTTATGTTGAATAAACCGAAGTGCACAAACATGCGTAACACTTCAGACACAAAGGAAACACATCCGGGGTGTCTGTGGATTTGTGTGCAAGAGCTAGGAATCCCAAAAGTTACAGTGAAGTGGGGCATGCTTCCTCACCTTTCCTGGAATGAAGAGGGCGGTTCTTGCCTTTTATGCACAGCCAGTTGCGGAGTGTTCGCCGTCTCTGATTTGAGCGAGCAGGCTGGAGAGAAGGGGCAGCCTGCAGCCCTCCAACACTAGCGTGCCTCTTTCTGAACTTGACTCGCCGATAAACAGCCCTTCAGGAGTCTTCGCTGCTCATCTTTTTTTGATTTTAAACAATACTGTATGATAAACCAGCCTTAAAATTATTGAATTTTTATTTGAAACAGATTACACCCTCTGTTAATTTTCAAGATTTGCACATCGTGTTAGCTTTCAACATGTGCCAGAAGAAGAGAGAGACGGCCTCCGGACCCTGTGGCCAGCAACATACTTCTAGTGAGATTTTTGAGCATGGCGCCTCACCAGCTGTTAATGTTGCCAGCCGCTACTGTGCAGGAGGAGGCCTACCACATGCTGAAACAGCTCAAACTTGCTCATTGTCATTCTGTGTAGCTGCTCTTGTGCTCCGAGGATGAGTGCAGGAGGCCCCTTCAGGGAGCTGTGGCCTCTCCAGGGGAACAGCTCTGCTCCCTGCAGGGCCCAGAATTATGGACAAAAGGCGTCCGTAAAAGGGATCCTCACGGACAACGGACGTGAGGTCCAAATTACGGACGGTCCGTGAAATTTACGGACGGTTGGTAACCCTAGCTGCAGAGTGAGTCCTTGCGCACAGTGTGACCTGCGGTGCATGGCACCAGCCAGTGAAGTCCCCGCCGTCCGTCCTTGTCACTGCTGGTACATGTCGCCGGGAGGCTCGGGAGCCCTGATTATGATTGAATGGTATGGGGGGAGTGGATTACAGGGTGCAGATTTCAGTACTTTCTATCTACTCTCCGTGCTCTGGCTGCAGAGTGAGTCCTTGCGCAGTGTGACCTTTGGCGCACGACACCAGCCAGTGAAGTCCCCGCCCTCCCTCCTTGTCACCCCCGGTACATGTCACCGGGAGCCCTAGATGCAGCCAGACGGGCAGTAAAGTTTACTGGCGGCTGGTGCATAGGGGCGAAAGGGGCATTGCCCCACTAGACTGCACAAGAGAGACACCACACGCAATGCAGCAGCCTCAAATTAAGTGCTCACTGCTGCCCCGTGTCGGACTCGAACACAAATCAAATTGCTGCTGTTTTCGTGTGTTTTGTTTTTAACTAGGAAGGGACGAGGACGAGGTCACAGGTCAGAGAGACACCTCCTGCGCATGTGCTGGCCGGGGCGAGGACTATTGCTCGCCCTCGAAGCACATGCGAGAGGAGTGATGTCATCCTGAAGGGAGTGGCCAGAGAAAGCGGAAAATGGCTGGTTTCAAATGGGGCGCCTATGCTGCGCCCCAGGCGATTTCAGCAGCGCGCCACTGAAATGAATGGCAAGGGGCAGGGCAGTGGGTGGCAACAACCTGAGCACTCCCTTGCCAATCGCGCTAGTCCCAGACCTCCTGATTGGACGATGGGAGGTGTGGGAGTGGGCCTCGGATTGCGGAAGAGCCCGTCGACCGCCGCGCAGCTCTGACTCCGGCACTGAATTAATTTACCAAAAACGACAAAAATCTGATGATCGGCACACAGCAGGTGCGCTAAAGTATCGCAGTCACCGAAGAATTCAAAGTTACAACAGCTTACCCGTACCCCATAGAGGTGCTCAGGCGCCTATCTTACAGTTCTGTGGAAAGGTCTGTGGCAGCTGGTGTCCCTAAACTCACATGCTTTTAACATCGGAGGGTCTCGTCTGTTCAAGCAAACCGGGAGCGCACAGCGGCTCATTCAGAGCACTCACCCTGTCCCTACATGACTCGCTGGAATGCAGTCTACTCCTGGGCCGAACCACTTGCACAGGAACTCCGGGGAGCGGCGGACTGCCACTCTCAGTCCCCACGGCGCCTTGAACTGTATCCTGGCTGCGGCCGGCTCCTGTGTGCAGGGAGCGGCTGGCTGGTCCCCTGAGCGCCTGCTGGCGATTAGAGCTCTCTGATTGCTGAAGTGAAAAGAAAGGACTCGTTGCGCACATATACAGACTCTAATTACATTTCTGGAAGCAATTACACAATTTTCAGTTTTTTTACCCACTGCAACATTTTTGGGAGTGGGCATCATGTTACTTTTCAGCATTTGGCACTGGTCGTGCCTGCACTCCATGTGCTGCTGGCTGTGCATTGTTCGGGACGGACACCGGCCGCAATCACAGCACAGCACAGCACTGCAGAAGACTACCGACAGGCTGGGGTGCGAGTTGTACGACAACAGGTAAGTGCAATTTTTCTATTTTGGTGTCCGACAGGTGAAGCCCATCTAATTTGTGTTTCACTCCTTCCTTCAAAACATTTTCAGGGGGAGAACCCTCCCCCCCCCTCCCACCACTGGGCAATCCGGACCTCCACGCCCTACCACCTTCAAATGTCACCAGCCGCCGCTGGTGACTCTGGCAGTAACACCAGCCCTGGTTTGAACCCTCCGCGTTAAGAACGGTCCATCGGCTCCAGTGAGCCCAATGACCACCTGCCCCATCAAGCAGTAAGGAGTTCTGATATGTCACTAGCTCCGCCCCCTGATCATTAGACACTGAGTGCGGATTAGTCACTGCCAAAGACGCGTGAGAGGGAATGACTCAGCAATTCAGTCCTACATTACTCAGCACAGGCATGTTATACACTAAATACACTAGCCACCTGGGAACAGTGGGGGGGGGAGGGGAGCTTGACCTGTTCTTGACCGAGACTGCACTTGCCAGAATGTACTGGGGTAGCCAGTGTGACAGTTGGCATGAGGGGGATATAGATGAGATCAACAACAGATCTTGACACATGCTAACAGCGTCTTTCCTGGCGGCATATGATGCCACCATCAGTGATGTGGTTGGTGGTGTGACGTCTTTAGTGGTGCAGGTAATTTAATGAAGCAGAAAGTGGTGCTGAAATGTCTGTGGGGCGAGGGAGAGGAATCGTGAATGCGATATTTATGCATTTTTATATAGCGCGAAAATTACCCAAAGGTATTAGAGTGTTTTAAAAAAAGAACAGGTTTTATTATAAGACATACAGTTTTACAAGATGCAACATGACGGGATAGAGGTTAGTGTCAATTGTTACAAAGGGACGGACTCACAATTGGTGGTGAATATACATGGTATGGGGGGTAGAAGCAAGATAAGAAGAAGTAGGGCAGGTGTGGTGCTGTAGAGCTCACCCAAATATATCTGGCCGAATCAGCAATCAGGGTGCTTTAGTGTTTACTGCATTCACTAACCTTGCTTCAATGCCTCGTCACTGGTATTAAGCGCTATACAAATACAATTACAGTACAGCACACCCCACAGCCAGACTTCCACGCTCACCTGAAGAGCCTTTGCACGCAGGGGGGACAGTACCGGTGCCCGCACTCGGTCTGCTTGGGCTGGATGAGCAGGAACCCGCAGGAAGAGCACAGGAGCCCAGAGCTGGGGGCCAGGTGCAGGGGCCGCAGGGGGGACACTAGTGCTACCATCCCAGGCCCTGGTCGCACACCTGCTTCCTCGCTCCTTCTAAGCAGTGGGGACGATCACACCGAAGGAGACAAACGGGGCTACCACCAGGCGATCGCTGTTTGACGATGTTCCTGTTCGATGTAAACGCGTCGATAGGTGACAATCCCAAATGTACTCACTAGTTTGTTTCCAAAATAGATATAAATACAAAAAATAATCCGTGAAGAAACTGGCAGACGAAAAGAATAAGTACAAATACGCGTGGTCCTTTTCAGTGTGAAACTGTTTGTGCCTGGCGGCTGTAGTGAAGTGGTGGTGAGCCCCGCCATGCCTTAAATACAGCGTGAAGCATTTCGTAAGCGGGGAAGTTTAAAACAGGTCACTGTGCCGCGTGCGCACATGCGAGCCTTTGTTTACAGGACAACGGAAGTGCCTCGCGTTACCAAAGAGGTGACCAGATCTCTGCCAAACCTCAAAGTCCCCAGGCCAAACTTTTAACGAGGCAGGGAAAGGTGGAGGGAGAGAAAAAACACAAGCGCGGCCGAGACGCAAACAGCAGCGTGTTTATTTTTGCATCGCGCTTTAAAGTGAAAGCGCGATGCAAAAAAATGAACACGCTGCTGCCTCTGCCGAGATCCCCCTGTCCTCCCCGTGACCCCATGCGCCTCTGAGCTCCGTGCCTGCTTCACAGCTGTCATGAAGACTTTTCTTATCTGCTTGTTTAAATAAACAAGCAGATAAGAAAAGTCTTCACGACGGACGTGAAGCAGACGAGACAGTCCACCAAAAAGCCAAAGGGAGGGAACAAAAACCCTCCTTTCCAATGGGAAGCCAGCGTTTACCATAAACGCTGACGCTACCCAATGGAAATGAGGGGCGGGGCTCGAGTCCCCTTCTCAAAACTGACTTTTGACTATAGCTCTCGCAGGCGAGGGGCGCATGCGCGCTCCAACGCCAGGCGAGACCTAAAAAGCCACCGCAATTGCTGCATGATGCTGTTTGGGACATGGGAGGTGAGCCAAAGTGATTACTGCTCGATGCTGTTTGGGAGGCGGGAGGGGTGTTCTCAACATGCAAGCATTACGGGCGCTGTAATGGGGCGCTTATAAAAAAAGAAAATAGTCCTAAACAAAAAGAAAAACACCTACAGTGTAAGGAAACTGTAGTTGGCCAGTGCTCCTCGCATAAAAGCGGAAGTGATGTATCCGGAGCACCGGCCAATAATGAGCCAGGAGACAAAAGCACTAGAGTTTATACCCAATGGTAAGCAGCAGCTGTAATTACACTAAGTATAGTGATTACAGCAGGTCTTGCAAACAGCGCATGTACGCTGATGCTCAACCTAAAAAGGGAGATACATTTTATCGTCTCTGCCTTTTATCGCCTCTGCCTGCAGAACCGAGCGCATTGAGGAGAGAAGAGAAATGAGGCGACTCTCTCTGCTGCCACACTGGGGGCCTGAGCACTAACAGGAATCTCTCTCGTTCGGAGGAACCGCGGGAAGTGGGGGAGGGGCGAATCACGTCCAACAGCCAACTAACTGCAAAAAATCAAGCGCACCGGAGGCGTCTGCCTGAAAGTCGAGAGAGGATGCGTCTTGCAGCTACATAGCTCAAGGTTGAAGGACAGAGAGATAAGCCTCTTGGCTTTTGTTGGTCTCTCACCTCACTATAATTAAGCAGCAAGTTGCAACACGCTAACCCTCTGTTCTAAGAGGCCCCCAAGGCTTTTTTTTTCTCTCTCTCTTGCAATAAGGCCATTTAGAAGAGGGGAGAAAGAGAAGAAAAAGGGGTTGAGGGACGAGGGGAAAAAGAGGAGAAGAGTGAAGGGGAGGGTAAATGGAACAAAGAAGTAAGAGGAACAAAAGAAGCAAAGTAATTAAGGAGAAGGTGCTTCGACCTGTAGGGGGTCAGTGGGGCCAGCAGACCCTAGGCCCTCTGGGAAAAGCGAAGTTAAGAAAACTCGCCAGAATCAGGGTTTAAATATCAAGGCGGTTGGGACTCTAAGCAGCCGGAGGCAGAGCTCTAGGTTTCGTCCAGGCAGAGGGGGGAGTGGAGGTGCAGCAGAAGCGGTCAGCGTAGTTCTGATGTGGCTTGCTACATGTCTATTTCTCGCTCCTGCATTTCTCCTTATATCTGAAAGAAACACATAGTGATAGATTCCTTACCTTAGAATATCCCCAGGCGTCAGACTGGATCCTGAAAGTTTTCGTCAGCAGTTCCCCTGCGCGTCGGTAGGTGCCATCGTGCAGCTCCACGTCCGTCGTTGGCGTCGTGGTAGCCGAGATGACGTCGCGGGCGCTACTTAGACGCCGCCCACGCACGATGACGTCAGTTCTTTCTTTTTCCGCGCCAGCAAGCGCAGATCCGGGAAGAGCAGGAACCCCCAGTCAATTTTTGACTGACTTTTTGAGGCTTTTTGTCTCTATTTTTCTTCGAGTCATCGACTCCTGGTGCAGTAGGATGCCCGGATTCAAGTCCTGCGGGGATTGTCACCGCATGATGTCGGTGACGGACCCGCACCATGTGTGTCTTTTCTGCCTGGGGCACGACCACGACCCCAAGCCGTGCCCCGACTGCCGGGCCATGGCGCCGAAGACTTTGCGGGAGCGGTCCCGAAAGTTGCTGGAAGCCCGGCAGTCGGCTCCACGCCGTTCGAAGTCCCGGTCCAGAGGGAGGTCGAGGGACCGTGCGCGGAGTCATCATCATCAGTCTTCGGGATCCAAGTCTTCGCACTCGGGGTCAGGTAAGACGAAGCACAAGAAGTCGAAGAAACGCCATCGTTCTTCGACTTCCCCTCGCCGGTCGCGCGACGCGGCTGAGGGTGTGGGTGGTGCCACCCCCACGGCTCCGGCAGAGCCTATGCAGTCGCCGCCCGACTACCCGCCCTTCCCGGGGTCGTTGGCGACTCCGGCCCAAATACAGGAGTTCCTGTCGGCCATGGCTCGCCTCTTTGGGCCGTCGGGTCCCGCCGATGTGCCTTCGGGCCCCGCGGTCCCTCATGGGTGTCCTCGCGTTTCCTCGCTGGCGGCTCCGGCCCCGGCGTCGCTGTAGGCTCCGGCCCCAGTGGCGCAGGACACCCTTGGATCCAGTCCTGGATCCCGGTCGACGCCGGTTGACCTTGTTACGCCTCCACCGACGTCGACTCCACCGGCACCAGTTCTGACGCCGCCCGCTCCTCGGGACGACGTCGACCTCCTTTTCAGCCCCGAAGTGGACGCGGCGTCGAGCCGGCGTCGATCGATGCCGTTCTCAACGTTGCTTGGGGATTTCTATCCCCATTTCCCTGCTCCTTATTTTAGACCTGTTGAACAGCCTGAGGAGCAAGGGGAGGACTGGGAGGGGTCTGAGGACCCTCTTGCTGCTGCCTGCGAGTCTGAACAGGACTGGGCTGAGGAATTGGGGGACGCCAGTGGTCTGGATACCTCACCAGACCTTGGCATGCTATCTCCTCCTACCGTGGCTACGGAGGAGGGTGCTAGTTATGCTGTGGTGTTGCGTAGGGCGGCCGAGGCCCTACACCTTGAGCTCCCTACTGTGGCCGTCAGGACTAACCTCCTGACAGAGGTGCTTCAGCCAGCAGCTACTTCTGCAGAGCCGCTGCTTCCTTTCAATGAAGCCCTTTCTCACGTTCTTTTGGGCACTTGGTCCAGGCCCACCACAGGGGCTCCTGTGGATAGGAACGAGGCCTGACGCCATCGCCCGGCTCCGGGTGACCCCATTTTCCTCTCCCAACACCCCACCCCCGAGAGCTTGGTCGTCCAAGCCTCTGCTTCCCCAGCCGCCTTCCTTTCCGCACCACCGGATAGGGAATCCAAGAAGCTGGATCAGTTTGGGAAGAAGATTTTTTCTTCCACCAGCTCTGCGCTGCGGTCCGTGAACACCGCATGCCTCTTGGGCTGTTATTCCCACTCTCTGTGGGATACGGTGGCGAACGTGCTGCCCCAGTGTCCGGAGGAGACCCGGCCTGCTCTCTCCCAGGCTGTTGCAGAGGGGAGAGACGCAGCAAAGTTCATGATTCGTTGTGGCCTAGACACCGCCGACTCACTGGGCAGATCGATTGCAACGACGGTGGCGGTTCGTCGTCACGCCTGGTTGAGGACCACTGGATTTTCGGGGGATGTCCAAAACGCCCTTATGGACATGCCCTTTGATGGCTGTCGCCTTTTCGGCGACAAAGCGGACATCGCGTTGGAGAGGTTTAAGGACTCACGGGCTACGGCCAAGTCCTTGGGACTCTCGGCAGTCCGCCCTCCTCCGCCTTCCGCTTTTCCCTCCTTTCGTGGCACAGGAAGGGGCGCCCCGCAGCGTTCGCAACAGAGCCACAGCAGCAATCATCCCAGCGCGGCCGCGGGTTCCGCCGTGGCGGACCAAGGGGCCAGCGGGTGGGTCAGTCCACCACCACCCCAGCCACCACTGCCTCCAAACCTTCCTAGTCCGAACTTTCAGGCCCATCAAACGCCAGTGGGCGGCAGGCTTCACCATCACCTCCCCCACTGGCACACCATCACTTCAGACAGGTGGGTTTTAGAGATAGTCCGGAGGGGCTACTCCCTCCCCTTCGAGACTACCCCTCCAGCCATGCCACCTCAGTACCACCGCATGTCGGGGGATCACTTGGTGCTTCTTCAGCAGGAAGTTGCGGCCCTCTCTGCCAAGGGGGCCATCGAGAGCGTTCCGACGCCAGAAGTAGGTCGTGGTTGCTATTCCCACTACTTTGTGGTGCCCAAGAAGGACAAAGGCCTGCGTCCTATCTTAGACCTCCGGAACATCAATTGCTTCCTCCGCAAAGAGAAGTTCAAGATGCTCACTCTAGCTCAGGTCTTGTCTGCTCTCGACCCACAAGACTGGATGGAGGCGCTGGACTTGCAGGACGCCTATTTCCACATCCCCGTCCTGCGAGCCCACCGGCGTTACCTACGGTTCACGGTAGGCCACGAGCACTTTCAGTTCACCGTGCTCCCCTTTGGCCTTACCAGCGCACCTCGGGTGTTCACCAAGGTGATGGCGGTGGTCGCCGCTCATCTGCGCAGATCAGGGGTTTGTCTTCCCCTATCTCGACGACTGGTTGTTGAAGGCGGGCTCGCCCCAGGCAGTTGTCTCCCACCTCCAGACTACGGCCGACCTCCTGCACTTGCTGGGGTTCTCCATCAACGTGCCGAAGTCGCACCTGATCCCCTCTCAGAAGCTCCTCTTTATCGGAGCGGTTCTGGACACGGCGCAGTTTCGGGTCTATACCCGAGCAGCGAGTCCGGGATATTCGGGCTCTGATTCCCATCTTTCAGCCCTTGTCCCGGGTTTCGGTCAGAGTGACTCTGAGGCTGCTGGGCCTCATGGCCTCCTGCATCCTGCTGGTCAATCATGCCAGATGGCATATGCGGGCTCTGCAGTGGGACCTGAAGTTCCAGTGGGTGCAGCATCAGGGGAACCTGTCCAATTATGTCCAGATCTCGGAGGGCACTGCACGACAGTTGCAGTGGTGGCTCACGAACCGGCATTGGGTCGACGGCAGATCCCTCTCCCTTCCCCAACCGGAGTTTACAGTGGTGACGGATGCGTCCCTCCTGAGATGGGGCGGCCACATGGGAGAGGCGGAGATCAGAGGCCTCTGGTCTCCGGCGGAGTCCCGGCTCCACATCAACCTTCTGGAGCTGCGGGCGATCCGGCTTGCACTGAAGGCATTCCTTCCCTCTGTCAAGGGGAGAGTAGTGCAGGTGTTCACAGACAACACCACCGCCATGTGGTACTGCAACAAACAAGGCGGGCAGGGTCGTGGACCCTCTGTCAGGAGGCTCTGCGTCTCTGGACATGGCTGGAACATCAGGGCATGTCCCTGGTGGTTGAACACCTGGCAGGTTCTCTGAATGCCAGGGCGGCCGAACTCAGCCGCAGGTGCATGCTCAATCACGAATGGCGTCTTCACTCGGAGGTGGTGCAAGGTCTCTTTCAGCAGTGGGGAGAGCCTTGGTTAGATCTATTCGCCACCGAAGAGAACGCGCAATGTCATCAGTTCTGCACGTTGGAATTTCCAAGGCGGCACTCGCTCGGCGACGCTTTTCGTCGCGAGTGGAGTTGCGGTCTGTTGTACGCCTTTCCGCCTATACCACTTCTGCCCAGAGTGCTGAAGAAGATCAGGCGCGACCAGGCCCTGGTCATTCTTGTGGCTCCGGACTGGGCTCGAAGAGTATGGTATCCCGAGCTACTCAGTATGAGCATCGATCCTCCGATCAGACTGCCTCTTCGGGAGGATCTTCTGTCGCAGCAGCAGGCGACGGTCCTCCACCCGAACCTGTCCAGCCTCCACCTCTTTGCGTGGAAATTGAGCGGCGGCAGTTCATTCCTTTCGACTTGCCTCCTGAAGTTTGTGACGTTATTCTGGCAGCCAGGCGTCCCTCTACTAAAGTGGTATACGCCTGCAGGTGGAACAAGTTTGTGGCATGGTGCACAGCAAAAGCTGTGGATCCCCTTTCTGCCCCTCTTTCTGAGGTCCTACTGTTCCTTCTCTCTTTGGCCCGGCAGGGCTCTGCTCTGGGCACTATCAAGGGCTACCTTTCTGCAATTTCTGCCTTTCTCAGGCTACCTGATCAGCCCTCTCTTTTCAAGTCCCCTGTTGTAAATAGATTTCTCAAAGGCATTACACACCTTTTTCCTCCTATTCCTTTCGTGATGCCTCAGTGGGACTTGAATCTGGTTCTTACATACTTGATGTGCGCTCCCTTTGAGCCCCTTCACAACTGTCCTCTTCGTCTTTTAACATTAAAGACTGCTTTCCTGGTGGCCATCACCTCCACTAGGCGGGTGAGTGAGCTCCAGGCTCTTTCTTGTAAGCCTCCTTTCCTTTCAGTCCATCCGGACAAGGTTGTGCTCAGGCCCCGTCCTTCCTTTTTGCCAAAAGTGGTTACAACCTTTCATATTGGGCAGACTATTACCTTGCCCACCTTCTTTCCGCCTCTGCATCCTTCCAGAGAGGAAGAGAGGCTCCACCGTCTGGACCCAAAACGTGCGCTCTCATTTTATCTCAACCGCACACAGCAGTTCCGGGTGAATGACCAGCTCTTTGTTGGCTACGTTGGCACCAAGAAAGGTCGGGCGGTACACAAGAGAACTATCTCCCGCTGGGTTGTCTTGTGCATCAAAGCCTGTTACTCTTTGGCTAAAAAAGAACCTCCGGTGGGGCTGCGTGCTCACTCCACCAGAGCTACTGCAGCCACTACTGCATTGGGACGCGGCGTCCCCCTGCAAGACATCTGCCAGGCAGCCACGTGGGCCTCGCTGCACACGTTTACCAAGCATTATTGCCTGGACAGCCAAGTCCGGAGAGATGGCATCTTCGGCCGTTCTGTTCTCCGCGATTTTCTGGTGTGATCTTAGTTCGCAGACCCACCACCGGGGTTGGTATTTCTGGGGTATCTATTCTAAGGTAAGGAATCTATCACTATGTGTTTCTTTCAGATGAACAAGTTACTTACCTTCGGTAACGATATATCTGTAAGAAACATTAGTAGTGATAGATTCCTTACCGCCCCACTCATCCTCCCTGTTCTGCGAACTGATTTCTAGGGTTAAGGTCATCCCTTTCAGGGCCCTAGTTTCAATGCACCAGTGGTCAGTATCTTGCATGGCTCTGCGTTCCTGGCGCGGAAAGTCGTGTACAGAACTGACGTCAGCGCGCATGGGCGGCGTCTAAGTAGCGCCCGCGACGTCATCTCGGCGACAACGACGCCAACGACGGACGCGGAGCCGCACGACGCCACCTACCGATGCGCAGGGGTACTGCTGACGAAAACTTTCCGGATCCAGTCTGACGCCTGGGGATATTCTAAGGTAAGGAATCTATCACTACTAATGTTTCTTACAGATATATCGTTACCGAAGGTAAGTAACTTGTTCTTTAACACCCTACTGGCAAGAATCTCCACCTCTGCAGCGTGCCCCCCCCCAAGAGAACTGGAAACCAGGAATCGGCTCTCCCCTCCTCAACCCACTGACAGTGATCTACCAGAGATCTAGCGCAGATCTACATAGGAGAGCTTATCATCAGCTTCTTGGCCCTACAAATGAAATGCCTATCCAGGGATTCTTCAATGAAAACGCATGCGCATACTAAGAATCTCAAAGGGGACAAGGGGCAGAAACAACAAATAAGGGACCAGAGTAGCTAATCTTGAAGGAAGGGAACCCTATGCGATACATCCCTCGACAGATCTATGCATATGCATAAAACAGGGGACACAATTGTCTCTGCCTCCAGTTCCGATACCTCCCCCTACATCGTCACCACATCGGCCAGAGGGCCAGGTACTTCGGAAGCTCGGTGGGAGACGGATAAATTGTCATATCCCCTCTTCGCGTTGGGAGAAGTAAAAGGTGTAAAAGGAGGAGCGAAAGACAGCAACGAGTCCCCTGCTCCAATGAAAATGCAGGCAGTGCAATCTAACAATGATACGGGGCAGGAGAGACAGCAGAGAAAGTAAATAATG
This sequence comes from Calotriton arnoldi, assembly GCA_963921515.1. Taxonomy (NCBI): domain Eukaryota; kingdom Metazoa; phylum Chordata; class Amphibia; order Caudata; family Salamandridae; genus Calotriton; species Calotriton arnoldi. The sequence continues at coordinate 63,554 of CAWUFW010008470.1, read as the reverse complement.
AACTGGCATCAGGCATGCAGGTTAACATACTCACGCTTCCCCAAGCATCGGTTCTAAGCTCAGGCCAATCAGTATTGTAGGAGAGTAGGATCTGCCTCTTATGTTGCCCCCACTTTTTTTCTGATGTTTACACTGGTTTCTGGCTATAGTCAGGCTGGGTCCCTGCCAATCAGGGCCCCAGCCTCTCTGTTCTCTCTAAACGATTTGGAGTGCACTCTAGGTGCACTAGTGATTGGATACTGTGGTACCTTATGAGTCCCTAGTATATGGTACCTTAGGTGCCAAGGGCATAGGTACTTCACAGGCCTACCAGGGGCTGCAGCATGTATTATGCCACCCCTGGGAAGCAGACTAAATCTGACACCACAGGCCTGCTACTGCAGCCTGGGTGAGGTGGTGCTAGCACTCCTCACTGAGATCTAGGTTCCCTATATCTCTCCTGCACACACATTTAAACCTATCAGTCACCCCTAAGGCAGGCCCTATCAATCCTGAGGGCAGGGTGCGTGGCCTCTATGTGAGGGGGTGCCTCTGCCTGAGCAGGGCCCCTCTGCAGCTCTCAGAGTCCCTTCTCTGGGGCTGTTTGTGGATGCGGTTAAACCATATACTTTTAAGTGCATTATATCCTCGCGGTAAAATGCTAACTTTGGAATGGCTGCATCAAAACATGTCGTGTTTGGTGTCAAACATCTTGGAATACTACCCCCCCGCCAGTCCTGGCGGCGGGGGTAGCATTCCACCCTTCTAGAGGGATAGACATGTACCTACTGTGTAAACGCGGTATACTCCTGAAGAGCCCTGGCATCACAAAATGGATGCCACCAGTCACAGACACTGGGCTGCCCTCCTGCTGATGACCGAAACTCGCAGTGGAGGAAGCCCAACAATAGGCATCCTGTCACAGGGAGGTGTAACCACCTCCCAGACAGGGTTTAGTGTATTGGGGCTGGGTGGGTGCACTCTTAGAGTGCTTTGAAGTCCTGCACTGTGGGAGCAGTAGGCTCCTCTGTGCATATGCCAGCTCAAACCGGCTCCAGGGCTACCTGCCCCTGCTCTGGCGCGAAGCTGGACAAAGGGAAGTGGGTGTAGCCACCCACTCCCCTGACCCTCCCATAGGTGGGGTCATAGAGCTAGTCCCTCCCTTCTTTTCAGTATAAGATAGGGAACCCTTGAACTTGCAAACTAGATACCCCTGGACGACGCTCTACAGAAGAATCCTGGACCTTCGACGTTCCACTACCTTTGGAAGACTGAAGAATCTCCCTTGGAGTCAAGGAGTGACTCCCCTGCTTGGCAGGCACCAAAAACTATAACGACGGTCGCAAACTACGCCGCTCCCGCCGGAGCCCGAAGTCCCTGCAGCCCAGGAAGAGGATTTCCTGACTTCTCCAAGGCCATCGTGAGTCCCCAGCGAAGCTGAGGCAAGTGGACCCCACGAGCGACGAGGAACCGCAGCCCCTGGGTACCGTGCACTATTGTCGAGTGCAACCCCTTCACAACATTCCACGAACTTGTGCTTTGGACCACGTGTGGTCCCAGCCTCTAGCAGAGATCCCTCCCGAATTCAGAGGCCTACCCCGTCCCGAGTGACCGTGGGCCCCTGTTGAGTGGATCCTCCCGAGGCGTCTTCACGATCCGGTGCCAGCCGGCTTGTGGGTCCCCAGAAGACTTTCCAACAACACCAAAGGGCTCCCCTGGTTGCTCCAGGCCTGCCCTGACCTACCCTTGCTGGGTAAGTCCCCCAGACCTTGCTGGTCTGCACCTTTGACTTTTCCTCATCACCACGAGACTTGCTGCTACCAAGGCTTGTTGGCTCCAATCGAGTCGCCGACACCTCAGTAAGCTGCAGACGTCGTGGGACACACCGAATCCAGCTCCTGGTCATCATCGACGCTGCCTGGACCACGTGGTTGAAGAGTCAAGACACCAGTGGACGACCCGAAGCTGTCGGCGACGATGGGCATTCATCTTCCTTGCCCAGAGTCACTGCCCAGTGACTGTGAACACTGTCCCCTCTGCTTTCAGGTCTTCCTCCTTCCGAATCCAGGCTTGGATTCCAGCGGACACTTCTTCTGTCGTCGCAAGCAGCACGTCTTCACTGGCTCCCATTGAGAACGACGCCGCGACCCGACACCAAAGGACACCTATGCACCCGGCTCCTCTGGGTGAGGTAACTTCAGCACTACGGTGCTCCTGTGGGTGTGGGCCCTAGAACTACTTACCCTGTAAGTGGCTTGCTTGTAGCTACCCTAGAAGTGCCCTAAATCTCCTATTTTCCCCGTGCGATTATCGCACTGGCTCGTACAGGGCTCGCGTCTGTGTTAGACACATCGTGTCCAACTCCCTTGTAACTCTATCAGTAACCGCGTCCTTCGACTCGTACTGACCGATCGGTGTGTTCGCCTCGAACACGCCAGGGACCTGAAACATTGATAACTCAATCGCGTTCTCTCGCATAGACTCGTACAGGACTCGCACCAGTGTCTGAACACCGCGTCCGTCCCCTGTGGGTCTCCTACAACTACCTGGGGTGGTTCTCTGGGGTCCCTCGATGCTAACTGCTCTAGACCACGGTCTAGCCAAGATCAGATTGTGATATTAACTTGTGCTAACTTATTTTGATAAAACATTGACTTGTACATATGTTCCTGGCTTCTAATCTCATAAAGAGATTAGCAGAGAGTTGTCTATTAATAAATACATATATATTTGATATACATACCTGTGTGGTGTCTTTTCATTTGGTGATTCAAGAGATTGTGTGGTAAAACAAGCTGCTTTACATTCCTCCAAGACTTAGCCTGAAGGCTGCTCTCCACAGCTACCACTAGGATAGCTTTCTATAAAGGTTGTCTTAAACCTACCTACCATAAGAGTCGAATTGGGCTGGTGCAAGGTGTCCACTTTAATTAGTGAACAGCATATACCAGGCCAACTTCTCACATTGGTGGCAGCGTGTGGGATTCCAGCTTGCTATTGTTTTACCAGAAAATCTCTATTTGAATTACTAACTGAAAACCACTATAGGTACTAAAGGTACATATAAAGTCAAGCTTAGTATCAATAAGTTCTACTGAACTTAGAGCTGTGTGCCAAGGGATAGCACACCCTTTCTACAGCTCAAGCTAGGATCAGTAGGCCACAAACTAGTGTAGGTAGTACAACACTGCACAACACTAGAATGTCCTTAAAGGGTGGAACCAGTGGATCCACTCAGCCTCAGTATAATGACATGGCTTTCTCTGACTTGAGAGCCATGTGTGTTGAAAGACACCTGAAGCTAGGACAGAGTCCCTCCACACTACACCTGATAGATCTGCTGACAGCAGATGATCTTAGAATGGCTCTAGGAGCTAATGGATCTGAATCAGTGGGTGGGTCAATTACAGTATCTGGGTCAGATGATGAAAATCAGAATGACCAAGACTCTGTGGTTGAAGGGCCAGGTCCCAAGGGGCCTGAAAAAGACAGAGGAATTCTCCCTAAGAGAACTGACATAGTGGAGGACAGGCCTAGGTCCCTTTCTAGGGAATCTGAGCACTCCTATCACTCTGGCAGAGAATCTGTCTACCAGAGGAACTCCTACTACCCAAGAAGAGAGACCTCCTCTGACAGAATGTACAAACTGCTGCAGTATGAGGAAGCAAGATTTGCCCTCAAAACCAAGCAGTTGGCATTAGATAAGGAAGCCCTGGAGCTCCAGAGAGCTTCTAGAAAAGAGGGGTTAGAACCCCCTGGTGGCAGCAACAGTGTCCCTAGAGGCAGAGAATATATTCCAGACCATAGGAACCTGAGCAAGGTTGTTCCTCCCTACCAGAGTGGGGATGATATCCATAAGTGGATAACTGCTATGGAAAGGGCCTGTAGAGTACAACAGGTCCCCCAAAAGCAGTGGGCAGCAATCTCGTGGCTCTCCTTTTCAGATAAAGGTAGAGACAAGCTCCTCACTGTTAGAGAAGAGGATGCTGATGACTATGAAGTCCTGAAGAGTGCACTGATAGATGGGTTTGGCTTAACCACTGAGCAGTACAGGTTGAAGTTCCGAGACACCCAGAAGGCACTGACTCAGGACTGGACTGACTTTGTTGATTGTGCAACCAAGGCTCTGGAGGGTTGGCTGGTTGGCAGTAGGGTTACTGATTTCAAGGGATTGTATAATCTAATGATGAGAGAACAGATCCTTAATAATTGCCAGAACCAGTTGTTGCATCAATACCTGGTGGACTCAGATCTGACCTCTCCCCAAGAATTGGGAAAGAAGGCAGACAAGTGGGTCAGAACCAGGGTGAGGCAGAAAACCCAGAACCAAGGGGGTGACACCAAGAAGCAGGATTCTAAGGGCTCTGAGAAAGGTGGGGATAAGTCAAAAGACCAGAAGTCTTCACAAGGGCCCCAAAAATCTGCATCTGGTAGAGAGTCACAATCCAACAAGGGAAAAGACCAAAAGAAGCCCTGGTGCAAATTCTGTAAACAGAAAGGGCACTGGACTTCTGATTGTAACAAGTCCAAAGACCAAACCACCACCACTCCCGCCCCTAAGGCAACTGTTCCCCCTAGTTCAGCTACTGGTGGAGGTGGTACTCAGAATAAGGGTGTAGTAGGGTTGACCCTGGGTTCTGAAGTGGACTCTGGCCTAGTCAGAGTACCCACTCAGGCAATGCTGATTTGTGATGGAGACATGGACATGTCCTTCCTAGTAAGCCCCAGTAATCTGGGCAAATACAAACAGCAGCCTGTAATAAATGGCAAACAGGCTTTGGCATTTAGGGACACAGGTGCTAGTGTCACCATGGTGGCAGAGGATCTTGTGGACCCTGGACAGATCATCCTGGGCGAAATGTACCAGGTGACCAATGCAAGCAATGACAGGACCAACCATAGTCTGGCAGTTGTGAATTTCTCCTGGGAAGGGGTAACTGGCCTCAAGAAGGTTGTAGGCAGTGCAGACCTCCCTGTAGAATGTCTATTGGGCAATGATCTAGAGACTTCAGCCTGGTCTGAAGTAGAGTTATGGACTCATGCTGAGATGTTGGGCATCCCTGCAGAGGTATTTGCTGTGACCAGGTCACAAGCAAGAATGCATAACACTGAACCAGCTCTGGATCCTGGAACAATGGACCAGATGCTTCCCAAGAGGAGGAGCAGTAGGGTAAAGGCAGTGCCTTCCCCTCTGCCTCAGATCACAGATTCACCTCTTGAGGGAGGTGAAGCGGACCCTGAAGAAGGAACTGCCCCAGAGGGACTTGAGCCTGATCAGGTTGAGTTCTTGGGGGCAGGGGGCCCTTCTAGGGAGGATCTGAGTAAGGAGCAACAGTGCTGCCCCTCTCTTGAACCCCTCAGACAGCAGGCTGCTGCTGAGGCTGCTGGGAGTGCTAGTGGGTCCCATAAAGTTTATTGGGATGAGGGACTCCTATATTCTGAGGGTAGAGACCCAGCCCCTGGAGCCACCAGGAGGTTGGTAATACCTCAGAAGTTTAGGGGTTCCTCTTGACCCTAGCACATGACATCCCATTAGCAGGTCACTTGGGCCAAAACAAGACCTGGGACAGGCTTGTTCCACATTTTCATTGGCCACATATGTCAGAGGACACAAAGGAGTTTTGTCGCTCCTGTGTCACATGCCAAGCCAGTGGCAAGGCAGGTGGCACCACAAAGGCCCCCTGATACCACTACCTGTGGTGGGGGTACCCTTTGAAAGGGTAGGGATTGACATTGTTGGTCCCCTTGACCCTCAAACTACATCTGGGCACAGATTTATCCTGGTGGTAGTGGATCATGCCACCAGGTACCCAGAGGCAATTCCCCTGAGGACCACCACAGCCCCTGTGGTGGCAAGAGCCCTAATTGGAGTCTTCTCCAGAGTGGGTTTCCCAAAGGAGGTCATCTCTGACAGAGGTACTAACTTCATGTCAGGATATTTGAAAGCAATGTGGAAGGAGTGTGGTGTGACTTATAAGTTCACTACCCCCTATCACCCACAATGCAATGGTTTGGTTGAACGCTTCAACAAAACCCTTAAGGGAATGATTAAAGGACTCCCAGAGAAGCTTAGGCGGAAATGGGACCTTCTTCTTCCCTGCCTGTTGTTTGCCTACAGAGAGGTCCCACAGAAGGGGGTTGGTTACAGCCCATTTGAGCTTTATCCTGTAAGAGGTCCATTGTGTTTGGTCAAAGAGGGCTGGGAGTTACCTCTCAAGCCCCCCAAACAGGATGTGATGGACTATGTACTTGGTCTCCGCTCCCGGATGGCGGAATACATGAAAAAGGCAACCAAAAACCTTGAGGCCAGCCAAGAATTACAAAAAGCTTGGCATGACCAAAAGGCTGTGCTGACTGTGTACCAGCCAGGACAGAAAGTGTGGGTGTTGGAGCCTGTGGCCCCAGCAGCCCTCCAAGACAAGTGGAGTGGCCCCCATACAATAGTTGAACAAAAGGGAGAAGTCACCTATCTGGTGAATCTTGGAACTCCCAGGAGCCCCCTCAGGGTGCTCCATGTCAACAGATTAAAGCCATATGTTGACAGGGCTAACATGGGCTTGCTCATGGCAACTGATGAGGACCAGGAGGAGTAGAGTGACCCTCTCCCTGACCTTCTCTCACAGAACCCTGATGATGGGTCAGTAGATGGTGTTGCTTTGGCAAGCAGCCTCACTGACCATCAGCAAACTGAGTGCAGACAAGTTCTGCAACAGTTTAGACATATGTTTAGCCTGACCCCCAGTCAGACCACCTGGTGCACCCATGAGGTGGACACTGGAGACAGTCTGCCTGTCAAGAGTAAAATCTACAGGCAACCTGACCATGTCAGGGACTGTATCAGGACTGAAGTCCAGAAAATGTTAGAGCTAGGTGTAATTGAGCCTTCAGATAGCCCTTGGGCTAGCCCAGTAGTCCTGGTACCCAAGCCTCATACCCAGGGTGGTAAGAAAGAAATGAAGGTTTTGTGTAGACTACAGAGGCCTCAATGCAGTCACTAGGACTGATGCCTATCCCATACCAAGGGCAGATGAACTGATTGATACTTTGGCCTCAGCCAAGTATCTAAGTACATTTGACCTAACAGCTGGCTACTGGCAGATCAGGTTAGCTGATGATGCAAAAGCCAAAACAGCATTTTCGACCCCTGGTGGGCACTACCACTTTGGGGTGATGCCCTTTGGATTGAAAAATGCACCTGCCACTTTTCAGAGGTTGGTGAATAAAGTTCTGGCAGGGATGGAAACTTATTGCTCAGCTTAACTAGATGATATTGCTGTCTTTAGTTCCTCCTGGCAGGATCACCTGGTCCACCTCAGAAATGTTTTGGAGGCCCTGCAGAAAGCAGGCCTCACTATCAAGGCCACCAAGTGCCAGATAGGGCAGAGTCAGGTTGTGTACCTGGGCCACCTTGTAGGTGGAGGCCAGGTTCAGCCTTTACTGAGCAAAATCCAAACCATAATGGAATGGGTTGCTCCAACCACCCAGACACAGGTGAGAGCCTTCTTAGGCCTGACTGGGTACTATAGGAGGTTTGTCGAGGGATATGGATCTATAGTGACCCCCTTGAATGATCTGACCTCAAAGAAAATGCCAAAAAAGGTTCAGTGGACAGCTAGCTGTCAGAAGGCATTTGAAGACCTAAAGCAGGCCATGTGCACTGCCCCATCTTACAGAGTCCAGACTACACCAAAAAGTTCATTGTCCAAACAGATGCTTCTGAGCTGGGTGTGGGAGCTGTACTGTCTCAACTGAATGATGAAGGTCAAGATCAGCCAGTAGCTTTCATTAGCAGAAGGCTGACCCCTAGAGAGAAACGTTGGTCAGCTATAGAGAGGAGGCCTTTGCTGTGGTGTGGGCCCTGAAGAAGCTGAGGCCATACTTGTTTGGCACTCACTTCATAGTGCAGACCGACCACAAGCCCCTCCTATGGCTTAAACAAATGAAAGGAGAAAACCCAAAACTTTTGAAGTGGTCCATTTCCCTACAGGGGATGGACTATACAGTGGAACATAGACCTGGGACCCAACATGCCAATGCAGATGGACTCTCAAGGTATTTCCACTTTGAACACGAAGACTCAACTGGTCAAGGTTAGTTTAGTGTCCCTGCGTTTGGGGGGGTGTTGTGTAGGAGAGTAGGATCTGCCTCTTATGTTGCCCCCACTTTTTTTCTGATGTTTACACTGGTTTCTGGCTATAGTCAGGCTGGGTCACTGCCAATCAGGGCCCCAGCCTCTCTGTTCTCTCTAAACGATTTGGAGTGCACTCTAGGTGCACTAGTGATTGGATACTGTGGTACCTTATGAGTCCCTAGTATATGGTACCTTAGGTGCCAAGGGCATAGGTACTTCACAGGCCTACCAGGGGCTGCAGCATGTATTATGCCACCCCTGGGAAGCAGACTAAATCTGACACCACAGGCCTGCTACTGCAGCCTGGGTGAGGTAGTGCTAGCACTCCTCACTGAGATCTAGGTTCCCTATATCTCTCCTGCACACACATTTAAACCTATCAGTCACCCCTAAGGCAGGCCCTATCAATCCTGAGGGCAGGGTGCGTGGCTTCTATGTGAGGGGTGCCTCTGCCTGAGCAGGGCTCCTCTGCAGCTCTCAGAGTCCCTTCTCTGGGGCTGTTTGTGGATGCGGTTAAACCATATACTTTTAAGTGCATTATATCCTCGCGGTAAAATGCTAACTTTGGAATGGCTGCATCAAAACATGTCGTGTTTGGTGTCAAACATCTTGGAATACTACCCCCCGCCAGTCTTGGCGGCGGGGGTAGCATTCCACCCTTCTAGAGGGATAGACATGTACCTACTGTGGAAACGCGGTAGAATCCTGAAGAGCCCTGGCATCACAAAATAGATGCCACCAGTCACAGACACTGGGCTGCCCTCCTGATGATGACCGAAACTCGCAATGGAGGAAGCCCAACAATAGGCATCCTGTCACAGGGAGGTGTAACCACCTCCCAGACAGGGTTTAGTGTTTTGGGGCTGGGTGGGTGCACTCTTAGAGTGCTTTGAAGTCCTGCACTGGGGGAGCAGTAGGCTCCTCTGTGCATATGCCAGCTCAAACCGGCTCAGGGGCTACCTGCCCCTGCTCTGGCGCGAAGCTGGACAAAGGGAAGTGGGTGTAGCCACCCACTCCCCTGACCCTCCCATAGGTGGGGTCATAGAGCTAGTCCCTCCCTTCTTTTCAGTATAAGATAGGGAACCCTTGAACTTGCAAACTAGATACCCCTGGACGACGCTCTACAGAAGAATCCTGGACCTTCGACGTTCCACTACCTTTGGAAGACTGAAGAATCTCCCTTGGAGTCAAGGAGTGACTCCCCTGCTTGGCAGGCACCAAAAACTACAATGACGGTCGCAAACTACGCCGCTCCCGCCGGAGCCCGAAGTCCCTGCAGCCCAGGAAGAGGATTTCCTGACTTCTCCAAGGCCATCGTGAGTCCCCAGCGAAGCTGAGGCAAGTGGACCCCACGAGCGACGAGGAACCGCAGCCCCTGGGTACCGTGCACTATTGTCGAGTGCAACCCCTTCACAACGTTCCACGAACTTGTGCTTTGGACCATGTGTGGTCCCAGCCTCTAGCAGAGATCCCTCCCGAATTCAGAGGCCTACACCGTCCCGAGTGACCGTGGGCCCCTGTTGAGTGGATCCTCCCGAGGCGTCTTCACGATCCCATGCCAGCCGGCTTGTGGGTCCCCAGAAGACTTTACAACGACACCAAAGGGCTCCCTGGTTGCTCCAGGCCTGCCCTGACCTACCCTTGCTGGGTAAGTCCCCCAGACCTTGCTGGTCTGCACCTTTGACTTTTCCTCATCACCACGAGACTTGCTGCTACCAAGGCTTGTTGGCTCCAATCGAGTCACCGACACCTCAGTAAGTTGCAGACGTCGTGGGACACACCGAATCCAGCTCCTGGTCATCATCGACACTGCCTGGACCACGTGGTCGAAGAGTCAAGACACCAGTGGACGACCCGAAGCTGTCGACGACGGTGGGCATTCATCTTCCTTGCCCAGAGTCACTGCCCAGTGACTGTGAACACTGTCCCCTCTGCTTTCAGGTCTTCCTCCTTCCGAATCCAGGCTTGGATTCCAACGGACACTTCTTCTGTCGTCGCAAGCAGCACGTCTTCACTGGCTCCCATTGAGAACGACGCCGCGACCCGACACCAAAGGACACCTATGCACCCGGCTCCTCTGGGTGAGGTAACTTCAGCACTACGGTGCTCCTGTGGGTGTGGGCCCTAGAACTACTTATCCTGTAAGTGGCTTGCTTGTAGCTACCCTAGAAGTGCCCTAAATCTCCTATTTTCCCCATGCGATTATCGCACTGGCTCGTACAGGGCTCGCGTCTGTGTTAGACACATCGCGTCCAACTCCCTTGTAACTCTATCAGTAACCGCGTCCTTCGACTCGTACTGACCGATCGGTGTGTTCGCCTCGAACACGCCAGGGACCTGTAACGTTGCTAACTCCATCGCGTCTGTGTTAGACACATCGCGTCCAACTCCCTTGTAACTCTATCAGTAACCGCGTCCTTCGTCTCGTACTGACCGATCGGTGTGTTCGCCTCGAACACGCCAGGGACCTGTAACATTGATAACTCAATCGCGTTCTCTCGCATAGACTCGTACAGGACTCGCACCAGTGTCTGAACACCGCGTCCGTCCCCTGTGGGTCTCCTACAACTACCTGGGGGGGTTCTCTGGGGTCCCTCGATTCTAACTGCTCTAGACCACGGTCTAGTCAAGATCAGATTGTGATATTAACTTGTGCTAACTTATTTTGATAAAACATTGACTTGTACATATGTTCCTGGCTTCTAAACTCATAAAGACATTAGCAGAGAGTTGTCTATTAATAAATACATATATATTTGATATACATACCTGTGTGGTGTCTTTTCATTTGGTGATTCAAGAGATTGTGTGGTAAAACAAGCTGCTTTACATTCCTCCAAGACTTAGCCTGAAGGCTGCTCTCCACAGCTACCACTAGGATAGCTTTCTATAAAGGTTGTCTTAAACCTACCTACCATAAGAGTCGAATTGGGCTGGTGCAAGGTGTCCACTTTAATTAGTGAACAGCATATACCAGGCCAACTTCTCACAAGTATCAACTCTCCCCACAATTGAGATGACATTGAATCAGATACTTCAGCTGAGTCAGATCAATGAAAATATGCAACAACTTTCGTCTCAATTGTCACAGGTAGAATTAAAGGTTTCAGAGCTGGAGGATACCAACGTCAGACAGGATGAGGCCTTCCTTAGAATGCAAGCAGAACTAGAAGACCTATAGTTCAAGATAGACGATGTTGAAAATAGAGCCAGACGCACCAATCTAAGACTCGTAGGGGTACCAGAAGATCGCGAGGCAGGACAGTCCACAGAAAAATGGGTGTCGGATCTGATTTCTAAATATGTTTTGCTCGCTAAACCATCAGGAGGAGGAGATTTAACCATCACAAGGGCTCACAGAGTTCCAGCAGTGAGACCCTCAAAGGCCAGATACCCGCGTACGATCTTGGTTAATTTTGGAGATGTTAGAATTAAGAAGTAGATCCTATCCCAGGCTATTAAGAAAAAGACTTTCGATACAGCAGAGAATTTCTCCTTCCGAATATTCTCGGACATGTCAATCCTGGCGGAAAGACGACGGAGGGAATTCGTTGGACTGACTGATGAGTTTAAACTCTTTGGAGCACCTGCAGGAATTATCCAAATGTCCGAACTGAAATACTTAACAAGGGTCGGACTCACATATTTCAATCAGTAAATTGGGCAAAGGACTTTTTGGCTTTATTAAGAAAAGAAGGTGGCCACAGAGAGAGCAATGGTGTTAGATAAAGAGAAGGGAAAGGAAAAGGGGAGGGAGGAAGAAGAGAGAAAGGGAAAAAAAGAGATGGGGAGGAGTGGAGGGTAGGAGAAGATTAGCTAGTTAATGTTCAATAGTAGGCAATCGGAATGATAGGGGGCACAAAATCTGATTTAACAGGGTAACATACGCAGCACCCTCCAGTTTAAAAATTTACCATCCAGCAGTCACTCTCTGGGGGTGGCTTAAAGAGTACCATACCAAGGTACTCAAGTAGGGGAAAGGAGAGGGGGGTAGGAGTGGCACAAAGTGTGGAGGGCATGTTTGGGAGGGAGCCTGAGGCGGGGAAGGCTCTAGGAAGGGATGGGAGGAATGCTGGGCAGGGTTCTTGGGGCACGGTATGATTAGGAGGAGGGTGAAGGGGAAAATATTAGGAGAAATGGCAAGGGATGGTGGCTCAAGCTATTGAGTTTCCCTAAAAAAAAAGAATAAAAAAGATGCAGCTGTAAAAATGGGTACTACACAGTTAAAGCAATAACAATAGCACAATAGCAAAGGGAGATTCAATGAGGATCCAAGAAGAACATGGCAGATAGACATTTAAGAATTATTTCCTGCAATGCTAATGATTTAAATAATAGAATCAAGACGAGAATTTAAATAGTAGAATCAAGACGAGAGCAATGTTGGCCTGGTTTAAATCACTGCAGGCAAATATTTTTTTCCAAGAAACTCATCTAAAGAATGATGCTGTCTTATATAATAACTTGGGGTATTTTCAGCATGCAATATATGTCTCCACAAATGCATCTATAAAAGGAGTCGCAATTCTAATCACTAGGGAAGTACCATGTGAAATAGTGAAAGTATATAGGGACCCAGATGCGCAATGGGTTTGGGTACAGATTAAGGTGGCATATCAATTGATTAACTTAATAAGCTATTATGGTCCTATAGAAGACTCTCTAGGGGGCTTGAACAAATTATTCGACTTGGCGTCTGAATAATAGGGGGCAATTTTAATGAGGTTCTCAATGTCAAACTTGATGCGTCTCGCCCTAATAGAACTCAAAATAAGTCAAAAAGGGTTACGTTTTTAAATCGGTTAATGAAGGATTTTGTTCCGATCGAGCCATGGAGCAACTCCAACCCGAATGAGAAACTCTTTACATGCCACTCAAAAAGATTTAATTCTTCACCACGCATAGATTTCTTTCTAGCCTCCCATTCAGTGCGTAAAATGCAATCCAAAATAATTTCTAATCCATTTTCGAACCACTCACTGGTCATCTTGAGCTTCATAGTTCTAGATCCAGGCTTAGAAAAACGAAGATGGGAATTCGATAAATCTCTTCTAGCAAATACAACATGGGTGAGTCAAATGTGCACAATATTGAGCCAGTTCTTAGAAAGAAATCTTGAAACAGTGACAGATTTCTCCATCTGGGAGGCTTTAAAAGCTGTCTTCAGGGGGGATGTGACAACATTTACTATAGGGTTGAAAAGGGTGGAAAGGGAAAGGATACAGCAACTTCAAACACGTTTTAATCAGTCTACAGCAGATTTCTTAGCTGCCCCTCAAGTCAGACCAAGCTCCTTGCAATACAGGCACGGGATCAGATAAAGGACCACTTCTGGGATAGGGAGATTTTAAATCATAATACAATACTACAACAGAGGTACGAAGAAAATGAATATATTGGGAAATATTTGGCATGGGAAGTCAAGCGGAGATCCAATCTGATTTGTTTAAAGAAGTTAAAATACCCTAAAACCGATAGTATAAGAACTGAGACACAAGGAATGCAGAGGTGTTTCTTCAGCATTACGAAAATATATGCTCAGAGGCACATAACAGATCTCCACAAGCAGTGATTAGTTGGCTGGATGGGTTAGATATACCGACTGATAGTATAAGAGCTGAGACACAAGGGATAGCAGAGGTGTTTCTTCAGCATTACGAAAATATATACCCAGAGGCACATGACAGTTCTCCACAAGCAGTGATCAGTTGGCTGGATGGGTTAGATATACCGACCCTACCAAGAGAGCGGGCGAAAGCACTTCTGGCTCCAATCAGCTTAGAAGAGGTTACACAGGTAGTTAATTCCACCCAAAGCGCAAAAGACTCCAGGAACGATGGGATTCCTGCCGAAGTCTACAAAGTGTTCGCTCCCCAACTCAATCATTTTTTAGTAAGACTGTTCAATGGTATTATGAGGGGAGCGGCGATCCCCACTTCCTTCACTGAAGCGGTAATTGTCAGTTTTATTAAAAAGGGTAAACCAGAACAGGATGTAAATTTGTATCGCCCAATAAGTCTCTTGAACCAGTGACACTACATTATACAACTATGGGGAAGAACGCCTTAGAGCGCAGCTTTGCTTCCCTTAGACCTACAGAGACCAATGACATATCAAACCGGGGTGGAATCTGTATGCCAAACCCAAATATGAGAGTTCCAAGAAGATATTTCTATAGCTTATGGGTCATCCAGGATTGTCATATTTCTCTGGATAAGCTAAGAATCAGAGCTCAGGCCGTTGTGCCAAGCTGTGCCAAGTTAATTATATTCCTCTCCAGCAGCAGGAACAAAGGCCACCCCACACAAAGGGAGCTATTAACAGTGCTTGACTCAGCTCCTGAGGAAGAAAAGGGTGGGCATGAACGATCTGGATCAATCAGTTGTCGTACTATACCAGGAATGGGCCAGCCCAAGCCCACTGAACAAAGGTGGAAGCCCAGACAACTGGAGCCAACCCAGTAGGTGGCTTCCCTTTGAGTTCTTAGTGGGAAAGACCCTGGCAGTGATGTCAGCGAGGGGCGGAGCTGAGGCCCCCAGAGGAGATGGGACTAGTGACTCCTGTGTGATGCCATTTTGAAATGCCCCAGCAGGCTGTGCGAGGGTTGGGACAGGGGCAGAAAGGTGGTGTAGCACCACAGGATAGGTCAGAAGTTCCTCGCTTCTAGAATCTTCTGGCCCCACTCAAAAGCTCTTGCACAATGGGAAGGGCTTTCTCTCTTGGTTGTGTTTTTCTGCTGGACAGTGGGACTGGAGGCAGCAGCAATGAACAACTGGAAGGAGGAACCCTGTGATGCCCTTCTGGACTAAGGACTCTAACTGCACAGTTGATCCCAGGACCGATGGGGTACCCAGGATGAGGTAAGCTGTTCCCCTTACACCCCCTAAGGACTAGTTGGGGTAAAGACTGGATTTCTGCACCAAGGAGGAGAAACGCTCCAGAGGAGAAAAAGGAGAAGTGCTGGCACAGGGCGTCAGTGGACCTAGCTCCCTGCAAAGTCTGCCACCTGGAGGCTAGGAAGTCTCATGAAAGTGCTCACGATGGCTAGGGCTCACCGCCAGGAGCAAGATGAGCCCAAGATAGAGCACAACAGCCCAGTCAGGCCCGGGATATCGGCCAGGGAACGATTTGACATTTGACCCTCACCAGCGCGATCAGAGAATGTGGAGTTCCGCTGCAGCATTCCCCAATACCCCTAGGGTGGGTCAGGGCCCGGGGTCGCTGCAAGTAGGACTTTTTAAATTGAAATCCTGGGAGGGGCCGTGGACCCCCTCCCCAGTGCCCGGAGGGCCTCGGCATCCCATCTCCTATGCCAGGTTATGGATTACGACCCCATCTCTGGGCCCCAATGGCAACCAGGATGGGGGAGCGCAGTTGCTCTTCCCCTGAGGAAGAGCAAGAAGGACGCTGGGTCCGGGATCCCAACTCTACACCCGGAGACAACATTCCCCCCATCCGTGGTGGGCCTGGCGCACTCCTCGTGTCTGGGGGGAGCGGGTGTCCACCTCAGAATCCAGCACCCTGCCCACAGGAGCAGGCAGCGAGAAGATCTGCCGGCTGCCGCATGCAGCAGGAGAAGTGCTGCTGCATGGGGAGCCAGCTGGGGTGGCCTGGGATGGGTTCCCAGGGCTGCCCCCAACGAGCAAGGTCTACCGGGTGCCCGGGTGGGACCAGGCACCCCAATACCAAGGAAAGAAAAAGCAACTGCCAAAAAAGGAGGCATAACAAAGGCAGCAGCTGGAGCCTCCCAATTGAAATTCACAAGCTCCTGAGGGAGCACCCCGTAATGCCCTACAGGGGTCTGCTTTGCCCAAATGTCCAGAGACTGTGGTGGCCCCAGAAAGGAAGGGGCCCCACCAACGCTACCAGGAAAGTGTGCGGGGAGTGCAGAAGTGCTCCCTCCCATGGAAAGTGAAAAACACTGATCCTCAGTTTGAAGGGTCAAGGAAAAGGGGACTAACCTTGGATTCTCTCCTCTTTTTAAACACCCCCCAGGCTGAAGCATGCACTCTACAGCTGGGAGTACAATGCCCTCTAGGGGCTAAGTCTATGACTGCAGTTCTTGTGGCCTGAAGGTGTCCAAGGAAAGGTACCTGTTGTACAGCGCTCTCCAGGGCCCAACTCTACAGTGACATACTGTGTGATCAAAATGTCATGGCCTCTAGGGGTTGGTTTTATGATTGTTTTTCATGATTTGAGAGTATATAATAAGCAGACAGACACATGTGAAGTTCATTTTTAAATGCTATATTGATGTAATATTGACAGTAAATACTGATCAAAGTGCACATGCTTTATTAACCTAAATAAGTGCATTTACACATGGTTATTATCAAGTAATGCATTTACTCTTAAAACTAGGATGTTTTGATAAACAGATTTTATTGATTTTAAACCACAGAAAGTGATAAAGTAGGTCATATGACACACTGGTATCATGGTACATAAAGTAAGGCAGCTTCCAAATAAATCAACGACATACAAATAGAGCATTACTGTTATAATAATCACCACCCAAATTTCCTTACTGGTTACTTGTTTAGACAAATTGGCACAAATTTTCCCCCAAATCCATCCATTGCTTATGGGGGCAGCCCCTTGCCACATAGACTGGTCGTTCCTGGGGCGTGCACCAGTCTACACCTTGCCGCCACTACGCCCAGCTGAGAGGACTAGGGGGCATCCATTGAGCGCAATGTCACGCTTGGCAACAAACAGAACTGTGCCAGGAAATGACTGTTCAGCCCTCGTGCCGCCAGAGCCCTCAAAAACACCAAGCAATATCAGCATAGGGGAGAGAGGAACCTCCCACCCAAGGACATCTGTTAGATCCTGGAGCACAGCAGTCCAATAGTGTTTAATTATAGAACGGGACACCACTATATAATAAAATTCTGCTTGGTTCGTCCCACAACGAGGGCAGGAGGGACTAGGACGGAGACCTACCCAGTGCATTCAGGGATAGGTAGACAGAGTAAAGATAATATGTTTGAATCAGCCACAGTCTAATGGAAATAGTGAGTAGCCTAGGGGCCATCAAAGCGATTTTCCAGTCCTCATCCTCGATAGGGCCCAACCAGCTTTAACCCTGGGTCTTAGGATGATTCAGTGTGCCGGGGGTATTGATAATCAGGGTAAAATAAATTTGGAAGATTCCGCCACAACCCAGGTTCTCCATAAGAAGTTTGGCTTCAAGTGGACTAAACTCTGGCAGGGCGTCAGCTTCCAAGACATGTATGTAAAGTGCGTGATGAAGTTGAAGGTATTTGTAAAATTGAGTATGAGCAAGGGTGTAGGTGATTTAACCAGTCATGGAAGACTAGGAGATGAGAGGCCAAGTAGTAAAGGGAAAGATTAGTCATCTCCAGGCCACCATCATATGGACCTCGTTGACAATGAGTGAGTGCAAGACGGAGTCGGGATCCATGCCATAGAAATTATGTGGCTGTACCTTTTAGGGCCTGGAACCATGCCCACGGCAAGTGAAGCAGTAAGTTTTGGAAAACGTACAGGAACTGTGGCAAAATCATCATCTTATATAAATCTATACGTCCCATGATGTTCAGGGAAGAGATTGCCACCTAATAAGGTCTGACTTGGCCTTGCAAACTAGGGGTTGAAGATTAAAGGTCCAGGTCAGCTCAGGGTGTAGGGCGAAACAAATGCCTAAGTACTTGAAACTGAGCCGACGGAGATGAATATTTGTTTGCCAATAAAAGTCTCTAGAGGCAGTCAGGGGAACCAGTACTGACTTGGAGGGGTTCATTTTAAGACCCAAGGTGGTCTCAAACCAGCGCAGAAGATGAGGACAGTCAGGGCCACTCGTAGTGGGGTCCGCAAGATAAAGAAGGACATTGTCTGCATATAGAGGTATACGATCTTCCTGATTGCTGCTCAATAGCCAGCCCCATAACTGGGTGTCCGTCCGGACGAGTTGTGCAAAGAGTTCAATTGTTAGTGCGAAAACGACTGGGAAGAGGGGGCACCCTTGCCTAGTCCCACGCTTTATAGGGAAGGCCATGGAAAGAACACCATTAATCTGGACTCGTGCAGTGGGTTTGGAATAAAGGGCTTGAACCATACCGCACAATCAGGGTCCGATGCCGGCCTGAGACAACACTAGTTAGTGGTAGTCCCAGTCCACTGTATCGAACACCTTTTCAAAATCAATGAAAAGTAAAGCTAAATGAAGTGGCAATCGATGACAGTGAGCCAGAGCCACGTGAAGGCATTGGAGGCAGTGCCTCGTGCTGCAAGTCGGCATGAAACTGCATTGGTCCGAGTGGATCAGCGTAGAGAGCGCTTGTTTGAGGTGAGTAGCCAACATAGAGGCAAAGATTTTAACCTTCCCATTGAGAAGAGATATCGGATGATAGTCCAAGCCTATCTGATGGAGAAATCTAGCTGCAGATTCCTTACCTTAGAATTCTCCCCAGGCGCCAGACTGGATCTGGAAAATGTTTCCAGCAGAACCTCAGAGTGTCAGTTGAGGGTTTCGTGCAACTCTGTAGCAACGCCGTCCACTGGATGTGACAGAGTCCATATAAGCACTTCCCCAATTCACTGATGTCAGTTTCTTCTTTTTCGCGCTACATCATGGAGCCAGAGAAGCGGTTCCTCTGGCCATTTTTTAGCCTTCTACAACTTTTTTTTGTCTGGAACAATGTACCCTTTTTTCTGTACCTTCTGGTTTTAAACCTTGTGAGTCTTGTGCACGACAGATGTCGGGCATGGACCCTCACTCTGTCTGTATGTGGTGCTTGGGCGAGCCTGTCAACAAAGGAAGCCAAAGGCATTGCGGGAGTGTCGGATAAAGCTCCTGATGGTGCGGTTGTCAAAATCCTCTGAATCTCACTGATCTCGGTCTCCTTCCCGATCAACGGTACCTTTACGGAGCCATTCCCGTAGACGTCGCTCGCCATCGACGCCCAGCGGTAAGTCGTGTCGCAGACGATCGGAGTCGCTGCATCTCCTGTCTTCGTTGTCTCATAACTTGGTTTCCCACAACTCCTCACACCCTCAAGCTGAGGACCCCATGCAAGAGTCTCTCCTGTGCTTCCCTGCCTTTCCTGGAGCCGGGGCGACTTTAACCCAAATGAGAGTTTAATATTGTGCTCTACAAGCCATCTTTGGGTCTTCACCTTCGCCTGTAGCACCTTCGGGTCCTAAGGAGGTGACAGGTGCTTTGACTGTGCCCGTACCGGTGGGTTCTCCCTCGGTGGCAGTTAGGCCCTGATACACATTGTCGCCGGTGCACAGCCCTTCGGGTTCACACCTGCGGCATTGATTGACTCCGACTTGGCTTTAGGGCTCGCTTCTGTGGCGCAGTCAATTCCGACTCAGCGCTAGTGAATGACTCTTCGGGGTTCCCTCCTGAGATGTCTGCCTCATTCAGTGCATGGCACTGTCAGTGCCGTCAGAGGCCCTTCCACTGTCTTCTCCTGACGTCGGTACGACGCCAGATCGGCTGATCGAAGTCAGGTGCAGAGCCAATGCATCAGGGTTCGGTGGAACCATTTTCTGAAGAAAATTAGGAAGGGTTGGGCATATGCAGCTAATGCCTCCGGATCCTCCTATAGTGGATAGTTGGATTGCTGATTTAGGTGAAGCAAGCAGGTTAGAGTCTTCCCCTACTTCTGCCCTTTTTTCTCCTCCTGGCCTGTCCACGGATGACAGCTTATTTTTTGCAGACATGTTGGAAAGGGTGGTTGTAGTTTTAGATCTGAAAGAGACCATTAGTTATAGATTCCTTACCTTAGAATTACCCCCAGGCGTCAGACTGGATCCGGAGAAATATTTTCGTTGCAGTACCCCTGAGTGTCTGTAGGTGGCGTCGGTCGACTCCGCGTTCATCGTCTGGGTCGCCGGGATGATGTTGCGGTGTCTACTTACATGCCACCCCTGCGCGCTGACGTCAGTTCTTCCTTTTCCGCACCAGCCAGCGCAGATCCGGGGAGAGCGTGCCCCTAGTCACTTTCTGACTATCTCTTTTTTGACTTTTGTTGACATCTTTTTTGAGCCTTGCGACTCCTGGTGCACGAGCGGTGGCCAGTCGTTGGCCCAGTTTCAAGCCCTGTGACTCCTGTCACAAGTTGATGTCGGTCACCGATCCGCACCTCGTGTGCCTTTGGTGCCGTTCGAGGGGAAGGTCGCGGGACCGGTCGCGGAGCCATCACCATTCATCATCGAAGTCTTCGTACTCATCGGGTAAGCACAAGAAGAATGCGAAGAAGCATAGCCGCTCTTCGCCTTCTCTCCGTCCGTCGGACGACGCAAAGCGGGACCCGGAACGTCGCCGCTCCCCGGCTCCGTCCTCGGAGCCCGCTGGGATGACTCCACGCTTCCCTCCCTTTCCGGGAGCCGGAGTGTCCCTTGCCCAGTTTCGTGCATTTTACGAAGCCCTCCACTCCATCTTTGGGCAGCCTGACTCCGCCGGCGCACCTTCGGGTCCCGCAGACTCGGTTGGGGGTTCTTTGCCTTCTCCCCGTCCGTTGGCCAATGCGACATGGGACCCGGAGCGTCTGTGCTCCCCGGCTCCGTCCTCGGAGCCCGCTGGGACGACTCCGTGCTTCCCTCCGTTTCCGGGAGCCGAAGTGTCCCCTGCCCAGCTTTATGCATTTTACAAAGCCCTCCACTCCATCTTTGGGCAGCCCGACTCCGCCGGCATGCCGTCGGGCCCTGCAGACTCGGTTGGGGGCTCTAGGCCTTCGATGCTGGCGGCTCCGGCCTCGACGCTGCAGGGCCCCCATGGATCCAGGCCTGGGGTCAACCTCACGGTACCTTTCCCGGCGCCGATTTCAGTGGTGACGCCCCGATGCCGCCTGCGCCCCCAGCCAGTGTTGACCCTAGTCTCACCCCCGACTTGGACACGGCGCCGGACTGACGTCGAACGAAGTCGGTACCGGCACCTGAGGGTACTTTTGTCTCACTGTTCATCCCTGGCGTTCCCTACCGCCCTGAGTGGCAGCCAGTGGAGGGTGAGGAGGACTGGGAGGGGTCTGTTGACCCTCTTGCAGACCTACTTGAAGAGCCGGACTGAAGAGAGGAGTTGGGTGATGCCAGTGGTTTGGATACCTCCCCAGACCTTGGTATGCCTTCTCCTCCTACTGTGGCTACGGAGGAGGGAGCCTCCTATGCTGTGGTGTTGTGTAGGGCGGCTGTGGTGTTGCTTGGTGTCGCTATGCTTGGTGACACCAAGCATAGCGGATTTACCCGGTGACCAGATGCGATACTAAATTGAACCGTTTCCCAAATTTGGATGTTTTTAACAATGTTACGCTACATCTCTTGAAAATGTATGAAACTGAAGCTGATACCTTGTTTTACTGGAACAATATAATAGCCTTGAGAAAGCCCTGGCCTTACTCGCCACACGGGGCGAAACACGTGTCGGCTGTTCTCTCACTTTCTCTTACAATGTTCACTATGAAAAAATGATAATGAGTGAAATGGACTCAACTAAGTGAAAAATAAAAATAACTACTTTCACTCCAACCTATTTGTACTGTGCTACCTTCAAAAAAGGAATTAACCTACTGACGGGTGTGTATATATGTATTTGGAAAGGAGGAACATATGCTCACAATCCTCTCCTCACTGTATACCGCTGGTGTGGTCTCTTTTGCCTTTGTCTTGGTGCAGCTTACGCGGCTCCAACGTCTGTCATTCTCAGTGTTCGCTACGGCATCGTGCTGTGGCGTTTCCGCCATCCTGTCCGGCGTTTCGGCCTGGACCTCTGTCTGGTGTTCCAGGGGGGACTACGTTTCTTCTGGCTTTCCTGTGCTCTGGTTGCCGGTTGGTCCGTCCTCCGTGTCTTTCCTCTTTCTCTTCTGCCTGGTCCCACTTCTTTCGTGGGCCGGTGTGTGTCTCTGGCACGGCCCCCCTTTGGGGATTGTTCCTGGCCGCTGTCCTCGGCTTGCGCCGGGCTTGTTCTGGGTGCACTGCTCCATGGTGTTGCCGGCTGCCGGCTGCGCATGCCTGCTCGTTATGGTCCACCGCCGTGGCCCTTGGTGTGTTCCCTTGTGCCCCTGCCTCTTGTTCTGCTGGGGCTTTGCGCACCTGTGCCTTTCTTCTTCTTCGCCTGTGCTTTTTGGCTGTGGAGCCGCTCCTGCCTTGTCCGCTGCCTTGAGGCTGATGCCTGTTCAGCTGCCCCCTGTCGCTGTGTCTGTGTTTTCCTACGGCAGGCTCTGCCTCCGGTTCTACCTCTTCTCCCTGGAGTTTGGGGTGGTTCTGTTCTTCCTTGGTGCTCCTCTGGCGCTGTCTGCCCCCACGGGGTTTTCTGGCGGTTGTACCTTGGATGGGCTTGGGTTTTCCTGGCCTTCCCTTCGCCTCGCTCTTGCTTACTTATGCTTGGTGAGGGCTGGGCCGCCCTTCTTGTCCCTGTGACACATCCCCTGCGGGGGCCCTGTGTTTCTTCCTACAGGGGAGGTTCTCTCGCAGGCCCTCCTCCCCTCTGGGTATGGCTAGGGTATCTATTCTACGTTAAGGAATCTGCGGCTAGTAGTCTCTATCAGATGTACGAGTTACTTACCTTCGGTAACGATGTATCTGGTAGAGACGATTCTAGCCGCAGATTCCTTCACGACCCGCCCTTCCTCCCCGTTCTGCGAGGGCCTTCTGTTTGGTTTTCTGCACTCGCCTCCCTCCGGGTGGCTTGTCTTCTGTGGTGTTG
Source organism: Calotriton arnoldi (assembly GCA_963921515.1). Taxonomy (NCBI): domain Eukaryota; kingdom Metazoa; phylum Chordata; class Amphibia; order Caudata; family Salamandridae; genus Calotriton; species Calotriton arnoldi. The sequence continues at coordinate 40,773 of CAWUFW010008470.1, read as the reverse complement.
TATTCCTCTTAGGATGTCCGTATATAGGTTTTCCTGTATCATGTCCTTATATAGGCACAATTCGCCCTGACCTTATATAGGCATAAAATCCCAGTCCTTATTTAGGCATTAAACCGTGCACTCCAAATACAGGCATGGTCTCCGACATCCGTCACCCTAACGTCACAACGAGTTCTTGAAGAACAGACCCTTAGGCTTCGGGATTTTCCCTAGCACAGGACTATTGATTTCTTCAAGGACTCATCTATTATGCATGAACCGTTATACCTTAGGGGTTCATTCATGACGTCTTCCTCTGTCCGATTCACGTCAATGCTAACATTCTGAGGTACTTCTCAGGTATAAATATACCTTCCCTAGCCCCTGTAAATCAGAGGAGACCTCGACTTCAGAGGAGCCCGTTTCCCGGCCTGACGCACTGAGAAGACGCTGTCATCCCTGCACGCAGAGAGTCCAGCTTCTAGTGATCTGACTTCCCTTGCAGGGTGTTGGAGTTCGAGTCTGGCAAGAGATTCCTACCTCTCTCATTCTTAAGGTATGGAGCTGACTAGAACCTAGAGGTACTCTTGGCATACTAGGCATACTAGGCTTAACATACTCTTAGTATACCATAGTAAGGAATACTTCACCTACTTCATACCTCTCCCTACACCTAGGTTAGGTTAGGTACATTGGGGTAGAACTAGATTAGAAACGCATCGTATGAGTACTCGCATTTTTAGTCTGTGTCATTTATGTAAATGCATATATGCTAAAAGATAATGCTATCGCAGTATTATTTATTTCTACTGCTTACGCTGTACATTATTTATCTTGCATACTGTCTTGTGATCGTGACAGCACATTTTACTTACACAAGAAACAAGACTGTTCAATAAATCTTTTATTGAAACGCCCGTCTATTCTTTCTGTGTAACATTGAGGAAAACTAAGCATGCACGATTGAGCTGAGTGAAATAGTTATCTATTGTTTCCACGACTCTGGGACACGTTCTGATTCTAAAGGGAAACAAAGTGGTCATGTTTTGCGGCTGCCAGAAACTACTCCCTTCTTGTCGTCAAGGAGTTTCTAGTGGCCTCTGAGCTAGCTGGCACAAGTAATTAAGTTTAATATAGTCGATAGGGACATACTGACCTTAGTCCTATGTCAAACCTATAGGGGATATTATTCCAATGCGCAGAGCCTATTAGGGAAATAGGAGCTACACTACATGGCGCCCAACGTTTGGTAAGGCGGTAATTCAACGTTAGATACTGAGTAACTCAGCCGTGCTTTTTCTCTCAGAGACCCCTACCCATATACTTCAAAAGACGTCTGGAATGGGCAGGGTTAAGTATCCGCCACGGCTACATAGGGAAGGACCCTATATATTAGCTGCTTGGTGTGCTCAACGTTGAAGGATACAGTGTTCCAAAATATTGTGCACCTTATCTTTGTTTCCTTGAAACTTGTTCTACATTTTTCAAAAAACAAAATGACCGAAACCGGTGGAGCTGCGGCTGACCCAGCCTTAGCAGTTTTTAACATTACAGGTTTAAATGAAACAGAGGAGGGTGTTATAGACATCCCTCCAAACTTAAGAAGAGCCATCACTCTAAAACGTATAAAACATGGCCTACCACCAAGAGGCGGTAGAGCAGTTTTCGTGATAGAGGCACATGAATCCTTTCAGACAGAGGTATTCTATTCATGGGTAATATTTCCTGAATCCAATGCAGTAACACACATGTTTCACTTCTACAAAGAAGATGATCCACCAGAGGAATACATTCCTTTCGAGGATATTGAAATTCCATTAACATACCAGGAGCATCAGCTCTGGTTTAAAGGCGCCCTAAAACATCACAGAAACATTACCAGGCTCGGTCCACTAGGTAGAACAGGAGCAACATGGCCGATTCTAGCCGGCTACACACCTCATCCTGAACTTGATATAATGTCAGATGAGGAATTACTTACTCAACTTACAGAGTTAATAAAAATCTACAGACAATTGGTCCAATATGTCATGCGGACTTTCACAGTCCAGCAACCACTGACACTTCCTAATCAAACTCCTCAACCGGGGAATACACAAAAAATTACACCACAACTGGAAGACTGTACCACTTGGGGATCAGTCTTTGCTGCCATCTATACTAAAACACATGGCATTTCGTCAATTGCGATAATACCAGATGTCCTGAAACAAATTCAAAATGAATACGGGGCAGAGCCTGGTCTAAATTTAGGTATGAAATTACTGAAAAATTTCGACCAGGTCTCAACAATAATATTATCTAATATTAAAGGGGAGGCAGCAGCAGTGGCGATCTGCCAAAAATTAAGCGAATTTGATGTTACAGAACATCAGACAGAGCTACCCAGAATAATAGAACAATGTTATGCAGAATTAGGCAGAGATAGTTTGGGTGGAAGACCAATGAAGCCGAAACTATCTGAAAGTCCTGAGAAGGACTCTATTAAACAAACTCCTTCATCTTCTAAAAAGAAGTGGGAGAATAATAAACAAAATTCAAATAAGAAACGTTCTCAAGCCCGAGGTAGGTCTCCTCAAAAGGAGCCCTCTGAAAGGAGGTATAACCTCAGGAATAGGGATAATTTGAGAAAGCCTGATAGGTATCAAGATACTGATACACGTTCCTCTCGTCCCTTTCAGATCTCATCACAGACTTCGGAAAGAAGAGGACGATCGGAACATAGAGAAGAACGCGTGAAATCGAAAGACGAAAAACACGCTCCTAAAACTAAAGCAAAACCTAAATTCTCCAAAAACAAAGTAGCAGGTCTGAAGATCAGACATGCCGAGAATACTGAGAACACAACTCAAGAACGGAGAATGGACTCAGACAATGCTGGACAGTGCAGCAGAAGTTACAATAGCTCGCCAGAACCTGAAGGAACTTCTGGAGATAGTGGACTTGAATGAGTACATTACAGTAGAGACTGTAGACACCAGGGTTAGTACTCCACAAAAGTTATATGAAATAACACTCCGGATGGAGGGAGACACACCTAGACAGGTGAAAGCACTTCTTTGGGAACGACTATCGAGGGGCTATGACATACTTCTAGCAGAAAAAGACTGGCCACCACAATTTGTCAGGTAGTGCCCACATGGCGAGGACATTATTATGCCTGCCTTCTCCAACCATATTCCAATTCACCTAAAATATACATATGCCAGGAAATGGGCAGTGGCCCAGGCCCCAGCATTATATAAAAATCATGTAGGATGGGATGAGGATTCACCTCACCATAAAATACATCTAAAACATGAACCAACTGCACAAAGGCAGTATCCAATAAAGCAAGAAGCTAAAAAACAGGTCAGGGAGATCTTAGATCAACTTGAATACCAAGGGGTGATTGAAACATGCACCTCCTCAATGAACAATCCTTTGTTTCCTGTCTCAAAACCAGACAACACATATCGTCTCGTTTTGGATTACAGACACTTAAACACTTGTTCTAAAACATTTGCAGTGCAAAATGCACATAGCACAGCATTAATGAACAACATTGTGCGTAAAAAATATAAAACAACATTAGACATCTCAAATGGTTTCTTTTGTCAAAACATAGCACCTGAAAGCAGGTACTTAACAGCATTCTCCATAATGGGGACCCAGCATCAATTTTGTCGACTCCCACAAGGGTTCAAGACGAGCCCAGGTTTATTCTCAGCGAGGGTAACGGAGTTACTACAAATTTATGACAATGAGGCATTGTCCTATGTCGATGACATCTATCTGTCAGACGATGACCTGGACAAACACTTGAACAGGGTGAGCACCATTATACTGCGCTTCGCCTCTGAGGGCTACAAGTTCAACTTTAAAAAGTCCCGAATTGCCCATCTCAATGTCCTATTTTTAGGATATGAGCTTTCAAGTGAAGGCAAGAGCTTGGCAGCTAACTTTCTAGAGAAATGTGCGCTGCTCCAACCTCCAAAAACGCTAAAAAACTTACAATCCATCCTGGGTTTCCTAAACTTTGGAAGAATATACATTCTAAATTACGCAGAAAGGGTTAACCCTCTCTACGCATTGATCAAACCTGATTTTTCGATCAAAAACTGGACACAGGAACACACAGAAATCTTGCCTTCACTCCAGGCTAACATGTTAGCAACAAATCACTTACAAACACGCGTAAGTCAGCGAAATTTGGTGATCCGAATAATTTCGGGTCAATGCGGATTCACCTACTTAACCTTCAATGAGGGTGAGAAAATACCAATCGCATACAAATCACATTTGTACACACAAGCGGAAATGCGCTTCAGTTCCACTGAAAAAATTCTGACAGCAGTTCAAACCGCTGTAGCAAAAGAAAGAGCCTTAGCCCAAGGGAAACGCATTATTGTCGTAACCCCGGTACCAGCTTTAGAAGCGGTCACAAAAGCAAGCATTCCAAATGCTAAAGCATTACATCCAAGATGGATACAATGGGTTAATTCTCTTGCTGCAACAGATGTTGAATATGTTTTTGATCCTGATTTAAAAACACAAGCATTCCTGCAATATGAACAAGAATGTCCTCTGCCTACTGAAATTCTGCCTCTCGATCAGTACGAATTCATAATTTACACTGACGGATCCGCACAGCCCGCAACAGGGAGTAAGCAAGCTTACAGTGCAGCGTGTGCAATCGTTAAAGGTCGCATGCGAAATGGCATCTTCAGACCTATGGTCACAAAAACCCAGTCTCTAGGAGATTGTACAGCTCAGCGAGCTGAACTACAAGCATTCAAACTGGCACTTGAAAGTACAGATCGAGAATTCCCCACACTGATAGTGTGCGATTCCTTTTACTGTGTTCAGTCGTATAATGAATATGTACAAAACTGGCTTGAAAATGGTTTCAAAGATACGAAAGGTGGCACAATAAAGCACAAAATGCTTTGGGAACAAGTAGTTCAGTTGAAAAACGAACTACCAAAGGCTCACGTGATCCACACACTGAGTCATCAACGTGATGGTGTTCACGTTGCAGGGAATTCATTGGCTGACGAAGCCGCAAAGGGGGCTGTTCGGACGGCTTCCGTAGCTGCGATCACTCGTTCAAAAACAAAAATAGACGGTGGGATAATGTTGGATGTTAATGCTTCAAGCAAGGGCAGCAGTGCAGCGTTACCAAAAAAGTTTCCACTCAAGTACTCTTATGTAATTGATGAGAACAACGTTGCTTTTGCTCGAATCCCTGGAGTGGGGGATAGGGTAATTCCAAACAAGGAACGTAGATTAGGATTAATCCTAGCAGCACACGAAGTGATAGCTTCTGCCCATGCAGGTGTTTCTGCAACAGTATCTTTACTCAAGCAAAGATATTGGTGGCCTGGCATTCGGAAACAGACTAAAAACTATGTTTTAGAATGTGATATTTGCCAACAGATGAAAGTTTCGACAGTGAAACGTCCTGCGCAGACACCCCTGTTAATTTCAGACAAACCATTAGCTTGTGTTTACCTGGACCACTGCGGTCCCTTGCAAAGGGACGGTAACTATAAATATATCATGGTTGCAGTGGATTCATGCTCTAGGTTCCTATGGATATGGCCTCAGCGCTCGGCTGACGCTCGAACTGTTATAAAAGATTTGCAAGTCTTTATCGGCACATACGCAATAGGCACGCTACATTCTGACCAGGGCCCTGCGTTTAGCTCTCGGGCTTACAAAGAAGCCATGGCCAGTCTGGGCGTTGCATTGCGGTACTCCTCTCCATTCCATCCTGAGGGAAATTCGGTTGTGGAAAGGAAAAACCGGGACATAAAGCAGTCTATAACAGCTAGGTTATTAGGTTCGGGTGATGGGTGGGTCAAACATCTTAATGGGGTCCAACGCTCATTGAATAATCTGCCAAGAAGTTCTCTAGGGGGGTCACTCCATATGAGGTCCTATTTGGGACAAGAATGTGGGTACCAGATCTCGATCAAGTAGGCACAGTGGTAGAAAATAAAACATTTGATATCAAAGATCGTTTGGCTGTTTTACAGGAACTGAATGAGTTAAGAACGAAACAAAGCAACGTATTCCTGCAGCCAACCACCACTGGGGAAAAATCGGCGGTCCCAGCAAGGCTGTCTGGATTCCAAAAGTTGGGGATCTAGTCAGAGAAAAAATTGCGGACAAGAAGGAATTTGGACCTTCTTACAGACAACCAGTACCTGTCCTAGCAGTTCAAGGAACAAGAACAGTACTTCTGCCGCCCCTTGCTGGAAGAAAGGAGAAAAGATTTGTGTCCATCGACCTCATCAAACCACAGTATGTGGCCAATACTAAATAGTAGGCCTCGTGGACTCCAACCTAGTAGCAGACGCACTCCTCTCGCTACTATCCAAGAGGTTCAGACTGAAAGACTGATAACTATCGAGAATTCAGCTGTAACAGATGAAGGACTGAGCAACAATGCAATGGAACTCATCCCTCTTGAAAACCAAGTAACAGTTCATCCAAATACACCTGTCTACACCAATGTAGCAAGTGATCAACTGGTTCCAGTGATTTCTACAAATCCTGATGCAATTCCAACAATTGACAGAACTGCTTCTGGCTATTTCATTAACTTTGATACGTTCTCAGAAGATCCGAGTGAACCTGAAACGACGCCAGCATCATTCAAACTCAAGCAGCAAGTACAAGACTTTCTTCACTTTCTGAAAAAGACTTATTTGGTTTCTCCATGGATTGAACTCTGGATTACATCTGGACTATTTGTTTTCCTGCTCTGGCTAGCTTTGGTTACAACTGTGAGCGTTCTTATAAGTGGCAGATACATCCATGTGAACACTGAAGGAAAAGATGTGAACGTACTTTTGAAACCTCATAAATCTTCCCATCTTGAAGCAAGAGATTTGTGTCAGTGAACATCACAGCCGTTCCTATACAGGATGGTATAGTGTGGGACAAAACAGATTTTGATATCTTCAGCCCGACGGAACAATTGAACATTCCACATTTGTTTAAAATTTCACTAAGTGATCTAATTACGTCCAGTACCTATTCTGATGATTGGGACTTTGAGACTGTTAATGACTTAATGTTTGACCTAGAAAAATCTGCTGCATTTTCTAAAAATGAATATTTAGAGGGTTCATCAGACTATGAACAACTGTATTGCTATAACCACTTTGGTCATCATTATTTGCATAAATCTGCATATCCTAGAAATGTGTTTGTTTAACCAATGGGAGCATTGTCCTACACCACCACAAGGTAGTTCAAAAACATTTGCTAACAAGTTTCCATATTTTTCAGGTTACAATACATCTGATCCAGAAACGTTTTGCTACAAAAATGTAAACAAAACAGGACTGAAAATTATGTTAACGAATACAAAACAGATTTACTCTGCAGCATTTATTGCCCAACTGTCTAGACAGGGTTTCGACTTATGGAAAGACACAATAGACACAAAAACTGTCTGGGGTACTAAAGATTGGCAAGTGCAGGGAATAGAAGCTTTATTTAGAGCCTGTATTATCCCTGAACAAATGATGTTTTTGAATGAAACCGTCCAACAAACATCTTGTCTTGGATTAGCCAAGATCAAAGAGATGAAAACACCTTCTGTACCAACACCTGCAAGTGATAACAATACACAGGCAGTGGTGACAGTTGACAATATATTACAACTCAACAGATCTAATCCTGATTGGAAAAAATGGTTGAACTGGCCCACAGACACGAACAACTGTCAGGAAAGATTCCTGAATAAAACTCAGGGCTTTACTATTCATAGGCCAGACCCAAGATACGTCCAAAGACAGCATCCGGGGGTAGTAACAACATACAGTGTAGGTAAATTATGCCTCGATTGGCTGCAGAAATCTACACTACAGGATGTGAAACAACACTTATCCTTACTTGCAGAAGACGCAGACCTTAGGAATTCTTGCTTGGACCAAGAAAACCGCGTCAAAAACGTTTCATATATGCCGGCATTTATGCCGCCTATAATGAAGCATGGAAAGTGTCACAGATCTCGCCGCAGAACGAATACGTAAACTTGATCGTATTAATTTAGAGAAAACCCTCTCTGTGGTCGACAATGGGTTAACAACTTTGTCCTCCAGAATATATTCATTGGATGGCATTGTATCCTCTGCTATCAACATACTAGAACAAGATTTGGCGATGTTACAACAAGGCCAGTCTCAATTACGTTCTATTGTGTTATTAAGCTGGACGCTGCAATCTTTGCGAGCGGGCTATGTGCCTTGGCGTTTTATCAACACGTCAGCTCTGTTTGCAGAATACAATCTAACTGATAAACAGATCGAATTGGCACAAAGAGGAGCAAGGTATACAGTGCTGAGCATTGAAAAACTGGAAAAGTTACCATTCACAGTGGCAGAAAAACCAGCTACAGAATGGCTCATTCATGGCAAAATAACATTACCTGTGACTACTTTTCAGTTTCAGTATTGCCTCAGACAAATGCAAGCAGGCAAATATGAAAGGTTGGGTAAGGAATACATTAAGACATCTTGGGACTTACCGTATACATATAGATGTTGGAGTGGGGATTGTGAAGTGTTTTTGAGCGGTACACACTGTAAACGTGCACTGAGCGGTTCACTTATATGTCAGGACATTTCTTTACACGGGGCTTGTAATGGTTCTGTGGCAAATTTGTCTTGCCATCAGCAGGGTACACCAGCTGCTGTGATTAATCCAACGTTTGGACAACTTTCTAATGGGAGTTACCTCATGTTGAATGATCAGAGTTGTTGCGGCATGTTGCCAGGCATCCCATATCTAGTAACGGTCAACTCCAGGGTCACTTGCTGTATGCAAGTATTGTTTGCCCCAATAGACACAGTCAGGAGTCGCCTCTATGGCCTTCGCTGAACGTCTCTTTTATAAGATTTGATACTTTGAGCAGAATGAAAGCCATGCTTTTACAGCAAACAGTGCCTTTAACCTCGGCCAAAGAAACCTATGATCTACAAGTAGCAAGGACTTCGGCTGAGATACAGACTTTAATACGTACAAACTGCCCTATACATTTCGTGGAACTGATAGGACGTATCTTCAATATGTCTTATACAACAGGAATTATACATGTATTTAAGAGCATCTGCTCCGGTCTGTTAGCACCTTTCCAGGCAATACTCGGTATCATCCCGAACTTTGCACATTCGGTGTTTGGTGGCATACCATTAATTCTAGCACTTGTTGCCGGAATTCTATTTCTCTTCCTGCTATTGCGCTATGGCCAGCCTATTTGCAGACATCACTCCGAGCGAAATGGAGAAAGCTCTCCTTGAACGAAAGTGCCGTGAGCGATTAGTACAGCTTTTGGGCATGACTCGTCTACTGGACCTGAATACCACATGGTTCCTGTCATTCAGACCAATCTAGCAAGATTGCATCTTACCTGTTCTACGATGCCTGCTATGCGGTGAAGAATGCGTGTTGGACACCTGTCTAACATTTCCATCAGCAACGCCAACGGACGTCGATACTCTGCTGGTCCCGATAACGGCCCATGCTCTGTGTTGTCCCAAGAGGCTACCAATTCTGATGTCAGCATTCATTGAGATCTCACAGACGCTTCCGGCTGCTGCTGAGGTACGAGAAAGATCTACAGGCACACAGGTAATAACGGACGCGAACATTGCTGCGGCAACCTATGCTGGAAGCGATGCTTCACATCTCTGTGCAATTAATCTACTACACGAGGTGTTCCAACTGACACCAACTTCAGTGGATGATGTTTTGTCTACGGAAATAGATGATTTCATGTTTACACCAGACCCATAATCTGACTCTGATTCAGCATAAAGTGTTCCAGAGATGCAGTAACAATTTGGCCTTCATATTTCAAAAACTTGGAACCCTTCCAAAATTGAACTTTTTCCCATTTTTTCGAACTAAAATGGCACTTCAATCTGCTTAAAGTAGAACTAGCCTTATAGTACAGACTTCGCGGTACTTCCACGGACACTGAGGGGCCGATTCCGATCTCGGCCGGTAGGGCACCGAATCGGATTTGGCTTAACCGGATCCGATTCGGAGCCCTCTTTCCCGACCGATTCGTACGTGCGTCCAGGCGAGCGAGTACGATGTGAGCGCTCGCGAAATCACCGACCGACTCGTACGCGGGTCCGACCCGCTCCGACCGACTTGCACGGACACGGCTCGCACCGCGCAATGGAGACGTTCCCCGGCCGGGCAAGTACGATGCGCGCCTCGAGCAGTCCGACCGACTCGCACCGTCCGGCTCCAAAGGGCAGTCGGAGCCGGACTTTGGGGGTCCATGTCGGACCCCCCTGTACGCGTAGCCGCGCGAGTCGCACACAGGGGGGACCCATGGGTCCCCCCTACCTGTGCATGTACGGCGCGATTCGCATCAACGCATACCCGCTGTAGGGGGCACCCTTGTTCGCCTCGCACCCATAGAGTCAATGGGAGCCCGCGTACGCGTTGTACGACTGGCTCCCATTGACTTCTATGGGAGTCCGACCGAATCGAGTCCGATTGCATGCGTACGCATCGTACTCGTTCGGTCGGGCTGCTAGAGTCCGATTCGGTCGGAAATCTCTCCGGGTCCGGCTCGGTCGGAGTGATTTCCGGCCTGAATCGGAATCGGCCCCTTAGTCATCTTGTGTGTCTAAAACAGTTCATTAATTTTCATGACATGAAATGACTTTGATTTTGAACAAGCTTATCGATCATTTTTGTCACATGTAAATATTACTGCTTATTTCATTCAAATTGCATTTAATTTAGATCTTTATGCCTGAAATGAAAAGCATTGCTTAATATGTACAGTACCTTTTTGCATTTTACTATGTTTTTTAATGCTTTTAAGAAATATTTTTAATATGCGGTACTGCATTTTATGTTTAGCATTTTAAATGTCTAGCATTTTAGTATTATCGTACACACGAAAGTGGAGTGGGTGTTGTATTCCTCTTAGGATGTCCGTATATAGGTTTTCCTGTATCATGTCCTTATATAGGCACAATTCACCCTGCCCTTATATAGGCATAAAATCCCAGTCCTTATTTAGGCATTAAACCGTGCACTCCAAATACAGGCATGGTCTCCGACATCCGTCCACCCTAAAGTCACAACGAGTTCTTGAAGAACAGACCCTTAGGCTTCGGGATTTTCCCTAGCACAGGACTATTGATTTCTTCAAGGACTCATCTATTATGCATGAACCGTTATACCTTAGGGGTTCATTCATGACGTCTTCCTCTGTCCGATTCACATCAATGCTAACATTCTGAGGTACTTCTCAGGTATAAATATACCTTCCCTAGCCCCTGTAAATCAGAGGAGACCTCGACTTCAGAGGAGCCCGTTTCCCGGCCTGAAGCACTGAGAAGACGCTGTCATCCCTGCACGCAGAGAGTCCAGCTTCCAGTGATCTGACTTCCCTTGCAGGGTGTTGGAGTTCGAGTCTGGCAAGAGATTCCTACCTCTCTCATTCTTAAGGTATGGAGCTGACTAGAACCTAGAGGGACTCTTGGCATACTAGGCATACTAGGCTTAACATACTCTTAGTATACCATAGTAAGGAATACTTCACCTACTTCATACCTCTCCCTACACCTAGGTTAGGTTAGGTACATTTAGGTAGAACTAGATTAGAAACGCATCGTATGAGTACTCACATTTTTAGTCTGTGTCATTTATGTAAATGCATATATGCTAAAAGATAATGCTATCGCAGTATTATTTATTTCTACTGCTTACGCTGTACATTATTTATCTTGCATACTGTCTTGTGATCGTGACAGCACATTTTACTTACACAAGAAACAAGACTGTTCAATAAATCTTTTATTGAAACGCCCGTCTATTCTTTCTGTGTAACATTGAGGAAAACTAAGCATACACGATTGAGCTGAGTGAAATAGTTATCTATTGTTTCCACGACTCTGGGACACGTTCTGATTCTAAAGGGAAACAAAGTGGTCATGTTTTGCGGCTGCCAGAAACTACTCCCTTCTTGTCATCAAGGAGTTTCTAGTGGCCTCTGAGCTAGCTGGCACAAGTAATTAAGTTTAATATACTCGATAGGGACATACTGACCTTAGTCCTATGTCAAACCTATAGGGGATATTATTCCAATGCGCAGAGCCTATTAGGGCAATAGGAGCTACACTACAGTGGGGGTATGCTTCGCCTCCCCCCGGACAGGATGCTTCGTTCTGCTTGATTGTTCCACCCCTTCCTTTCTGATCCGAGGTCGGTTGGTTCATGTGTGCTTCTGCCTTCCTCCACTTTGGTTTTTTCTCCAAGTGTAGGGGCCTCCTTGACTCTTCTCCCTTTGACTGGCTTGGGGTTTCTGATCCTTTGCAGTTCTCTGCGTTGGTTTTTTTTTTGCTTGTACCTCGGCCCTTTCGCTCCTTTCAGGGGATGCAGCCCTCCTTGATGGTGTCGTCTGGGGGTGAATTGCTGTTATTCCTCTGTTTCGGGCTTGTTGCCCCTTCACTGTTGTGGATTGTGATTGCAGATTGTGAGAAGTTGGCCTGGTATATGCTGTTCACTAATTAAAGTGGACACCTTGCACCAGGGCAAATCGACTTTTATGGTAGATAGGTTTAAGACAACTTTTTAAAGAAAGCTATCCTAGTGGTAGCTGTGGAGAGCAGCCTTCAGGCTAAGTCTCGGAGGAATGTAAAGCAGCTTGTTTTACCATATAATCTCTTGAATCACCAAATGAAAAGACACCACACAGGTATATATATCAAATATATATGTATTTATTTCTAAATAACTCTCTACTAATCTCTTTATGAGATTAGAAGACAAACATATGCACAAATCAACGTTTCACAATAAGTTAAGCACAAAATATGGCTGGGGCCCTAGGGGCGTACCAGACCATATACTAAGTAAGAGACTTAGGGACAACGACTTGCAGGGAGACAAGGCCTAGGGCCTTCAGAAGTGCTGGGGCCTCACGAAACCACCCAAGGCAGGTAAGTAAAGGACCCACGGGGGACGCGTGCAGTGTGGTTACACAGGCGCGGATCGCCGTTGACTTCAATGGGGCAAGTCGCGGTTGGAAATAAAGAGTTTTAGGATACTTTGGGAGGACCTACAAGCAAGTCACTTACAGGGTAAGTAGTTCTAGGGCCCACACCCACAGGAGCACCGTAGTGCTGGAGTTACCTCACCCAGGGAAGCCGGGTGCATAGGTGTCCTTTGGTGTCGGGTCGCGGCGTCGTTTTCAATGGCGAACAAAGAAGACTTGCTGCTTGCGGGAGCTGAAGAAGTGTCCGGTGGAATCCAAGCCTGGATTCTGAAGAAGGATGACCTGAAAGCAGAGGGGACAGTGTTCAAAGTCACTTGGCAGTGACCCGGGGCAAGGAAGATGGATGCCCACCGTCGTCAGTTGATTCAGGTCGGTTGCGGGTGCCTTGACTCTTCAGCCACGTGGTCCAGGAGGTGTCGACAACGACCAGGAGCTGGATTCGGTGTGTCCCTCGATGTCTGCAGCTGACTGCGGTGTCGGAAACTCGATTGGAGCCAACAAGCCTTGGCAGCAGCAAGTCTCGGGGAGATAAAGAAAAGTCGATGGCGCAGACCAGCAAGGTCTGAGAGACTCACCCAGCGAGGGTAAGTCAGGGCAGGCCTGGAGCAACCAGGGGAGCCCTTTGGTTTCTTTAAGAAGTCTTCTGGGGACCCACAAGCCGGCGGGCAAGGGATCGCGAAGACACCTCGGGCGGAATCACTCAACAGGGGCCCACGGTCACTCGGGACGGTGTAGGCCTCTGATCTTCGGAGGGATTCCTGCTGGAGGTCGGGACCACACGTGGTCCAAAGCACAAGTTCGTAGAATGTTGTGAAGGGGTTGCACTCGACAATAGTGCACGGTACCCAGGGGTCGCGGTTCATCGTTACTCGTGGGGTCCACTTGCCTCAGCTTCGCTGGGGACTCACGATGGCCTTGGAGAAGTCAGGAAATCCACTTCTTGGGCTGCAGGGACTTCGGACTCCGGCGGGAGCGGCGTAGTTTGCGACCGTCGTTGCCGTTTTTGGTGCCTGCCAAGCAGGGGAGTCACTCCTTGACTCCAAGGGAGATTCTTCTGTCTTCCAAAGGTAGTGGAACGTCGAAGGGCCAGGATTCTTCTGTAGAGCGTCGTCCAGGGGTTATCTGCTTTGCAATGGCAAGGTTCCCCTCTTATACTGAAAAGAGGGGATGGACTAGCTCTATGACCCCACCTATGGGAGGGTCAAGGGAGGGGTGGCTACACCCACTTCCCTTTGTCCAGTTTCGCGCCAGAGCAGGGGCAGGTAGCCCCTGAGCTGGTTTGAACTGGCATATGCACAGAGGAGCCTTCTGCTCCCCCAGTGCAGGACTTCAAAGCACTCTAAGAGTGCACCCACCCAGCCCCAATACACTAAACCCTGTCTGGGAGGTGGTTACACCTCCCTGTAACAGGATGCCTATTGTTGGGCTTCCTCCACTGTGAGTTTCGGTCATCAGCAGGAGGGCAGCCCAGTGTCTGTGACTGGTGGCATCCATTTTGTGATGCCAGGGCTCTGCAGGATTCTACCGCGTTTCCACAGCAGGTACATGTCTTATCCCTCTAGAAGGGTGGAATGCTACCCCCGCCGCCAGGATTGGCGGGGGGTAGTATTCCAAGATGTTTGACACCAAACACGACATGTTTTGATGCAGCCATTCCAAAGTTAGCATTCTACCGCGAGGATATAATGCACTTAAGAGTATATGGTTTAACCGCATCCACAAACAGCACCAGAGAATGGACTCTGAGAACTGCAGAGGGGCCCTGCTCATGCAGAGGCACCCCCTCACATAGAAGCCAAGCACCCTGCCCTCAGGATTGATAGGGCCTGCCATAGGGGTGACTGATAGGTTTATATGTGTGTGCAGGAGAGATATAGGAAACCTATATCTCAGTGAGGGGTGCTAGCACCACCTCACCCAGGCTGCAGTAGCAGGCCTGTGGTGTCAGATTTAGTCTGCTTCCCAGGGGTGGCATAATACATGCTGCAGCCCCTGGTAGGCCTGTGAAGTACCTATGCCCTTGGCACCTAAGGTACCATATACTAGGGACTCATAAGGCACCACAGTATCCAATCACTAGTGCACCTAGAGTGCACTCCATGTCATTTAGAGAGAGCAGATAGACTGGGGCCCTGAATAGCAGGGTCCCAGTCCAACTAAGTCATAAACCAGCAAAACACCATAAAAAAAGTGGGGGCAACCATATAGTCAGATTCCACCTTCCTACATAACCCCCCAAACGAAAGGAGATAAGGCTAACCTTGGCCAGTTGAGCCTTTATTGACTAAGTGGCCATATAAGGAAGCACCTGCACTAGCATGGTTGCCCCCTGTCTTATGGTCCTCTAAGCAATCCCTCACCCTAAGGGTATGAGAGGGTCTCCACCATGGGGAATCACTACCTGTGGTGTGCTTTGGTAAAGTACCAGGCTGGTGAGGTGTCTGAGTAGGGAAGTGTGGCCCTAGGAATGTTGGCCTCAGCTTTCTCAGCTCACTGGTCACCATGTATGCCTGTCTTTCCATGACTGAGTGGTACTCTGCTCTAAGGGTCAACCTTTGACTGCCTACAGCCGGGGGTTGGGTCCCTTTGGGTGGAACACTGGAGGGACATGGCATGTTTGGAACCTTTTGGTCCCAGGTTTGCCCTTGCCTAACAGAGTCCTTCTGGGGGAGGTCCCTACATAAAGGTATGGGGGATCCCTCAGTGGGTTGAGGAATTTCTACCTGGCTAGGGCTACTAGCCTGGGTGCCCCTAATCTGCTGATGGGGGTTCCTCTGGACAGGGGGCCCTGGGGGTCCACTGACCTCCCTGACCTCTGCAGCCCTGGGCTGACTGAGGCAGGGTAGAGAGGGGCAGGTTACCTGCTCCAGACTGCGTACCACCTTGTAAGGGTCCTCTGCCATCAGGGGGGTGGCCAGGCCAGGCCTGGCTACCTCTGTGGCAGTTCCTTCACTAGGGGTAGGGTCAGTTCCCTGAGGAGGCTGACCCTTACCTACTGTCTGGAGGGAAGAAGACTTTTCTTCAACCCTTGTGCTCTCTTCTGGGGGAGAGTGGGCCATTCTTCCAGGCTCCATCTCTCCAAAATCTTGGGCTGGGGCTGTGGCCATCACAGCCCCACTAACCTTTACAGGGACACCCAACATCTTCAGATGGGTTTGGTGTTCAATTTCAGCCCAGGCTGAAATTTCCAGATCATTGCCCATCAGGCAATCTACAGGTAAGGTTGGGGACACTGCCACTCTTTTGGGCCTGTGACCCCCTCCCAGCTGAGATTGACTATGGCCATGGGGTGATCTGTTCTGACACCATCAATGTTGGTCACCTGGTATTTAAACTCAGGTAAAAGCTGGTGAGGGGGACTAGTTTCCCTGCCACCATGGTGACACTAGCCCCTGTGTCCCTAAATGCCACAGCTTTCTGACCATTAATTATTGGCTCCAGTCTGTACCTGCCCAATGCTGTGGGACCCACGGTAAAGGTGGCAAATCCTATACCACCATCAGAATCTGAGGAGTCTGTTGAGGGGGTCCTGTCTAAACTAGGGCCCACCTCTGTTCCTCTTGCAAAAGCACCTAACTTTTTGGGTGCACTACTCCCAACTGGAGGATTACTACTGGTAGTACCAGGAGGGGTGGTAGTAGTTGTTGGAGGAACATTTTCTTTATTGCCATTCCTGGGACAACTGGGATCAGATTTCCAGTGCCCAGGCTTTTACAGACATGGCAATAGGGTTTCTTTTCAGGAGAGGAAGGAGTTTGGGACCCACCCCAGAAGAGGAATTTTGGGGCCCTGTAGTGGACTTATCCTTGGATTTATCCCCACCTTTCTCTTGGGACTTGGTAGAATCTTTCTTGTGGTCACCACCCTGATTCTTAGGCCTTACCCTGGTTCTGACCCATTTGTCTGCCTTCTTTCCCAATTCTTGGGGAGAGGTCAGATCAGAGTCCACCAGGTACTGGTGTAAAAGCTGGTTTTGACAATTATTAAGGATCTGTTCTCTCATCATTAGATTATAAAATCCTTTGAAATCAGTAACCCTACTGCCAACCAGCCAACCCTCCAGAGCCTTGGATGCACAATCTACAAAGTCTGTCCAGTCCTGAGTCTGTGCCTTCTGGGTATCTCTGAACTTCAACCTGTACTGCTCAGTGGTTAAGCCAAACCCATCTATCAGTGCACTCTTCAGGACCTCATAATCATCAGCATCCTCCTCTCTAACAGTGAGGAGCTTGTCTCTTCCTTTATCTGAAAAGGAGAGCCACAAGATTGCTGCCCACTGCTTTTGGGGGACCTGCTGTACTCTACAGGCCCTCTCCATAGCAGTTATCCACTTGTGGATATCATCCCCACTCTGGTAGGGAGGAACAACCTTGCTCAGGTTCCTATGGTCAGGAATATATTCTCTGCCTCTAGGGACACTGTTGCTGCCACCAGGGGTTCTAACCCCTCTTTTCTAGAAGCTCTCTGGATCTCCAGGGCTTCCCTATCCAGTGCCAACTGCTTGGTTCTGAGGGCCACTTTGGCTTCCTCATACTGGAGCAGTTTGCACCTTCTCTCAGAGGAGGTCTCTCTTAAGGAAAAGTATGAGCTCCTCTGCTGGACAAATTCTCTGCCAGAGTGATAAGAGTGGTCAGATTCCCTGGAAGGGGATCTGTGCCTCTCCTCCTCTCTGTCAGTTCTCTTAGGGAGAATTCCTCTGTCCTTTTCAGGCCCCTTTGAGCCTGGCCCTTCAATCACAGAGTCTTGGTCATTCTGATTTTCATCATCTGACCCAGATACTATGACTGACCCACCCACTGATTCAGACCCTTTAGCTCCTAGAGCCAATCTAAGGTCATCTGCTGTCAGCAGATCTATCAGGTGTAGTGTTGAGGGACTCTGTCCTAGCCTCAGGTGTCTGTCAACACACATGGCTCTCAAGTCAGAGAAAGCCATGTCCTTATACTGAGGCTGAGTGGATCCACTGGGTCCACCCCTTAAGGACATTCTAGTGTTGTGCAGTGTTGTACTACCTACACTAGTTTGTGGCCTACTGATCCTAGCTTGAGCTGTGGAAAGGGTGTGCTATCCCTTGGCACACAGCTCTAAGTTCAGTAGAACTTATTGATACTAAGCTTGACTTTATATGTACCTTGAGTACCTATAATGGTTTTCAGTTAGTAATTCAAATAGAGATTTTCTGGTAAAACAATGGCAAGCTGGAATCCCACACGCTGCCCACCAATGTGAGAAGTTGGCCTGGTATATGCTGTTCACTAATTAAAGTGGACACCTTGCACCAGGGCAAATCGACTCTTATGGTAGATAGGTTTAAGACAACCTTTTAAAGAAAGCTATCCTAGTGGTAGCTGTGGAGAGCAGCCTTCAGGCTAAGTCTCGGAGGAATGTAAAGCAGCTTGTTTTACCATATAATCTCTTGAATCACCAAATGAAAAGACACCACACAGGTATATATATCAAATATATATGTATTTATTTCTAAATAACTCTCTACTAATCTCTTTATGAGATTAGAAGACAAACATATGCACAAATCAACGTTTCACAATAAGTTAAGCACAAAATATGGCTGGGGCCCTAGGGGCGTACCAGACCATATACTAAGTAAGAGACTTAGGGACAACGACTTGCAGGGAGACAAGGCCTAGGGCCTTCAGAAGTGCTGGGGCCTCACGAAACCACCCAAGGCAGGTAAGTAAAGGACCCACGGGGGACGCGTGCAGTGTGGTTACACAGGCGCGGATCGCCGTTGACTTCAATGGGGCAAGTCGCGGTTGGAAATAAAGAGTTTTAGGATACTTCGGGAGGACCTACAAGCAAGTCACTTACAGGGTAAGTAGTTCTAGGGCCCACACCCACAGGAGCACCGTAGTGCTGGAGTTACCTCACCCAGGGAAGCCGGGTGCATAGGTGTCCTTTGGTGTCGAGTCGCGGCGTCGTTTTCAATGGCGAACAAAGAAGACTTGCTGCTTGCGGGAGCTGAAGAAGTGTCCGGTGGAATCCAAGCCTGGATTCTGAAGAAGGATGACCTGAAAGCAGAGGGGACAGTGTTCAAAGTCACTTGGCAGTGACCCGGGGCAAGGAAGATGGATGCCCACCGTCGTCGGTTGATTCAGGTCGGTTGCGGGTGCCTTGACTCTTCAGCCACATGGTCCAGGAGGTGTCGACGACGACCAGGAGCTGGATTCGGTGTGTCCTCGATGTCTGCAGCTGACTGCGGTGTCGGCAACTCGATTGGAGCCAACAAGCCTTGGCAGCAGCAAGTCTCGGGGAGATAAAGAAAAGTCGATGGCGCAGACCAGCAAGGTCTGAAAGACTCGCCCAGCGAGGGTAAGTCAGGGCAGGCCTGGAGCAACCAGGGGAGCCCTTTGGTTTCTTTAAGAAGTCTTCTGGGGACCCACAAGCCGGCGGGCAAGGGATCGCGAAGACACCTCGGGCGGAATCACTCAACAGGGGCCCACGGTCACTCGGGATAGTGTAGGCCTCTGATCTTCGGAGGGATTCCTGCTGGAGGTCGGGACCACACGTGGTCCAAAGCACAAGTTCGTAGAACATTGTGAAGGGGTTGCACTCGACAATAGTGCACGGTACCCAGGGGTCGCGGTTCCTCGTTACTCGTGGGGTCCACTTGCCTCAGCTTCGCTGGGGACTCACGATGGCCTTGGAGAAGTCAGGAAATCCACTTCTTGGGCTGCAGGAACTTCGGACTCCGGCGGGAGCGGCGTAGTTTGCAACCGTCGTTGCCGTTTTTGGTGCCTGCCAAGCAGGGGAGTCACTCCTTGACTCCAAGGGAGATTCTTCTGTCTTCCAAAGGTAGTGGAACGTCGAAGGGCCAGGATTCTTCTGTAGAGCGTCGTCCAGGGGTTATCTGCTTTGCAATGGCAAGGTTCCCCCTCTTATACTGAAAAGAGGGGATGGACTAGCTCTATGACCCCACCTATGGGAGGGTCAAGGGAGGGGTGGCTACACCCACTTCCCTTTGTCCAGTTTCGCGCCAGAGCAGGGGCAGGTAGCCCCTGAGCTGGTTTGAACTGGCATATGCACAGAGGAGCCTTCTGCTCCCCCAGTGCAGGACTTCAAAGCACTCTAAGAGTGCACCCACCCAGCCCCAATACACTAAACCCTGTCTTGGAGGTGGTTACACCTCCCTGTAACAGGATGCCTATTGTTGGGCTTCCTCCACTGTGAGTTTCGGTCATCAGCAGGAGGGCAGCCCAGTGTCTGTGACTGGTGGCATCCATTTTGTGATGCCAGGGCTCTGCAGGATTCTACCGCGTTTCCACAGCAGGTACATGTCTTATCCCTCTAGAAGGGTGGAATGCTACCCCCGCCGCCAGTATTGGCGGGGGGGTAGTATTCCAAGATGTTTGACACCAAACACGACATGTTTTGATGCAGCCATTCCAAAGTTAGCATTCTACCGCGAGGATATAATGCACTTAAGAGTATATGGTTTAACCGCATCCACAAACAGCACCAGAGAATGGACTCTGAGAACTGCAGAGGGCCCTGCTCATGCAGAGGCACCCCCTCACATAGAAGCCAAGCACCCTGCCCTCAGGATTGATAGGGCCTGCCATAGGGGTGACTGATAGGTTTATATGTGTGTGCAGGAGAGATATAGGAAACCTATATCTCAGTGAGGGGTGCTAGCACCACCTCACCCAGGCTGCAGTAGCAGGCCTGTGGTGTCAGATTTAGTCTGCTTCCCAGGGGTGGCATAATACATGCTGCAGCCCCTGGTAGGCCTGTGAAGTACCTATGCCCTTGGCACCTAAGGTACCATATACTAGGGACTCATAAGGCACCACAGTATCCAATCACTAGTGCACCTAGAGTGCACTCCATGTCATTTAGAGAGAGCAGATAGACTGGGGCCCTGAATAGCAGGGTCCCAGTCCAACTAAGTCATAAACCAGCAAAACACCATAAAAAAAGTGGGGGCAACCATATAGTCAGATTCCACCTTCCTACACAGATTCTCTCTCTCTCTCTTCTGCTATAGCGTTTTTCACATGTGTTCTGCCTCCAGGGGGGATGTCGCCTTAGCTTGCAAGGTTGCTCCTCGCGGCAGTGCTCTGCTCTTTCCCTGCTATGGCTTTCGCTGCTATGACTTTTGGTACCTTAGTTCTTGGCACTTTTCCAATTGGTGCTGTTCCTCACCTTTCGTTTCTCTCTTTTTCACTGATTTTTCGCACACTGTTCCCATAATCTCCACAGTTTTGTTTGTGATGGCTCCGCGTTGTGGCGCGGAAAATTTCTCCGAAGAAAACTGATGTCAGCGCGCCGGGGTGGGGCTTATGTGACCTCGCTGACGTCACGCCCGCGGACAACGTCAGGGCGGAGTCGCGTGGTACCGCCCCCCAGCGCGCAGAGATGCTGGGGCAAAGAAAGTTTTCCGGGTCCTGGGGATAATTCTACGTTAAGGAATCTGCGGCTAGAATCGTCTCTACCAGATACATCATTACCGAAGGTAAGTAACTCGTACATTACGTTTGTGGTTATGCTTTTGAATACTGCAGCCGGTGGGGGTATAGGAATATTATGAAATAAATATAGGAATTTAGGAAGTACAACCATTTTAACAATTGCCATTCTGTCTGCAAGAGATAGTGGGAGCCGAATCCATCGGTCAATTTGTTCTTCCATCTTTGATATCGCCGTTCCATAGTTTTCCCTTATCACCGTTGCAGGATCTTTGTGGTACCAAATGCCTAAATATTTAACTGGCGCTGTTTGCCATTCTAGCGGGAAGTCTACTGGATGTGGTTTTGTAATATCAGTGAGTGGTATTATTACAGATTTGCCCCAGTTGATTTGAAGGGCAGATTGTCTGTCAAATTTAATATATTCACACAGCAGTGGGGCCAGGTTGACACTGGGCTCTCGAACGTAAAGTACCATATCATCTGCATATAATGAGATGCCTATCGGTCGTTGTAGGAACTTCAACGCTGTGGGTGCGTGTCGTGTCTAATCTTACACGTCAATGGCTCTAGCGCTATGGCAAATAACAATGGTGACAGGGGACATCCCTGCCTCGTTCCACGCTGTACAGATATTGGATCCGAGACATATTTATTTACTTTGATACGTGCTATGGGTTGGGTATATAATATTTTAATCCATGTCAACAAAGTGAAAGTGGGGGAATCCCATTTTTTGCATGACTGTAAAAAGATAAACCCACTCCACCGAGTCAAATGCTTTAGCAGCGTCTAGTAACACTGCTGCCGCTTCCAGCTCTGGGTTTAGCTGATGAGAGAGCGCAAAGAGAGTATGGATATTGTGTGCAGTAGATTTGTTTGGGATGAATCCAGATTGATCCTGTAGAATTATGTTTTGCATTAGTGATTGGAGTCTCGTTGCTATAATTTTTGCTAATATTTTAGCATCTGTATTGATTAGGGACAGTGGACGGTATGATTTGCAATTTTCAGGGTCTTTATCCGGTTTTAATAAGGCTATGAGTAAGGCTTCCCGTAGAGTGGGTGGGAGTAGTTGTTTATCGTGGGCATCCCCGTACATTTCCACCAGGTATGGACTGAGTAACTCTACATATTCTTTATAAAATTCCCCCGTAAACCCATCGGGTCCTGGAGCTTTACCATTAGGTAGTGTTTTGATGGCGTCCGTGACCTCTTCAACTGTAATGGGTTGTGTTAAGTATTCTCTCTGGCCGTCAGATAGCCACGCTATAGCTATGTCTTCAAGATATTTAAGAACTTCGTGCGTAGTTGCTGTATTGCGTGCAGCATACAAATCACCATATGTTGCCATGAATACCGCCAGTATATCTTTGGTTGCATAACACTGTGTTCCTTGTGAATCTTTAATACTGGTCACAATTTGCGTTTGGCGTGTACTGCATATTTTTTGGGCCAGTATGCGTCCAGCTCTCCCACCCTCCCCATATATACGAGCTTGTTGGCATTGGGATATGTATTTAATCTTATTATCGGCATACTCCTGGTACTCAGATAGTACGTCCTTAATGTCGCTTAAAATAGCTGTGTTATGCGTGCGCTCGAATTCTGCTTCTAGTTGTTTAAGTTTATGTTCACGTTTTGTGAGTTGCATTCGTATATCACGCAGAATTCCCGCATTAGTGCTGATACAAATGCCTCGTATGGTGGCTTTCAAAGCCTCCCAGAGGAAACTGGCGTCAACAACTGAGTTTTTGTTCAAGTGGAAATATTCTTCAATCGCAGCTTGAATTGTGGAGTTATATAATGGGTCTAATAGAGCTTTGGCATTAAAGCGCCATATAAAAGGCGGAGGTGTGTAGTTTGGGAGATCTAGGGATAATATTATTGGTTTGTGGTCAGAAAGTGTTTTTGGGAGGTGGTGTACTTCTCGTACCCAGGTGCTAGCTATTTCAGTTGTCAGCCAGTAGTCTATTCGTGACCAGCTGTTGTGGACAGTGGATGTATGTGTTCCCTCTAATTGATGTGGATGCCGCATTCGCCATATGTCCACCATTCCAAATTCAGTCATGCCATCTGTAATTACTTTGACCGCCTGTTTGTGCGGTTCTTTTGTTGTACCTCATCTGTCTTGCGCCTCATTGAGAGAGGTATTAAAATCCCCACCCCAGATTATTTCCATGTCTGGTAAATCACGTAGATACTTCCATCTATGTTAGGACCATAAACATTAACAATTCCCAATCGTGTACCGCATAACTGCCCTGTGACTATAACGAATCTACCTTGGTCGTCTGCAATGGTTTGGTCTACTATAAATTGTGTACTTTTTTTATAAGTATAAGGACACCTCTGGAATACGAGGAATAAGAGGATGCCAGTATAGTCTCAGCCCATCTTCCTCCTAAGGTATATTTACCAGCTTTCGAGAGGTGGGTTTCTTGCAACAAAGCGATTTCTATTTGGTGCCTATCCAGATATGTAAATATTTGTCTTATTTTTCTAGGATTATTTAGACCCCAGACTTTCCAGGTTAGCATGCAAATCGGCGAGTTTCCCTTATTTTGTTCTATTCTGGAGTTCTTGATAAGAATTAATAAATGTCATGTAAACCTTATCTGCATACACTTCGTATGGAATATATTTATATCTAATGCTCCAACTCATGAAATCTCTCACAGTTACACTGCTCATTGTACCTCTATTTTCTGTACCTGAGTAAACAATCAACCCCATTATCCCCCCACCCACTTTAGCATCACAAACATGCCAAAGACATATCCCTCTAAATAACAACAACAACATCATAATTTTGTCAGGGAGTACCCACTGGGGTGCCGCCAGGTGCACGCACTAACATCCGCAAAGAGCGGATGCGGCTGAAACATATATGGGATAGTCGGCTACCATATCACACACAATGTTATAATAATAGTGCGCCCCTACCAACATAATGCACATTCTTATTTCCGGAACGGACGGTTCATTACCTACTTTGCCATCAGACTCACCGCATACTGGCCCTTATCAAGGAGGCCCACGCAGCCTAGATTGCACACATATTTTGTCCCTTCCAGGACCAACACATTTTTTGCCCTGAAGAAGTTCATCTTTATGAACGAAACGCGTTGGCTGGTATATTTGTATTTGGACACCTATGATAATAAAGGATTGTTTAAAACAACTCTAACAAGACCATATTAACTAGTGACTTATTTGACTAACAACCTTTTTAATATCGAGTGGTGCACCACTCCAAAAATTTGGGTATAAGGCGCGTTATCCATCTAACCTTGAGCTGCACAGTGGCAATTGGCCATTTTGCTAATATCTTACATGCGGCAGCATAAATATTCTGACTTGTATACCAATATTCTTACTTTAAGCAGTTGACTCACTGCTGCATTACTATATCAATTGTCCTATAAGAAAACAATAAAGCAGTAAGGCACATTTCGACCTTGGTATAACTAATACATTGTTGGTCCCAGCTATTTAGCTTATACCACAGTGCAGATTATACACATTCCCAAGGCTTGTTTTGAGTAATTCCAAGTACAACACTTTGGACACTGATCAGTTACATTCCTAGCAACTATCACATATGTCGTGCATTGAGCAAATGCATCTTTGCATATCTATGTCATAGTATACACCCACAACCCGTGCAATGATTGCGGTGCATTCCCCGCAGATCCGCTACTGCTCTACCCAAGCACCACTACATACAGACAGATGCATGCTTAATCATATTCCATCCAGCAATAGTTCTTTTCAGTTCGATCCCTGCAATCGCTCAGTGTTTTGTGGCCTGGTGAAGGGCATAATAGTGTTTCATATGTGCACGAATCTGTGTTTAGAGTCTCAGTGTCCGTGCATCAGACATTGTATAGCCCATTCCTTTTTTTTTGTCAAACTTGTGTTTATTAGCATTTTACATATACTGCGAAACAGTGGATACAGATGGTACATAAGGAGATGCGTACAGAGCATGGCAGTACGAAGAGTCCAGGGCTGGTGTATGCTATTAGACACAAATCCCAGCCTGTTCCCAAAGAGAAAAAGCATCTACAAAAACAAGTACAGAATCCAAAGTTATGCAGGCGAGGGATAAGCGCATCCTAAAGGAGGAGATACACCCATAACCCGTCTTTCTTTTGCAACAGGTGGTCTCTCTATGTCTTCCAGCGGGGAAGGTGCTCCCCCAGTGAAATAACCCCAGAGGTAGAACTCCCAAAAGGTAACATGTAAAGGAACAACATAACCCACCCCCTTCCCTCCCCACCCACAAACTGGTGGCAGCTACCCAGCTCTAATGTGTTTCTGAGTCCTAACTTACGCACGGTGATTTAGAATTGAAAGAGATGCATGCCTCTGACGGAGGCAGGACATATCGCCAGAGGTAATCCCCTTGTAAGGAACGTAACCATCGATATTCAAAGTTTTTATAATCATCCCGGAATATATCAGCCATCCTTTCCAGACACAATAGCTTCCAGAGCCTCGCGTGCCACAGTGATATAGCAGGGGCCTCCTTCTTTTTCCAAGCCGCCGCTATCGCTACCTTTGCCGCCCCAATGCATGTCCACATAATAGCCTTATCGGCCTTGGTTTGATATATGAGAGATGGGTCACGGAGGCCCAGGAGAGCCTCTGCCATAGTGGTCAGGATAGGATACCCTAACATGTCTTTGATCTGCGCGAGGATTTCCTCCCAAAAGGGTCGAATGATGGGGCAGTCCCACCAAATATGTTGGAAGTCACCCAATAGGCCACACCCTCTCTTACATGTGTCTGATGTGTTCGGGAATATTTTTTTGAGTTTAGCTGGATATAAGTACCAGTCCATCATCGTTTTGAGATGTGCTTCCCGTAGTTCTGTGAAATGATTGAATTTCGTTATGTCCGACCAGAGCCCCGACCAGTCCCTATCTGGAATGTCTCGTTGTAATATTCCTTCCCACATGGCCATATACTGTGGTCGCGGAGAATGTGCAGAGGAAAGAAGATACGTGTATAAAAAGGAGATCACTCCTTTCATAGAGTCTACATTCTGTATATATGTTTCAAACTTCGTGAGCGGGTGCGTGGCCGCAGCGTGGATATGAGGTGTGAGGGCCCAATGTTTCAATTGAATGTAGTGAAAATGCTCAGTCGGGGCTAAGCCATAATCCCTCATGCAGTTGTCAAAAGTAAGAAGAGCAGAATTATGGAATAGATGTGTCAATGCCCTACACCCCCCCTCCCTCCAGGTGTCGAAGGGTCCCTCTCGGAGAGCCGGGGGGAAAGCTGAATTAAAATGGAGAGGTGTGTACGGTGAGGGGAATGTGGTCCACTGGTCGTTCCCCGACACGGAGTCCCAAACTCGTAAGGTGGTCCGGGTGGGGGTACTAATGTAGGCATTCTCAGGTCTTTCCCTCTTGGGCCTCCATATGAGGTCCCAGATCGACCGTCCTGCAATAGCTCTATCCATATGGAGCCAGTGCTTCTCCGACTCCCACTTGGCCCATTCCGACACCACCCGCAGTTGTGCCGCTTTATAGTAGAGACTAAAGTCGGGGAGACCCACTCCCCCCTCTGCTCTCGGTCTTCACAGGAGTGAGAAGGAGAAACGTGCCCGTCCTC
Source organism: Calotriton arnoldi (assembly GCA_963921515.1). Lineage (NCBI taxonomy): Eukaryota > Metazoa > Chordata > Amphibia > Caudata > Salamandridae > Calotriton > Calotriton arnoldi. The sequence goes on along the minus strand of CAWUFW010008470.1, from coordinate 13,719 downwards.
CCTGCCAAACAAACCGCATTATCATAGACCTAACTTTAGGGAGGAAGCCTTTGTCAAGTTCAATGGGTAGGGCCTGAAAAAGATACAAGAGTTTAGGGAGCACCGTCATTTTGACTGCGTGTATGCGGCCTAACCAGGATATAAAGAGTGGTTTCCAGCGCACAAGATCCGCCTGGAGGCGTAAAAGGGAAGGTGGGAAGTTAGCCCTGTATAGCCCTTCCACCCGTGGTGTCAATTGAACCCCCAGGTATTGGAGAGAACAGGAGGTCCAGTGCAACATGGTATGTGCCTGTAATTCCCTGAGCTCTCTCTCTGGAATTGTGAGATTAAGTATATGCGATTTATCTATGTTGACCTTAAACCCCGCTACATCCTCGAACCTTGCAAGCTCGGTTTGAAGTGCGGGGAGAGAGGAGGCCGGTTCCGTCAGGGACAGCAGCACGTCATCAGCAAAGAGTGTAATTTTATGGGTCTCACCACTAAAAGGGATTTCCTGTATCTCTGGGGCCGCACGAATGGACATAGCCAGTGGTTCAATGCTGAGGGCGAATAATAGGGGCGACAACGGGCATCCCTGACAGGTGCCCCTGGTCAAGGAGAAGGGAGTCGACTGTATGCCATTCACTTGTACTCTAGAGCAGGGTCGAACGTAGTTAGCTCGGATCATGGTAATGAATTTGTCAGCGAACCCAAAGTGTTAAAAAGCATTGCCCAATCTACCCTGTCAAAAGCCTTCTCGGCGTCCGGCCCAACCAATACCGCCGGAATCTTTCGTTTAGCAGCTTTCTCAATAAGATGTACTATGCGTCTGGTGTTATCGTGAGTCTGGCGGCCTTTGATAAAGCCGGATTGATCAGGGTGGATGAGGTCTGGCATTAGGCCATTTAATCGGGCCGCTAGAATAGACGAGTAAAGTTTCGCATCAAGATTTAAAAGTGCGATGGGGCGATATGAAGCGCACATCTGTGGGTTCTTCCCCTGTTTGGGAATAACTGTAATTACAGCTTCCGCCATCGAGGGGGTGACTTCACCCTCCTCTGCCATTGTATTGAAAAGATGTGTAAGATGGGGTAGGAGGTCCGGGGCGAAGGTTTTGTAGAATTGGGCCGTGAACCCGTCTGGGCCCGGGGCTTTATGTGGTTTTAGGGATTTGATAGCCAGATTAACCTCTTCTGCTGTTATAGGGGCTGTAAGTTTGTCGTTCCATTCCCGCGAGACCTGGGGGAACTGTAGAGTCTGACGGTAGCTATGCTGCCTATCAGGAGCTCGCGCCTCCTATGTGTAGAGAGACTTGTAAAAGGCGCCAAAAAGATCGGCCTTCTCTGTGTCTTTGTGGGTCAGCCCCCTGTCTGTCCTGGATTCCTCCTATGTATTCTCGTTCCCGTTTTTCCTTCAGCTGTCGAGCTAAATGCCTACCTATCTTGTTCCCCTGGGAATAGGAGAGTTGACGTAATTTCAGGAGTGTGAATTCTGCCCTGTTGTTATATATGGTTCTAAGTTTCCCCCGTAATGCGGTAAGCGAGCGTAGGGATTGTCTAGTGGGGTTGTGTTTGTGTTGCGTTTCCGCTAGCGCTAACTCGGCTTCCAGGTCTACTCTCTCTTTTGCCCGTTGTTTGTTCAGAGTGGAGTTGAGTACTATACATTTTCCGCGAACAACCGCTTTGAAAGCGTCCCAGTTATTCAATACTGAAGTGTCTGTGGGTGCGTTCAGAGCAAAGAATTCTTTAATCGTGTCCCGTAAGTCAGTACAGAGAGCCCTATCCCTCGTAAGAGAGGCCGGGAAGTACCATTTGTGGGTAGTGGGCGAGACAGTACTCCACTCCAGGCAAATCGAGACCAAACAGTGGTCCGACACCGAAAGTGGGAAAATCTTGGCCTCCCGAAGGATTCCCAGTAGGTTTTGGCTAATGAAGATGTGGTCGAGTCGGGAGTACGTGCGATGTACATGAGAATAGAACGTATAGTCTCTTGTTTGGGGGTAGAGAGAGCGCCAGGAATCCCTAAGACCCATTTCCAATATTCGCTGTTTAGTCTCTGAGGAGAAGGAGCTAGCTTCCGGCCTGTGAGGATACGTGCTGTCTTAAGTCCGCCTGCCAGGTCAGATTGAAATCCCCTAATAAGATTGTTGGTCCTTCTGCAAAATCCCGTATTTTCCCCGTTAGGGTATGCAAAAAGGCTGCCTGCCGTGTGTTAGGTGCGTAGGTCGCTATATACGTGCAGAGTTTACCCATCAGGATGCCCTTTACCATAATCCACCTTACGTCCCTATCTGCCCGGGTGTCAGTGGGTTGAAATTTCGTGACAGTATGGAAAAGGATTGCAACACCCCGGTGTTTAGTAAGTGCAGAAGCCCTGTATATCAATGGGTACTGTTTGTGGTGAAATCGTGTTTCCTCTGCCCTAGAGAGATGCGTCTCCTGTATGGCCACTATATCTAGATGGTGATCTATAAGATATTTCCAGATCTTTTGTCGCTTTTGCGGCGAGTTAAGACCCTTCACGTTCCAGGAGCCTATGGTGAGTATCATCTGTCCCGTGGTGATGCCCCCCTCCCTCTCTTGAACCTGTGTGTTGATCTCATGTCTCCTATAGTAAAGGCCCTGCTGTGCGAGCTACCCCGATATATCTGCCGTGTGAAGTGCATCCTGAACAAAACATAGTTTTGCAAGAAGTGTGTAAAAGACCGCCACCAGTCCTTCCCCCCTCCCCCACCCAACAAACTCAAAACCCCAAAACCCAACATGAACGACATCACCAAGCGTCGGATCGATGTTAGTCCTCCGACAGTGGGTTGAGAAACCCAATACACTTGATGCGGGGACAGCGTGACCTAGGTCCCCACCCGCATCCGGTCCGGACACTCTGAAAAAATGTGAACACCTTACCAGTTTAGGCCGGCCCCGAGACCAACTCAATATGTCCCAGCTCTCAACAAAAGGCAAGAGAAGTCCAATTGCATATCGCTCCGTCGCAGAGTTGTCTGTTGCGCTGCAGCCAAGATTGTAGCCCCCTAGAGAACCGGGCTAGAATGGGCACTGTGCTTGAATGCAGACCCTCTGTGTGATCTCTCCCCAGGTCGGTGAGATTCCAATTCGCAGGTTCATGGGCACAAGCGTTCTCGAGGGCCTTGTGGCCATCCGCTTCCCCTTCCAGGGGTTTTTTGTCTGCTCCCATTCCGCAACGCCCCTTAGTGAGGTATCGTCGGTCCATGGTCGCCTGTGTCTTCCTTTGTAGTGGAAACATATCGATACCCCCTGTTTGTATCATTTATGGTGTCCTCGCGGACTAGTAGACCATTGCGACCTGGGGGAGTCAGTGTTCCGAGCACCTTGTGTCTTGCTTTGTGAGGGTTCAGAGTCCCCTGTGGAAAGACCCAACAGTTCAAGTCCCTCTCGCAGGTCTACAATGTGTCGTTGCTTGTTGTGGTACTCGAAGGTTAAACCAAATGGGTAGGTCCATCGATATCTGATTTTCTCATCGCGCAATTTAGACGTGATAGGGCGGAACTGCTGCCTCCGTGCCAATGTCACGGGCGCCAGGTCTTGATAAATGGTGCAGGAGTGGCCCTGAAAGGAAATATCACCCTTCTTCCGAGCCGCCAGGAGGACCGCTTCCTTTACCTTGAATGAGTGGAATTTCGCGAGGACATCTCGTGTCCGCTTTCTGTTGCCGGTTGACGGGCCTCCAACCCTGTGCACCCTATCAAGTTTGATCTTGAGTGTCTGTGGACTAAGGATCTCCGCGAACAGACCCTCGAGAAACGCCTCAAGGTCTGGCCCCTCTGCTCCTTCCTCCAAGTCACGAATTCGCAGGTTTTCCCGTCTTGCCCGGTTTTCTAAGTCTTCTGTTTTTAGCTGAGTTTGGCGTAGCTGATCCTGGAGGGCCAGCACGTTCTCCTGCAGCTCGGAGGTGCGTTTGTCAACGTCTTGCGTTTGCGCTTCCAGGTCCACCACCCTAGTACCCACGGAGTCCACGTCGTGTTGGAGGGCGGCCATCCGAGCGTTGAGATCAGACTTCAGTTGGTCGATGGAAGACGCGATGTCTTGGCTCAGTTCCTTCCGCAATGCTGTTTTAAATTCACGCAGGGAGGCCAGCAGGTCATTCTTGGTGAGCGCCATGGCATCCGTTCCCTCGTCGTGGTCCGTTGGTAAGTGTTTATCCGCTGGAGGGAAACAATTAGAGACTTTATTCGATGGTCTGGACACCGTCTTCTTTGGAGGCATAGAGCGGGTCCAGCCTGACCCTCACCAGTACAGCTAGGGACATCCTTTAGCGTGCCGTCTGACTATGCAGCTTCCACTCCCTTGTGAAGGCAGATGTGGGGGCTCAAAAGAAGATCACCGTCCAGGATCCCCACCGGCGGCGGTCCTCCAGGACGGTACCCCCAGAGGCAGAGTAGGGGGGCGTCCCGCTGGCCTCCAGCGCAGCGAATGCTGCCCGCAGTGACTCCACAGGCTCCAAGGGGCGATCCGGCGTCTTGTTGGTAAATGGGTGAGAGGAGATTCACAGGTGCGCTCCAGTGGCGGGCAGAAGCCTAGCCCAGCTGCCTCGGGGTGTGATACTCAGGCCAGACTTTGACAGCAGATGTTGCCCACGCGATCGACGCAAGCCTACACACCATTCCGTAATGGTGTCTCCTGCCTAGCTAGCAATCTCGCCTCAACCACCAGGATCAGAACTTTCAGGGGAAGGCGCCGTGCTCCAGTGCTGTCTGGCCTCGTGCACACGGGAGGAATTCTATGATAGTCATCTCACTCGATGCCTGCTGACTGTACATGGGCCGCCATCTTAAGGTCAGGCATGCCCTGTTCCTATCGGCGAAAGGCGCAAGTCCACCAACTTGCAAAAAAACGGGGATACAGCCTGCTGATGTGGCCGTGCCTCACTTGTGTGATGTTCATGGCAAAGTCTTAGATCTCTCAGCGTGACGCTCTCTTAAGCCCGTCAATGTGCGTGGGACACATCGGGAAGAGTCCGCCGGGCTTCCCCCCTCCCGCTGACTGTTCTCTCACGTCCCGAAGTCGGGGTTCCTCACTCAGCAGTATGGCTGGCGTCCGCTGCAGGCAGAGCGGCCGGAGCCCCTGCGTCGGTTTCAGCTCCGCGCCGCCTCGACTCCGGCTTCTGGCAGTCCTCCAGACTCAGAGGGTGGCAGCCGCCTAGGCCTGGCAGGCTCCGCGGCCGATGCAGGAGAGACTCCGGTGCGGCCTCCCAGGACCTAGCGCGCACAAAGATGCGTGAATTCCCACATGCCCCTGATCTGGGGGCTCTCGGGGGCTATGTACTCCAGCAGCAGTTGCGGTACAGGTAGGCTGCTTTTAGAGACGTCCTTCGGGTAAAGCGCGGACCGGGAGCCGAACGCAGTTACGTCCGTTCGGCCATCTTGTCCCGGCCACGCCCCGTAAGTATATTTTTAGTAAAGTTTCAGCTGTTGTCTCTCCAGTCTGCATCAAAGCACACAAAGGAAACCATGTACAATGATGACTTTCCAGAAAATAGGCATTATTCAAGCCTTCCTTGTTGCCAAATGCTAGTATGGGTAAAGAAGCGAGGAGGTGCAAGCGAGCTCACTCAGGAATCCTCCCTCCCTCCACACTGTTTTTAATTATATATGCACAAAGACATTATAATTCCAGGATCTTAGAGTTCCAGCAAAACAAATATACTACTGTGTGGTGTGTGGGTGCATTTCATATTTCACCATGGTGGTTAATGGGGAGCTCTTTGTCAGTAACATCTGAATGTCGACTTTCAGCTGCATGAGAAATTAATAGTCTTCATGTCATTTCTGTCCAAACTTTAAAACATGGCTGTTTGGCTCTGAAAAAAGAACACAAAAGATGGAGACAGCCCTTATTTTGAGTGGGGGTTTTATTCCCACTTTAAATCTGTGGAATTGAGTGATGCTCAATAATTATAGGTTGTATTGCTATGTTGTCACTTTTATATATTTTAAAGTCTAAAAGCTGTGTATTTAAGCACAGTTTTTCGGTACACAAGCGTGAATCCCTGTAAGCAGTCTGATAGAGCTCTGACATTCAAAATGTTGGTTACAGAGCACAGCCACTATTAAGTTAGTTCACCTACCTTGTTGTCAGTTGATTTAATAGACACAACACCATGCAATGTTTACAATACAAGAAAGTATTCATAAAAAGTACAAAAGGCAAAAGTCGTGTGTAAAATCTTGATTGTGTTGACAAGAAGTGTATATCGATGCAGATGTAGACATGCCGAACACGTGTTTCGTCGTGTATACAAACTTTTCCAAGAGCTTAAAGAATTTTTGTAATAAGATGGTAAATCTAAGTTCCTTAGATCCCTCAATTGTTCGAGGATGTATACAACAGCAAAAAAGTAATGATGCAGGAATCAGAATTCGTAAGTCACAAATAAGACTTCAAAAGCACTTTCCAGAAGTATACACACAATTATGTAGGCCGGCGCGTTGAAGAATAATGTTATTAGGATACTATGTGTCCAAAAAGTATCAAATTTAGATGCTAACATTGCTTGAACGAAGAGTGAGGATCTCGCGCCGAATTATCATAGATCGAGCACTCAAATTCACGTTGAGTATGCTTGGTAATGCAGCATCAACAGTAAAAGCTGTGACACGGTCAGGCATGTAAAACGGCGTCCCGCTACAGAAGTTGGAGAGGTCCTTCCCGGGCACATAGGGGGCCGATTCCGATCTCGGCCGGTAGTGCTCCGAATCGGATCCGGTTCGCGGCTCCGTTTGGGGCCCTGTTTCCCGACCGGAATCGCTGCAGCCGGAGTCCGGCGGTCACGATGCAAGCACCCGCGATGAATCGCCCGACCCGAACTCGGCAGCGGCTTCAACACGCTCCGACCGATCTCGCATGGACCAAGGCTCGCTATCGGCGCTGCCATGAGCGTTACCCGGCCGGGTGGCGTACTGATGCGCGCCCTTGGGAGTCCGACCGAGCTCGCGCCCCGTCCGGCTCGAAAAAGCTGTCTTGGAGCCAGACTGTGTGCGCAAGAGTCGCACACAGGGGAGACCACATGGGTCCCCGCTACCTGTCACATGTATGCCGCTGATGCGCGTGGACGGCTGTTACACGCTGTGGGGCGCCCTTGTCCGCCTCGCACCCGGTGAGTCAATGGGAGCCGCGTCGCCGTCGTACGATCCGGCAACCCAATGACTTCAATGGGAGTCCGACCCGACTTCGAGTCAGATAGCATGCGAATGCGCCGTGTGCCGTCGGTCGGACTTTGCTAGGAGTCCGGTCGGTCGAATTCTCTCCCGGGTCCGGCTCGGTCGGGCGAGATTTCCGGCCGGGAATCGCCATTTATACCCTAATAACATTATTCTTCAGCGCGCCGTCTACATAAGGAACTTACTTACCATCTATTACAAAATTCTTTAAGCCTTGAAAAAGTCGTATACACGGCCGAGGAAACACGTGTCGGCTGTCTGCATCTGCACGATGCACACTTCGTGTCAACACAATCAAGATTTTTACACGACTTTTGCCTTTTGTACTTTTTATGAGTGCTTTTTGTATTGTATACATTGCATGGTGTTGTGTCTATTAAATCAACTGACAACAAGGTCGGTGAACTAACTTAATAGTGATTGTGCTCTGTAACTAATATTTTGCTGATAAGTGTATGGGGGAAAATTTTCCCCATATAGATAACACTGGGTAAGATGGCACAGTGTTGTACAGTGAGCACGCCTATATACACATATTTCTAATATACTTTGGGAGATAATGCGGAGAGTGCTGACCTGTGCTCTTTTACCGCTGCCCACTTGTTTTGCATAGTTATCCAGAGCACTGACATTGCCCCTGACCCTCTTGAAGGATGTTCCACTTGTTCAGTAGCGCACAGGGTATAAACATCCCAATCCATCAGTACCACAGCTAGTGACTGGCGTTTTCCTGGTACGAGTAACGCGTTAAAGGTCCCAATATGGTGGATTAATTCTACCTTTTCGACTTTAGGATTCGATCAAACTTCAGAAACTGCAGGCCTCTTAAATTTTCTCACCTTGGTATCCAATATTAAGTAGTATGGGAAAGGATGCTAATGGCTCATAGCTTCGATTAAGAGTCCCTGTTTTTAACTTCGCTGGGGCTGGTAGCATAGTTACTAGCCGACTCAGAATGATGGAGACCCACCCGGAACACCAAAGGTTCGATGTGTATTATCCAGAGACTCCACCTTCTATAAGCAGGGGGAGTCTTCCAGGGTGAAAATTCTCTGTGCAAAGTGAGAAAACTAGGGGACTCCAGAAGCAGAGTACCATATTTCCCGTCCCCAAATCCCTATTTGTTAAGGGACCCTCAGGATCCAGCCCCAAATACTCCAGTAACTCTGGCCCATCACCCCGCCCACATCTCCATAGTTACCAATGCTCCTTTGCATAGGTAATGCTGGAGTTGGGGAGAAGCGGGAGTGACCAGGCTCTACCAGCCCAGGAGTATGAGAAGGAGAATTCCACCTAATTATATTTTCAGCATTGAATGCCCCATAACACCAAATCACATAATGGCACATCCATTGAAACTTCTGCCCATGACTGTGGGTGCACAAACATTTTGTGCTGGCTTAGAAGCACAAAAGTGACACTCACCAGCACAATGTCTGTCTGTTTTGGAACTTACTTTCAGCGCACTGCTGCGCGTTGACTTATGCCAAGGGGCATTACATGGGCGTTCCATGCAACCGCCCATGCCACGCTGACACAAGGCCTATCTACAAAGGACTGTGGAGCAGGGTTTAGCACCCAAAGATGCCCACCACTTCATAGGATGCTGCTAACAGGAGAAATGTTTCTATTTCTTCTTTCTTTTCCGAGTTTGCATGCGTGCTGCACGGTTGCATCACACATACAAGCGGGAACATCTTTTAAACTTGTCTGGGCCTGTCATTTTTGTACAGGGAAGGATGCCCTGCCTGTGCAGAAGACTGCTTCACAAGACTCACACACACACACACCTTAGCGCTAAAGGGGCGGCTGAGGTGTGTGCGTCGACTCGGCAGCTGAAATCCTGCGCCGAGGCGCTAGGGAGAAGGGGAGGAAGACACCATATCTCTGAAGATATGGCGCTCTCCTGCTCCCTCCCGGTCATGCAACACAGTGCAGCCCCTCTTACAATTGGCATCAGTGCGTCTTTCTCCTCCCTTACTATTTATTCCTTGAACACTTCCAAATGGAAAAGAGGAACATGGTAGTTTGGTACTTTATGCATACTCCTGCCAATGCCTCCAAGTGTGGCACAGTGTTCATTTTCAGATGCTAAAGTCGCAAAAAAATATTTCACTGGCAAACATAAGGTGACTAGATGATTGATGCTCAGAGACTTTGTTGGATGGAAGTTCCCCTTTAAGGAACACATATTTCAAAACAACAATTGATTTTAAATGAAGAACTTATCTACACTTCAAATATCGAGACCAACACTTAAGCAATTGATTTGAACAAAGGTGATAATGTGCACAATTGATTATATGGCATCAGAAGGGACAGAAGCATGGGCCAGAAGCATCCCAGAGAGATAATACCAACCACTGACGCTAAAGACAGTAGCTTTCTGGCTAGCATTCTGAGTTCTGACTAAAATATTACAAAATGACTGCTACAATATACGTAATTGAATGTGTTATCATCCAATATACTGCATTTTACTGATGAAAAAAAAAAAGTCTCTTATGTAGTGCAGTGCACATAGGAGGATACATACAAACAGTCAGTAGCAGCTAAAGTGATTAGAGAAAATATTTCTCTGTGCATCCTCTACCAGCTATAACTGCACAATTTTAAATTTTAAATCATTTTGACACTTGATTATACCTTGCTAGTAGTTAGGTTTGTTGCATTTATTCTCAAAAAATAGAAGCCTTTTTTATTTATATTGTGGGCCACTTATGTCCTCTAGAAATTAATTAATCATCTGCTAGAATAAGTCCTTATAATCTGAGTTATGTGATGTTTGTGGAAACTCTATCTCGATGAAAAAAATAAACTGTCGAATTTCCTCCTGCTATAAAGATCAGATTGGCTTTAGAAATATTTTTACTGAGTGGGTTCTACTCAGTTTTAGCATGTCCTCCAGAAAGCAAGGACTTTTACATTACTGCAGCAAATTGCTAGGTAACTTTTTATGCTGAATTGTAATGTTTATTCATGACAGGTAATTTATTGGATTATTGGACTGAATTTCAATTCTTACACTGGGAAAAGGGCACAAGAAATGTTTTTCTAGCCTGAGCAAAAGTAAATTGGTACACACAAGTCATCGTGATGTTGGCACTGCGCACATGAATATGACTTGCTACAAGTGTTATTCCACTTGCACTACTGAGTCTTCATTTAGACTGGACCTTACGCTTCAGGAATAATCTTCCAAAATTGTTTCAGGCTGGCTCCTTTCGTTGAGAAATTTCAGTAGATTCTGGCAACAAGGCTTGTGTGATTGTAGGACATGGATATCCATATGGTTGAATCTACTGATAGTAGTGAGTTGTTCAACCAGTTTTTGAAAGAATGTATTTTGATTTCAGATTTAACCAATTCTAGATTAGTTAAATAAAGCTGAGCTAAAGAGGGGCACCCGAGTATCTCCAGGGCGAGAGCCAGGCTGCGATCTCAAACTTCCAGGTGTTCGGATGAATCTTAGATTAGTATCTGTGGATAATGCAGTCTGTGTTATGATCTGTCTATTCAGCACTGAGCACCACCATTAAGATACATTCTTGAAGAAGCACTCAGACGTTGGTAGCTATTCCTTCACTGTGTGCTTTGCTGTTAAATTGACAATTTTATAAATGTCACTGATTTTCAATCTGTTTTTCGTTTTCAGATCAAAGAGGGTCAGAGGATGGCACATGCTGGACTCCTATCTACCTACATTTTCCTAACTACTACCTGTATCTGATTTCCATATGGCTTGGCACAAAATATATGAAGAACAGACCACCCAATGTCTCTCCAGGGTCACCTCATTGTATATAATCTTGGGTTACACTGCTTTCCACAGCATGTGTTGATGAGAGTACGTGTGTCTTGGTACATTCACCCTATTTTTCTAGATCTTCGCTGGATCTTTCTTGTAAAGAACCATCAAGAAATAGTCAGAGAATCTACAGAGGGGAACCTGCACTACTGTGGTAAACTAAGAGGCAAATCATAATTTTTGAGGAGACTCTAAGGGGCATGTTACAAGCCCGTATCTCACCCACAATGTCACTTTTTGGTGATGTTGTGGTGAGGAACTAGAAAGCTTCATATGCTTACAGAGGCACGCGTTAAGCCGCTTAACGTGGCTTAACGCTGCCTATGTAAATAAGGCTGCCCTTTCACAGCTGTACTTGGCGTGAAAGGGGGAGGCAACGGGTGTTGTGGTAGGTGTTCCACGCCCAGCACCCATAGATTTGATGTTGCCCTCTATTTACAAGGGCGGCGTGAATAGGAGGCTTAGCGCCAAAATTAAGACCAGGAAAACCTGGTCTTAAACAGCGAAAACGAGGAGAAATGCTTTATTTCTCCTCGTTTTTGCTGTTTCCATGTGCTGCCTTGCGCATGCGGCACACATAAAAGCACAACAAATTGCCGATGGTTGTTTATGTGCAGGAAGGTGACCCTTCCTGCACATAAACAATCCACAAGAAGCCGGTTTGCAACTTCTATGTTGTTGCTGCATTAAGCAGCACACATAGAAGGTATCCAATACGCCATGAATGATTGTTTATGGCTGCAGGAAGGAGACAGCTTCACTGCACATAAGCTGATTATTTTCTAGCATGAACACCCTTGCTGCACTGCTGCACCCTTGCAGCGGGTGCCCTGCGTTGGTTCCTAGACTAGCTGACCTCATCGCCAGCTCTAGGGGAAGCAGCAGGGGGTGCGCCGCATTCTTGTGAGATACGATGCATCCCTGCGTTTTCAGAATGGAGAAGCGTGGCGTTAGCAAGGTTTGCATAACGCCACGCTTCTCCCATTCTGTTCAACAATCGTGCCCCTAAGTTAAGGAAGTTGTTAACATGATGTTACTGTTCACTTAATCCGCAAACTCTGTACTAATGTGTAAACTAATAAAAATGTAATCATCAAAGGATGAGACTGAAAGAAGAGCACACATGCCTTGCAGGTAAATGTATGAATTATAGTTTATTTACACAGTCAAGGATTTGCATGTGAATACTCAGATTCTGTGGAGTACCAGATTCATCAAAGGTTTTACACATTGCCCTTGTTCCAGGGGGCGCAAGGGTGCAATGCAGCACCTAAGTGAAATTTTCACACCATGCAAGGCCACCTTGCGTGGCCCGTGTGGCTTGATAAATCTAGAACAGCGCAAGCCAGCCCACTTGCTGCGTTACTCTGCCCCAGGGAGGCGTTCCATGGGTGGAGCGTGGGTGTTCCCACGCATCCCCCCTTGGATTTTTGCACATTCCCAGATTTACCATTAGTGGTGGACCTGGAAATGCATCAAAATGCTATGCCTCTCCAGGTGAGGCGTAACGAGGAGAAATATCTTTCTTTCTCCCCGTTTTTCCTCTTTCTACTCGTGCTGTATTCTGCAGCACACATAGAAAGAGGAAAATGCCTCTCAGGATTGTTTTTGTGCAGGAAGGTTTCACTTCCTGCACAACAACAATCCTGCCTACAACACCCTTGCAACATAACACAAGGGTGCCTGCATTGGCCATAGGCAGTCAAAAGTGCGCAAGCGCTAGGAAAGGACAGGAATGTGCCATATAATGTTAAGTACGGCACATTCCTGCCTTTGCACCCTCCACTTACCAGCAGACGCAGTGCAGCAAGGTGTTTTGCTGCGTTGAGGTGAAAGTTTGATAGAAATCTGGGCCCTAAGTACGCATTTTTGAATAACCGGTTACCTTAAATGGGACATGATTCATGAGCGTTTCTGCAGAATCAAAGATCACATCAGGTACACAAAAAGCTTGGCATCTGAATTCAAAGGCTCAGGACTGGTGGGGATTTATGTCTGCAAAATTACATTTATAAACCCAGGGAAGTGTGCCACTGTGATGGAAATCCACAATAGTAAATGCAGTAAACTGTGGGCGGGGAAATTTGGAGTATTTCTGGGATGGGCACCTTGAAGTTATACATAATACCCACAAACTGATAGGTGTTTTAGTGTTCGCATGCACTTTGCAGAGTAGTTCCCACAATGGAAATACACACAGACAAGCCGCTTGTCAAAGACAAATGCTGTTCTGTGTCCAGGGTGGGAGATGGTGAGAGACTACACCTAAAGTTAATGTGGGTTTCAGGGGAGGAGTCTCACTAAGGGAATTGTCTCCTACTATGGGAATATTGCATGCACAAATGGTATGCATGTGAATACGATCTGTCAATATATGCCTAAAACTGGCGCTGCCTTCCGGGAGTTATCCTAGGGCTTGCGTGGATCTGCCTAAAAGTCATAAATTTGGTCTGATCGCAAATTATGTGTCGTAAGGGGCCAATTTCTGACTTTTACAGCTAACTACTTATATAATTTGGATCCTGTTTACTTTGACGATAAATTATTGCTTGATCACTATTAGACTATGCCTGGGTTGTACATTTCAGAACGCTGTACAAGGGAATGAGGGTGTTCATTCGAGTTTGTTGAAAGGCTGAACATTGGCCAAAAATTAGTTGAAGTCCCATCCATCCTATTTAGAGTGTATGGATTGGTATAAAACCTTTAAATCGGGTGAGCAATACGTAACCCC